>CP139508.1:375629849-376321354 GCA_021014915.2 Artemisia tridentata subsp. tridentata
TTCTTTTCAATTTGAGTCTAGGGTTTGTTCTTATTCGAATTGGGGATTTTCAATTTTGATTGAAGTTTTATGCAATTAGGACTAGGATTAGACAATGTATAACTTACATGATTCCCAAATCATAGGATTTGCATCAACCCACTTTTATCATTTATATTAGTCCAAATTTTACTATTTATATCGGATTAAGAATAAATATTTTTAGTGGAATCATGCCTAGGATACTTAAAATTGGATTATGAGTCATCAATACCCAAGCTTTTCAATTTTAAGAATTTTGGCGCCAAGTTGACGTCTTTGCCAAACACCCCAATTCCATTATTTTTCGAAAAATGTCACGTATCTAGGATCATGAAATCTTTTTCATGCATTGTTGATGCAAACTAAAAATGGTTTTGCATGCATACATATGATCTCACAAATATTGATCGAATTACATAACTAATGTGTATTCTTTGACATATTTTATTGAGCAAAAGTGAAGTTAGGAGCGTTTGGGTAATCTCATTAGTTTTGTTTTAGAGTCGAGATTACCGCACCTCCACATTGTTTACATTTAGGCACACACACACTAAAAATGTGATCATCAAAATGCAACAAGTTAATATATACATATTTATATTTTTGTAGGTAACAATGCCTCGTATGGATTATCAAGATACCAAATCTTACATCCCTCTCCTAGTCAATGATCCAAACATCTCCGATGAGCAAAAAGCTTATCTTCTTAGAGTCCAACATCGATATATACACGAAGGTCGTGTAGTCGATGCGTATTTTGTTCCGTTGAGTGGCATCCAAGCATGCTTTCCCACTATCCAATTTGATTGCTTATATAAAATAAGTGATCAAATTTGTCCTCGTTTCATCCTTGAATTCTACAGTCGTGTCCGTACCTTCAATGACCTTGAAGGTAATGTCTTTCTTGATTTTTGGATTCAACATGAACATATCATGTTATCCATAACCGAGCTCGAGGACATCCTAGGTGTTCCTTCCGTTGGTCAATGTGCCTACACAGAAGACCATTCCTTGGAGTCACTTCACTATCACCTTGAAAATGAAGGTCCTTATCTTACCGAAATCCCCGACCTTGAAAGCATAAAACAACACGTCTAAATTCCTCAAGTCGTCAACACGCACCAAAAGCGTGATGGTTCCATAGTTCATCTCGATCCTAATCGAATCTATCTCAAAGAACTCCTTCCCAATCTCAAAAATTGAGAACTCCTTCTGCGTGAAAACGTGTTGTGTCTTGCGGGCAACCGGGATCATGTTCCGGCAAGTCTTGCCCATATTCTCTATTGCCTTAGTACCGAGGAGCCATACAACCTCGCATACTACATGGCAAAAAGAATGGCCAACATTCACAGTCGGACCGATAAGCTCATGCCATATGGTATGTTGCTTACTCGTCTATTCCGTTGGGTTATGGCAACATACCCACATCACAATAGTGTCAAAACTTTCTTATCAATCCCGTCATGAAACCTCTTGGCGGACCACAACTCCGTACTAAGCCACGTAGTGACAAAGGGGTTAAACATGGTCGTAAATCCACCTTCGATGCTACTTTCTCGTCTTCCTCCTTCGGTCATGGATCGTCATCCCAACCTATGGATGAGGATGATGATGAGGTGAACGAAGAAGGAACGTCTCGTACTCGTACTCCCTCTCCTGACACTTTCTTTCGTAACCTTGATACGTCATCGTTCACCCCAACCACCGACCTTCCTTACAACCAAACCAATCTTAGTTCAGTGATGAGAAAGCAAACAACGATGTATAATCGACAAGTTTCCATGCATGAGCAAACGATCGGGGGGTTCAAGTCTATTGGAAAAGCACTCAAGGGGATCGGGAACAGGATTAAGAAGTTGGGGAAGTCAAGAGATTAGACAATGCTAACTTAATTAGCATCACTAACTCAAGTAGTATTAAGCTATTAGTAATGGGGTCTTGGCTACGGCCATTTAACACTAACAAGTTTGAATTTACTTAGTATTTCTTACTTGGCATTGGTAACTTTGATTAGTTAATCAAGCTTAATGCTTAATCATTTTTATGAGCTTTATCTAGTTCATATTTTCTATTTATTTTACATTTTTCTTGCATGCACTAGATGATAAAATTGCTTGATATGATGCATGCTTAATAGTAGCCTAATTCTAGATAATCACATGATCTTATTAGTTGCTAGTTGTGGCTAGTGTTAGGAAAACTATGTGATTATTCTTGAGTGAATTGAGGCAATAGGATTTGCTGTAAATAGTACCCCTAGGATTACCCATTTAGGCAGCCTAAAATCATGCAGAACTGGTAAAAACGCCCACAGCAGGCCACGGCTCCACTAAATAGGGCACGGCACCACTAAATTTAGTGGTACCGTGGGTCATTTAGTGGTACCATCCCCTGGGTAGTCTTTTTTAACTGTTTGCTTTCACTTTTTGACTTTCTTTTCCTCAGAATCTGCAATTATGTGCTGATTCCAACACCCCAAATCCCTAAACTCACCATCCTATCCATCCCTTCATGCCTTGATTTGGCTATATAAGCTCTTATCATGCATGCATCCTCCTCACCATCACACACTCATCATACACTTATCATGTCTTCCACCATGGCTACTACTTCTCACAAAGCAAAGAAGCCAAGGTTCAACCCCAAACCAACCAATGAGATAATTCTCATTGATCTTACATTGGATGATGATGAAGATTTTCACACACCAATACCCTTAACCAAAACAAACTCATCCATCTCTACACCTTTGGCTCCATCAAAAGCCACCTCAACTAGGCCTAACTCATCATCATCTTCCACCAATAGGACTACCACACCTTTACCTCCACCTAGTCCTCCACAACCATTAGCTCTAACCTTCACCATTTCACCCACAACTCCTTTTGAGTTTGGGTCCAACACATCATCATCTTCCGCCTCTCCATCAACACAACCAATCATGGGTCACCCCATTCTCTACCCTTTAGAGCCACATAGCTTGAGTTGTGCATGTTGTCATCACAACCGAAACCTCATTGTCAACCTTAGGGATGAATTGAGTTTCAAATTCCTCTACCTTGAACACCTCCTCACACCACCACAAGGACCCATCATACCACCTCCTCCACCAACCAATAGCCCAAACAACTAAACATTTTATGTTTAGTCACCAAAATAAAAACCTAGGATCCCTTTTGTCATTTGAAGCAAATCTTAGAGCCTCATCTCACTTAAGATTTCTATATGCTTCTGTAGATTTTTTTTCTTTTTTATGTTGTAGTCATACCTATGTATGACATTTATGTTTTTATGAATGAATGAGCTTTTTATGTGGTTGTTTATCTTTTATGATGTTTGGCTACTTAGCCATTTTTTTTGTGGTTGGATATTTATCGCGATTGCTACATGTTAGATATTGTACACTTGTCATCTAACTTGGTTTTGTAGCAACAATCATTGCTCGATTCCCTGGTGTCTTCCAAACAAGGAGGAGTATACATCAAGGGGGAGTCTTAGCAACCTTTTTGCTTCGACAAAAAGGGGGAGAAATGGGATATAAACTCATTAAAAACTTGTTAAAACTAATTTTAACTTAAAATGAGTTTAGGTTTTGTCATCATCAAAAAGGGGGAGATTGTCGATGCAAATAATGTTCTAAAATGTTATTTATATCTTTCGATAACTTCACGTTTTGAGGATGACAAAATGTGAAATCACGTTACGTTAAAATTAACGTAAACAAGTTTTTAGTCGAAAGATCTCATTTCTACGCAAATCACTCTGGGTATGCACAAACAAATTTACAACTTGACAAATGATCAAAGAAGTGAATTTGTGTTTAAGACTTCACATTTTTAATGTGAAAATATTTTTAAAAAAAATAAGTTTTTAGTCGAAAGATCCCATTTCTACGCAAATCACTCTAGGTATGCACAAATAAATTTACAACTTGACAAATGATCAAAGAAGTGAATTTTTGTTTAAGACTTCACATTTTTAATGTGACAAAATATTTTTTCAAAAATATACTTCACAAATTATTTTTGAATAATTAAGAAATGTTTTATTGGAAAAACAAGTTCAAATATCATAACAGCTATTTTCCTCCCAAAATCAGCTCCAAACTTGCCCAAATAAGTTTTCACCAGAAAAGACAAAAATATGAAAGTTTTTGTCTGGCACGGTACCACTAAATTTAGTGGTGCCGTGTGAACTTTAGTGGTACCGTGTACCTGTAACGGCTAGAATTTTTCTGCCTATAAATACCAGCCCACTTCACAGTTTTTGGGCATCCTTTTTCACACAAAACTTTCTGAGTTCAATACCCCTCTTGCATTTTCTCTTCTTGATCATTTAGTTTAGTTTTTCTTTTGTTTAAGAGTGATCCAATCATCCAACCTAGAGATCCTCTTCATTCCTCTTCAAGTGTGATGAGTGTGTAAATACTCATCATTTTACACCCATTTAAGACACAAAAATGACCGAAAACACCCAAATATATTGCAGATATCATTGGTTTTGTGTTTTTATGTATTTCAGGTACAAATGATTGAAAACAGGGCAAAACAGGCAAAAACCGAGCACAAGATTGGAATTTCGTGAAAAGCCGAGGACGGGGAAGGAAATTACGAGTTTGGACCGGGAAATTTATCAAGATGTCAGAATCAACCTTCATGAATACCAAGTTGTCAAAATTGGTCCTTATGAATAAATTTCAGAATGTTGCATAAATGGTCCTTGTACTTTTGGATTATACACAATAGGTCCCTAAACTCTAAACCTAAACCAACCTCTATCCTAACCTTATAACTTAACTAAACTAAACCTTTAACCCAAAACCAAAATAATTAATCCCACAACCCAGCCTAAAACCCAAAACTTAAACCCAAGCCCAACACCATAATACATAAGCCCAAAACCATCCCAACCCTTTTACCCCGTATTGATTTTAGTTAACCACGGGATCAAACCCAAAAAGTCAAAACCATTCCCTTCTTCCCAAAACCGCCAAAACCAAAACTAATACCCACCAATCCCACTCAACTTTATCCCTGACATTGCCCCATCCCCTTTTTCTTACACACGCTATCCTCCCCCCTCCTACTCAGCTACTCACACCATCTTCACGTGTGCACATTCCAGCTAAGATATCCACTTAGCTTTTTGGCGCCAAAACTGAAAAGGACGATTGGGATTGATTTTAACCAATCCAACAACTGGGATTAAATCAGAGGATAGAGAAGAAGCTTTTGGATTGATATTTAAAGAAGATGAAGTCCAGAAGAAAAGTTTGTCACTGCTTTTAGACCACTTTCTTAGTGTAGATTTTAAATTTAGTTAAGTGTTATTGCCAGTTAATTTCAGTCAAATGTAACTTAATTTTCACTTCTCAGTTTAATTTCAACAAGCCTTGTATCATTTCAGTTTTAATTCAAGTTCAAAGTTTAATTTAGTTGTTATTCGAATTTGTTGTTGTTAAGATTTCCAAAAGCCTTGCTCTGTTCCCATTTAGTTTACATAAATTTCATGTTAGCTTGTTATTAGATTCCCAGTGCTTAATTCAGTTCTAGTTTCAAGATTCCATAAAAGTCAACAGAAGTCAACCTTTGCTTATTTACTTAATTCTAGTGCTTATTAGGGTTTTAGTGCTTTTTAGGTTTTTACATAGTTGGTAATTCCATTGCTTTTCAGAAAGCTCAGCTTAAGTTGGTCATTTCCTTTGAAATCTTTAAAAATAGTCCACTAGAAGGAGTGTTTGGGTTAGTTTGTCAAACTGCGTCAAACCCAGTGTTACTATTTATTTGTCATTTGCTTACTTTTGATTGTGGTAAATTAAGGTTTGTTTAGTTGTTTGTATTGAATGTTAAGCTATTTTAAGGGATGTTAAGGTTATTTGATGATTAGTGCAAACTTTGAGAACCAAGTCTGCCTTGATAAGCTCCAATAAGCTAAGCTTGTTTTGGTAGTGATTTTGGCAAAATTAGGTGTATCTAGGTGAGTTAAGTGTGACTGCAAGAATTGGTGATATTTCATTGAGGATTGCAAGATTTAAGTTGATTTTCCTTATACTGCTGCATCAGTTAATTTTTCCCCTTATTGCCTTTTTCAACATCAGTTTTAAGCTAGCTTAAGTAGGATTTAATTTCTAATTCTTGTTTTTATCAGTAGCTTGATAGTTAATCTTTATCTGTTTCAGCTTTATTTTGAATTGGTAGCTTATTTTACTAGCTTATTTCTGTCTGCAAGTACCCCCTTTGGTCCTGTTCTGTCCTGCATATTTACCCTGCACAGATTTCATTTTTCTGGCATCTGATCTTGACCCCAATTAAGGTAGCAATTGATCTTAAATTTTGGGCGTTTTTTAGTTTTTGAGTAGCCTGAAGTATGAGCTTTTAGCTTCTGCTTTTGGATTTTCCAAAACTGCTTATTCCTGGCTTTTAAATCAGCTGCAATAGGCTGTTCAGATCAGGCTTTTTCTGTCTTTATACTGAAACTGTTCCACTGCTTTTCTGCTTATTTCTTGTTCTTATTTGTGATTATCCAGTTCTTTTATGCTTAGATTAGTTGTTAGAACTGTTTCTAAACTTTTGATAATTTTTAGTGTACTATAGCTTATTTTTAGTTTATTTTCAAACTGCTTATTTAGCCCTTTCTGCTTATTTGGGTTAGATAGTTGTTGATTTTATTTTTCCTAGTTTCAGAATAGTTTAAAGTATTCTCAGAAAAAATTTTCATAATTTTCTAAGTTGTTTTACTATTTTTTAATCATTTAAATAGTTTAATTCACTTTTAAATTCATATTAATTAATTAAAAAGTCAAAAAAAATATTTTTCTTTTTTGTAAATTTTCTTTTGTCATTTAGTATGTAGGAAAATTGTTTTTGTACCCGTAGAGTTTTTATTTCAATATTTTGACGTTTTTAGTCTCGTTCTTAGTTCCCGTTTTTCTATAATTCGCGTTTTTTTTTAAATCCGTTTACGTTTTTAATCGTATATGTTTTTCTTAAATTGTTTTTCTCGCTTTTTAAATCGTTTTTAATCAATTTTCAGTTATCGTAGCTTAAAAACCCAAAAATCCCTTTTATTCACCATTCACTGCACGCAATCACGATTCGAGACCACGAATTCCATTCACGCCTTCGTTGGGGATAACGACCCGGGAATACAGCTTCCAATGTATTTCTTTGGTTAAAAATATGACTTGATCACAGCCGATCAATTTTTGGCGCCGCTGCCGGGGAAGGCTGACGCGAATTTTGAATTCTCGTTTATCGTTGCGTGTTTTGAATCTTCGTAAATATTTTCTCATTAAAAAAAAAAAAAATCCCAAAAAGATTTTCATTTCAAAATTTATTTTCCCTTTATATTTTTCAAAATGTTTCTAAAAAACCAAAAATATTCTTCGTATCCCTCTTATCCGTTTAATTCTTTTTCTCACCCTCTATCCGTTTAATTCTTTTTATGTCTTCATCTTACAACTATGGTTGTGAATGGTGTGGGGGTCCTCCAAATGGTGGAAATTGCCCCGGTTGTAGCATTGTAAATTCGGGAAACGGGTTTGTCTATGACCAAAATCCCTACAATGAAACACCCGACCTTTTCAACCAACCCCCACAACATCATATGGAGACATACTTGTGTGAATTTTGTGGAGGTTGTCCTCATCCGGGATATGATTGTCGAACGGGAGATGTGCTTGTCTATGAGCAGAACCCTTATAACAATCAGACACCATCCGGATTTGACACATCTTCATATTATTCACCGCCACAACAGTTTTACTGTTGTGAATACTGTGGAGGTCCGCACTATAATTCCGATTGTCAAACGAGGACCCCGCTTGTCTATGAGTATGGTCCTTGTAACAATTATGATTATTCGTATCATGACCAACCTCCACAGTATCAACCAATTCAAACGCAGCCTCAGCCATTTCCTCAAGAATCATTCCAAGAAATTCATAATATTAGGAATGATCTTCTGGATTCTGCTTTCAAAGATGTATTCCAAAAACTTCATGATGTGAGGAATGCATTTAATGCTTGGGCTGCTAAACAGACCAAAGAAGATCGTCATGGTGAATCTATGGAAGATTTACTCGCCATCGAACGTGCAGCACATAACCGTTTCTTGTTTAATAAGGCTTGCATGCTCGATGACGAAGATGACGACGACGAGGAGAGTACTATTCCTTTTAGTGAAATTACTTCTCAACTCCCTCAGTCTATTGCAATCACATCATTCTTTCCATCTATGAACCCTGATGACTCTCCTACTATGGGGGATGAGCATCTTAGCACTGTTCCTGAAAAGGAATCGGACGAATTCATAAAGTCTAGTGCTGAGATCCTTATCCCAATCCCAAGTGAGTCTGAGGATATATCGGATGATGAATGTGATTTGTCTCTTTGTAGTGATCATCCTCTTGACACTACTGATGATTTTTTCGGGACGTTTTCTAACCCTCTTTTCAATTCAAACGATGATTTTTCCTCTAGTGATGATGAAGCACTTTCTGATGAGGAAGTTCAAAATGAAAGTCTCAAAGTCTATTCGAACTCTCTGTTTGAATTTGATGACGAGTACTTTTCAAAAATAAATCCTCTCTTTGATGAAGAGTTAGAGAACGATGAGGTCAAGGACTCTATCACTCATAAACTTGATGATATGACCTCAGTTCTTAATCCCGATATTCTTCCTTCTCCGACATATGTGACGTTGCCTTTTGAGGATCGCCATTATATTGATTTCACATATGTCGTTCGGGTTTTTCTACCTTTCTTCTCCTATAAGGTAGATTGTCCTCTCATTCTCTCGTTTGGGAGTGAGGACAAAGTTTTTGATCCCGGCATCTTAATTTATCATTCTTTTGAGCCGGTTGTATCTCATCGGAGTGGAACTTTCATGTACTTCAATGTTTATCCAAACATCTTGAATGAAAGTCCGATGGAGATTTTCTTTTCCACATGCTTCCCCAAGAACAAATGAATTCGGGGTCGAGTCAAGCTAGTGACTCGGTGAACAAAAACATTAGCATTGCATGGGTAAACGCCCATGTTTCTGACTTCTTTCTATTTTCTGACACTAAGTGTGGGGGGATTCCTCTACTGTGCTTTGTTTGTGTGTTGTTTGCTCTTGTTTGCAGGTTTCCCTTAGATCGTGATGATTGATGCGCCTGTTTTCAATCCAGCCGCCCAATATCCGATCTTTTTGCTAACGTTTATCTAGGGATATCTTTTCGACCTTTTTTGTGAAAAATGGAGATTTCGTTTCCACACTTGGCTATTAGTATTACCTTTTTACGTTCTAAGTGTCGGCATAATAGCCGGTACTTTAAATATTGAGGGCAATATTCAATTCTAAGTGTGGGGGGGAATTCTCGCGAATTTTGTCACGTTTGTACCTTCTAGTTCCCTAGTACCCCCGTTTTTGACCAAAATTTTAAAATTTTTGTCGTTTTTAGATAAGAAATTGCAATAAAAAAATAGTGTTTAGTCTTGATTAGGTTAGAACAAAGGGAATCCCGACTCTGCCAGAGTGTTGATCTGGCTGCTTCCTTAACGATTAGACTAAGGTTTTACGATTTGTGCAAATGAAAATGCTAAGCGTAGAGTAGTTGGTTCTCTTTAGAGCTTATACAAGTAATCTATCGCTTTTCCTCCCAGAAGATAACTAATCGGACTAAAATACGTGCTGTTTTCAAACGTTTGAACATTAAAATCATGTTGTTATGCAAAACAAATTTTTATACAATTTTGATATAGAGCCCGAGTTCAACTTTTTATTTTAATTTTGGAGAAAGCACATATGTAAATATATATATAAGTAAAAAAAAAATGATGAAAAAAATGAAAAAGAAAAATATGAAAATGGAATGATATTGCAAAATGCAAAAATGGAATGATATTGCAAAATGCAATAAATTTTGATGTTGTGAAAATAAAGATGTATGTGTTAATAAATGTAGGAAAATTGCTTTCTCTTAAATTTGAATCGGAAGTTGAACTTGGATTCGTCGATTTTGTATAAAGGTTAAACGGTAATTTAGTAGATTGTTGATTTCAAAGGGCTTCGAAATCTCCGGTATTATTCTCTGTGGGGTGTCAAAAGCCTGGTCACCTAAAACCAACTGGTTTGGGATGTGCCGAGAAGAAAACCGTTACATGGAGTGATCTCGTCTTTGAGTCTCTAATCTCTAAATGATCGTTTGTTGTTATCTATTTAAGTATTTAATACTAGCGTAGTGGGAATATCCAAAATCTTTGAAATCAAAATTCCGCTGATTCCGGTACTATTCTCTGTGGGGTGTCAAAAGCCTGGTCACCTAAAACCAACTGGTTTGGGATGTGCCGAGAAGAAAGCCGCTACATGGAAAAGGCCCTTTTCGATCCTTAGATTTTTGAGGTTCCCGGTAAATTAGTATTTGACTTAAGCGAGTAACAACCATAATAAACGTCGATTTTTGCAGTCAAAATTTTGAAAATTAGCACAGTCACCTAACTTGAATAAAATATGGGAGTGAAAAGTTAAGTCTCGGCTTAAATAGATTATTAGTATAAGTAGTGTTAGCATTTTACAAAAACATTTGCACATTAAGTTTAAGCTTGGTTGGGAGTATAAAAAGAGGATGACGATTTCAATTCCCTGGAGACACCCATTTTGTGTGAATCCCGTTCCATGATACCATTTTTGAAAATCAAGCATGTTATTTATTTTTGTTTTAGTTTAAATTTCTCGCATTTAATAAAAAGTCGAAACGGGGTATACTTGATTCCTTTCATTACTTCATATGATCGGATTGCTAGGGACTAGCAATAGTTTAGTGTGGGGGATTGATGAGTGTGTAAATACTCATCATTTTATACCCATTTAAGACACAAAAATGACCAAAAACACCCAAATATATTGCAGATATCCTTGGTTTTGTGTTTTTATGTGTTTCAGGTACAAATGATTGAAAACAGGGCAAAACAGGCAAAAACCGAGCACAAGATTGGAATATCGTGAAAAGCCGAGGACGGGGAAGGAAATTACGAGTTTGGACCGGGAAATTTATCAAGATGTCAGAATCAACCTTCATGAATACCAAGTTGTCAAAATTGGTCCTTGTGAATAAATTTCAGAATGTTGCATAAATGGTCCCTGTACTTTTGGATTTTACACAATAGGTCCCTAAACTCTAAACCTAAACCAACCTCTATCCTAACCTTATAACTTAACTAAACTAAACCTTTAACCCAAAACCAAAATAATTAATCCCACAACCCAGCCTAAAACCAAAACTTAAACCCAAGCCCAACACCATAATACATAAGCCCAAAACCATCCCAACCCTTTTACCCCGTTTTGATTTTAGTTAACCACGGGGTCAAACCCAAAAAGTCAAAACCATTCCCTTCTTCCCAAAACCGCCAAAACCAAAACTAATACCCACCAATCCCACTCAACTTTAACCCTGACATTGCCCCATCCCCTTTTTCTTACACACGCTATCCTCCCCCCTCCTACTTAGCTACTCACACCATCTTCACGTGTGCACATTCCAGCTAAGATATCCACTTAGCTTTTTGGTGCCAACACTGAAAAGGACGATTGGGATTGATTTTAACCAATCCAACGGCTGGGATTAAATCAGAGGATAGAGAAGAAGCTTTTGGATTGATATTTAAAGAAGACGGAGTCCAGAAGAAAAGTTTGTCACTGCTTTTAGACCACTTTCTTAGTGTAGATTTTAAATTTAGTTAAGTGTTATTGTCAGTTAATTTCAGTCAAATGTAACTTAATTTTCACTTCTCAGTTTAATTTCAACAAGCCTTGTATCATTTCAGTTTTAATTCAAGTTCAAAGTTTAATTTAGTTGTTATTCGAATTTGTTGTTGTTAAGATTTCCAAAAGCCTTGCTCTGTTCCCATTTAGTTTACATAAATTTCATGTTAGCTTGTTATTAGATTCCCAGTGCTTAATTCAGTTCTAGTTTCAAGATTCCATAAAAGTCAACAGAAGTCAACCTTTGCTTATTTACTTAATTCAACTGCTTATTAGGGTTTTAGTACTTTTTAGGTTTTTACATAGTTGGTAATTCCATTGTTTTTCAGAAAGCTCAGCTTAAGTTGGTCATTTCCTTTGAAATCTTTAAAAACAGTCCACTAAAAGGAGTGTTTGGGTTAGTTTGTCAAACTGGGTCAAACCCAGTGTTACTATTTATTTGTCATTTGCTTACTTTTGATTGTGGTAAATTAAGGTTTGTTTAGTTGTTTGTATTGAATGTTAAGCTGTTTTAAGGGATGTTAAGGTTATTTGATGATTAGTGCAAACTTTGAGAATCAAGTCTGCCTTGATAAGCTCCAATAAGCTAAGCTTGTTTTGGTAGTGATTTTGGCAAAATTAGGTGTATCTAGGTGAGTTAAGTGTGACTGCAAGAATTGGTGCTATTTCATTGAGGATTGCAAGATTTAAGTTGATTTTCCTTATACTGCTGCATCAGTTAATTTTTCCCCTTATTGCCTTTTTCAACATCAGTTTTAAGCTAGCTTAAGTAGGATTTAATTTCTAATTCTTGTTTTTATCAGTAGCTTGATAGTTAATCTTTTTCTGTTTCAGCTTTATTTTGAATTGGTAGCTTATTTTACTAGCTTATTCTGTCTGCAAGTACCCCCTTTGGTCCTGTTCTGTCCTGCATATTTGCCCTGCACAGATTTCATTTTTCTGGCATCTGATCTTGACCCCAATTAAGGTAGCAATTGATCTTAAATTTTGGGCGTTTTTAGTTTTTGAGGAGCCTGAAGTATGAGCTTTTAGCTTCTACTTTTGGATTTCCCAAAACTGCTTATTCCTGGCTTTTAAATCAGCTGCAATAGGCTGTTCAGATCAGGCTTTTTCTGTCTTTATATTGAAACTGTTCCACTGCTTTTTCTGCTTATTTCTTGTTCTTATTTGTGATTATCCAGTTGTTTTATGCTTAGATTAGTTTTAGAACTGTTTCTAAACTTTTGATAAATTTTAGTGTACTATAGCTTATTTTTAGCTTATTTTCAAACTGCTTATTTAGCCCTTTCTGCTTATTAAGGTTAGATAGTTGTTGATTTTATTTTTCCTAGTTTCAGAATAGTTTAAAGTATTTTCAGAAAAATTTTCATAATTTTCTAAGTTGTTTTACTATTTTTTAATCATTTAAATAGTTTAATTCACTTTTAAATTCATATTAATTAATTAAAAAGTCAAAAAAAATTTTTTTCTTTTTTGTAAAATTATCTTTTGTCATTTAGTATGTAGGAAAATTGTTTTTGTACCCGTAGAGTTTTTATTTCAATATTTTGACGTTTTTAGTCTCGTTCTTAGTTCCCGTTTTTCTATAATTCGCGTTTTTTTTAAATCCGTTTACGTTTTTAATCGTATATGTTTTTCTTAAATTGTTTTTCTCGCTTTTTAAATCGTTTTTAATCAATTTTCACTTATCGTAGCTTAAAAACCCAAAAATCCCTTTTATTCACCATTCACTGCACGCAATCACGATTCGAGACCACGAATTCCATTCACGCCTTCGTTGGGGATAACGACCCGGGAATACAACTTCCACTGTATTTCTTTGGTTAAAAATTTGACTTGATCACATTCGATCAAAGTGCAAGAGAAGAACACAAGGTATCTAAGAAGATGCAAAGTGTTGTAGTTGTAGTTAGAGCACTTGTAACATTTGTTACACACTTGATTGTATCTCTATATACATCAAGTTCATTTTTCTTTTGAGCGTTTTTGAGAGAAGATCATTGTGATCTTATAGAGATATTGAATATCTCTTGTAGCCATTGGGCTTGTGTGTTGATCAAGTTGATCAAAGGTAGATATGATAGATTGAGTCAAGTGAGAGTTGATCATTGTGATCGTGTCGAGATCTTGGAGATCTCTTGAAGCTTGCGGGCTAGTGTGTTGATCAAGTGGATCATAGGTCGATTGGGTAGATCGAGTCTTGTGTGATTGTGTGAAGTATAAAGGATTAAGTAGATTGGTGCTAGCTAAGATTAGCACTCGACATTTAGCTTACTGTCAGAAAATAGGATAAGCCACGTGTACGGTTTTCTCCACCTGTAGGGAGGTCTTGTTGACATAGTGCTTGAAACTCTCGAGTGTGGTACTCGGGGAGTGGAGTAGGGCGAAGAAGAGCTTCGTGACCGAACCACTATAAATCTCTTTGTCCCGGTTTGATCTTTCCATCTATTTCCTTTACTTTTATTTAGTTACATTAGATAGTTTAGTTTAATTGTTCATATTGGCGTTGATTGATTACACATAAGATTCGAATCAAAGTTTTTCAAAGTAATGTTTTCATGAAGATTTAAAAACCGGTAAAACTATTCAACAACCCCCCCTTCTAGATTTCCACAAAGTAAACTCATGAAGTTTAACAAACGCCTCGCAACCCCCGACCTTTAAATAAGACAAGTTAGGCGTTTTCCCAAACCATAACTCATAAGGTGTCTTATCAACCTTCTTGGTCGGAACCATATTTAATATACGAATCGCAGATTCCAAGGCATAATCCCAAAAGGATAAAGGAAGAGTTGTTAGATTAAACATTGATCGCACCATGTCCAACAATGTACGATTTCTCCTTTCAGATACACCATTTTGTTGTGAAGTATATGGAGATGTGAGATGCTGGACAATTCCATTCTCAGCTAAATAATCTTTAAACTCTTGACTCAGGTATTCACCACCTCTGTCGGATCGAAGAGCTTTAATCTTCTTTCCAAGTCGCAATTCTACTTCTGCTTTGAAAACCTTAAATGTTTCAAACACCTCATGTTTATGTTTAAGTAAATAAACATATCCATAACGGCTGAAATCACCAGTAAAGGTTAAAAAGTAGCTAGCACCTCTCTTTGACACATGTCTAAGTGGTCCACATACATCAGTATGTATCAAACCAAGTAGATCATTTGCCCTTTCCATACGATTATTGAAAGGTTTCTTTGTCATCTTCCCAGATATACAAGATTCGCATTTATCAAATGATTCATCATTGATCTCTTGCAAAAGCCCATCACGTTGCAGCTTTTGCATGTGAGTCTTGCCTATGTGAGCAAGTCGACAATGCCAAAGATAAGATGAATCCAAGACATTCTTGATTCTCTTATTATTGATGCTATACATCGAATTATAATCATTGCATTCATTCATATCAATTTCAAATACACCATTCACAGCAATAGTATTAAAAATAAAAAACATTATTTAACGAAACAGAAATTCCATTGCTTGAAACAGTATGTTGAAAACTAATATTCAGTAAACACGAAAAGGAAACTACACCCCTAACAATTGAAGGTGCATACTGACAATTATTCAAAAACAGTACTAAGCCCGAAAGCAAAACTAATTTAAATATTCCTATGGCTTCAACAACTGCTTGTGCTCCATTGCCCACGTGCAGATATTTTTTTCCATAGGCCAGTCTCCTTTCAACTCTAAACCCTTGTAGTGTATTGCAAATATGAATACCACATCCAGTATCGTATACCCAGGAATTTATTTTATGAGTTAATGAAAATAATTCAATCATGAAAAAGTTACTTGAAGTGCTGGATTTCCCAACCTCAACCTTCATCTTTGTCACACGCAACTCTTCAAGGTAGAGTGGCAGTTTCGCTTCCAATGTCCTACCTCATGGCAGTGGTGATGATGCGTGGTTTTGCAACCTTACAACAGGTTTTACCTCTCGAGGGATCTCAAGAGGCTTACAACCCCACCAGGCAGTGTACCTGACCGATGTAGTATAGTGTAGTGGTAAGTACGGGGGATTGATCGTTCTCCACAGGGAATAGTGTTCGTTAGGTATGAAAAACTACTCTAATAGGTCTAAGGGTGAGAGAAGATTCTTTTTTATGTTTTTATAATTTTATGAAAGCAAGTAAAATCTCGGGTTTGAAAGAGTGGGCGGAATTAGTTGCTATCAACTAACCCAAATAACTACGAATGCAAATAAAATAAAATAACTGAAAATGAAAAGTTGGTGAAATTTATGTGGAGAAAAATGTGTTTACTTAGATTTCCTTACTCCCTAACTATCTTTTACCGGTTGATTAGTGTGTATTAATTGCGTGGATGACGGGTGTATTCCTTAATACCAATCGTGGGGTGGCGTACATACTTCCCCAACTCTACAAGCTCCTACTTCACTCCTATGTCGAGCCGGCTAGGAAGCTCCTAACATGGGATCACTAGAATTCGCTTGTGCATTAAATACAACCATAAAAACCTTTAGTACGCATTGGTTCATGTTTCTTAAGACGTTCAAGCAAGTTACCGAATAGGAAGTTAGCCAGTTTTCTTAAGCCTAACATAGATAAACAATCATCCAATACAACTAATAACACACTAATAACCAATAATCAATAGCTAGGTTTCATTAGATCTAAGCAAACACAAAGAAAACCTAGCCTAGCATGTTAAACAAAAGACAAGAACAAGATAGAATCAAACAACACATAGACATATTGAATGATTAATTGATAACTTATCTTCAATGTAACATGGAAGATCTCAAGGCAAAAAGCCTTGAAAAAGCTGCTAAAATCATCTTAGGGTTTTCACACACAAAGTTCCACAATAAGTTCCACACTAATGACAAAAAATTGCAAAACTATATATAGACTTTCAGATCTGACGGCGTCACGTTATGGAGTGTGACGCCATCACCTCGCCGCTTTTAGGGTTCCCGGATGGCCTTCTTGACGCCGTCCCTCTTTAGCTCTCCAAAATCCGTTCTGGCTTATCAAGGCTTGACGCCGTCAGAATTAGGCGTGACGCCGTCTCTCTTTAAATTAAGCCGTGACGACCTTGATCACTCCAAAGGGTGACGCCGTCAGAATTCCCATGCAAATTTCTCTGGCTTATCATGAGTAATTTTCACATCCACCTTTTTCTTGCCAAGCCATGACGCCGTCCAGGGCAATCCCTGACGCCGTCAAAGGTAACTTTTAGCCGATTTTGAGACTTTGTCGTTTTCTTCACTTTTATGCTCCAAAAACGTCCAAAATGCTTCCTTTTCCAGATTTCTTCTCAAAAGTACCTAAAATGACAAAAGGAACGATTTAGGGCAATATTTGATCAAATAAATACGATTTAGGGCTTAAATGACCCCTTAAAAGCGGTACACTTTTCGCTTCATCAAATACCCTTACACTTGAGATTTGCTTGTCCTCAAGCAAATGCGCTTTTATTCTAATCAAAATACAAGTTAGGGGTCATTTAATGCTAACATAAAAGTAATTACAACA
Organism: Artemisia tridentata subsp. tridentata; assembly: GCA_021014915.2. Lineage (NCBI taxonomy): Eukaryota > Viridiplantae > Streptophyta > Magnoliopsida > Asterales > Asteraceae > Artemisia > Artemisia tridentata. The sequence goes on from CP139508.1 coordinate 375,647,129, forward strand.
AATATTCGTTCCACTTTAATCATAATAAGCACGGAGATTACAAACTAGCGCCTCACAAGTAGTGTTTAGATACTCACATCTCTCAAGTGTCATCAAAATAAATCTCATAAATGAAAACGGATAATATCTCTCACTACCTGTCATAGCAAATAGATTACCATAGGCTTGGGAAAGGATCGAAAACCTCCTCCACTAGGCGTAAGCACCTAATATAAACTATCAAAGAGGGCTTTTACATGGGTTATAACGTTAGGTGTAAGGATATGATAAACACGGTTTTGTTGGATAAGGGATATTTTACTGGTGGCGAGTTAAAGATCTTGATTAATTACATGTACTATACAATGTTGCTAAGCCAAGACTCGACTCAATCTTAAGCTAAAAACAAAATAACAAAAACATAAAATAAACATAAAATGAAACGGGATGGTAGTCCGTATGTTTTTTCTATTTTTCTTTTTCTCATTTTTTTGTATTTTTCTTGATTTTTTTTTTTTTTTTTTTTTTTTTTTTTTTTTTTTTTTTTTTTTTTTGCATACACTTTTGCCCTACCATCCAAAATAATACATCATAGGGGCGTTGCATTCCCCTTACACTTGAACTTTTACATAACTTTACAATTAACTAATCTAATGACTCGGATTAAGATAATTGAAAAACTTGGAGTACTTTTAAAATATTTAGCACATATGGGGGTAATAAATGATGTTCTTCCCCATTACTCCATTACACTAGTACTTTACCCATGAGTCCCAATCGTCCCAAAACAATATGTACAAGGATATGACTCGACTTAGCAACCATGTAATCAATTAGATAATTAACTTGGGTTTAAACAAATGTTGTCACAATAATGCACTAAAAATGAGTGCATACAAGGTAGGCTAAGGCGATTTGGGTGTACATTTAAGTGGGGTGTAAACAAATTCTTCCTTTAAGTAAAATGCTTAAAGTTAGAAACGAAAAGATAGGCTCTGAGGGGTGTACTAGGGGTATCGTGTACTAAAAATGAGTACAACGCAAAGGGTGTGGGAGAATTACTTGACCAATGTAGCCAAAGTAATTATAACAAAAACACAGGTGTAAAACAATGGGTTAATCCTAATGCCTCTTATCATGTAGTAAATCTAACTACACGAATGTAGTCTCACTTGTGGCCTCGGAATGGTCCTAACGCAAGTTCTAGAATCTAAGTGCTACCGGTACACACATCATAGCATAAATGCTTTCCCTACCAATTCTAGGGGCGAACCTCACATATTTGGGGGTGGAAATTTTTTTTAGTGGTACGGTTTTTGTGCTAGTCATATAACTCCTATCCGTGAGACGCTCATTAAGATCAAAGTTTCACTCCTATATGTTGTAAAAAAATTTAAATTTGGCACTAAAATTGCCCTAACAGGTATTTATCTCAGTTTTATTACACATCTACCATTAAACAAACAAAAATCAAGCGTAATAGCATTCTCTAATCGTACTTTTACCCCCCCTTACACTTAAGATGAACATTGTCCCCAATGTTCAAATAACAAGATGTAAAAGCATAAAGTAAAAGAATGAAATCAAATACTCCCCTGATTCGTTCGGTGGATAATGAAGTAACACGGTTAGATCTTCTTCCAAGAGAATGTTGAAGCTCCATGACTAATGCATCGCCATAAGCTTGATCCAACAAACATTTCCTTGTCCAAAATAACCTGTTAAACCTGAGAAAACAAACACGAAAACCTGCATAACATCGGCGGGATAAACTCTATATATAAGGATATAATGCTTGTGGAATGATAATTTTGCAGATTCCTGGAGATTATAAGTTAGAGATTTAATAAAAACTTTTTATGAAAACAAAACTTTCAAAAATTTTCAGAAAATTAAACCTGACGCCGTCAGGTTGTAACTCCTGACGCCGTCAGAAATGATCTGACAGAATTCTCATGTTACGTTTCCGGAAAATTTTTGGAAAAAAACCTATACCTTACTTCCTGGAATTCCTGCAAAACATCATTATGACTCGATACAAGCATTTGACTCAAACAAACACTAATATGTATGTTCATTTAATATTATTACAATTCATGTTCATTTGTGTTCTAATAAACCGATTTAGATTTCCCTTACACTTAACTTTTGCAAAATACCTTTATATGTAGTTAAGACGAAGTTAAAAACAAGATAAAGCATTTTCACAAATTAGTTTTTAACATGAATCAATAATAATAAAACTTAAACATACATACGGAAGCAAATAAAATCAAAAAAAAAAAAAAAAAAAACAAATAAATAAACACACAAAGCAAATAAAGCTTGGGTTGCCTCCCAAGAAGCGCTTGTTTTTGTTCGAGTCACGAGCCTGACTCTACCCTTATTTAATGGATAAAGGTGAGGTTTTCCCTACACTTAAGATTAAGTGTGGGTGATAGTAGCGATACACACCAACTTGGTAGGAGTATGCCACGTGAGGAAAGAGTGGTGGATGAATTATATGCTCGAAGATGTGTGCTCCTATCATCATAACCTTACCTAATTCAATTGGGTTAGTGGGCGGATTAAGATTTTCTCCTAGAAAGGGATCATCTTCTATCAACTTCGAGAGACTCCAAGTTAAGAATCCACTTTGACCTAATAAACCCGGTTTAAACCCATAATGTTTCTTGTGATCAATCATAAATGGGTGATGTAAGTATGTAAGGTCATGGTTCACTCCTATGTTAGCTTCCTCTCTACAAGGCTTAGAGTCTAATACCTTTATCGTAAAACTACCCGGACTATATGGTTTGATGGGTGGATCGGGACCTATTTTAATTCCTAACTTTTCATCCAAGGATGGAAAATTGGGTAAGGGTCTCGGTTGAGGCTCCGGTTCATCAAAACTAGGAACTTCCATAGAACTAAAAGAAAGGTTGTGACTACAAGTATTCAAACCTATTTCTTCTAGTTGTGTTTGGTCCAAGGGCTCTACCTCTATTGGGGTTCCTATAGTCTCTTCTACTTTTTCCGGGTAAGTTACGGGCGGTGTGTTAACCTCAAATGATGGTAGGATTTGTAGGGTATTTAGTGGTCTTGCATTTCTAACCTCATTCTCCATAGTATCTAAATCACCTATATGTTCATCATGTGTTTTGGTAGGATCTAACCCAAACACATTCCTAAGTATCTCAAATCCTTCTTTAGCCATTTGAAATTCTAAGTCCGATTCATAGTAATATTCAACTTGATTACTATGTTCTAATTGCCTAAAGGATTCCTCATGCGTGTCATATGTTTTGGTGAAATCTATCTCACTCATGCAACTAGGTAGTTAAACACTAACCATCTCACAATCTTGGTCTAATTCAAGGTCTATGTTCTTAAAAACTAGGTCTTCTTGCTCATGGTACCTATAGTCGGATAAATCCTCCTCATTTGTTTCCTCAAGTTGTGATGTATATAAACCCATCAATTCATTCAACTTATGGTTCACGGTTAGGAAGCTTTCCTCAAATTTTTTCCAAAGGGTTTCACTAAAAGGAGTTGATCCTAACAATGATTGTTTAATAGAAGCCGCACATGCACATAATTCATCAAACCTATCAAACTTTACTCCCATCTCCTCTTGTATATATCTAAGATCACTTAAAAATTCATTGGAACAACAGGAAGCAAATCTATCCGTGTAAAGTAAGTGTTCCTCTATTGTTAATGATCTAAATGGAATTTCATCCGCCATGGTGACAAATGAAAATGGTTTTACAAACAAAGGGCACAAAGAAAAAGATAGACTAAAGAAATCTAATAAAAAGAAAATAAATATCTCACTCGATAGGAATCAAGTGAGTAGACCTAATAAAATAAAAATCCAACCTAAACAATAACTATTCCCCGGCAGCGGCGCCAAAAACTTGATGCGTGGTTTTGCAACCTTACAACAGGTTTTACCTCTCGAGGGATCTCAAGAGGCTTACAACCCCACCAGGCAGTGTACCTGACCGATGTAGTATAGTGTAGTGGTAAGTACGGGGGATTGATCGTTCTCCACAGGGAATAGTGTTCGTTAGGTATGAAAAACTACTCTAATAGGTCTAAGGGTGAGAGAAGATTCTTTTTTATGTTTTTATAATTTTATGAAAGCAAGTAAAATCTCGGGTTTGAAAGAGTGGGCGGAATTAGTTGCTAGTCAACTAACCCAAATAACTACGAATGCAAATAAAATAAAATAACTGAAAATGAAAAGGTGGTGAAATTTATGTGGAGAAAAATGTGTTTACTTAGATTTCCTTACTCCCTAACTATCTTTTACCGGTTGATTAGTGTGTATTAATTGCGTGGATGATGGGTGTATTCCTTAATACCAATCGTGGGGTGGCGTACGTACTTCCCCAACTCTACAAGCTCCTACTTCACTCCTATGTCGAGCCGGCTAGGAAGCTCCTAACATGGGATCACTAGAATTCGCTTGTGCATTAAATACAACCATAAAAACCTTTAGTACGCATTGGTTCATGTTTCTTAAGACGTTCAAGCAAGTTACCGAATAGGAAGTTAGCCAGTTTTCTTAAGCCTAACATAGATAAACAATCATCCAATACAACTAATAACACACTAATAACCAATAATCAATAGCTAGGTTTCATTAGATCTAAGCAAACATAAAGAAAACCTAGCCTAGCATGTTAAACAAAAGACAAGAACAAGATAGAATCAAACAACACATAGACATATTGAATGATTAATTGATAACCTATCTTCAATGTAACATGGAAGATCTCAAGGCAAAAAGCCTTGAAAAAGCTGCTAAAATCGTCTTAGGGTTTTCACACACAAAGTTCCACAATAAGTTCCACACTAATGACAAAAAATTGCAAAACTATATATAGACTTTCAGATCTGACGGCGTCACGTTATGGAGTGTGACGCCGTCACCTCGCCGCTTTTAGGGTTCCCGGATGGCCTTCTTGACGCCGTCCCTCTTTAGCTCTCCAAAATCCGTTCTGGCTTATCAAGGCTTGATGCCGTCAGAATTAGGCGTGACGCCGTCCCTCTTTAAATTAAGCCGTGACGACCTTGATCACTCCAAAGGGTGACGCCGTCAGAATTCCCATGCAAATTTCTCTGGCTTATCATGAGTAATTTTCACATCCACCTTTTTCTTGCCAAGCCATGACGCCGTCCAGGGCAATCCCTGACGCCGTCAAAGGTTACTTTTAGCCGATTTTGAGACTTTGTCGTTTTCTTCACTTTTATGCTCCAAAAACGTCCAAAATGCTTCCTTTTTCAGATTTCTTCTCAAAAGTACCTAAAATGACAAAAGGAACGATTTAGGGCAATATTTGATCAAATAAATACGATTTAGGGCTTAAATGACCCCTTAAAAGCGGTACACTTTTCGCTTCATCAGGTGACAAGCCTGATCCTTCTTGTTCGGATTCACCTTGTTCTTCTTAGGGTTATACTGCTTGGGCATAGGTTGATAGGCCATAACTTGTTTACCCTTGTCAACCTTACCCTTACCCTTTATATTCGCCTGCGGTTTTGGCTTTTGAATCCTACCTCCTTGTATAGCTAATACCTGCGGAGTAGGTGCCATGTTTGGTAAACCCTTTTCATAGTCTACAAGCATTTCAATCAATTTTGTGACTGTCTTCCCCGAGCAATGCATGTTATAGTTCTGAATAAAACCCTTAAAATCCTTGTTCAAGGACCTATTGATTAGGTTCACACACACATTCTCAGGATAAACATAGTTGATCTGATGTAGTTGGTCCATGTACATTTTCATTTCCAACACATGATCACGAACAGTTTTACTTTCCCCCTGCTTGTAGTTGTGCAATTAATCGATCAAATCATACAGTTCAACAGCTGCCAGCTTCTCATAAGTCTTTTGGAGTTCTTCCAGCATATCTTTAGAAAAACAGTTCTCAAACTGCTTTTGCAACTTGGGAACCATACTTCCGAGCATCAAGCACGCAACTTCATTGTGCTTATCGAACTCTAATTGCCAAGCTGCTCTGACCTCTTCAGATTCTGTTGCAGCTAGCTCTTGAGGGCAAGGCTTAGTCAAATATTCCAGCTTCTTGGACACTCTCAAGACAATCATGAGTGACCTATGCCAGTCATTGAAATTTGGGCCAGTCAATTTTTCCCTTTCAAAATGGCTTTTGAAAGCAGAACTTAGTACAAGCATTTTCGGGTTGAGCCATTTCTACAGAAAAAGTTCAAATATTAGTATTCTGATAATACAATTTTTCAAGAAAAGAAAATTACCCAGGAAATATTCATATAACCATTTAATCTTCTTGAAAACTAGGATCCAAATTTTTATAGTTTCACTACATCAGTTGATCTGCTAGTAGTGAAAGTACAAAATATGGTAATCTGTCGTACAATAATCGGCAAAAAATTTCCGCCTCCTAGATCATTATGGGAATTACATTTGCCAAAAAAAAATTGCAATGTAACCATGTTTCTTCCCATCTCATGCCTTAAGTTTCTAGGCCTCACTAACAACTTAATTAAGTCGTCTAATTTAGAAACTGCAAATTCTCCATTACTGGTCTCTCGCATAATGGAAATTTACCTTGTCATTAATATCTAGGAAAGGTCTCACTTACGCTAAATATTAACTCCAAATGTTTCTTATAATTAGATAGCATGGACTTAAATTTTTAGGGTATTTATTTTGATGTGATAATCAAAATATGTACGAAGAAGCATGCACACATCTTCGTATCATAAGTTTTTAAAATGATTTTATTTACCAATTAGGCTAAGAGTTAAACCAACAAAGTTTTAATTGAGGTATTGAGTTCACCAATCAAAGAATTACCTACAATTATCGCCCACTATATCCTACTACTGCATGAGTCAAAAGACCCAAGTTATTCGGATAATTACCACAAAAGTGGCGCGTGGAATTGAGGTCAATTCACCCTTAAGATGATTTTGTACAAAAAAATAGCATTACTTGGTAGCTCCAATTAGACGCACAAAGGAGCGGAGAGACAAAATTCCGCCCGAAGGCTAATTAAAAACGCGTCTCTTTCGGATGACAATTTAATGTCAAGCCTCCTTATACCCCTATTATAGTTTGTCTAAACTGGGTGAGCCGTTCACACTATTGATACAAAACTCATCACTCAATCAAAAGTTTATGATTCTAAGTCTTAAAAAATATGTTATAAACTATAATATTGCTAGTCTTGCCTGGGAGCAAGTTACCGTGCGAAGCGAACCACTGTCGGCACATAAGACTTTGCAATATATAATTTATCACATCAAGGTTTCATAGTTATTAGGTCAATTTATTTTCTATTCAAAAAATTACCCTCTTTTTGCTTACAATTCAACATATAATTTAAACAAAAAAACAAGTAATTTAATAAAAATAAATAACCATATAATAACACATATAATCTTAACAATTAAATCATATAGCCACATGCAAACTTTTTGATAAAATCCTATTAATAATCTATCTATGTTTAATATGCATATATTTAACTAAGACTCCCATTAGTTTTCGAGCAAAAGGTACCAATGGACCACATACACCAAACAATTTGGTTGCGTAAGTCCTAACAAATATATACTATGGCTATGTTTGGCGCAGAGCTTTTTAGAGCTTTTTGAGGCGATGAGCGGTGAGCAATGAGCTTTTTGATTTTTAGTGTTCGTTTGGCAAAAGAGCGGTGAGCTTTGCTATTTTTTAGGAAAGCTCATTTTTCCAATGCTTCTTTAAGAAGCTGTTAGCGGTGAGCAGTGAGCTGTGGCTACAACTCACAACTACTGCTACTGCTCACTGCTATTGCTCACACATATGTTTGCCAAACATAGCCTATGTAGCACATAAATTGATTCATTAATTTAATAATTGAGGTCTTCCCCAATTTTAGATCTATCTTTTTACATGTTGCAAACAACTTAACAATTAATTATAAACCCTAATCCATGATAAACATGCATGTTTCATCATGGATTAATTTACAAGTCACAAGATACGTAACCCTTTACACACATAAACATGTTCCTAATTTAGGGTTACAAAACTAATTTTTAATTAAGAGGGCTCCCCCCCCCCCCCCCCCCAAAAAAATAAAATAATTAGGGTTCGATTTTTATTTTTATTATATATTTTTTTTTTTTATGTTCTAAACCCTAAAAAACAATCGACTAACATGTAATCCTAATCAAATATTCGATTTTTATGTGTTTCGGTAATACAATTACATGTTAAACGGCTCGTGATGCCACTGTTAGAATTTTAGTACCATGACAATCATATATTTATTCTAAATCAATCAAACACATATGCGGAAGCGTAGGATCATAATTTAACATATAAGAGATTAACCGAAAATTAAAGACACGTACCTTTGATCCTAGCAAGAACAAGGATCAATACTTCAAATCTTCTTCTTTAATTAAACAAGTGGATTAGCGAGATACCCCTTACCGTTTTGTATCTCAATCCAAGATGTATAAACTATAGTGAGTTTATACCAAGGTCTTGTACACACGTACTATAACCGATTAATTAGATTGCTAGATCTTTGAACACAAGAAAACCAAAACAATTTTGTTTATGAGAAACACAAGGATCGACAACCCTAAGGGTATGTACGATCGGTTTCTAGCAAGAGGGGAGAAGAATAAAACTTAGGATTATAGCAAGAGTGCAAGAATCATCAAACCCTAACCCCTAAGCCTTGTATTTATAGGCATGATAACTTAGAGAACAAGTTGGTCTAGAATTGGGTTTAGGAACCCCTTGGCCGATCGGCCCAACCCTTCCCAAGGGATTTCTAGAACCTTCTTGCTCCTCTAATTACACATATAGTCCTTCCTTTATTCACTAACGGTCGTTAGTCAATTCCCGTTAATTACTTAACATCCGTTAATCCTTATTTTGTGTTCAAATAATTAAATATATAATGGTTTATATATATTAATTATTATACATTAATCCTTCATAAGTAATGTGTGCAATCTCATTGTTCCAAGTTTGATTCTAGTCATACACGTTTAATATTTGTCCATAAACTTAACATAGGGGTTCAAGTAGCAAAATATATTGACTTAGCAGAAAGTTAACATTTTATGGTCAGTCAATATAATAGTGTCATTATATGTTAATGTCTACATTTGATTATATACCAACTTCCAGGCTGTTTCTAAAGTAGCTATAGTAACTAATTGAGGGGTTCAATTAAGAGCTAGCTAGTTCCTTGAAGCTTCTAATATCAAATTATCTTTCATTTGCTAAAGAAAAATTATCATTCATTTACGCATTCTCATGTATAAAAAAGATTCAGATTCAACGCATTCATAATCAATCCACTTCTCTCATTTTTAAAACTTACTAAGCTTTCTTTTTATTTTTGTTACAATGTATCACATGCAATAACTCTTATAAAAAGCATATAGCTAGTTACTTCTCAACCACGCTACCCATCCCAAAATTTACCAAGAAACTAAAGGGTCTCGAGAGCCACTAATAATCTTGATGAACATGGTGACGGAAATTGGTGGATAGCCAAGGCTATGGTTCTTGATTCGGTGAAAAGCAAAGACTGGAAGCCATTTACAAGTTAAATGGCGTGAAGGACTTGTGTTTGATCACGTAGATGATGGTTGTGGTTGCGCCAAGAGAGTTGTAGATCTCTTCGTGATACAATGGGTTCAACCATTCTTATATTCAGCGATAAAACAATTATATTGTGGATATTGAGAAACTAAAACGAAGTTGTACCATCTCAAGATGAAGAATGGTCCAAGTTCGTTTTAATTTCTCCATGTCCACAATTTAGTTGTTTTGTCGGTGAGTATAACAGTGGCTGAACCAATTGTCTCACAAGCAGATCTACAACTCGCTTTATGCAGCCTGGTTACTATTAATTGAAGCATCATGATAGTTTTAGTTATTCGGCTATGATATCTACAATAAAGCAATAACGTTTGATGTGACAATTTAATGACAATTTAGGATGTCATCTCGTAATTAGTTGCAACAAATATGATTATGGGTTTTACAATGTCAGCATGCATGATACAAACATTTAATTATGTGATGTTTTTCCGTTTCAGTCATACCTTTTTTGTACATGCTAGTTATAGAAAAGATGATTTGGTGTGTTTCATTTTTTTTTTGGAAGGCGACTTTTAATTTTTTGGGTCGGAGTCGCACCTATCATATCGGCAGGATCTTATCCACCATATACCCAGACTATGTTGTCTGAACCGGATCCACACTGGTTTATTGGGGACTATTACCGTACCGCCTCCACACGAGTTTTTCTCGCTGGAGTAACGGCCGGATGAAAACCGGGGGTGGCTCGGATTTGGAACATGCGCAACATTGGCTCACAGGCTCTTCCTCTTCATTGCCTGGTACCAACAGAGCATTGTGGCCCATATGTGAAGACTTCTCGGTACGGTCACTCATACCGGTACTAATTTTACACGGGCTCACTTAACTGAATAAGTGATTCCCACTGGGCCACAAGCCTATTGGTGATTTGGTGTGTTTCATCATCTTATAGTTTACAATCTTAATTTTTCATATTAATCTTCAAATCATATTCATATACATATATAACACTTTTACTCGTAGCTTTTAAAAATTTCTTAAGAAAGTTATCATGCATATTCTCCAACTCGTTTTTAAGAGCTTGCTAAACAAAGATATATGCGATGAGGACACAAGGTTAGCTTTTAATAACTCATATGTACGAATAACTCATTTCGACAAAAAGAGGATCTGAGGATGAAGAACATGGTGTTGACTGTTGATTATTGATTCAGAACACCCTTTAGGCTGGACACAGTCGATGACCAAAGTGACCTGGGTCACCGGATGCCACGTCAGCTTTCTCTCTCCGATGACCAGACATGACCAAAGTGCCACAGTCGAAGACCGAGTGTTTTAAAAATAAATAAATAAATAAATAAATAAAAAGATTTTTTTTTACACACAAACGTTACAAAAGTCGGTCATAAAATCAACCGACATTGTGTTTGCACAACCTTCGACTGATATTCGCCCCAAGCTCCACACTCGAGTCGACCGAACTAAATATCGGTCAAAATGGATGACCGACCGATTATCTCAGGCCGAGTGTGGCCGGCCACCCTTTATATTTCGCTTTAATTTATTGTCCCGAATGATATCAAACTTTACTAAAAATATGTCAAGATTCAAATCTAGCAGGACAAAAGTGCAATTCTCATAAACACAAATGCTCGACAATCAAAGTAGAAAGGATGATACATGAATATATTACGCATAAGTCCATCACAATTGGCAAATTGTCATTTTAGGTAGGAACAAGAAGTTTAAAGCGATAAACCGGACTCCTCGTCCTCATCAAGGCTGCCGACGTAAGTAAAGTAAAGGGTCCAAATCAATCCAAAAACGCCAAAAAGGATCCACCCGAGAAGGTTGTTGCTTAGACCAAAAGGTAGACCGGTTCCTTCTGTGCTCATTCTTTCGTCCACTAGAGCCATGGCTGCAGGGCTCGACATGGTTGCAGCTACAGCTGCAGCCATCAATGATGGTGCACCCATCCTCAACTTTGGTGCAACTTCTTCGGATGTGATAGCGGGCTTACCTTCCATTGAACACCTCACTTTTCCCATCTTGCTCATTGATGGCAATCCTGATCAAGATTAACAACTTTTGTTATAACCACAATATGGATACAATATTTGTTCTTTCTAGTTTCCTAGATCATAGAAGGCCATCTCTTTAACATAAACTAATTAAGCAAACTTTCTTCCGTATAAGAATCCGTAACACAATTCCAAGCCAATTGAAACTAGTGGTTTTAAGTAATTATTGTGACTCTAAGTCCTTATAATAAGTTGAGTTTTTGGCATAAATGATTCTAATTTCCAGATTATGTAAGTGAAATTTATCAGTTTTTGAAATAAGGAGTTCAATCATTATATGACCATGATCTTGTTAGTGGTAACAATCACTTGGAAAATACATATTCCCTCAAACAAACAATACTTCCTTTATATTTTTAGGAAACTAACAATCTCGCGCTATATATACTACAAATATATCGCAGACAAGTCGAGTTGCTATGGACTTATTGACGGACCTTAGTGGAGACCGGGGAGGGCTATAGTTTACACATTGATATGATCTAAGACCATTAAGCAATTCGTTTCACAGTATGCACTATAAAACAGTTGATACACAACTAACACTTGATTATTTATAAACGTACGTACCAATAACGGGAGAAACACATGTAGTGATCGAAGGCTTCTGAACAAAAGTGAAAGTTGGTGAGGATGTAGAAATGGAAGCAGAGATAGATGCCATCTTCTTTGAATTTACAAGAATGGATATGAATATGATAGAATGCAACTTCAAAGTTCAAGAACTTGAGTGTGTGTGTTTTATATGAAGTTGAATTATTGTGATTGGCTTGTTAGAATTTTATTCAGTGTAGCCACATAAAATAGATTACATGGATTGCACCTCATCTTTACTCAACCACTGAAATAGCTCCACGTGTCATACCATCTTTGCATTATGGTGAAATGCTTGGTTTTGATATGGTGGCGTCAGGTGCACACGGATAACATGCAGATAGCTAGATTTTTTTTATTTTATTTTTTTTTTATTTATTATTATTATTATTTTTTTTTAATTCAAATATTTTTTAACTAAACATAGCTTTAAAGGTTATGTTTAAGAAATCAAACTATGCAAGTAATTATTTGTAGAAAGTGATTGATTTATTTTCAAAATACAAACAATTATTACATGTCTGAACAATTTAACTATAACCCTTAGAGCTACATATAGCAAATTCATATTAATTTATTATAGTAATTTGAATACCAAAAGAATAACATTTTATATCTTTTGTTGTAAACTTCTTTTCATTGAAGATTGCAACATTTAATTTGTGAAAAATACCGTATGTTACATGTAATTCTCAACTAGTAACATTATATACCAGTTATTCTAGGACGTTTGAAATTGCAACTACTTTTTGGTAAGCTAATACAAAGAGTTTTTTTCACTCTTCTTAAAAGGGTGATTATTTGTAATTAATTACAGTAGTAATTATGATTTGATTACTTGTAATTAATTACAGTAGTAATTATAATTAATTACATGTATCACCTTTAACTCGGGCTTTAAATATTTCAAGCTTCCAGTTCAATCCAAAAGGCCCGATATTTCATTGGGTCGATGCATGTTATTGTACTGGATTCACTAGATTTTTTTTTTTCTTTTTTTTTTTTTTTCGAAAATTCATTAGATCATTATTCAAAACCAAGCATTTCATCATAATGCAAAGATCACAATCTGATGATTTGTCAACAAACTACTGTATCTGATTTGTAAGCCAAAAGTACACTTTAACACTATTTGAATGTTTCATAATCTTAAAATGTTTTGTTAAAAAAAAAACACGATCTTAAAATATTGAGTTTCAAACTATGAATACATTGGCTTGAACTCAATCAAACTACTTGAAGCCTATCTTGACCTTGAACGCCATATGAAATGTCAGTCACAACTCTGATAGGATGTAGGATCTTTAGAAATCACAATGGAAATGAAAAGATCCAAGATTCAGTAATAGAAAGTTCAATAAAGAAGAATGAACAATGAATTAAAGAATCAATGCTTTGTTATGGAAAGATGAAGGTTACAAATAGAGAGAGAATTCAGTTATCATACATGAGTACAAATGAACAATTACAAGGGAATTTATACAAGGGGAATGGGTTATAAAAGATGGGCGGGAAATTCTGTTATTTGAGTTCTTGTTGACTTTTGGGATCTTTGACTTTCTTCATTGACTTTATTTGACTTCTCCAAATTGACTTCTATCAATGCTTCCCTTTTCTAAGGATTCTTGTCCTCAAGGATCCCATGAGAACTGTGGAAAACTTGTCATCATATCTTCCAGTAATTCCCATGTAGCATCTTCCTTGTTATCATTTACCCATTGGACCAAAACATAGGCTGTGGGGGTACCATTTCTTTGAATAAGCTTTTTGTCCAAAACAGCTTGAGGTTGATTAATCAGAACAACTTCATCATTCAGCTGTGGCAAGGCTTGTGTTGCTGGATCATTCCCATGGTGTTTCTTCAGTTGTGATACATGAAATACATGATGTATTTGTGAGTCACTAGGAAGTTGCAGTTTATAAGCCACCTTGCCCACCTTAGCAATGACTTGATAGGGACCAAAGTACTTAGGAGAAAGTTTGTTTTGCTTTGCCTTCCTCAAAGTAATTTGTCTGTAGGGCTGCAATTTCACATACACCCAGTCTTGAACTTCAAATTCTCTGTCACTTCTTTTTCTATCAGCCATTGTTTTCATCCTATGTTGTGACCTCTTCAAGTGGAACTTTAGCATTGAAATGGATTCTTCTCTTGCACTGAGTGATCTGTCTACCACCTCCACACTACTCTCACCAGGAACATAAGCTATGTGAGGCAAAGGAGCTTGACCATAAAGAACTTCAAAGGGTGTAGTATTGATGGCAGTATGATAATTGGTGTTGTACCAATATTCAGCTAATGAAAGCCATTGAACCCATTCTTTTGGTCTTTCACCTGTCATACACCTGAGATAACCTTCCAAACATTTGTTAACCACCTCAATTTGACCATCTGTTTTGGATGGTATGCAGTGGACATGTGCAGGCTAACATCCAACAATTTGAATAATTCTTGCCAAAATCTGCTTAAGAATACCTTATCTCTGTCACTGATGATCACTTTTGGCAACCCATGAAGCTTATAGATGTTGTCCAAGAACAATTGAGCTACTTGAGTGGCAGTGTAAGGGTGTGATAAAGGTATAAAGTGACTGTACTTGCTCAACTTATCCACCACTACCATGATCACAGTCTTACCTTTTGTCATGGGTAGACAATCAATAAAGTCCATGGAAATTTCTATCCACACTCTCTGAGGTATTGGTAATGATTGTAGCAGACCAGGAGAAGCTGCTAAATCCACCTTGTTCAATTGAAAGACTAAGCATTCCCTAACAAATTGTTTGATGTGCTTCCTCATCTTCTTCCAATTCAACAATGCACACAAACTGTGAGTGGTAACCTTGACTCCTGAGTGTCCACCCATTGTTCCAGCATGGAAATACTCTATTAAATCTTGTTGCAGACCACTGTCATTCGCCATTACTAATTTTCCCTTCCTTATCAACAGACCATTATTCCAAGAGTAGTGTTTGGCACAAGGTGTATTTGTTTGCAGTTTCTGAATTAGGCCTTGTATCTCTGCATCACCTTCCCAACTAGCCATAATTCTTTGTTGTACATCACTAGAAACTGTGGACATGACCATTTGCAACAACTGCGCACTATTGTGAATCCTGGATAATGCATCAGCAGCAGCATTTTCTTTCCCTTTCTTGTACAAGATTTCATAGTCAAACCCCATTAGCTTTGGTAACCACTTCATTTGAGTAGGAGTAGATATTCTTTGATCCAATAAGTATTTGAGACTGAAATGATCTGTTTTGATTTTGAAGTGCCTATCCAACAGATAACCTCTCCACTTATCCAAAGCATGCAACACAGCTAAAAATTCCTTTTCATAAGTGGATAATGGCTCGTGTTTGGGAGAGAGTGTTTTGCTCAGGTATGCAACTGGATGGCCTTGTTGTTGTAACACTGCCCCTATTCCACCACCAGAGGCATCTGTTTCAACCACAAAGTCTTCATTGAAATTTGGTAGCTTAAGTACTGGTGCAGTCATCATGGCTTGTTTCAACTTCTCAAATGCTAACTGTGCATCCTTGTCCCAAACAAAGGCATTCTTCCTGAGCAATTTGGTGAGTGGATGACTGATCATGGCATAATCCTTTATGAATCTTCTATAGTACCATGTGAGACCTAAGAAACCCCTGAGCTATTTCAAAGTCTTAGGAATTGGCCATTCTCTCATAGCTTGGATCTTAGCAGGATCAGTAGCAACTCCCACATCAGATATAACATGGCCTAAGTACTCAACTTGTGATGCCCCAAAAACACATTTACTTAGCTTAGCCATTAACTTGTGTTGCCTCATAGTTTGCAGTACTAACCTTAAATGCTCCACATGAGATTCCATAGTTGGACTGTATACTAATATGTCATCAAAGAAGACTAAAGTGAACTTCCTCATAAATGGTTTAAACACTTGATTCATGAGAGATTGGAAGGTAGATGGGGCATTTTTCAGTCCAAATGGCATAACTAGGAACTCATAATGGCCTTGATGAGTTTGAAAAGCTTTTTTAGCTATGTCATCAGGGAACATTCTAATTTGGTGATAACCAGATCTCAGATCCAATTTAGAGAAAAAATTTGAACCAAACAGCTCATCTATCAACTCTTCAATTAAAGGAATATGAAACTTATCTTTAATTGTTTGCTTGTTGAGTTGTCTGTAATCAATGCACATTCTCCATCTGCCATCTTTCTTTTTAACCATCACCACAGGAGAAGAGAAGAGACTTTGACAGTGTCTAATCACCACTGCATCTAACAACTCTTGCACCATACTTTCAATTGCATCTTTTTGAGTAGCAGGGTGTCTATAAGGTCTAATGTTGATTGGCTGAGTACCCTCCTTTAAAGGAATCCTGTGATCAAGACTTCTCATTGGTGGAAGCTTTTAGGAATGGCAAACACATCTGAATATTCATCCACCAAGCTCTGCACAGGTTGAGGAACAGTATTTGTAGCTGTGGCAGTTGCAGAGATCATGTTCAAAACTGAGTCAGGGTAAACACATAGAACCATGGATGACAATTGAGCTTGTTTTCCCATATTTTTGTCCACTTGTTTGCCATATAACCACCGGACCATAGCCTTTTGAGTGCCTCTCAAATGAACCATCTTGCCCTTATACAAAAACCTCATTTTCAAATCCTGAAAGTTGCACATGATTTCCCATAGGGTAGACAACCATTGGATGCCAAGCACCATTTCACAACCCCCTAAAGGCAATACCATCATATCAGCTTGAAACTCTGATGATTGCAACTTCCACTTAACTTGACACACATTGTTACTTATCATGTTATTTCCATTTGCCACAATCACTTGTAAAGGATATGTCCTCTTCATTGGGCATCCTATTTTCTTTGCAGTGTTAGAATCAAGGAAATTGTGAGTACTTCCCGAATCTATCAAAATATGCACCTCATGGTTTCCCACATAACCAATCACCCTCATGGTTTGGTAAGTGTTTCTACCAGTTAGTGCATTCAAAGATATGTGTGGAGTAGTATCTTCATCATTCACCCCTTGTAACACTTCTGACAATTCACAATCAACATCTTCCAATTCACCTTCCCATTCCAACCCTTGATCATCACTCCCTGCTACAACTTCTAAAGAAAACATCTAACTAGGGCATTTATGACCAGGTGAGTACTTTTGATCACAGTAAAAACAAAGGTTCTTGGCTCTTTTTTCTTCTAATTCCTTTTGTGTCAATTGTTTTCTGATGGGAGCAGTACTAGTTGTGGGTCTATTTCTCCAATGGGAGTTAGGTGTAGGTAAATTGGTTGGTTTAGGACTATTTGGGTAAACAGGATTTGACTGATTAAATCTTGGAGTTGGTAACACAGACATTCTACTCCTACTTTTCATAGCATTCACATTAGCTTCTTGCAACTTAGCCAACCCATACAATTCAGCCAATGACTTTGGACTAAACATTCTCACAGCCAACTCTATTTCACTTTGCAATCCAGCCAAAAAGAAACTCATACTTTGTTCCTCAGTCAAATCTACTCTACACAATAACTTGTCATATTCATCAATGTATTCTTGCGCAGACTTCACATGTCTAATCTTTTTGATTTCAGACAATGGATCATCATAAGCCAATCTAAATCTTTTCAAAATGGCTTTTCTATATACTTCCCAATCCACATTTTCCCCCATGATTTTCACAAACTGTCTATGCCACATTAAAGCAATATCATGCAAATGAATTGAAACAAGATTGACCTTACTCTCATCTGCTATGTTGTCCACCTTGAAAAATTGTTCACACCTGAACAACCAACCCCTAACATCCTCACCACCAAACTTGGGAAACTCAATCCTTGTCACCCTACTATACTGTATCTGTTGGCCACCATTGGATCCACCATGACCATGGTTTCCACTACTTGTTCCCTCCCCAGATCTCAATCCTGTCATCTCACTAGTCATTTCTACCATCATTCTTTGTAAATCATTGACAGTTTGTTGAAGGGACTCCATTGAAGGTTCTTGATTATTATTTGTGTTTCTTGTATTCACCATCATATCAATAACACTATCACTCATCAACAATGGGATAATGTCTATTGATTCTGTTCTTGATTACTCAACCCAATTGCTTCTGATCAGCTTGTTCAAAACTAGAGGATTTAAGCAGCCAATGCGCTAGTCTTGTGATCGTACAATTGGTTGACACTAATCGAATGTAAAAAGAACAATGAAATTAGTGGTGACTTATTTTTTGCCGAAAATTTTGGTTTCTTGGCGGAATTACGCCGGAGAAGATGACCGAAAATCAAGAGTGCCAGGAACCTGGCTCTGATACCACTGATAGGATGTAGGATCTTTAGAAATCACAATGGAAATGAAAAGATCCAAGATTCAGTAATAGAAAGTTCAATAAGGAAGAATGAACAATGAATTAAAGATTCAATGCTTTGTTATGGAAAGATGATGAGGCGAAAAGTGTACCGCTTTTAAGGGGTCATTTAAGCCCTAAATCGTATTTATTTGATCAAATATTGCCCTAAATCGTTTCTTTTGTCATTTTAGGTACTTTTGAGGAGAAATCTGGAAAAGGAGGCATTTTGGACGTTTTTGGAGCATTAAAGTGAAGAAAACGGCAAAGTCTCAAAAATCAGCTAAAAGTTACTCTTGACGGCGTCAGACTTTACTCTGGACGGCGTCATGCCTTGGCAAGAAAAGTTGGACGTGAAATTTACTCATGACGGGCCAGTGAAAATAGCATGTGAATTCTGACGGCGTCACGCTTTAACTTGATCAAGGGCGTCACGGCTTAAATCATAAGGGGACGGCGTCACGTTCCTGGTTCGACGGCGTCAAGCCTTGATAAGCCAGAATGGATTTTTGAAGAAATAAAGAGGGACGGCGTCAAGAAGGTCATCCGGGAACCCTAAAAGCGGCGAGGTGACGGCGTCACACTCCATAAGGTGACGCCGTCAGATCCAAAAATCTATATATAGTTTTCTAATTTTTTGTCATTAGAGAGAGCTTAGTGTGTGGAATTTTGGGAGAAAACCCTAAGACGAATTTAGCTACTTTTTCAGGGCTTTTTGCCTTGAGATCTTCCATGTTTCATTGAAAGATAAGTTATCAATTAATCATTCAATATGTCTATGTGTTGTTTGATTCTATCTTATTCTTGTCTTTTGTTTAACATGTTAGGCTAAATTTATCTTGTGCTTGCTTAGATCTAATGAAACCTAGCTATTGATTATTGGTTGTTAGTGTGTTATTAGTTGTATTGGATGATTGTTTATCTATGTTAGGCTTAAGAAAACTGGCTAACTTCCTATTCGGTAACTTGCTTGAACGTCTTAAGAAACATGAACCAAATGCGTACTAAAGGTTTTTATGGTTGTATTTAATGCACAAGCGAATTCTAGTGATCCCATGTTAGGAGCTTCCTAGCCGGCTCGACATAGGAGTGAAGTAGGAGCTTGTAGAGTTGGGGAAGTAAGTACGCCACCCCACGAATGGTATTAAGGAATACACCCGTCATCCACGCAACTAATACACACTAATTAACCGGTAAAAGATAGTTAGGGAGTAAGGAAATCTAAGTAAACACATTTCTCTACACATAAGTTTCTCACCACATTTTATTTTCAGTTATTTAATTTTATTGCATTCGTAGTAATTTGGGTTAGTTGACTAGCAACTAATTCCGCCCACTCCTTCAAACCCGAGATTTTACTTGCTTTCATAAAAACTATAAAAACATAAAAAAGAATCTTCCTCAACCCTTAGACCTAATTAGAGTAGCCTTTCATACCTAACGAACACTATTCCCTGTGGAGAACGATCAATCCCCCGTACTTGCCACTACACTATACTACATCGGTCAGGTACACTGCCTGGTGGGGTTGTAAGCCTCTTGAGATCCCTCGAGAGGTAAAACCTGTTGTAAGGTTACAAAACCACGCAATCAAGTTTTTGGCGCCGCTGCCGGGGAATAGTTATTGTTTAGGTTGAATTTTTATTTCTATTCGGTCTACTCACTAGATTCCTTTCTAGTGAGATTTTTATTTTATTTTTCTAGGTTTTCTTTAGTCTATCTATTTTCTTCGTGTCTTTGTTCGTAACCATACCGTCCGACATCATGGAAGATGGTAATATCCTTAACCCACACAACCCACCACCACAACAACCACAACCACCTCCTAGAGCCCGTACTTTAGGAGAGTATTCCCGTCCTAGCCACCATGGCTATCGAAACACCATTGAGCTCACTCAAGGAGCCAATATCACACCCTTGCGATCCGACACCATCCGGTTGGTGCAAAGCGGATGCGCATTCCATGGACTTCGTTCTGAAGATCCTAATCAACATCTCAAGGACTTTCTTAAAATCGTTGATTCTATAGACCTTGATGTTGCCACTCGAGAGACGACCCGATTGCGTCTCTTTCAATTCTCTTTGCGGGACCAAGCTAGTCAGTGGCTAGAACGTCAACCCGCAGGATCCATCACCTCTTGGGATGATCTCACCACTCGTTTCCTTGCTCAGTTTTTCCCACCGGGAAGAACTACCAAGCTAAGGAATGATATCTTGATGTTCCAACAACGTCAAGGCGAAACTCTCTACGAGGCATGGACTCGATTCAAGGACTTACTCCAAAAAGTCCCTCACCATGGCATAGAACTTTGGCTCCAAGTCCAAATCTTCTATGACCATATCAATCTCTACACGAGGCAAACCATTAACCAATCGGCCGGTGGCAAGCTACGTGATCTAAGTGCGGAACAATCATGGGCTCTCCTAGAGGATCTTGCTCTTTATGACAACGAAAGTTGGAGTGATCCCCGTGATTTGAATAAAACGGTCAAGGCAATATCTTTGCCTTCGAATAATTCAAGCACTTCCGACCGTAGGATCATAGAACTTGAAGACCAAGTCAAGTTTCTCATGAAATCCTACGAGGCTCCTAAACCTTCAAGCCAAGTGAACAAAATCACTTCTTCATGTGAATTATGTAGTGGTCCCCACGACACTCGTGATTGCATGGAACTCCCCGAACAAGCTTTTGTGGACTACGCATCCTCGCGTACCGACGGAGCGGGAGACAAGTGGTACACTTTCAAACCCGAGCCAAACCCTTATGGTGATTCATACAACCCCTCATGGAAAAATCACCCGAACCTTAGGTGGAAACAAAACCAAAACACACAACAAACCAATTCTTCCAACCCACCTAATCGTTTCCAATCAAGCGGTTCCAACTCGAACCGTACTTTCAACAACAATCCTTCCGGCAATGGTATTACCAATAACTTTGAAGGATTGATGTCTCAATTTATGGCATCTCAAGAAGCTCGTTTAGCCAAGTTTGAAGCCGAATTCAAACAACAACAAACGGAGATGACCAATAAAATTGACAACTTGTTGAAAGCTCTCCATAACCAAGTGTTATCACCTCCACATAAGGACGCTAGGAACACAAATAGCGGACCCCAAGTAAAAGACCCCTCTTAATCCAAACACGTCCACTTTGTCAACATTGTCACTATTAAACCAATTGATAGGAATGAGGATAATAGTGAACCTAAGGATGAGGATAAGAAAGTCGAGGTTGATAAGGAAGTTAGGACAAGTGAGATTGAAGAAGTAGATGATGATGAGGACTACTTCAATAGGCTACCCACTAAGGAAGAGCGCGCATATCATACAAACTTATTCGATGACCCCGAGGCACCATACTTCCTAGGTAGACCAACCATAGAAATAGGCGACCCTTCTAATCTCAACATACCATGCAACATCGGACATTTGCATGTGTGGAAAGCTTACATCGACCTTAGATCACCCATAAACATCATGACTAGAGCCCACTACAACTTGATAATGAAAAATCAACTTGGGTATAGGATGTTCCCTGACAAGGGTTGGATGAGTAACTTCACGGGAAGAGTTAAGGGATTACCGGTTTATGTAGGAAACTTCACCTATGTCACCGACTTTATAATTGTAGAAGATATCCGCCCAATAGTCGATGCATCCCTGACTCAAGTGGTTTTTGGAAAACCATTTGTTGAGGTCTCTAGAATGACTTATGAACCTTCCTTAGGGATAGTTAGATTTAAGGATGAGACCGATGAAGTAAGCTACCAAATGCCATATAAGATAGAACAATTCCAACACTTGTCAAATGTTGAGAAGGAGCTCAAGCAAGCGGTCTACTATAGGAATGATGAGGATAGAAGTAAAGGAGTAGACTATGTTATGGAAAGGATATTCGGTTTCTACAAGGATTGTTTGAAATTAGGACCGGAATATAAAACCGGGAAGGAGAATGGCCTAGGAACCGTGACCGATGATGGAGTCACGTAATGTACGTGACTTTGAGTCTAGCTACAAGACTCGTTAATAAAGAAAAGCGCTTCTTGGGAGGCAACCCAAGCTTTATTTGTTTTATTTGCTTTGTGTGTTTATTTATTTGCTTGTTTGATTTTATTTTCCGTATGTGTGTTTAATTTTTATTATTATTGATTCATGTTAAAAACTAATTTGTGAAAATGCTTTATGTTGTTTTTAACTTCGTCTTAACTACATATAAAGGTATTTTGCAAAAGATAAGTGTAAGGGAAATCTAAATCGGTTTATTAGAACACAAATGAACATGAATCGTAATAATAATAAATTAGCATACATATTAGTGTGTGTTTGAGTCAAATGCTTGTATCGAGTCATAATGATGTTTTGCAGGATTTCCAGGAAGTAAGGTAAAGGTTTTTCCAGAAATTTTCCGGAAACTTAAAATGAAAATTTTTGTCAGGTCATTTCTGACGGCGTCAGGGGTTATAACCTGACGGCGTCAGATTTAATTTCCAGAAATTTTTGAAAGTTTTGTTTTCATAAAAAGTTTTTATTAAATCTCCAACTTATAATCTCCAGGAATCTGCAAAATTATCATTCCACAAGCATTATATCCTTATATATAGATTTTTCCCGCCGATGTTATGCAGGTTTTCGTGTTTGTTTTCTCAGGTTTAACAGGTTATTTTGGACAAGGAGATGTTTTGAATCAAGCTTATGGCGATGCATTAGTCATGGAGCTTCAACATTCTCTTTGGAGGAAGATTTAACCGTGTAATTTCATTATCCACCGAGCGAATCAGGGGAGTATTTGATTTCATTCTTTTACTTTTATGCTTTTACATCTTGTTACTTGAACATTGGGGACAATGTTCATCTTAAGTGTAAGGGGAGGGTAAAAGTACGATTTTAGAGAATACAATTGCGCTTGATTTTTGTTTGTTTGATGGTAGATGTGTAATAAAACTGAGAGAAATACTTGTTAAGGTAATTTTAGTGCCAAATTTAAAATTTTTTACAACATTTAGGAGTGAAACTTTAGATCTTAATGAGCGTCTCACGGATAGGAGTTATATGACTAGCACAAAAACCGTACCACAAAAAAATTTTCCACCCCCAAATATGTGAGGTTCGCCTCTAGAATTGGTAGGAAAAGCATTTATGCTATGATGTGAGTACCGGTAGCACTTAGATTCTAGAACTTGCGTTAGGACCATTCCGAGGCCACAAGTGAGACTACATTCGTGTAGTTAGATTTACTACATGATAAGAGGCATTAGGATTAACCCATTGTTTTACACCTGTGTTTTTGTTATAATTACTTTGGCTACATTGGTCAAGTAATTCTCCCACACCCTTTGCGTTGTACTCATTTTTAGTACACGATACCCCTAGTACACCCCTCAGAGCCTATCTTTTCGTTTCGACCTTTAAGCATTTTACTTAAAGGAAGAATTTGTTACACCCCACTAAAATGTACACCCAAATCGCCTTAGCCTACCTTGTATGCACTCATTTTTAGTGCATTATTGTTACAACATTTGTTTAAACCCAAGTTAATTATCTAGTTGATTACATGGTTGCTAAGTCGAGTCATATCCTTGTACATATTGTTTTGGGACGATTGGGACTCATGGGTAAAGTACTAGTGTAATGGAGTAATGGGGAAGAACATCATTTATTACCCCCATATGTGCTAAATGTTTTAAAAGTACTCCAAGTTTTTCAATTATCTTAATTCGAGTCATTAGATTAGTATTTGTAAAGTTATGTAAAAGTTCAAGTGTAAGGGGGATGCAATGCCCTTATGATGTATTATTTTGGATGGTAGGGTAAAAGTGTATGCAAAAAAAAAAAAAAAAAAAAAAAAAAAAAAAAAAAAAATCAAGAAAAACACAAAAAAATGAGAAAATGAAAAATAGAAAAAACATACGGACTACCATCCCGTTTCATTTTATGTTTGTTTTATGTTTTTGTTATTTTGTTATTTCGTTTCATTAGCTTATATCGAGTCTAGTCTTGGCTTAGCAACATTGTATAGTACATGTAATTGATCAAGATCTTTAACTAGCCACCAGTAAAATATCCCTTATCCAACAAAACCGTGTTTTCCTTTTCCCTACACCTAACGTTATAACCCATTTAAAAGCCCTCTTTGATAGTTTATCTTAGGTGCTTACGCCTAGTGGAGGAGGTTTTCGATCCTTTCCCAAGCCTATGGTAATCTATTTGCTATGACAGGTAGTGAGAGATATTATCCGTTTTCATTTATGAGATTTATTTTGATGACACTTGAGAGATGTGAGTATCTAAACACTACTTGTGAGGTGCTAGTATATAATCTCCGTGCTTATTATGATTGAAGTGGAACGAATATTTGTTGTAATTACTTTTATGTTAGCATTAAATGACCCCTAACTTGTATTTTGATTAGAATAAAAGCACATTTGCTTGAGGACAAGCAAATCTCAAGTGTAAGGGTATTTGATGAGGCGAAAAGTGTACCGCTTTTAAGGGGTCATTTAAGCCCTAAATCGTATTTATTTGATCAAATATTGCCCTAAATCGTTTCTTTTGTCATTTTAGGTACTTTTGAGGAGAAATCTGGAAAAGGAGGCATTTTGGACGTTTTTGGAGCATTAAAGTGAAGAAAACGGCAAAGTCTCAAAAATCGGCTAAAAGTTACTCTTGACGGCGTCAGACTTTACTCTGGACGGCGTCATGCCTTGGCAAGAAAAGTTGGACGTGAAATTTACTCATGACGGGCCAGTGAAAATAGCATGTGAATTCTGACGGCGTCACGCTTTAACTTGATCAAGGGCGTCACGGCTTAAATCATAAGGGGACGGCGTCACGTTCATGGTTCGACGGCGTCAAGCCTTGATAAGCCAGAATGGATTTTTGAAGAGCTAAAGAGGGACGGCGTCAAGAAGGTCATCCGGGAACCCTAAAAGCGGCGAGGTGACGGCGTCACACTCCATAAGGTGACGCCGTCAGATCCAAAAATCTATATATAGTTTTCTAATTTTTTGTCATTAGAGAGAGCTTAGTGTGTGGAATTTTGGGAGAAAACCCTAAGACGAATTTAGCTACTTTTTCAGGGCTTTTTGCCTTGAGATCTTCCATGTTTCATTGAAAGATAAGTTATCAATTAATCATTCAATATGTCTATGTGTTGTTTGATTCTATCTTATTCTTGTCTTTTGTTTAACATGTTAGGCTAAATTTATCTTGTGTTTGCTTAGATCTAATGAAACCTAGCTATTGATTATTGGTTGTTAGTGTGTTATTAGTTGTATTGGATGATTGTTTATCTATGTTAGGCTTAAGAAAACTGGCTAACTTCCTATTCGGTAACTTGCTTGAACGTCTTAAGAAACATGAACCAAATGCGTACTAAAGGTTTTTATGGTTGTATTTAATGCACAAGCGAATTCTAGTGATCCCATGTTAGGAGCTTCCTAGCCGGCTCGACATAGGAGTGAAGTAGGAGCTTGTAGAGTTGGGGAAGTAAGTACGCCACCCCACGAATGGTATTAAGGAATACACCCGTCATCCACGCAACTAATACACACTAATTAACCGGTAAAAGATAGTTAGGGAGTAAGGAAATCTAAGTAAACACATTTCTCTACACATAAGTTTCTCACCACATTTTATTTTCAGTTATTTAATTTTATTGCATTCGTAGTAATTTGGGTTAGTTGACTAGCAACTAATTCCGCCCACTCCTTCAAACCCGAGATTTTACTTGCTTTCATAAAAACTATAAAAACATAAAAAAGAATCTTCCTCAACCCTTAGACCTAATTAGAGTAGCCTTTCATACCTAACGAACACTATTCCCTGTGGAGAACGATCAATCCCCCGTACTTGCCACTACACTATACTACATCGGTCAGGTACACTGCCTGGTGGGGTTGTAAGCCTCTTGAGATCCCTCGAGAGGTAAAACCTGTTGTAAGGTTACAAAACCACGCAATCAAAAGATGAAGGTTACAAATAGAGAGAGAATTCAGTTATCATACATGAGTACAAATGAACAATTACAAGGGAATTTATACAAGGGAAATGGGTTATAAAAGATGGGCGGGAAATTCTGTTATTTGAGTTCTTGTTGACTTTTGGGATCTTTGACTTTCTTCATTGACTTTATTTGACTTCTCCAAATTGACTTCTATCAAACTTACAACTCTGATTCATTAGATCTTTATATAGAGTTTGACTATAAAAAAAATTTATTCTATTCTTTTGAATAAACTGTATTGATTTGAAAGTTTTAAATATTTTTGATATATGGTTGGAAAGCTAAAGATGTGTATTTTTCAATAACAAAAACGATGAATCATTTGAAGTTTACGCAAATACTTATGCTCATTTTACAAAAGGATGTTGAGTGTTCGAAGTTACAGATTAGTGTTATATCACATGTAATATATCAAGCAAAATATTGTACCAAAAAAAAAAAAAACAAAAAAAA
Source organism: Artemisia tridentata subsp. tridentata (assembly GCA_021014915.2). NCBI lineage: Eukaryota > Viridiplantae > Streptophyta > Magnoliopsida > Asterales > Asteraceae > Artemisia > Artemisia tridentata. The sequence continues at coordinate 375,674,188 of CP139508.1, forward strand.
ATATATATATATAAAAAGGTTTGAAGAAAATTTATTAAAGTGCTTTATATTGAAAGATAATTTAATGCTCGTCACGATGGTGTAATTTATGTAGCTTAACGGTTTACGCTTCTTGAGATATGTGACTTTTCTTAAGAAAAAGGTGGAAATGGGGATATATGAAATTGACCCTAATTAAAGGATTAATTTCATATACCCCCCTACTTTCATTATTAATTTTAATATACTTAAAGTGCAATCTTTGAATGCATAATGTACAATGTGTTAATACAAATAATGTCAAAAACGTTATTTATACTTTTCGACCTCCATATGTTTTGATAATCAAAAAATGTACAAACACGCTACGTAAAAATATACGTAAACAAGTTTATAATCGTAAAAGTCCATTTTGACGCAATATCACTTAAGGTTTGAACAAACAATAATTATAACTTGTTAAGTGATCAAAGAAATATTTTTTTCTTTAAAACTCACATTTTTATAAATGTGACAAAAGCTTTTTACAAAAATAAATTATACAAATTATTTTTGTATTTTAAAGAAATGTCTAATTTTGAAAAATAAGTTTGAAATCACAAACAGCTATTTTTCCTGCCCATAAGGATAGCACCTTCACCAGATAAATATTTCACAACGTCAGGACAAAAACAGGAGCGTCCTATGGACGGTCCCTTATATGGGGGACGGTTCCTTATATTAAAGGACCGTCCCCCGCTCCTCATGTCGCCTATAAATACAAGAATATTCCCCATAGATTTCTCAACCCTTTTAGCACGCAATTCTCTGTTCTCTCCTAATCTCCTCTTAAACCTTATTTGATCAAATTAACTTGTATATATTTGTTTATAAGTGATAAGTGCAAAGGGAAGAACACTCGTATTCACCAAGAAATGAAGTGTTGTAGAATAGGCATCACATACGTAATCGTTGTTACGATTCTCTTGGTAGAACCGTAGAGGGGGAGGGGGTGAATACGGTCTCTTCGGCTTTTTGAGTGTTTAAAAACTTTTAGCCTCAAAGAGCACCAAGTGGTTTATACAATAACAACCACTAACACAATGACAATCCAAAGTATGTAAAGCAAGTAAATGACACCACGATATATACTGGTTCGGAATGGGGGGTTTATACCATCCGTACGTCCAGCTGCGAATCCACGACACTATACTATTCACTAAGTATAATCCTTTCGGTGGACTACAAACCGTTACAACTTCGCTCCACCGATATGCACTAAGATCGGCGCTTACTAAGAAGAGCTACTCCCCAACGGTATTCCGCCCTTGGAAACCACCCTCAAGGACTCGTGATTCGACTTAACCACAAAGACCACTAAGACTTCCCATCGGAAGTATCAAACCCCAACTAGATCCCCAATGATCTAGGCTTGGTCACCTCGACACAAGATTTCCCTTACAACCAAATCGAATGATAGAATGTTTGATTGTTTAATCAAGCCCTAACCTAACCTAGAGACTCGATTGTAATAGAAAGGGTATAGATAAGAAGACCCTCGACACAATCACAAGAGTGGATTAGGTTCTTGTGATTCTTCCCTTGCAAGGATATGTGTTCTTTCAAATGATGTTATGTGAAAGATTAAGAACACAAGATAGAATTAGAAGATTGAGAGAAGAGATATAAGAGAGAAAGAAATAATGGCAAGGGGTGAGGAATACAAGAGGCAAGGGTGAGTATTTATAGGCCAAGATCCCAAGTTGGGAAAAATTTACCGAGGTTGGCGCGTCACTGGCGCGTCGGAGCGCCAGCAGCGCGCCAGGATAACTGGTAAATATTTCCTTACGGGATCTTGGTCTTTTAAATACCCAACCTTGCTAAACCCGCAATTGTACTTCACACATTTAGACCTTTACATTATTTATCCTCAAGGTCTACCAACTAAAATATCCATTTTATAAAAATATTTTGTGAAGTGTTTAAGTGAAACCAATTATCAAAGAGAGAAGGGTAGAAGGGATAATTGGATAGGGGTAGTTTGGGTATTCCTCACATGGCATAGATAAGAGAGAAAGAATATGCCATGGGAATATTCCTTTGCTTGGAAAGGAAGTGTGGATGCTAGAGAGGGAAGATTTGAATTTGAAATTCAAATGTGTGAGAGAGAAGTAAATGAGAGAAGTTGGGTTGAGATTAAACCATGGTTAAGTTAGATTAGATGGTATGGTTAAGAGAAGAGAATATGCCAAAGGAATATGCTTTGCTTGGTGAGAAAGGGTGGATGTTGGATAAGGTTAAGACCTAACCATGGTTGAGTTGGATGAGTAAGCATGGTTGGGTTAAGAGAGAATATTCCAAGAATATGCTAAACTTTGAGAGGAGGCTGAGATTAAGGGTTGAGATGAGTTTGGGGTGAGTTGTGAGAGGGAGAGTTTGAATTTTAAATTTGAAATATAGTTGTTAGAGATGAGTTGGATGTGTAAGAGTGATGTGATAAGGATGTGATGGGGAGCCTTGGTTTGGATTTCAAATTTGAAATGTGAGGAGAGGTAGAGATTGGGGGAGGTTGTATGTGAGGGAGTGAGTTGTATGTGTGTAAGAATGAGTTGGATAAGATGTGATGTTGATAAGATGGGGAACCTTTGGCTTGTATTCAAAATTTGAATTTTGAGTGTAGGAGATGAGAATGAAGGTAGTTTATGGTGAAGGTTTATTTGTTTTTTGAAATGAATGGTTGGATTTAGAAGATGATGAGGTGTTAAAATCTAAGTGGTTAGATTGGAATGTTGTGAAGAGAATGTTTGGAAGATATGGTGTGGGAATGTAGGGGACAAGAAGTACATGCAAGTACAAGGAATATTAAGAGAATGTTGGGGATAAGATTTGGGAGGATTTTGAAATGGTAGGAAGATTTGTTTGGTTAGGAGATTAATCAAAGGAGTGATTAAGGCTTAATCATTTTGTCATTAAGGAAGAAAAGAATTGACAAAGATGATTATGGGTTGAGAAAATCAAAGGTTACTTATAATCTCAAGTAACTCAATGTCGAGTATTCATAATCTCATAATACGTGAATTTCCACGACTAGACGTAATCAATAATCATCTTGATGTAAACAAGCTAAGTGCTTTTCATCATTGTAAAGCATATCCCATAACGGGAAAGGATGCGTTTACGCAAAGGGATATTTGACTTAGTTTGACCAATAAGGGAGTAAACCCGTTACGTGATTAGAGAAGACGTAAACACGGATTATGGCCATATGAATACTTTCACTTGATGTTACGTAAAGTATATAAGTTCCCTAGGTTTAGAAAGGCCTTGGCTAGAGGCGTTTATCAAAATACTTGAGTTGGCGTTTTTGCCAAAAACGAGAGGTTGTAAATTTGGATTCCTCTAATTCTAAAACTCGTTTTGAGTGTTCCCAATGAAGAACATAACATATTCATACCTGTATTGAAAGATCCACATTTTTCGGGTAAGGGGAAAGCTGACTTTCAAATTTCGTCCTGACCTTAACAGAAGGCTGGCGCGTCGGAGCGCTGGCAGCGCGCCAGGCCCAGTTATGGATCAGGAGAATTTTGGCTATCATTTGTTATTTTTTCTGTTTCGAAGGTTTATTTGTCATCATTAAAACATAAGGAGATCTAACTAATGTTTTCCCAACACTCTTCTTTATCTAAACTCTCTTAATCTCCATGCTTGTATATTGGTAGATCCGACTTGTGTGTAAGTCGGGTGTAGTTGTGTAAGTGTAGATCCGGATGAGGTGTAAGTCCGTGTAGTGTTAAGTTAAAACGTAATTAAAATGGTAAAACTATTCAACCCTCCCTCCTCTAGTTTCTACACAATGTTTTTAAAGCATGTTTGAGTATATATAAAATTTCTAATTTTAAAAATGGGGGATATGAAATTGCCCTTAATTAAAAATATCAATCAATCCCTTCATGTTTCTTTTATAAAATGAGTTATTGAGATTTGTCACTCAACACTATTCAAGTTTCATACTCTTAAATTGTTAATTCAAACTTTGAAAACCTTGGCTTAATTAAAAATATCAATCAATCCTATCATGTAACCAACTGAGCTAGCTTAGTTGGCCACCAAGGGTGACCTTGGGGATGTTGTTACCACGTGCGAGAGGTCTCAGGTTCGAAGTCTCACTATGGGGGTTTTCGTTCAAGGTGGAATCTGTGGGGTTATGCCCTATAGATGCGTCGATTTGAGGCTGGCAGGGAATACCTTCTGGGTATGTACTGTGTAATCGAATCACAAATTATTATTCGAGGTTGGCAGGGACTACCTTTTGGGTAAGTACTGTAGAATCGAATAGCTAAATTAGTTTTGTACTAACTCGACGTTAAAAATAAAAATAATAATAATAATAATTAAAAAACAACCCCTTCATGTTTCCTTTATAAAATGAGTTATAGAGATTTGTCACTTAACACTATTCAAGTTTCATACTCTTAAAGTGTTGTTTCAAACTTTGAAAACCTTGGCTTAAACTCAATCAAACCACTTGAAGCCTATGTCGACCTTGAACGCCATATGAAATGTTAGTCACAACTCACAACTATGGCCCGAAACCATCAAGAGATAGCTCAGGTTTTCAAAGATCGAAATGTTAGTCACAACTCACAACAAAGTCGAATATATTAGCTATACCTTCAACATATTAGCTATCTTCTTCCAACCAAACATCAAAAGATCAAAATGTTAGTCACAACTCACAACTATGTCAACCTTAAAATTATTATATTAGCTATCTATGTACTCGAATATATAATATGGCCCGAAACCATTTCGATCTTTTGATATTTGGTTAGAAGATGTGGAATACGAGAAGATTGTGACGGAGTGTTGGAATAAATCAGTAACATCGTTAAATCTAGATGCTAGGTTTTGTCATAAACTTAAAAATGTTAAAGAAGGGTTAAAAGTGTGGTGCAAAGTGAAATATGGGAAAAGTGATGTTGATGAGATTAAAAAGGAAGCATTAAAATGGGAAAGTTTGGTCAAAATGAGAGATCTAGACAATTTTGAAATGGATAGGTACAAACTTGGTTTAAAAATGCGCGCATCATTGTACAAATTGCATACATCATTGCATTGCATTTAAGATTTCGCATCATGGTGCCTAATGTGAGTCCATCCAAGATTGCGTTCGCGTTATGCCGCAACTTACCACAGTTGTGTAATGCTAGCGATAGCCGCAATTGCCGCATTTTGGAACATTGACTTTTTATCTAAAATTAAAGCTTTAGAAGAAGCCCATAATTAATAGTTCGATTTCAGCTACATTGTGTTTTTTTTGTTTGTTGATTAAGGGTTTTGAAAAAGAAGAAATGAGAGTTGGTTTAGGGTTGCGCTTTTTGGTTATGAAGAAAGGTGTGAGAAGGGCACTATTTTACAATTTGGTCTCAAAGTATTAATTATTAAATTTCAAGTAAATGTGTATTTTAAGTTTTTTATACTTTAATATTTAAGTACGAATTTATTATTTTTTTGCTAAGTAAGAAACTATTTGAATTTTTTTAATTTATTTACAGAAAATTAATTTAACAATACTTCAGTTATTACCTAATAAGAAAAGTTTCAAAAATCTATGTTAAAACTGAATTAATATTATTAGAGAAAAGTTCAATCGCTTACCCTTATTTTGGTGCTTACCAAAGGACAAATCACAACCATCCATCTATTTTGATCTAATGGTGTACATTAATCTAAGATTTAATTTTTTAAACCTAATTTTTCCCCATATATATAAAGTTTTATTTTATTTTTTCCCCATTCGCTTTTTTTTCACACACAGTTTGTGTGTGTTTTCTCTCAACTGCTTCCCTCCATAAATCAGTTACGTTTTCCCTCCAACGCAACATCACCGTTACTCCACCACAACACCACCGTTAGTCAACCGAAACACCACCGCGACACCACTGTTACTCCACCGCAACACCACCGCACTCCACCGCGACTTAACCACAACACCACCACACTCCACCGCAACACTTCGTGTGTGTTTTCCTCTGCTCTCATTCTTTCCCTCCAAAAATTAGTTATCCCGATTCTATCACCATCACCATCACCACTCCGATCACCATTACTGTTCTGATCATTATCATCATTTTTTATGCCTTTTTTTATTTGAAATAACCGTTTGTTTCAGAAGCAGATTTGATTGATATTGTTGCGGTTGATAATGTTGTTGAATCGGTTGATAATTATGTGAATCAAGTTGTTAACATTTCTTCTTATCAAGTTGCACACCAAGTGTTTGATGAAATGTGTGAGTAAAAAATGTTTTGATAATCTTGTTATCTGCTCCTGTAATTTTGCTTATTAATTAAGTTGTTAGTTGAATTTATGTTTTTTTACTGCATTTGAATGCTGTTTTTGTGTCTAATTGTTGTTTTGAATCTGCTCTGTAGCATACGTGTAGTATCACCAGTGATATTTGAAGTTGATGATTATAAGCTGGTTTTGTTAGTCTGTTTATTTATAAGTTTTTTATGTTAAGATGTTTAATTTGCTTATATAATACTTTTACATTTTGATGAGGATGAAAATATAAGTTTGTGGGGATAAGCTGTGAGTATAAGTTGTTAATTATAGTGTAATATTGCTTATTATTTAAGCTGTGAGTATAAGTTACTGATTAGTTGTTCATTATAGTATAAGTTACTAAAATTTCCGCTTGCATTGTGTCCTTCTCTGGTTACGCAGGAATGGAAAATCGTGGCATGGGGTGATGGTTGCACTGTAGGAACCCTGCATGAGCTTGCCTTGGATGCACTCATGGCTCATAGTAGAGATATACATCCTTTTTCTTATATTAAAGTATACATTTTAATGAGATATGGATATGAGCTCGTAATTCTTATGGCCTTTGTATATCGTGGTCCCTTGCGTATCTGCTGGTTGTAAGTCAGTTCCCAACCCAAAAAGCTTTCCATTTTCAACCCATTGGTAGAGTACTAACTATAACCTTGATATCACGTTTGATATCACAGGTGTGTCAGCTTTCTTTTATTTGTTGAATCTGTTGTGGTGATGGAGGATCTTATGATATCACAGGTGATATCACAGGCGATATCAAAGGTGTTTGACCTTCTTCAATTTGTTTGTGGAGATGTTGGGCTTTTTTTAACCACAACTGCAGTTGTTGTTGATTCTTTTGTTTGATGGAGCCCTTTTTTTTGCAAATTGCAATCACAAATAGTTTGGTGATATCGTCTCTTTTTATTCCACATACAAAACAAACAAGTATGCTTTTTAACTTGTAATATCTCTTGTGATATTTCATTGTTTTTGTACATTTTGTGTATATTATCACCTAAGATATTTCTCTTTCCAGGTACATGTGTAGCAATCTAAAAAATTCCCCAGTAATTTGTAAACGTTAATCAAGTATTAATTACTAATACAGTTCAGTTAACTATTTATATGGGCAAATTTTGAAAATTTTGTTTATTACAAACACATTGATACGTAATTTACAAACACATTGAAATGAGCTCACACGTGGACCACAACGAATCAAGCACACTCATTATATACCAAACCGATCGTTTACTATTCCTGGCCCAAGTTTTTAGCCTGGTACTATTCACAAGCCCGACCCAACATTTTCTAAGTTTTATTTAACTCTTTATTCCACTCGACTAGCACACAACACTTGGCCTCGTTTCCTTTTGATTTCCACACACAAGTTATGCAACTTTTTACATGTCTTGAATCTCTATACACCCAAGAACTAGTATGTCGACTCTCACCCTCTCATTCAAACATTTGAACACCAAACGGGACTCAAAGTATATCACTCTCGAGACACGTACAAGTTCACCCAACATTAAACCATTTTAATCCCATTTCGGTTTAACTTATTTTTCACCTAGCTCATTTATTTTCTATGATCGATTATGATGTTCATAAGCATGTTTCACATCATTTCTCACCTTGTCATACAATATCACACGTTGAAATATGTTTTGGACCCTTTGAAACATGTCGACATATACATAATATATACCATTCGACACAAAACCAAACCAACACTCAAAACCCTTCCTAAAAGTCTCTAGTACTCGAATAAATCTAACCAAATCACTGCCATGTTCCTGTACAATCAACTTGGACTCTTAAAATACAATATATGATTATATACGTGTACATGTATGTATATACAACACACACACTCAAACTCCCTTTCACACTTATTAATTTTCACACTCTTTTCTCTCTATTTGTTCATTGCCGAGAGCCCAAAGCAAAGAAGCAAGTTCTATAGCAATCTCGAGTCCACTTTCAAGTCGAAGCATTTCCATTCGAAGCACTAGTGATCATTCTTACATGCTACGTGAGTTCCATTCGATTCCTAGATCATTTACATGTATAACTCACCACCTTTAAGGGTGTTGTAAGTCCTTCAACTCATTTTCTATTCTTTCCTTTGATTTTTAACGTTTCATGCATGGTTCACATTTTATTCGAACGTATATTCATTTCATATGCATTTTTCACACTTCTTATATGTATTTTTCGTTGCACATGTGACCTCCTATATCCAAGGTGGGCTAAAAATCATGTTACACGTTCATTCGACACATATATCTCCATTTGGTTACTTATCGAAACCCATTTTAATCACGTGTTGCATCGTATATAATATAACCCATTATAAGTTATATTTTACTTTTGGACCAACTCACTTTTGTCGAATAGAATGGCTCATTTAAAATCGAATACACACATACAACACCTCATTTTTATTACTCATACTAATTCTTCATAAGCTCCTCAAATAAGCTGATAAGATAAGCTCACGTAACAAGCTTGAAAAGGTCCTTTTTGAACCTCAATCTAAACACTACTCGGACTGATTTAAAACTACCATTTTAACGCATGGGCTTTTAAGCCCAATAAGCAAATTTTAAGCGCTCTGCATAAGCAGTTGACATAAGCTTTTGGGTATGTTTTTAAGACCTTAAAATAAGCTCAAACCCAGGCCCAACTTATTCTCAAACCCCTCGGATCACAAATTGTTAATGGGCCTTTGTTTTCACACGTTAAGGCCCATTAAGCAAGAAATAAGCTCTTATTGAGAATAAGCAGTTGGTTTAGACTCAAATAAGCTTATTAAAAATGTTAAAACATTCGGAAAACTTTTCACCACAAGTTTGTGAATTTTGGACTTGTTTTGCAAAATATTCTACAAATCGGGTTAAAAGTGTAAAGCTTGTAAAATTATGTTCTAAACTGTTAATTCAGTAACTTAAGGGTGGAAATTGCTAAAACAGTAAACATGAGGCTTAAAATGTCATTTTGGAGCCTTTTGGACTAAAAATGTAAAATATAACTAACCAAGGACTAACGGTGCAAAACTTACTCCGTTAGGGTAAAAAGTGTAAAATTTGTATAAGTACAAGGACCAAACAGTAACTTTATCACATATTCATTTCTATTTCATATTTTACCCTTTCTCATTCACTTATGTGCATTTTTGCAATTCGTACTATATATTTAAACACGTTACGTTATATTTATATAACGAGTTTTTAACGATTAAATAAACGTTTCGTTCAAACACTTTCGAGGAAACGATATTTATGATTTCAATAACATAAAAATAAGATAATATTATATATAATATTATTTTTGAACTTTTAGCATTTTAAGCATATCACTCACACACATCACACACCAAATAGTTATCCGTTACTCATTTTCACAATCACTATTCATATTAAATCAAAACTATCAAATTCTCAGACTTCACTATTATCCAGGTCATGTGTTGGTGTCGTTCCCATAATTCACTTGATTTCACATTTCACCTGTATCAGCTACATTCAAGGTGAGTCATAGCCCCTTCTTTCACTTATTTTGAACTCTTTGGGGGAGATACATGCTCGTGCTACTTACAAATTTACTCGTTTAACTTAAAAATTGTACTCAAATAATGACACACTCTATTCGTTTATTGAAATATAATTCTTGTTTACGCTTACACAAGTACTCTACACTTTTACGAATTACCATGAATTTATACACCCACATTATACGTTTTTCTATCTCATAGGGAGATATATGCTACAAAACAGAACACAAGTATTTTCTTTTTGCAACACCCGTTTGATATTGCCTAAGTTACACTATTGCCAAAAGCCCCTCACATCATGAACCATTAATCACTTGTGAGTGAACGTGAATATAGTGAATAGATCTATTGGAGGCTGACTGCCTATTCCACTAATGCCTGACGGATAGCCTTAGTTGCTAGTCGGATTAGTCGCAATGCACTATATTTGAAGGAAATAGGAAAATGGCAAAATCACCTATTACACGAGGGCCATAACTCACCCCATTAATTTGGCGTGTTCACCACCGTTTCACGGTACACTGTTAACGTTTGAGTGTCATGAGACTTAGGGAAATATAACCAACTGCAATATCACCATTTCAAATTATGATTGTAATTCACAGGCAATCACAAATTGTGTTCAACTTATTAGCATACAAATCCTATGGATTCACTCAATCTTCGACCCGGTTGGGGCAAACAAACGAACTACTTTTGTGTTGACCCGGTTAGGTTAAACAAACAAACTATGGGTGTATAACAACGTAACCCACTACTTATTTCATCAATATTGGTATTTATTACAATTATCATCTCACACTTGAAACTATTGGAATCAACTGTTTATTTACAAACTCTATGAACTCACCAACCTTTGTGTTGACACTTTTAGCATGTTTATCTCAGGTCCATAATGAACGAGGATGGCACGGAGGAGCATGGATACATCAAAAGGGCTATTAATTTTGTTATCATTCGAAAACTTATTTTGTAAATCTTACAACTACTGAGACCTCATTTTGTAAACTCTGATATTCGAATGGTAAATCTTTTAAAACGACTCCATTAGAGATCATTTTCTATCATTATAACTGTTGTGCCATGAAGTAACAGCCAGTTTGAATTCCACTGCGTATCACGAAATTGGGGGTGTTACAACATGATAGTTTTTGTGCCTTTTACTGCTATTGACATTCACAAGAGATGTGTTAATATTGGTTCTGGTCTGCTTAAGAACGAAACTACTGAATCTTATGTATGGTTACTCCAAGCATTCAAGAAAGCTTTTGTGTGTTATCCGAATATCATTGTAACTGGTCAAGATGGTGCTATGCGAAAAGCAATTGCAGTTGAGCTTCCTGGTTCCAAGCCTCGGCTTTGCATGTGGCATATCATGCAAAAGCTTTCAAATAAGGTAAAAGTTTCTTTATTAATTAGACTGTCATAAATTAGAAGTTATGTATCACTTGTGATATTTTCATTTCTCTGTATAACTATGTTGTTTTGTATCAATAAAATGTGCTTTATCACTTGTGATAAAGCATGAAAATGTTTACATCATTTACGAGTTTACTTGTTTTTACTTGTTTCTGACATGTATCACTTGTGATATTATTCTTTAATTGATATATATGTTGACATTCTTTTTGCCGAATCGTTATGTTACTCAAAAGCATTGCTTAATTAATCCCATTCTTGTTTGATTTTGAGAATATGTCAAGTTTTTATTTTCATAGTTTTCTTCATGAACTCAACGGTATTTTTAACTGACTTTTCATTAGTATCACTTGTGATACTCTAATAAAATTACCAAAAGAAGGTTATATTCAAATAAACCAAAAGCATTGTTTACAACTGAATAGAAATTACCATTGTTTACAATTTAAGTAGCAAGAGAAAATTACAATTTAAGTAGCAAAAGAAAATTACTAATTGATGCTTTTGTCTTTTTATTTTCTACAACTTTCTTCTTGCCAGCTTTATGAGCATCCCCTCATTTTGTCTTCTTTCCTACTTCCTTCTTTTTTTGCAGCCTCTTCTTCTTCATTCCTCTTCTACTTTTTCAATAACCGTTTTTGCTTTCTTATATGCAGTCTCTGTTGTCAGTTCAACAGTCACTGTTGGTGGTGTTGGTGGTTGTATATCCTGTTATATCACAGGTGATATCACAGATGTTTCTTCAGTATTTGTTGGTGGTGTTTCTGTTTCTGTTTTTGTTCTTGGTGTGTTTTCTAAGCTTAAACGTCTAGCAGCGGATTTTGTTAATTTGCTTGGTATTGTTAGTGTTGTCGGTGATGATGTTGTTTCTTTGTTCACTTCTTCAACCCCTGCTTTTTTGCTTCTTTTATTCTTGATAGTTCTGAGTTTTATATTCAAATCTGCATAAAATATATACCATGTTAGTGTATGAATAGTTCATTGTTTTTTAATATCATACGTGATATATAAACTGAATAAGTATACGTCATCAAATATCACAGGTGATATACTACCAACAAGCAATCATTACAACTGTTGTATCACAGGTGATATACTACAAATAAGCAATCGTTGCAACTGTTGAATCACAGGTGATATACCACCAATAAGCAATCGTTGTAACTGTTGTATCACAGGTGATATACTACCAATAAGCAATCATTGCAACTGTTGTATCACAGGTGATATACTACCAACTAATACTAGAGTCAAATACCGCTATTAAACATATCGAAGCATGCCCAATCTATCCATTATGCACATATATCTACCACAAATCTAACAAAAGCATGTTACAGTCACAATATTTATTTTAGCCTGTTAAGTCTCTCATATTATCACAATAATCATCTAACTTTCACAACAATCCCTCAATAAACTACTAAAATCTACAAAAACAGCAAAGTGTTCATACTGTAGAATAAATATCCGTATTTTTAGGGATACCATTATAACATTCTACTGCAAGTATACATACACATTCTACTGAATGTGTATGTAGCACAGGTGATATAACACATAAGCTAAATGTTAAATCAAGTACGCCACATACATTCAGGCTTTTATCACAATTAATTCTTCTAAAGGAGACATGCTTATATGTTACAATATACCTTTACTTTTATCAATCTCTGGAGATAGAGTCAAAAATTTGCTTGACGACACAACTGCATTTACAATTTTGTTTAGATAGTAACACAATGTCTGCAATTTTTATGTGTAAAGCTTTATTAACATAAACTAATTGTTTAAAGCTTCTATCGTGTCCAGATGCTCATAAATATCATCTTCTACATTTTTTTCAAAAGCAAAAACTTAATCTCTGATGTATTTTTTTCAAAAGCAAAAAAAATACACTAAAAATCACATCAGATATACTAGCAATATAGTTATTATCACAGGTGATACTACCAAAAATTGAAGAAAATAACTACAACTGTTTTATCACAGGTGATATACTACCAAAAATTGAAGAAAATCACAACATTCATCACAGGTGATATACCACCAAAAATCGAAGAAAACCACTACCACTGTTCATCATCACAGATGTTATACTACCAAAAATCAAATAAAATAACTACAACTGTTTTATCACAGGTGATATACTACCAAAATCTAAAGAAAATCACAACATTCATCAAATTATTATAACAATCCCTCAATAAACATATAAAATCAACAAAAACTGTAAAATCTTAATAAATATCTTATAAAACTCAAATAAGTACATAATTATCACATGCGTCACAGTATAAAATCAAAAATTAACAAAAAATACACAAAATTTTTCATAAGTAGCAATAACATTCATAAATAAGTACAAAATTACTAGAGATACTAATAAAACAACTAAATAATTAGTCGGAAGCATCGTACCTTCATCTCGAGACTCAGTAGCTTCATTTTGAACCGGTTTTTTGTGTGGATATGCTTGTGCACTCGACGATCCTTCCATTTTTATGTTTTTTTTAACGGTTAAAAAGCGGTTGTTTTGAATTTTTATGGTAGTTTTTTTATTTTGGTTAGAGAGAGAAAGTGAGATTTGTTGATAGGGAATTTGTGAAAAGTGAGAGGTCTAGGGGTGGGGTTGGGTGGGGTAAGTTTGTTGAATTGGAAAAAGTGGTCCCTCCGTGTTTTTATTCTTAAATTTTGTCACTTTGATCCGACGGTCAGATCTTGTCCCTTGGTAAGCAGGTTTTTTTGGGTTTCTAAAATAAAGAGACTCAATATTATTAATTTTTTAAAAGATTTTGAATAATAAAAAGCCAAAATATTTCCTAATTTAGAGAGAAGTTTACAAAAGTCATTTTATATACTCATACGTAGAAAAGACAGAGAACACACATGTACTTGCGGGCTATTTGTTCTAACTGTGGACTAAATTACAAAAGGAAATGAAAAAGAAAAAAAGAAAAAAAAAGGCGAACCTCTAAACTAAAGCTAGGAACCCGTACCCAATTTACATTTTGTAACACCCCCAATTTCGATATGGCAGCGGAATTCAAAGTGGGTATTACTTCATAGCACAACAGCCATAAATTATAGAAAACGACTCTAAATGAGACGTTTTAAAAAGGTTTAGTATTCGATTACAATAAAACATCAGAGTTTAAAGATGTCTCAAACATTACATAATACATAATAAGTACATCACTGTTGGATCCCTTCTAAATCATATCACACATTTATTAAGTATTAGAGAGAGAAAGATTTTGTTTAGAGAGAGAAAGAACTATAGAGGAAAATAAGAGGATTTCTTATTCCATAAACAATCAACCCCCTCTCTAATGAAAGGTTACAAGTATATATAGTCTTCCATAAGATGAGAATAGGGAAGTGTGCCGTGTTTACATATTTCACTAATTCGACATTAACCTAAATACTATGACTAAACTAGACGGCACACTTCTACTAACATGTAGACTATATTTTTACGATTCTAACAAGCTATTACATGACCATATAACAAGACTCATTGACTCGATAATGATCGTCACTTTAAGCGTTCTCAACAATCTCCCCCTAAGGGATGATCATTGAGATCTCTCTTTGATTACATTTATGATCATCACTTTGCGTTTCCAACAATCTCCCACTAAAGGGTGATCATTGAGATCTCTTTCTGTGACATGTGGGTTATGGGTCCTCTAATAGAAATGGATGATCTTCTTTGATGCTTGTTGTCTTGAACTTTGAGTCTTTGTGTAATAGCTTTGCTAGATTCTTTGTTCCAATCATGCTTTATGATCTTTGTTCTTCGTTCTTGTTCTTGTGATCATTTGTGGTATTCATCTGCCATTCATAAACGTCCTCATAACTGGTGTCTTTACATCTTTCCAATATGCTCATACTTCTTGTTAACTTTGAGTTTCATACATTTGCAGTTCTCATTCTTTGACTTTCATCTTTGTCTCTTTACTTTGCAGATTCTTTGACTTTGACGCAGAATCATTCTGAACTTTGCTTTGCTTTGATCCTTGATGAGAACTTTCTTTGAACTTTGCATAACTTTATCTTTCGTAATGTTGTTGCTTAAGATTAAGAAGTTTTTGATAAACTATCCGTGAGAACTTCTTTTCTGTTAGGATTGTCGTACCAAAACGTACCACAGAGTCCTTTCTTTGAAAAAATCGCGGTGTTATCTATCATTTGATCAACAACCGTTGACTTGAGCTTAAAGATTTTGAAAGTTTTTCTAAAATAGCTCAATCCATAGAAGAATTTGCCTTTTGTTTTTAGGATAAGTGCACGCTTGGTTTTAAAGAATGGTTTAGTAAGGCACTTTCCTTTCTTTGAAACCCGAGTTGTACACTGTAATGTGTGTACAAGTCGTTATGTTGAAGTCCGAGTCCTTAGCTGAAGTACTAAGAAGTCATATAAAGTTTAGATTAGATAACAACCTTGGGAACCCATTTAAGCACGGCGCTAACGGGTTTACCAAATTTTGAAATCCATTTGTAAGTTGTGTCAATCTGATTTAAAGATGTTGAATTCCAATGAGGACTGAAAACCGGTGTTTCATTTTTAAATAACACTTGTGGAATCAATGGAGATTTAAAACTCTTTTCCTGTTGAAAATTGTTTGAGAAACCCGGTGTCTCTCTTGGAGTTTTAAAATCTGAAGAAGAAGATTTCCATTTGGAGTTGAACCTCATGGGTTCTCTTTGAAGATTTTTTTTTTTGGTAAACATGGGTTTCCGACTCTACATTGCGGGCCGACTAATCCCACATCGACTACCCTTTTTGGATAGCCCGGAGTCAGGGCAGGTGAACCTCCGTGGCCAGAAGGGGACTAATTTTCTCCCCATTGGATTCGAACCCTTGACCACCTCTTTGAAGATTTGTTATTGTGATAAATGGAAACCTTCCTTTATTTGGAATGTTCAAAGCAGAGTCATTCTTATGTTGCAGCGAAAGCAATTCTGATATTGAATATTTGAAAGGTTTTGAACGACTTTGCTTTGGTTTCCACACTTGCTTTACCGATGTAAAACGAGAGTGTGGAGTTTGAAAAACTTGATTCTTTCCATTTGAAGCATTTGAGGGTTTTAAACAACTTTGTTTTGGTCTCCACACTTGCTTTACCGGCGTAAAACGAGAGTGTGGAGTTTCAAAAACTTGAGTCTTTTCTTTTGAAGCATTTGGATTTGAAAACTTTTGAGAAGTAAGTGTTTCAGAAAAACTTGGTTTCTTCGAAAACTTCCTTCCTTTTTGCATGTAAACTGGGAAACCTTTTTCGAAAATGATTTTGAAGATTCACCCGTGTAAACCTTCTTCGAAACACTCACTTCTGGTGTTGAAAATTTTGAATTAAGGGCTTTTCCCTTTATCGGTTAAGAGAATCAAACTTCACTTTTAAAGCATTGCATGAAGCTCTCAAATCACTGTATTCTTTTTTAAGAGAAAGATAATCTTGGGATGCCAATTTTGATTCTAAAGAGGCAATTTGTTTCAAAAGTTGATCTTTTTCGGCTTTAGAATCATCCGTTTTATGAGCCAATTTCCGTTCGAACTCAACATTTTCTTTTTCAAGTCTTTCAAAATAATTTTTGAATTTGGTTGTTTTGTTGAAAAAGTCAGTTTTGGCATCCTCAAAATCATTTGTTTTTTGAGCTAAAAGCGTTTTAAGCTCAACCACTTTTGTTTGAAGCACATGATTTTCAATTTCAAAAAGATACATTTTCTCCCCCGTTTCCTTTTCAGAATATGGAGTATTAGAATCGAACAGGTGATTTGGAAAGGAAACTTTTGTGATTTGAGACTCAACCTTTTTCATTTTTATTGATTCAATCTTTTGCAAAACATTTTCAAACTTTTTATTAGCGAATTCAGACAATTGAGACTTCAAATCTTCAGTCTCTTTTTGTTTCATGTTTGAGTTTTGTGTCTGAACTCGTGAACGTTTGATTGAATCAAACATGTTTTTGTAAATCTGTTTCAAATGCTCATTTTCATTTTGTAATGATGCCACAGTATGTTCCAACTCAATATTTTTTGTTTCAAGTTTTTCAAAATCAAACTTGATTTTGGCATTATTATAGTTTTCCTCAAAAACTTTTTCTTTTCCTTTAAGCACCGATGTCAAAGATTTTTCAGACTCGAGAGTTTGTTTTGACAGTTCAGTTGTTTTGTTTTCAATTAATGAAACAAGTGAAGGACATTTGTCGTGAAATTGTTCAACATTCTGGTCAACCTCTCCTTCATTAGTGAATTGAGGTTGCTCAGAATGTTGTATTTCAGAAGATGATCGAAGAAATCATATCATTGACATAAAAAGTGTTATAATTTGGTGCCTCAGCCATAGGCTCCGTGTCATAAATGGGTATGGTATATGCACTGTCAGCATCCGTATCATTCCCTGATATGCTCTTTTCCTCTTGTTCTGATTCTGTCCCACTCTTGTTCGTAACAACCAAAGTAGCATCCAATGCTTTAACCTCATTAACCTGCCCCTTTTGAGTCTGCACCTTCCTTTCATTCATCATGTTGTCATACTCTTTTTTGTGACGTACTCTTTCCGCAATTGACTTCTCAATAGAATCCATTTGTTAGATCAATGTGTCTTTGAAAGTTTGAACCTCGATTCGAGTGTATTCTAAAAAATACTTGCGTGCCATTACACTGTCATAATCCGAAGAGAACCAGGAATCGATGAACTACTGAAATTGTTCCTTGAGCACTCTAAATGCAACCGTGGATCCATTCTCGTGAAATTCTTCTTTTTCAAGTTGCATCTCCAATTGATCCACTTTGAGGAACATCGTTTTTGTGAACATCTCAACATCTTCTCCAAAGAGTGATGGAAATGCCCGTTTGAATCCATTTCCGGTACGAGTTCCTGCTAAATCATTGTTTGAGAGGACCTTAAGGTGTGAATGAAGTAATCTAAAACATGCCATGCATTTCTCTTTCGTTTCTCTCTCTTTTTCTTGCATTAAAAGCTCTTGTGTATCTCTCTCTTTTGAACTTGATTCCATTTAATTTTGGTGTGAAATGAAAATGGATCTTGTAGACGATAAAGAAGTGATTTTGTGTTTTCAAATGAATCTTGGTCAATCGTTCACGATTTCACAATAACTAGCACGGTAGTTATGTCAACACGAACCCAAAATAATCTCAACCCAAAAATATTACTCAATCTCTGATTATTGAAGCTAAATCAAAACCGCGGACCAAATATTATACCCAAAAATAGTACACCCAAAAATTCAACCTTATGATTTTGAATACCAACCAAAAGAAAATTCGTTCCTTGTGATAACAAAACAACAGTCCAAACACACTTAATAAATTAATCCGAACAGCCCAACTTGTGTATAATCTGACACAACCCAAATTAGTCCAACCACAAAAATTAAGACACACTTAAAAACCCATGTCTAATAAACTAATCCTAACCCTAATTTCCACGCTATAAAACACTCCTAAACACCACAACCCTAATCTTTAGCACACATTAAAAAAAACGCAGTCACAACACTTATGAGTGAAACCTTCTAATCAATAATGTTTTCTTTCTTTCTGTTCCACTCGTATCAAACAAAAACTAATTGCGTACCTTGTTTCTTTGTCTCAACCGAAGCATGAACCACGACTAACTACTTGGTAACAAAGATCTAAGGTAGGTTGTATGATGTCTTGCTTTCGTTTTGTTCTAACTGAATGTAAGAAAGGTTGAAACTTTGGTTTTGATCTTTCTTTTGATGTTATTCGGATATCTAAGAGAAGTATAAGCTTCGATAAAGATCTATGATGGTTTAAATTCACTCACAAAAATCATTTCAATGATTGTTACAAGAGGTGAACGAACTGAGATCTTGTGTATCCTTTTTTCTTTTGATACGTGACTAGTTTTAATTAGTGTAGGCTGTGATATGAAGAGTGATGGTTAGGGTTATGTTTGTGTCTAGGTCTAGTTTTGAAGATCTAGTTAAGTCCGTTGTGTGTTAACTTGTTTTTATCGAACGAAAGGAAGGCTGAAACAACCTTGTTTTAGATCTTTCGTAAAGTTTCAAATATAACAATTAAGGAGGTATGCTCCACAAATATCGATGATGGTTATGGTCTCACACTTCAAAGTCTTTAACGCCTGTTACCAAAGGTGAACCAAACTGAGATCTTGACTTCTCTTGTTTAAATCTTGTATCTCCTTTTCTTGTTTTGAGTCGTTACTGATCGATGATGGATGAGTTCAAGCACTTAAAACCTTTTAAGGATAGATACAAAAGCTTTGAATGAAACTGAGATCTTGTTGTTGGTTTTTGTTTGTTTCTTAACTGTTCTTGTCTCTACCTTTTCCTTTTTGTTTACTTTTCACTCGTGGTTTAATCTTTTTAGACTTTGGACCAGTCGGTTGTTGTGGTTAAGGATTATGATATTTGGTGGTTGTCAATTGATATGGGTTATGATAGATCTATGATGAGGTCTCTTGTTTGGTTCTCTTTTTAAAGAAGAATCACATATAGTAGCAAGAGATAAACTGAGATATTGATTGTTAGTTTTATTTTCTTTTTCTTTTTTTATTTTCTTTGTTTTGTTTACACCGAATAAGATAATGAATGTAACAAACTTGTTGTGTTCTTTATCCTTTTGACGTTCGAATATTAAAAGAAGTTATACTTCTAAAGATCGATCTATGATGTGATTGTGTTTTAAATCTTAAAGATTTGTTGCAAATTATTTCAAACACAAATCTGAGATCGTGCCTTTTGATTCTTGTTTTGTTGTTATCGAATGAAAGTGGGTATGAAACTTATAAGGTTTTGTTCTTTCCTTTTACGATTTGGATATTGATAGATCTTGGTCTCGGTTTCTTATTGTTGTTTAGGTTAATCGTGAATAGGGATATAGGTTTCTTCTTCTTCTCTTAGTTCACTAGTTCGATAACCAAAGTCCAATTGCGATAGCACAAGTCCAATTCCAACAACACAAGTCCAATTCCGACAATAAAATCCAATTGCTATAACACATATCCAATTGCGATAAATCTTATCAAAATTTCTTTACAAGAAATCGATACCAATTCCGATGAACCCTTGTGTGTCAATTCCGATAAACCCTTGAATGCAATTCCGATAAACCCTCGTTTTCGTACTTCTCCGACCACTTGCTGACCAACTTTTCCGACCAACTTTTTCACCACAAAAACTCAAGGTAAGCACCTTTTTGGACTCAAAATAAGCACAAGTACGTTTTTGTTAGACTGAAATATTGCATTAAATAAGCACAGAAACAAGCTGGAAACACTGTTTGGACTTAAAAAGTAGAGAATAAGCTTGTAATAAGCTGTAAATGAGCAGTTTGAAATAGTAACGAATCTGGACTTTTTGGACCTTAAAACTGCTATATGGACAAAATAAGCACTAAATAAACTTGTAAAAATCTTTTGTTTTTGTACCAAATAAGCTTAAAATAAGTAGAAAATAAGCTACGAATAAGTTAAAGACGTGAACAGTAACAGAAAAATAAAAACACGAAAAACTTCTAAATCATCTTCTAGCTCTTGATACCACTTGTTGGATCCCTTCTAAATCATATCACACATATATTAAGTATTAGAGAGAGAAAGATTATGCTTAGAGAGAGAAAGAACTATAGAGGAAAATAAGAGGATTTCTTATTCCATAAACAATCAACCCCCTCTCAAATGAGAGGTTACAAGTATATATAGTCCTCCATAAGATGAGAATAGGGAAGTGTGCCGTGTTTACATATTTCACTAATTTGACATTAACCTAAATACTATGACTAAACTAGTCGGCACACTTCTACTAACATGTAGACTATATTTTTATGATTCTAACAAGCTATTACATGACCATATAACAAGACTCATTGACTCGATAATGATCGTCACTTTAAGTGTTCCCAACAATCACAAAGTTTTTAAAACATTTCATCGAATGATAACAAAATATGACCTTCAAAATATCCATGTTACTCCGTTCCAGTTAAGTACCTCAAGGACATGAGATAAAACAAGCTAAAAAAACAACACAAAGGTCGAGTGAAATTTATAGGTTTATAATTAAATAGTGGAACATGAGATTTCAAAGTTGTGGTGGTAATTTGCAACGAATACAAATATCAATAAAACAGTATTTATTGTACCAAGCTCATGACACTCAAAGCGTTAACTGGAGGTATAAAAAATAATGATAATAATAGTGGCCCTGGTAGGTAATTTTTCATATACCTAGTAATTCACATATAGTGCGTTTGTTTGCCTATCCGGTCAACACAAACAGGATTCGTCAATCCCAATAGCCCTATTCACAACATTCGCGCTCACACACAAGTGATTAATGGCTCATGATTTAGGGACTTGAGTTTGGCAATAGTGGTACTTAGTGTCAATAAAACATTTAGATAAGCATACAGTTTATAAAGTACTTGTGTTAATGTAAAAATAGCATGTATCTCCCCCAAGGGGTTTATAAACAATTTATATAGTTTAAAATAGGGCTATGAACTCACCGTAAACAAGGTGAATAGCAAAGTGCAAGTAAGTGAAGTGTAAGCCGCAAAAGTCCTACGAGTAACCTAAAAATATACGTGTGTCTTAGGTTCTAAAAATAGTAATGTAAACATGCCAATATGCTTTATAAGTTGTATTATTTTAGTTATGCCTTGGTACATAGTGTTTGTAATGTCAAATAAGTGTTTAAGTTTAGTTTTGACACTAAAAAAATAGTTACGAGCTCTATTTTTTTAAGTTATTCGGTATTTAAGTTTTATGTCCTTTTTAATAATCCATAAGTTCAAGTTTGTCATGTCTCGGTCCATTAATCTATAGAAGGGTAAATAAGTCTATTTTCGATAGTGCGTCCTACCACTTTGGTTTTTATGAAAAAGTAGTCAAATAGCTAATTGTCAAGTGTATAATAGTTCAAGGGTTAATTTTGACAAGTTACTAAACTTTTACATTCCCCAAGTCTAAGTGCTGTTAGGATTTTTATAAAATGTCAATCTTTAAAAATTCATTACTTACAAACCGTAAAGAGTTAAATTTTGGTTTTTATATCCTTGGAAAGGCATTTGAGTGTACTAAACATACTTATGGGTCCCACTATGTCAAAATTCATATAACCTAAGTGAAATTACCAATTTACCCTTAACTATCCAAGTCTGATTTTAACAACATCAAAACAGTTTCGGACATGTGGCGATATCTAGAGTTCTACAAGTCCGTTTTAATCCATTTTCATGACCACATTTAAGCTAAAGTCTTATCTACATTTCATAAAGCTGGGCTAAGTCTTGAAAATGAATAGATTGGTGAGCTTTTAGTCAATACATTTCAATGTGCTGTTTTTGACAACTTTTACCGTTTATTTTCTGTTCTAATCATCGTGTGTCGTCACGGGATGCGCCACCCGGAGAAATGACCACAATAAATAGATCTTTAACCTGATATTTTTACCTAAGGTTCACAGTCCACTGATATATCTAAATAAATCCGTTTTTACCCCTGGTCAGAATCAAAATTTAGATGTTAAGTCCTTTCATGTTTTCTAGTGATTTAGTACATGTACCAAGTATGATTAAGCATAATAAACATATAGAGCATATAAAATACATAAAACAAAACATTCAATCTCAGTAGTGAAATGAAGAGTGTAGACTTTTGTTTCCTTACAATCTTTAAAGAACAAGAAAAATCAATAACAAATGGACCACTAAACCAAATTACCAACAACTCTTGCACCCTTTCTTTTTACCCAAATCAATAAAACCCTTAATCACCAAAACCCTTAGATAACCTTACAAGAATACTTCTTAAAAACCCTTATTATCTTCCAAATAAACCCAAGATATGATTCAAATAAACCCAAGAACAACACAATAGCACCTAAACCTTCAACCCTTACACAATATCTTCACCAAAAATCAACCCAAAAATGTGTTGTGGTGTGTTGTGTTTCTTCGAAAAAACAAGAGAAAAGGGAGAGCAAAGTGATGAAAATAAGATGGTGATACAAACAAGAGAGGAGTTATTAACTAGATATATGGTTTGAAACTAGTAGAAAACATGTGGTGTCTTACTAGCATATCACCAAGACAAGTGCCTTGGAGATACCCTCATAATCGGCCACGTAGGGTGTGCTTAGGTGAGTGGAGCATTTTTGGCATTTAATTTGTACAGCTTTTGGTTATAAGTGTAGTTTTGATCCCGATAATTGCAAACGTAATGTTTTTAAGACGTGTAACTTGAAATCGGCTAGTAACAAAATCCAAAATTTTTAAAAATGTTAAACCTTGTTATCATAACTTATTTGAGTAGTTTAGATGAGTGGTGAGTTTATCGGAGAGTTTTAAAACCTTAAAACGTATATTTAAATCGCGTAAAACGTAAAAGGTGAAAGGTTTACGTAAAAATAGAAAAAGTGAAATGTGACATTTAAATATGATTGTAAGGAATCAAAATACATAAAAAGTGTAGACTTAGCATAATCTAGTGTCGGTTGGAGTTAAATGTACGTTTATCTACGTACACGATTAAACTAATCCGGTTTCTCGCAAAAGTAAATTTATTTAAAATAAAAAGATTAAGTGACGTAAATAATAAAATAATGACCTCATAAATTTAGAATGGTTGCACATTCATACCACAAAACCTTACACTTGGATCTTCATTGTCTCCATCTTCTCAATCGATTATATATTTTAAGATAAAAGAATTCAAAAATCATGGAACGATTTTTCTTTCCATTTATCAATTTACGTCTTCAATTAAAATAACCTAATGCTATTGATCGAATCAATGGATACCCTAATTCAATTTTATTTTTATTAATTAATTGGTTCACTTTTGTTAATTCGATGGTTATATTTTAGTTAATTATTGAATTTAAATTCAATTTGAATATCAGTTTGTTGGTTTGTTGTATATAAAATTATTGATGGTTGTGGCTAAAAGTTAATTCAAGTTAGAGGTTTGTGTTTACACATTTGTTTATGTAAGAACCGGTAATTTTCCTAAACTTATTTTATTAGCTAAAATATTTATTTTTGTTTTCCCTTAGCTCTTAAACATTCCCGAACCTATTTGAGCTTAAAAAATAAAGGATATCTTGAAAAACATGAAGGTTATTCACAAATCGAGCCGGCACATCCTAAAATACTCAAAACAATTCCGGCCACCCACCTTTTGTTACCGACTCATAGATCGAGCTACGGGGATCATTTCTGGAGCTATTTAGTCCAAGAGGAGCTCGTTTGGTTCGTTTTTGAAGCACCACCGTCGCTCACCACCACTCACCGCCGTGAGCCACCACCTTCCCTACCTTTCTCTCTCGTTTGGTAAGAACCACGCGCCACCATTCTTTTATTTCTTTCACTTTTATTAAACCCTAATCGGTTTTAAATAAACCTAAACGATTTTTATATAAAAACTAAACTAAAACTTATGTTTTTGAATCAAACTCGTGTGGATCTAGTGTTTAACGCCTAAAATCGTTCAAACTCGCTACTGAGTCGCTTGACTCGTTCGAGTCAACTCACGAGTTGGGCTGACTCGGGGCTATATTGATTTATTTTATGTTTATCTTGTTATTTTTGAGCTTATAATCGTCCTTTTATAATTATTTTGTTGATTGACACTTGTTTGGTTGCGTTTTAGGGTTGGCCGAGTGGTGTTGGTCTCGTATGGTTGTGGATCGTGACTCATGGGAGTCACGGCTTGATGTTTTTGTGATTACTCGAGTCGTGGGAAATTATTTAGTGTCGTTTGGTGTGAGCCGTGATTCATGGGAGTCACGACCCCGAGTAAATTGTTGTCCGAATCATTTAGTGGGTGTGGTGATGTTGTTTGGTCAAGTATTAAAGTGTTTGGAATATTAGTTTAGCCGTGGTAACTATTTTATGGATTGTTGGTTTGAAAACGACATACATTGAGATTGTTGTGATGTGTACCATGACACATAACGTGTCGTGGGGACTTGGTTTGTAATTTTTGGTTTGGCCGAATACTAGTTGAGTCATTAACGAGATTAAGGAAACCTCGAAGTGGTCCTAGCCGTGTATGTCAAAATGTATTTTGTTAAAAACTATAACTAGTGTGTTTTGTGTTTGTGTTATATTTTGGTTTTGGGTTGCTTTGGTTTAATGGGCTAAGGAGCCCATTAGCTTTAGTGTGGTTAAACTTGGGCTCGTAAACCCAAGTGAGTGTGTTGGGTTTAAAGTATTAACATTGGGCCTAAAGCCCAATGATATGTGTTAGTTTATTTTCACTTTTGCTAAGTTTATTTTCACTTTTGCTAACTATTTCATTATCCATTTACTAACTTAATTTATATTTTTGTTTTGTCGATGGTGATTCGGATACTATTTAGGTGTACATTGGATATTGATTTGGATATTTGATATTGCAACAAAAACCTATGCTTGGGTGTGATATTTGGATTGATCGTTATTGGATTTACGGTATTAGCCGATAGACTTATGGACAATTTTGTACTACGGACACAAAATGATCGATAAACCCGATACTAATATTTACGCGAATGATAACGACAAATAAACAATTAAAACTTGTAAAAACTTGTAAAGTGTAATAAATAAAAATTGTTATTCAAAAGTCTCGACGATTTGGAAATGTATATAAACGGACGCATCATGTCCAAATTTTATAAGAATCATTTTATAACTAAACAATTACAATTCGTAAATGTCGTAAACTTTTCTAATTACTTAATTATCAACATCGTAAACCTTTTAACAAATTGACGTTTTATCAACTATTTGGGCTACGGGGTAAAACACCGAAACAACTTATTGACGTTTCTTTCTTATTTCTTATTATTTTCTTTCCTTTTCCTTATTCTTTTCCTATTTGTTTGATTGTGTTTCGCCGACTTTTATCGTCTTAACGTGAATTAATCTTGAAACTATATTTTTCAAAAACCACACGAGATACAAACGATTACTATTTTTCATCGCCATTGAAACTAAATCTTTTAATCAACAACACGAGTATTCCACGAACGTTACTTTTATATATTACTTTCGAGTATCAATTTCTGAAACATGTTACCTAAATACTATGTTGTGCTAAGGTTTATCTGCCGTGCTCTTCTATTTGATCATACTGTGATATCTTGTTTCCTCTACTGCTAAGGTGTGATTCATAGCCCCACTTTTACCTTTAAATTGTTTATAAACCCTTGGGGGGAGATACATGCTACTTACTCTTTTTTTATGAACACAATTGCTTTAAACGTATGCTTTTCTGATTATGATACTTATGCTAAGTACCGCTATTGCCACTAGCAAGACCCTTTATCATGAACCATTAATCACTTGCGAGTGAGCGAGAATATAGTGTATAAGGCCTACAGGACTGACGCAACCCACTCTGTTGACCAGATAGGCAACACGTGTGTGCTATATTCGATTTACCTAGGTAGACGGCAAACTATCTACTTGGGGGCAAATTTGAGATTTTTATTATGATTTACATCAATGTTATTGATGTCGGTTAACGTTTTGCGTGTCATGAGCTTAGCAACTATACGACGCTTTACCCGATATTTCTATTTGTTACTCATATCATCCAGACTTAATAAATCTTGTGTTCAACTATTTATTTTAAACCTATTGATTTCACTCAACCTTTGTATCGACTTTTTAGCATGTTTTATCTCAGGTATTTGAAGTATTACTATTCTGGCTTTTGGAGTGGCATGAAGATTTATGATGGTTATCTACTTTTACTATCTTTTATTTACTATCATTCGAAAAACCTTTAAATTTTACTATGTTGTTTTGCGTGCTTTGCACCACTGGGAACCTTTTATACTCTGGTATTTTGCTATTTTAGAATGATATGTTTGTATGGTTTTTAAACGACTTACTTGAGTTCGTTTATATTATTGTGACTATCATCTCATGAGGTAACACCCAACTTTATTTCCGATGCAAAACATGTATTTTTCTGAGGGTGTTACAACTAGCAATGCAAGTGTATTAATTGAACTGAATTTTGTAAATTAACCTATATATAAAGAGTAAACTGTAAAATACATCCCTATGGTTTACAGTTTTTGAGACCTTACATCTCTGTTAGAAACTATTGGCATGTTACATCATTCGTTAGCCAAACATTTGCCACCCTACATCCCTCGTTTACAATGAGGACTAACGGTGCAAATAATTTCTCCGTTATCTCTTAACGAGATAGATAATATTACACCGTTAGCCTTCAGGACTAATGGTATTTGCACCGTTAGTCCTCTTTTGACGTTTTCTCTCTTTTTTTACGTTTCTCCGTTTTTTGTACGTTTTCTCTGTTTTTATACGTTTTTATCCGTTTTTTGTATGTTTTATCCGTTTTTTGTACGTTTTTATCCCTTTTTTACGTTTTATCCGTTTTATCCGTTTTTTGTACCTTTTATCCGTTTTTTTACGTTTTCTGTACGTTTTAACCATTTTTTGTACGTCTTATCCGTTTTTTACTTTTTTTGTACGTTTTATCTGTTTTTTTATATGTTTTATCCGTTTTTTTTTTACGTTTTATCTGCTCTTTTTACATTTTTATCCAATTTTTCTACGTTTTATCACCTTTTTTTTCTTTTTTTTTCGTTTTTTTTTTTTTTTTTTTTACGTTATATCCGTTTTTTGTACGTTTTTATAACGTTTTTTAACTCTTTTTTTTTTACGTTTTATCCATTTTTTGTGCGTTTTTTTATACCCTTTTTTTTTTACGTTTTTTTTGTATGTTTTAATCTGTTTTATATCCTTTTTTTTTACGTTTTTATCCGTTTTGACATTTATTTATCCTTTTTTATTTTTGTACGTTTTATCCTTTAACGGGTTTTTTTTCCGTTTTTTACGTTTTTGTCCGTTTTGTACGTTATTCCTTTTTTATTTTTACGTTTTTATCCGTTTTTTGTGTGTTTTTACATTTTTATCCGTTTTTTAGTTTTTATCCATTTTTTCCATTTTTATCCGTTTTTTACGTTTTTATCCGTTTTTCGTTTTTACGTTTTATCCTTTTTTTTTTTTTTTTTTTTTTTTTTTTTTTTTTTTACATTTTATCTGTTTTTGTATGGATAAAAACGTATAAAAAATAGTTAAAACGTAAAAAAATGGATAAAACGTACAAAACGTAAAAAATTTGGATAGAAATGTAAAAAACAGACAAAAGCATGCAAAAACGTAGAAAACGGATAAAACGTAAAAAAAGGAATAAAGATGGATAAAGCGTAAAAAAACGTATAAAAATCGTCAAAACGGATAAAAACGAAAAAAAACGGATAAAAATGTACAAAAAACGTAAAAGAATTGATAAAAATGTAAAAAATGGATAAAACGTACAAAACGGATAAATAAACGTAAAAAAGGGATAAAACGTAAAAAACGGATAAAAAGTACAAAAGCGGATAATAACGTACAAAAACGTAAAAAAACGGATAAAGAACGTAAAAAAAGGGTAAAACGTACAAAAAACGGATAAAACATACAAAAACGTAAAAAATGGGATAAAAACATAAAAATAGGGGTAAAACGTACAAAAACGGATAAAACGTACAAAAAAATGATAAAAAAACGTACAAAAGAGCAAAAAAAGAATAAAAAACGTAAAAAAAACCGGGTAAAACGTACAAAAAAAGGATAGAAACGGATAAAACGTACAAAAAAAAGGGTTAAAACGTACAAAAAAACGGATAAAAACGTACAAAAAACGGAGAAAACGTACAAAAAACGATGAAACGTACAAAAAACGGAGAAAACGTAAAAAAATGACTAACAGTGCAAATACCGTTAGTCCTGAAGGCTAACGGTGTAATATTATCTATCTCGTTAAGAGATAACGGAGAAATAATTTGCACCGTTAGCCCTCATTGTAAACGAGGGATGTAGGGTGGCAAACGTTTCGCTTACAAATGATGTAACATGCCAATAGTTTCTGACAGAGATGTAAGGTCTCAAAAACTGTAAACCACAGGGATGTATTTTGCAGTTTACTCTTAACTAAAATTTCTATGGAATTCTTGGACGTGTATTGTAATCTAGATAAGTTCAAAGGCTAAGTTTTGTTTTTGTATTTGTGCGAAGTGTTAACAAATGTTGGGAATCGCACAATATTTATTAAGAACGGTTATGTATTCAAACGAGTAGGACCACCCGCGCGTTGCCGCGGGGTGTTTAGCAAAAGAAGGTGCTAGGAAACTTTGAATATCTGATGCAATAGGAGAATGTATAAGATTTATAGTCATTTATCACCTGCTGTGAGTTTCTGGACAATAGAGGAGCTGATAAGGTTGAGTAAAACAGATTTCGCAAGTTTAAGTAACATTGCAAGAGTGGCATAGCAGTTTGCTTACATAGTTGGTGCAGCTATAGCACAGAATACAAAAGTACTACATGTTTTGATACATATTTGGTCTTCCACAGCCAAATATTGCACAAAACATAGTATTTTTTGGTCCTAGTTGAACTATACATGATCATAGCTGCCTGCCATATAAAGTTACACCGGTCATTGTTTTGCTATTTACATTGATACAGTGTATAACAAAAGGTTGTTGTTTGTGGCTGCTATGATTTTTTTAAGTTCATTTTGATTTCTGCTTGCGAGCATTTTTGGATTTCGGCTGGTCTTGTGTTGAAGTTTCTGTTGTTCCTGCATGAATGAAAATGAAAACATGATGAGTTAGTAATAAGATGTGAATCAAAAGATAGGAATATAAAATTCATAGATAAGATATCAAGCAAGGTAAAGAAGATAAGATATACTGTTGTGGCAGAAAAATGAGTGCCACTTTCTTTTGTTGCTAGTGAAAAATAATGGAGCCTATGATGATGGTTAACAATAATGGCTGTGAGTGTGTGTAAGTGGGAAAACCAAATTTAGCAAGTATGTATGGTTTTAATTTAAAGTTGCTGCATAAAGGCTGTAGCAGTTGATAATTTGCTTTTGTTGGTATTCAATAATAATGGACTATGTGTTTACCTTAGAAATGACTGGAATTGCAGCAGTTGTTAAGATATGAGATTAAAATGTCAATTTTTTTATAAATACAGAAAATGAGTGTAAACATTAAGTTTGGAAGATATACTTGTTTGCTTCTTTGCATTTTCTGGCTCATCTTGAAACAATGGTCTCTTTGCTGTTTTTGAAGCAATCTCTTCATCTTTTTTTGGTTCTGCAGTTTGTTGGTGTGTGAATGCCAGAGGTGTTGGTGGTGTTCCTAGTTGTTCATAAATAAAAAATTAGCAAGTGTAGTTGTAACTGTTATTTTAAAAAACATAAAGTTTTTACTTAAATGACATTACCTGGGTTGGCTTGGTCTATCAACAATTGATTCTCTGCTGTTTTTGAGCTTCCTTCTTCATCTTGTATTTGGTATGGAAGTTCCTGGCTTGTGAATGTGAGAGCTGGTGGTGTTGCTTCTAGTTATTTGCAAAAAAAGAAATCAAAATGTGCATGTGCAAATGGTAATTTAAATAGTGTAAATTGGTGGCTTAAGTGTATTACCTGAGTGTGCTTGTGTAAGCTCGCCTGTCGCTTGCTGTATTTTCTTTTTGTTGAAAACTTGATCGAGACTAAAGTCAGTTGTTCGGCTTGTTGTGTTGAAATGGAATTGGAAAATGTTTTTTTCACCTTCAATTGCAAAAATTTCTGGCGGTATTTCCTGTGGGTCTATTGCTTTGTGCTTTGCTAGCAACTCTGGGCATGAATATCCTGTAAGATCGTTTGCTGCAGGGCTAAAGAAAGTAATCGGTACCGTTGCAGATGGGTCTGTGATGAAACCTTTGAAAATATACCTGCGTGTTTTATCAATTTAAGTGATTATGTTTTTAGTCTTATTTTATATGTTTCTTTAATATTAGATAAACTTGAGTCAGAAAATTATGTACCTATATGATGGTTTTTCCTGTATTCCATGATTTATGCAACGGTACATCCCATCTTCTTCTTTAAGTTTTGAAGCGCATTCGTTGCAACAGATGTAATACCAGTCTCTCTTTATGTTGATGGAGGTAATTGTTGCTTCAGCTGTGAACTTGACATCCTGCATATAGTTAAAAAAAAATGATTAGCTATTTTTTTTTTTTTTGGGAAATTTTATGATCAATTTATCTGTTTAGTATTATAGAGAACTCACTCTGTAGCTCTCTGGTTCCACTTTTAAAAGTGTCTTCAAAGGGAATCTGTTGCGGAATTTTTCTTTTTCGATATCTTCAAATGGAGTCTTAGTAATACGAAGTGGCGGAGTTTTCTGGTACCTTTCTTTGTATCTGTTTAGCATTGAAAAATTATAATGAATTTGTTTTAGCAATTATTTGGCTGATAGTATTCTTAGTCTAGACTCTTGGGTTTAAAGATATTACCGTGCTCTTGCTTCATCAGCTTCTGGTATCGGTGGGTTTAAGTAATAGCGTGTTGCAGAAGTTGCTGTTAACTGGTAACCTGCTGTGATTTGTTTGACAATGTTATCAGAATTTGGTGTTTAAGCTTCTATAAGTCATTAATGTAATACCTCTAAATTTTGTGACTCGGCAAGAGCTGATAGCAATTATAACTGGTTCTTGGTTTGCTTCAAAGACAGCGTCCTCAAAGTTTTCAGCCATGTCATCCCACATTGTGAATTCGACAACATTACCACTATGAATATGAGGAACTTGTTAAATGAATGATAAAATTTCATTGGTTATTTTTTATTAAGAAAAGTTTAAAATATAGTTTAACAAACCTTAAGTTTTCAATATCCACTTTTCTATAGACACTTGGCCCGCGAGTAATTTCTCCTGGTGATCGCAAACATCCCATGTAATCTGTAGGTAGATAAGGGTTATGTTTTTCACATGTTGCAGAATATGAAATATTTAAGAGTGAGAAGATCACCTGTGAGAATTGGATATTGTATCTTGCCTGCTGCATCTTCTGTAGGAATTCGATATTCAAGGTGGTTGTATGAAGCAAATTCAAAGTAGTGGTGTGGGATGTCTGGTGCTTCTATAGCATCAAATTTCGTGGCTCTTCCAAATCTGAGGCTTGTTTTGTTGCTAATTGTTTGTTGGTAAGGGTTGGTTGGTTCACAAATGAAATCAGAAAACCTGTAGCATGATCCAAGCTTGATTTTTGGGCTGAAGTAATCAATGTCGTTGACATTCATGTTGGCTTGTATAGCATTTCCCTGTTGATTGTTATATGTTGTTATGTCAATCTGAGGACATACTAATATTTGTTTTTCATGGTATATGAACTTAGGCATACCTCTCGATCTATTAAGATACAGCAATATCCAGTTTCTTTCTTTTTGCCTGAGATTCCAGATTGATCTTTTTTTGAATAAGTGACTGAAGTCCATTTTCTGTATACTCTTGCTTCGAGCACTTTGCCATAAGATGTTGGTCGTAATTCATAGATTGGTGTAATTTGGAGTCCACTGCTAGCTTCAATAACTTTTTTCTCAGTTGTATGTTCCATCATTGCAAGTGCATCACTTTCCATTCTGTTGGCAAAAGATCAAATATAAAAGTTAGGTACAAAAAAGAATTTAAAATTAACAATTATTTAATGAATAAGGATTTGAACACTAATTTAATGAGACATGTAAAATAAAGCTGGTTGTCAACAAATCTACCTGTTTTTTGCGAGGTACATGATATTTCTATAAAAGCAAAAGATAATAATATGTAGCTGTGGTTGCATTATAAAGAATGTGAACAACAAAAAATATGGCACAGATTTTGTTTTTTTTTGTGCAAGCTATAGTAAGATGGAGACAATTGTTTATCCTAAAGAGGCTGCAACTGTTTAAAAAAATTTGTCAAATGGGAATCCTAAAGCACTGCTAAGATAAAAAAACTGAGTGCAAAAATGTGTAGAAAAGTGAAAAGTGCAAATTAAACTAAAATAAAGAAAGAACAAAAGAAGGAAAGGTTTGTTGCGCAAAAAGCTAGGTATCAATGGGTATTTCTGTATTTGTAACAGAAACTGGTGTTTTTTTTATCTTTGTTAAGAAATCTTTGTAAACAATATTTTTTGTCACATTTGGTCTTTGATTCTCTTGCTGTTTGATAAGGACTTTTAATCCGTGAGGAGATGTAGCTCTAGAAAGAGCCACATACAATTGGCCGTGGCCAAAGACTGGCTCGGGAAGGTAAACACCGATTTTGTTGAGAGACTGCCCTTGGCTTTTGTTTATTGTCATGGCATAACAAAGCTTTATTGGGAATTGGTGGCGTTTGAAAAGGAAGGGAAGATTTGGATCTTTATGGATTAAAGGTATTCTGTGTATGAAAACTTTTTCACCGACTCTTGTTCCCGTGATGATCTGCACTTCTATAAGTCTTGACATTAGATGCGTGACAATCATGCGTGTTCCGTTGCATAAACCACCTGCTAGGCTAATGATGAAGCGAAAAGTGTACCGCTTTTAAGGGGTCATTTAAGCCCTAAATCGTATTTATTTGATCAAATATCGCCCTAAATCGTTCCTTTTGTCATTTTAGGTACTTTTGAGGAGAAATCTGGAAAAGGAGGCATTTTGGACGTTTTTGGAGCATAAAAGTGAAGAAAACGACAAAGTCTCAAAAATCGGCTAAAAGTTACCTTTGACGGCGTCAGATTTTACTCTGGACGGCGTCATGGCTTGGCAAGAAAAGGTGGATGTGAAATTTACTCATGATAAGCCAGTGAAAATTGCATGTGAATTCTGACGGCGTCACGCTTTAACCTGATCAAGGGCGTCACGGCTTAATTCAAAGAGGGACGGCGTCACGTTCAAGGTCTGACGACGTCAAGCCTTGATAAGCCAGAACGGATTTTGGAGAGCTAAAGAGGGACGACGTCAAGAAGGTCATCCGGGAACCCTAGAAGCGGCGAGGTGACGGCGTCACACTCCATAACGTGACGCCGTCAGATCCAAAAGTCTATATATAGTTTTCTAATTTTTTGTCATTAAGGGGGAGAGCTTAGTGTGGAATTTTTGGGAGAAAACCCTAAGACGAATTTAGCTTCTTTTTCAAGGCTTTTTGCCTTGAGATCTTCCATGTTACATTGAAAGATAAGTTATCAATTAATCATTCAATATGTCTATGTGTTGTTTGATTTTATCTTGTTCTTGTCTTTTGTTTAATATGTTAGGCTAGATTTATCTTGTGTTTGCTTAGATCTAATGAAACCTAGCTATTGATTATTGGTTATTAGTGTGTTATTAGTTGTATTGGATGATTGTTTATCTATGTTAGGCTTAAGAAAACTGGCTAACTTCCTATTCGGTAACTTGCTTGAACGTCTTAAGAAACATGAACCAAATGCGTACTAAAGGTTTTTATGGTTGTATTTAATGCACAAGCGAATTCTAGTGATCCCATGTTAGGAGCTTCCTAGTCGGCTCGACATAGGAGTGAAGTAGGAGCTTGTAGAGTTGGGGAAGTACGTACGCCACCCCACGATTGGTATTAAGGAATACACCCGTCATCCACGCGACTAATACACACTAATCAACCGGTAAAAGATAGTTAGGGAGTAAGGAAATCTAAGTGAACACATTTCTCTACACTTAAGTTTTCACCAACATTTTACTTTCAGTTATTTATTTTATTTGCATTTGTAGTTATTTGGGTTAGTTGACTAGCAACTAATTTCGCCCACTCCTTCAAAACCGAGATTTTACTTGCTTTAAAAAAATATAAAAAACATAAAAAAGAATCTTCCTCAACCCTTAGACCTATTAGAGTAGTCTTTCATACCTAACGAACACTATTCCCTGTGGAGAACGATCAATCCCCCGTACTTACCACTACACTATACTACATCGGTCAGGTACACTGCCTGGTGGGGTTGTAAGCCTCTTGAGATCCCTCGAGAGGTAAAACCTGTTGTAAGGTTGCAAAACCACGCATCAAGTTTTTGGCGCCGCTGCCGGGGAATAGTTATTGTTTAGGTTGAATTTTTATTTTATAGGTCTACTCACTAGATTCCTTTCTAGTGAGATTTTTGTTTTATTTTTCTAGGTTTTCTTTAGTCTATCTATTTTCTTCGTGTCTTTGTTCGTAACCATACCATCCGACATCATGGAAGATGGTAATATCCTTAATCCCAACAACCCACCACCACAACAACCACCACCTCCTAGAGCCCGTACTTTAGGAGAGTATTCCCGTCCTAGCCACCATGGCTATCGAAACACCATTGAGCTCACTCAAGGAGCCAATGTCACACCCTTGCGATCCGACACCATCCGGTTGGTGCAAAGCGGATGCGCATTCCATGGACTTCGTTCTGAAGATCCTAATCAACACCTCAAGGACTTTCTTAAAATCGTTGATTCTATAGACCTTGATGTTGCCACTCGAGAGACGACCCGATTGCGTCTCTTTCAATTCTCTCTGCGGGATCAAGCTAGTCAATGGCTAGAACGTCAACCCGCAGGATCCATCACCTCTTGGGATGATCTCACCACTCGTTTCCTTGCTCAGTTTTTCCCACCGGGAAGAACTACCAAGCTAAGGAAGGATATCTTGACGTTTGAACAACGTCGAGGCGAAACCCTCTACGGGCATGGATTCGATTCAAGGACTTACTCCAAAAAGTCCCTCATCATGGCATAAATCTCTGGCTTCAAATCCAAATCTTCTATGACCATGTTGATTACCACACCAAGCATGCCATCGATCGAGCCGCCGGGGGCAGATTGCGCGACAAAAGCGCCGAGGAATCATGGGAGATCATTGATGAGCTTGCATCCGACGATGATGAATTGTGGCAAGTCTCCCACGACGTGCGCTCGGCAGTCAAGACATATTCATCGCCCGATACGGCTAATCAAATCACTGAGGAAAGCATTAGTGAACTTGAGAAAAGGGTTGCATATCTTATGGAAAAGCAAAAGAGACCCTTAAGTCCACAAAAAGCAACAATTAACTCAGTCTCAAGCGTTAAGCAAACACCATTTTCCGAATCACCCCTTAGGGAAAATGCTAAACCCTTCCATAAGCACGCTCAACCCAACTCACCACCTCAGGAACTTAGTCCAACATTCGAAGCTCGAATGAGAGAGTACATGTCAAAACACTCCGAACGGTTGGCAAAATTTGAGGAAGCCGTCTACAAACAGAAGGAGGAAATGGAAGAGAAGATGGCGGAGATGATGAACCTTTTGAAAGAATACACAAACACAAAAGCTCCTAAAAATGTACTAGTGCGAAAAGATGTTGAAGTTCCCAACACTAAATGTGTTAATGCCGTCTCCCTCGTCCAAGAGGGCGGAAATGATGGAAGAGGGAAGTTGATAACTATGGAAGTCAACAAAATTGACCTTGTCCCACTTAATGACGGAAACACCAATGCCTACACATGCAATTCCGACAAGGGAAAGGAAGCGCCAACTGAGAAGCGCCAATTGGAAGAACCACCAAAGTCACAACAAGTGAGGCATTACTTGAAGCACGAAATAAACAAGGAGACCATAAACGATTGGGTGAGAAACTATCGACGTACTCATCTACCCAACAAGGAGTCCAAGAAGGTGGAACCGGATGATAAATCTGACACATTACCCGGTGGGCAATTGTATGAATGCCTCATAGGACAAAAGTTAGTGGAAAAGCAGGAATTCTACGGGGTCTTTGAAATACCATGCAGCATTGGAAAACACAAGTATCTGGATGCGATAGCTGACCAAGGTTCCGACGTAAATTTGATGCCTTTATCCATTTATGTCCAGTTAACCGATGAGTTGCCATCCATCACCCATACTAAACTCTCCTTTGCAAAACATTCTTACGAGTACCCGTTAGGAATTGCGGAAGATGTTTTGGTCAACGTTGCCGGATTCCTATATCCGGTCGACTTCATGATTATTGAAAGAAATGACTTGAATATGCCAATAATCCTTGGGGCACCCTTTCTCGCTACCACTAGAGCACAAATCAATTACGAAAATAGCACCATCCAAATGAAGAAGGGGAAGAAAACAATAAACTTCCCAACGATTCCACGACATATACGAGATGTTGCTCTGCAAAAGAAGATGGAGGCTAACCCCAATATAATCCGTGGTAATGTTCGAGAGAAAATTCTTGCATGGGAGGCAAGGATTAAGAATTATATGGAAAATGAGATTAGAGAATGTAAGGGTGGAAATAGCGATTATATTGAGGCTAGTAAGCAGCCTAATAACCCCGCTGAATTTACAAAAGGAGACTCAGTGCTTCTAAGGCATTCAGAAACAACAGCACCTACCAATGAACCCAGTCCCTGGTGGTACGGACCATTCACAATTAAAAGTTTACACCAAGATGGGATAGTAAGCTTGACCAGCAAGGGAGGAGGTGAAGTGACCGCGAATGTCGAGCGATTGAGACACCACCACCCTGATAACAAGGATCATATCTACCAGGGATACGTCATTATGAATGATGGAATCACGTAATGTACGTGACTTTGAGTCTAGCTACAAGACTCGTTAATAAAGAAAAGCGCTTCTTGGGAGGCAACCCAATCTTTATTTGCTTTGTGTGTTTATTTTATTTATTTGCTTTGTGTGTTTATTTGTTTGTTTGTTTGATTTTATTTGTTTCCGTATGTGTGTTTAATTTTTATTAGTATTGATTCATGTTCAAAAGTAATTTGTGAAAATGCTTTATTTTGTTTTTAACTTCGTCTTAACTACATATAAAGGTATTTTGCAAAAGATAAGTGTAAGGGAAATCTAAATCGGTTTATTAGAACACAAATTAACATGAATCATAATAATAATAAATTAACATACATATTCGTATTTGTTTGAGTCAAATGCTTGTATCGAGTCATAATGATGTTTTGCAGGATTTCCAGGAAGTAAGGTAAAGGTTTTTCCAGAAATTTTCCGGAAACTTAAAATGAGAATTTTTGTCAGGTCATTTCTGACGGCGTCAGGGTTTATAACCTGACGGCGTCAGATTTAATTTTCAGAAATTTTTGAAAGTTTTGTTTTCATAAAAAGTTTTTATTAAAATCTCCAACTTATAATCTTCAGGAATCTGCAAAGTTATCATTTCACAAGCATTATATCCTTATATATAGATTTTATCCCGCCGATGTTATGCAGGTTTTCGTGTTTGTTTTCTCAGGTTTAACAGGTTATTTTGGACAAGGAAATGTTTTGAATCAAGCTTATGGCGATGCATTAGTCATGGAGCTTCAACATTACTTTGGAAGAAGATTTAACCGTGTTACTTCATTATCCACCGAGCGAATCAGGGGAGTATTTGATTTCATTCTTTTACTTTTTACTTTTACATCTTGTTATTTGAACATTGGGGACAATGTTCATCTTAAGTGTAAGGGGAGGGTAAAAGTACGATTTTAGAGAATGCTATTACGCTTGATTTTTGTTTGTTTAATAGTAGATGTGTAATAAAACTGAGAGAAATACTTGTTAAGGTAATTTTAGTGCCAAATTTAAAATTTTTTACAACATATAGGAGTGAAACTTTGATCTTAATGAGCGTCTCACGGATAGGAGTTATATGACTAGCACAAAAACCGTACCACTAAAAAAATTTTCCACCCCCAAATATGTGAGGTTCGCCCCTAGAATTGGTAGGAAAAGCATTTATGCTATGATGTGTGTACCGGTAGCACTTAGATTCTAGAACTTGCGTTAGGACCATTCCAAGGCCACAAGTGAGACTACATTCGTGTAGTTAGATTTACTACATGATAAGAGGCATTAGGATTAACCCATTGTTTTACACCTGTGTTTTTGTTATAATTACATTGGCAACATTGGTCAAGTAATTCTCCCACACCCTTTGCGTTGTACTCATTTTTAGTACACGATACCCCTAGTACACCCCTCAGAGCCTATCTTTTCATTTCGACCTTTAAGCATTTTACTTAAAAGAAGAATTTGTTTACACCCCACTTAAATGTACACCCAAATCGCCTTAGCCTACCTTGTATGCACTCATTTTTAGTGCATTATTGTTACAACATTTGTTTAAACCCAAGTTAATTATCTAATTGATTACATGGTTGCTAAGTCGAGTCATATCCTTGTACATATTGTTTTGGGAAGATTGGGACTCATGGGTAAAGTACTAGTGTAATGGAGTAATGGGGAAGAACATCAATTATTACCCCCATATGTGCTAAATATTTTAAAAGTACTCCAAGTTTTTCGATTATCTTAATTCGAGTCATTAGAATAGTTATTTGTAAAGTTATGTAAAAATTCAAGTGTAAGGGGAATGCAACGCCCCTATGATGTATTATTTTGGATGGTAGGGCAAGAGTGTATGAAAGAAAAAAAAAAAAAAAAAAAAAAATCGAAAAATCAAGAAAAATACAAAAAAAATGAGAAAAAGAAAAATAGAAAAAACATACGGACTACCATCCCGTTTCATTTTATGTTTATTTTTATGTTTTTGTTATTTTGTTATTTTGTTTCTAGCTTAAGATTGAGTCGAGTCTTGGCTTAGCAACATTGTATAGTACATGTAATTAATCAAGATCTTTAACTCGCCACCAGTAAAATATCCTTTATCCAACAAAACCGTGTTTTCCTTTTCCCTACACCTAACGTTATAACCCATTTAAAAGCCCTCTTTGATAGTTTATCTTAGGTGCTTACGCCTAGTGGAGGAGGTTTTCGATCCTTTCCCAAGCCTATGGTAATCTATTTGCTATGACAGGTAGTGAGAGATATTATCCGTTTTCATTTATGAGATTTATTTTGATGACACTTGAGAGATGTGAGTATCTAAACACTACTTGTGAGGTGCTAGTTTATAATCTCCGTGCTTATTATGATTGAAGTGGAACGATTATTTGTTGTAATTACTTTTATGTTTGCATTAAATGACCCCTAACCTGTATTTTGATTAGAATAAAAGCGCATTTGCTTGAGGACAAGCAAATCTCAAGTGTAAGGGTATTTGATGAAGCGAAAAGTGTACCGCTTTTAAGGGGTCATTTAAGCCCTAAATCGTATTTATTTGATCAAATATTGCCCTAAATCGTTCCTTTTGTCATTTTAGGTACTTTTGAGGAGAAATCTGGAAAAGGAGGCATTTTGGACGTTTTTGGAGCATAAAAGTGAAGAAAACGACAAAGTCTCAAAAATCGGCTAAAAGTTACCTTTGACGGCGTCAGATTTTACTCTGGACGGCGTCATGGCTTGGCAAGAAAAGGTGGATGTGAAATTTACTCATGATAAGCCAGTGAAAATTGCATGTAAATTCTGACGGCGTCACGCTTTAACCTGATCAAGGGCGTCACGGCTTAATTCAAAGAGGGACGGCGTCACGTTCAAGGTCTGACGGCGTCAAGCCTTGATAAGCCAGAACGGATTTTGGAGAGCTAAAGAGGGACGGCGTCAAGAAGGTCATCCGGGAACCCTAGAAGCGGCGAGGTGACGGCGTCACACTCCATAACGTGACGCCGTCAGATCCAAAAGTCTATATATAGTTTTCTAATTTTTTGTCATTAAGGGGGAGAGCTTAGTGTGGAATTTTTGGAGAGAAAACCCTAAGACGAATTTAGCTTCTTTTTCAAGGCTTTTTGCCTTGAGATCTTCCATGTTACATTGAAAGATAAGTTATCAATTAATCATTCAATATGTCTATGTGTTGTTTGATTTTATCTTGTTCTTGTCTTTTGTTTAATATGTTAGGCTAGATTTATCTTGTGTTTGCTTAGATCTAATGAAACCTAGCTATTGATTATTGGTTATTAGTGTGTTATTAGTTGTATTGGATGATTGTTTATCTATGTTAGGCTTAAGAAAACTGGCTAACTTCCTATTCGGTAACTTGCTTGAACGTCTTAAGAAACATGAACCAAATGCGTACTAAAGGTTTTTATGGTTGTATTTAATGCACAAGCGAATTCTAGTGATCCCATGTTAGGAGCTTCCTAGTCGGCTCGACATAGGAGTGAAGTAGGAGCTTGTAGAGTTGGGGAAGTACGTACGCCACCCCACGATTGGTATTAAGGAATACACCCGTCATCCACGCGACTAATACACACTAATCAACCGGTAAAAGATAGTTAGGGAGTAAGGAAATCTAAGTGAACACATTTCTCTACACTTAAGTTTTCACCAACATTTTACTTTCAGTTATTTATTTTATTTGCATTTGTAGTTATTTGGGTTAGTTGACTAGCAACTAATTCCGCCCACTCCTTCAAAACCGAGATTTTACTTGCTTTAAAAAAATATAAAAAACATAAAAAAGAATCTTCCTCAACCCTTAGACCTATTAGAGTAGTCTTTCATACCTAACGAACACTATTCCCTGTGGAGAACGATCAATCCCCCGTACTTACCACTACACTATACTACATCGGTCAGGTACACTGCCTGGTGGGGTTGTAAGCCTCTTGAGATCCCTCGAGAGGTAAAACCTGTTGTAAGGTTGCAAAACCACGCATCAGCTAACGTTTCTTAGAAGCATAACATGTGCTCCAACTTTAAGGTCAAGCTGATGCGGTGGGAAGCCTGGCGGATTAAATGTGTTTAGATAGTCAGCAGGGTATAACATCTCTGTTTCGGCACCGCTATTAGCAACCGGTATAGCTACATCATGACTTGCATAAGTTGTAGTGTCTCCTTGAATCATTGAGAGAACTCTTGAATTAATAACGTCTGTAGTTCCATTTTTTGGACAGACTATTGCTTTTTGTTGGAGAGTGGTTGCCGAAGGTGTTTGGAGTGTGCTTTCATCATAGATGAAATCTATGAGTTTCGAGAGACCTTCTTCATCGTCTTGTAAGCAATATCTTTCTGGAATTTCAACCCATGCTGTATTTCTAGGATCTTCTTCATCAGGTTGACCGATTTTTCCATCACCTATGTCAAGAAGCCATGAGGCAAATGAATGTGCCAAGCTTTGCTCTTCTAAGTTTAGAGCTGATCGAAATAGCCTCATGTTTTCTTGCAGTGTCATTAGGTTAAAATGTGACCAGAGGTGTGACCTTGCGATAGACGATGCTATTATTTCCATTTTTGGTGCACCCTTTTTGACTGGTAGTGTTTGTCTAAAATCTCCTCCTAAAACAATTGTTTTTCCACCAAAGAGAACATCGGGTGCATTTAGTATGTCTCTAAGAGTCCTATCTAATGCCTCAAAGCAGCGCCGATCATTCATAGGTGCTTCGTCCCAAATAATTAGATCTGTTTCCGCCAGCAAGTTTCCTATGAGAGTATTCTTTTTAACACTGCAAAGCGTCTCATCTGTCAGCTCCAGTGGTTGCTTGAATCTTGAATGTGCAGTACGGCCTGATGGAAGAAGAAGTGAAGCGATGCCAGAAGAAGCAACTGCAAGGACGATCTTACCTTCGGACCGCAGAGTGCTGATAATAGTTTTCCAAAGAAAAGTTTTGCCTGTGCCTCCATGGCCATAGACAAAGACTAACTCTTGTGTACCTTTGGCAGAAGCATTTATGATAAGATCGTAAATTCTTCTCTGACCAACGTTTAGCTTAGGCACCGATTCATCCCTCTCTTTTGCCAGCAATGCCCGGTTGTAGTTTTTTTCTTCCATCAGTAAACGATTGTCTAGTTCATCAAGCAAACTTTTCGGAGGCAATTGCAAACCATAATTTTTAACTGATTTGCCACAACTGCTTAGCAATATTTCTAACTCATACAGTATATAACCTTGTAACTCAGCA
The DNA here is from genome assembly GCA_021014915.2 of Artemisia tridentata subsp. tridentata. Lineage (NCBI taxonomy): Eukaryota > Viridiplantae > Streptophyta > Magnoliopsida > Asterales > Asteraceae > Artemisia > Artemisia tridentata. The sequence goes on from CP139508.1 coordinate 375,717,111, forward strand.
TCATTGACATGGTAATTAGGAATCCGCACGTATTGCGAAACAATGTTTGGGATATCATGCCCCATTTCTCGCCAGAATTTATTCCAAAGATTCACCGGGTTTCCTACTTCACAGTGAGTAAGTAGTTGAGCAAAAAGAAATCTTAGTTCTGGTGACGATGCCGATATACATGCTTCTTGAAGGGTTGTATCCCATTCTCTATCATCACCAAGGAGACCTATAGCCTGGCATGCAGCTCGATATGTACGGTATACAATTTGGTTAACTGTTCGCACTTTTGTAAACCCTGTACACCCTTTTTGATGACACAGCAACATTCTTAAATAAAAAAGTTCACCTGAACTCGGGTGCACATATGCAAGGCGGCCAACAGAATAAAGGCTATTTTTTCTTCGCGACCACCTTTTGCTATTTGAATACCAAACAAAGTGTGAAGGAAATTGTAGATAAGTCAAATGGCGCCCATCTGTGTTTTCGATGTTGTAAGTAAACCATTCTATCAATGTTGTGAGTTTCTTGTCTGGTCGATTCACAATAGCTTCCAAATTATCACCGTCTCTAAAAGTTATATGCTGCATATTTTCGAGGTGCACTTGAAGTATCTCCACTGCTGGTTCTCGACTGTGTATGAGAAATTTCAGTATCCTCCAACAGGCTTCATGAGGACATATGAAACGACCGTCTACAAAATTTTGGATCTCATCGATGTGTGGACGGGGCTGGATTGCTGAAGTAGACGCATCACCAACTGACCTGGTCACATGTGCGAATATTCTATCCGTTCCTTTGGATATATATTTAAAAAGATATTTTATCAGCATGCTTGATCCACAGTATTCTACATTAATATGTGCCTCGAACGCCAAGCATAAAGACCGGTTATATGGGACAACGTAGGTGTTGTCCAATTTCATGTGGTGTTTAGTTGCAAAAATGTTGGTTTGTCTTCTTTGATAATGCACATGACCCTTGTCATCAAAGAAGGTGTCATTATTGTATTTCTTTGGAAATTTTTTTGTGCACACCTCACCGTCCATACATGGTGCACTCAAGTTTGCTTTTCCACATGGGCCATGCATCATCATCTCAGAAACAATTTTATAGGCCCGTGGATCAGCAACTGGGCTAGGCAACTCTGCAGAAATATAGCGGTCAACATCTTTGGCAGTTTGCACCCTGCTTACTGAAGATACCCACAGAAGTGTGTGCAAATGTGGTAAGCCGCGTTTCTGGAACTCGACAGTGTATAAAACTGCATACCAAGAAACATGGAAGTAGAAGTTTAGAACAATATTGTTGATAGATTACATAGGCAGCTTCTGGAAGCTTTAAAAGTATAGTTAAAGCTAAACTGAACAAAAGTATGCAACAAATGACAGGCATACCTCCTTTGACAGATCCAAATGGCTTCTTCTTTTTGAGAAATTCAATGAAGGCTTTGATTTTTTGCTCGAAAACTCTGCATATCACATCTGCTCTGTCCGATGCATTCAAGTGAGGAAAGTCTTCCATGTATCGCTGTATTTCCGGCCAGTTGACATTACATGTGAATGTTATGAAAAATTTGTGGATTACCAAGGACTCGACAAATCGCCAGTGCATCCAAATAGTGGCTATACATATACCGTGGCCCTCCAGTAAACGAAGAAGGTAAAATAATTCTTGAGCCCACCTCTGACCCATCACGGTCGCCTCTTGAAACCGCATCATACAGGCCACACAAATATTCTCCACGAATGTCATTCTGATGCTTTCTATAAAAATCCATCCTATTCTGTTCTATGCGACAATAAACACCAACGAAATATTGTTGGAAAAGTCTGCCTGTTCTGAAAAGCAAATTATACTGACCATGCTTCGGATGCAATTGGTATGTATAAAATGCGTTCATTGAAACCCGACGTTTCCTTTCGTCTGGGTCTGCCGATCTCATTGTTAACTTTGTATGAAATCCTGGCTGGCCATAAATGAAGATAAACGGAAATTGCAATGACATATATGATTGATGAAGTTTGTTAATCCTTTTCGGTAACCCATCTCTGTATTCGATGATAACATCATAGTCTGCCTCAGTTGTTGGACCACTATCGAACACTATAGCTCCAAGAGCCTGAGATGTAGGCAATTCACATCTGCGTGCACCTTCACCATTGTAAAGCCTGACCTTAAATTCAGGGACATCAGCTTCTGCACATTTATCCCGTGCTGTTCTGAAGATCTGTACCAGTTCATTATGAGTATCTAAAAAGTGAATTAGCCCTTGGACCACTTCTGGATCTAATGCAGCTCTGTCGGGACCCTCAAAGTGGTTCATTCTGTTTTGCACTTCATTTTGTGTATCGTAGATATACAATTGCAGAAAACGTGGCTTATCGTCACCGGTGGGACACAATGACCCAATCCAATGGTATATCTGACCAGAAACTTTAAACACATATGGGCCTCTTCCTTGGTTAACTGTGCTGTCAATAGTTGCCCCAAACGAAGTCATAGCAAACATTTGATTGTAAGCCCGTATATTGTGCATAAAATTCGCGTCTGCAAGAAGTTGTTTGAAATACTGCGGTGGATCCGGTTCAGGCTCCATGAAGATCTTGCCACCTCCGCAGCACAAATGATATTCAGGTTGACTATTGGAAGATCGGTGGCCTTTCAATTGCTCGCCCCGCCAAAATGCAGCATTGCAATAATGGCACCGTTGATCACAGTCTCCTAGATCATTATAGACAGGTGATCCATCTGCATCAAGTGCAAATAAAAGGTTATTTAAAAGGTGGAAAAGGATGTACGTAGATAAAAGGCATACTGCTGAGAAAAGGAATAACGGGGTTTACCTTCAGTTGCATAAGAATTAGGTCTTTGGCTTCTAGACTGGACATGATGCCGAGCACGTTTCACATGTCCTGTAGTTGCCCAACTTGGTAGCTTCCTTTTTTTGGCATTTGGTTCTAGACAACTGCTACCTCCAGTTGTGCAAGAAGGTGGCTGTTGAGAATGATCGCAACCTACATCCCTACGTTGAACAGAACGCCTGACACCAGGGCAGGTCTCACGGGTTGGAGTTGCCCAACTTGGTAGCGTCCTTTTTTTGACATTTGCTTCTGAAGAGCTCGTAGGAGCAACTGTTTCTGTAGGCAACAAAAACTAAATATATTAAGCAAACAATGCGTGCAATTAGGGTATTTATTAGGAAGGAGACAGTGGAACCTACCTTGATTTGTATGAAAATCTGGTCGTTGAATAGGATTACAAATGACGTTGTCTAAACCATGTTGCAAATTATCAGGCAAAGAATGTTGGGTGACACATCTTTTCCTGACATCAGTCGAAAATTTTCTTTTTTTCTGAGCTTGTTTGAAGCATGTTCTGCTATTTACATCAGCTGGTTCGCCGGTATGACAGCTCGCACTTGCACCCACTGTGATTAATTTTTTTTTCTAAAAGTCAGTGTATGTTGTATGCAATGGTGTTATTCTTATAGCAGCATACAATATTTTAAAAAATAGAACGCACTGCATTATGATCACCTTGAGGGATGTTACGAAAGGAGTTATTTTTAGCTCCAGTCACACTACCGTGTGAAGTGCCCTCTGAACTGGTGCTAGCAACATAGTTTGCAGTTATGGTTGGTGCATTGAGGCAATAGCTGGCAGGCTCTTGTTGCTCTTTTTGTGAAGCCGTGCCTAGATTTGGATAATTCGTCTGAATGTAAGTTCTTGCTATTCATATATTTTGTCAAAAGAATGACAATGATCGAAGAAATAGTAACCAAAGTTACCCCGTAAATTAGCGTCTTTCAAGCGGCGAGCTGTGATAGCACGTTTGAATCGGTGGGAACCAAAGATGTTAGCCAATGATGGATGTGGATTGCTTATGGCAGAATAATCAATGGTGTCACATTTAGGAGATGGAGTATTCTCATGTTGCCGGCAATCGTCAGCTGGACAAATGACATTTAAAAATAAGAATCATACCTTCAAGATGTCATAAACGGATGGAATAATAATGTATGCAAAACATTAGCTGAACTAACCTTGAGAAGGACGGCTAGCAGGATTTCGTAACGAACACTTCTGAGACCCATGTGTAGGCACAGGACCGGTTATTTTTTGGTTGTGAGGAAGGTGTTCACTTGCATTTTGAAGATAAGTTTTTGATTTTGTTTTCATAATTAGCAGAAAGAAGGCAAAGACCAATGAGACAACATAAAAGACATAGCCAAAAGAGTATCACTAATATTTGAGAATCAGTTAAGTTGATTAATAAATACATTTCAAATAGTTATTTGAAAAAAGAGAATCGGAAAAAACAAAAGGAAAAAACAAAACAAAAGTCAGAATGTTTGACACGGCAAAGAAAGAAACATAATTGATAGATTGAAAGCGAACAAAAAAAGGTTTAAGAAAATCTTTAAATGCAACCAACTTATATACACTAAATAGATGGAAAAGGTTTCATTAAATTGGTGGAGCCTAAAATTCCAACATTGCAACAGATGAATAACCATAAGAATTTAATGCACACCTCATTTATCATAACAATTTAATGCACACCTCATTAAATCAGTTTAATCTTAACAATAAATATGACCACAAAGAACAATAACAACTTCAATAGTGCAACACACCAAAAATCTAAACCTTTCAAAAACAAACATAATTATTGAATCAACCGCCAACCTAAATCAAGAACCTAAAACTAACATAATAAAGCTAACAATAAAGCATCGGTAACAGAAAAAAAGGAAAAGAAAAAAAAAAGGAAAAAAAAAGGAAACAAAGAACCCAAACCTGGATCGCAATTCGGCCGCCCTTTTTTTTTTTCAGAAAACGGGGTAGGTGCTAAGATGAGATGATATAAATCCCTAACCCTAAAAAATATATGGACATAATCTCATCTCAAGGCCAACACATGGCAAAAGAAGCACCACACAAAGATTAAAAAAATATGGTAACTGTAACACCCCCAAATTTTAAATATAGCAGCGGAAGATTAATTTGGGTGTTACCGTGAGGATCGAAAACAAAATCATAGAAAAACAGCCTTAGAAGGCATTTTTAATTTACATAGGTCCATAATACAAATTCAGTTACAAAGCGTTTACATCAGAGTGCTAAGGTTTCTCCAAAGAAACATCATTTTAACTGAATTACAACTTTATTTTACACCATTATTTAGGATAGGGTACGCCTGTTCCATGCCTTGCCTTGCTCCTCTAGTTCCCTGAGATACATGCTTAAAAGTCAACATAATGTTGAGTGAAATCATGGAGTTTGTAATTTAAATATCAGTTCGATTCACAAGTAAGATTGTATTGAAGATACAATCAGTTTAAAAGTTGATATCGCAGTTCATATATTGCCCTAAGTCTCATGACACGCAAACGTTAACAAAGTACCGCATAAACGGAGGTGTCCATCAAATTAATGATGAAGGTTTTGCCCTCGTGTAATAGGTGATTTGCCAATTCCTATTTCTCTCAAATATAATGCATCGCGACTAATACGACTAGCAAAAAGCATTCCGTCACAGTATTAGTGGGATAGGTCGTCAGCCTCTAATAGATCTATTCATTATATTCGCGTTCACCGCAGTGATTAATGGCTCATGATAAAAGGGTCTTGTGGTAATATGGTAACTTAGGCATATATCAAGTCAGGTAGCATACAGAAAAATACTTGTGATCTGTTTATAGCATGTATCCCCCTCACGGAGTTTAAAAAGTATAAAGAGTTTAAAAAGTGAGGCCATGACTCACCTTAAGCGTTACTGGTGATGGTACAAGTAAACTCAAGGGTGATTACAACAACTTCGATACGGAACCTGGTAAATATATAAATGTCTGAGTAACTGACTAATTACTAGTGGTGTTTGTGAAGTGAGTGGTGAACGATGAATATCGGTGGTGGATAATGATTTGAATGACAAATGTGGATGGTTCATGCTTGGCGTGCTTGCCTATTAAGGTAAAGACATATATGTATGCACAATGCTCATGATTTTTATATCTATCTTCCCAATATGATATTCTCTAAATGCATGAATTAAAGTGAATACTAACTCGTAATATTTATAGTACTAATGAAAGTTAACTAATATGTAAATAAAATGTGTAAATATGCATATGAAATAAAGATGTGGTGCAAAAATGAAAAATAGAATAAGAATGTCAAGTTATAACAGTTAGTACTTGTTCTTTCCAGATTTTACATCCTTTACCCTAACTGTGGCTTGCGTTGCATCGTTAGTCCTCGATTAAGTTCATAGTCCAATAATAGTCCGAATCTTGTCCATATGTCCATACAAAGCTTGGAGTTCAATGGTATGTCAATTTAAGTCCTCTATAAACTGTTTTCACAACTTCAGTCCATAAGTTTCGCGGTTTGGCAGGTTTAGTCCTTTTGGTTAAGTCGCGTTACATTTTTAGTCCAAAAATGACAAAAAGGCAAGGAAAATTATGGTGATTTTTCCTAAGGCTTATTTAAGTGATTTTTAACTTATTCCAACTGCTTATTCGATTATTTGCTTATTTTAAATACCAATGGGCCTTTAACGAGCCATTTAGGGGTCCGTTAAGCATTTTTAATCCATGGGCTTTGGAGCGGTTTTGAGTTATCAAAATGCCTTTTTTTCCTTCAAAAGCTTATTTTTGAAACTACCATTAAGCTAGCTTATTCATAGCTTATTTAAACAGCCTTTTGGGCTTTACAGCCCATGCGTTATATGGGTTAGAGTTTTTCAAAACAATTTTTGGTGAAGCAATTTGGCTAGATTCAAAGGTCGAATCGTGGGTTTTATGGCATGAAAAATGTAGGTTACTAAGTCGTTAAACTAGTCGTGTAAAGATATACATGGGTCGTGTATCGTATCTACGAGATATACTTGTGTTTACTAGGCGACTTGGCTGTTTAATATATGAAAACTCCTTTAATATTTACAAGTGTTTTCACGTGTGAGGTCTAAGGGTTATGTAGTGTTCGAGTTGGGTGTTTCATGACTTGTTTTAAGAATGAATAATGTAGCTTGTTAGGTCGTTATGGCTTGTTTTATGGTTAAAAGACTTGGTGAAGTTTTTACACATTCATTGAGCGTGTAACATTGATGTACTCGTGGTCTATTATTTTATGCGTTTGATGACATATTCGAATGGAAGTAAGTATAAGTAAGAGTCGTTAGTGTCTCATATGGAAGCTTTAAACTTGTATACGTGGTTTGACATTGTATTATGCATGTACGACCTACATGTGTTATACATCTAAGTGAAAGAATGCATGTCACACTATCCTAAACATAAGTGATATTACAACCTACTAGTGGTGTTGTGGTTCATTACATGAAATCCTTTCCTCTTTATTTTAACATGAACCAGGAAATATGATACGTTCGAATGGTATGTATGTGATATGCATGAGTGGGTGATTTAACGTGCAAGGAGTAGAGAGATTATGAGCACGTACCACACCTCTAGAAAGGTGGTGATGGAGCTATGGAGTTCGAAGGAAGCACAAGAGTGAAGCAGTAGTTCGTAGGTGTTCGAATACGTTATATACGTATTCCCTTCTTCGCTCGCCTGCTCCCAAATCCACGACAGAAAGTTGCTGCTCTTTTAAGGTATGTTTGAGTGTGAAAGAAAGTAGAATGTGGGTAGGGTATAATACTAGATAAGGACATGCTTTATATAGGAAAGATTACACTCAACTTTGACCCTTTGACTCCCCTTTCAATCATAGAGGGTCACTGTGGAGGTACAGGGAGTTGGAGGACACTTGTAATCTATCCCTGATATTGCAAGATTTTGAAGATATCTTATGAATGGTCAAGTCACACTTTTGGCTTGAAGTGAAAATATATGCACGTTCTTATTTATGTCTAGTTCTAAAAATGAAACCAATGTACCACATTGGTTTGTTGTGCTTCTAACGCCACCCTACACATTTTTTTGTGTGGGAGATAACCTCAGAAAGTCTTAGTAACAAATCGGGAAGGATTTGGTTGAGTTTTGGCATTTGCTTTCATACGTATGGATTGGAATTGGGACAATCGAGTGGCCTTAGTTATTGCCTTGATATACAACTTCCATGGCTGGAAATGTGCACAAGGATGGTTCGTCAAGTGGTGATTTCGATGGTGTAAAAACATGCATTGGTTACATTCGATGTTATTGAGATACGAGGGCCTCTATGAAAGGTGTTTGTGATCGAGTAACACAGCAAAGAAAGAAAGAAAATAAAAGGAATTGGTTTGTTTCCTTGAGCCGAGTAGTGGGCTGGGTTAAATGGTCCATTCGGTTTGTATTGGGGTTTATAATTGATAAGTAATTAAGCTTAAGTAAGTATGATTAGTTTTTGTTTAGTATTTTTGTAACCATAATACTAGATTAACACGAGTATGGTCATTTGTCGTTGATAGTGAAAACGTGTTGTCACGATGGTAACGCTATCTCGAGTTCGTGGTATACTATACATATATATATATATATATATATATATATATATATATATATATATATATATATATATATAGAATGCATCGTGAAGTTAATAACAATAATCGAAAAGTTTAAATTTCCCAGCAAAAATGGGCTTTATTAAATGATAATACAAGGTTATCATTAATTATTAAGATTAACTACGAGGGTTTTTCGTAGAATCTTACAGTACTCCTCCCTCATTCGAATTCCGTCCTGGAATTCTAGTCTAAGATAGCTAATAAGAGTGGTTTACGGGAATAGGTGGGGATATTTTTCACGAATTTGGTCTTCGCGTTCCCATGTGTATGTCGGTCCCCTCTTGGAGTCCCATTTTACTTTTACAATAGGAATACGGTTTTGCTTGAGCTGTTTAACCTTTCTATCCATTATCTCTACGGGTTCTTCTGTGAACACAAGTTTGTCGTCCAGTTTAATCTCTTTCAGCGGAATGACGAGAGTCTCGTCCGATAGGCATTTCTTAAGTTGGGATACGTGGAATGTAGGGTGTACCCTACTGAGTTCTTCTGGAAGTTCTAACTTATAGGCAACTGGGCCAATCCTCTCGAGGATTTTAAATGGTCCAATGTACCTTGGGTTGAGTTTTCCACGCTTCCCGAAGCGTATCATTCCCTTCCGGGGCGAAACTTTTAGCATAACTCTATCTCCGACTTCAAACTCCATGGGTTTCCTCCTCACATCTGCATAACTCTTTTGTTTGTCACGAGCGGCTTGGAGACGATGTTTGATTTTGAATATTTTCTCTGTTGTATCGTGGATTAGTTCTGGTCCGGTAAGCTGCATGTCACCAACCTCCGTCCAGCAGATAGGTGATCTGCACTTTCTTCCGTAAAGTGCTTCAAAAGGTGCAGCCTTTAGGCTAGCTTGGTAACTATTGTTGTACGAGAATTCAACCAATGGTAAGTGTTTGTCCCAACCTTTTCCGAAGTCAAGTACACATGCTCTAAGCATATCTTCTAAGGTTTGGATTGTCCTTTCACTTTGTCCATCAGTTTGAGGATGGTAGGCGGTGCTCATGTCCAATTGAGTACCGAGGGCTTTCTGTAGGGATTGCCAAAATCCTGAAGTGAATCGACTGTCTCTGTCTGAAATGATAGAGATTGGGACTCCATGTCGGATTATGATTTCTTTGAAGTACAACTGAGCGAGTGTGTCCAACTCGTCAGTTTCTTTGATAGGCAGAAAATGAGCTGATTTGGTCAAGCGGTCGACGATAACCCAAATGGTGTCATATCCGGTCGACGTTCTTGGTAACTTGGTAATAAAATCCATAGTGATTCTTTCCCATTTCCATACTGGTATCTCAGGTTGTACGAGTAGTCCATATGGTTTTTGACTTTCGGCTTTGACCCTTGAACAAGTCAAACACTTCCCAACATATGTTGCAATGTCGGCTTTCATGTTTGGCCACCAGTAAAGTTGCTTGAGGTCTTGGTACATTTTGTTGGATCCGGGATGAATGGAATATTTACACTACTAGAAAAACAGCTATTCTTGACTCCAAATGCTAGTCAAGAAGAGCCTTTATGACGCGCAAATGCGAGTCAAGGAAGGACCCGTCATAAATCTTCATGACTCGCATTTGTGCGTCATCCTTCTATGACTCGCACTTATGACCCACGTTTTATGACTCTCCTTTTTGCGAGTCATAACCTAATTTTTTTTTGAAAAGCGCATTTATGACCTACGTTTTATGACTCTCCTTTTTGCGAGTCATAACCTAATTTTTTTTTTTTTAAATAATTTTTTTCAGTTCCTAATTTTCTATTAAATGACAATTAAAAACCTGATAATACAAAATTAAAAACACAAATATCAAAATAACGCATTTCATATATTAAAAACCTGATAATACAAAATTAAAAACCAGGTTTATCGTTGCTAAACATAACTAAACATGCAGTTATAGACTACCAGAGTACACAGCTAAGAACACCACGATACAGATACAGCATCAAGGACGGGCTCTTTTGTAGCTGCATGTTGGGCACTTGTACTGCTTGATGTGTTTGGCTCTGGCTGGAGTGATCTTCACACACTTACCATGAAACCACCTCTCACAAATGTCGCAGCATATCCAGAACTCATCAGACGCATAACTTTCGCCACATGACCCACATAAAGTTTCACCATGTTCATCATCGTCTTCATCATCCAACCCGTCGTCATCATCTTTCATTGCTGGTGGTGGCGGTGGCTGCTGCTTTGGATACTTGCCTTGAGATTCTGGGTCTCCCTGCTCAGTCACCAAGAAAGAAAGAAACCCAATTAATTGTCCAGTTTAAAGAGCGGAAATTGCAAAAGATGGTGGAAATGGGTGGGTCGGGAGGGTTGGGTAATGGGTCAAAACAAGTCCGAGCCAGAATAAAACTATTTCTAATAAACGGACCAGGGCCTGCAAATACTTTTTTTGTCCCTCTTAAAAAAAAGGTGTTTACCTGCTGTGGTGGGTATATTAACACAGTTTACAAAGTCTGGTCCTGTAGTATTAAATAAGCGACCTACATAAAGAGTAACACGTTTACTTTTAAAAAATAACGTCTTGTAAATGTAGACAACAAACATTTTATGTACTACAAAATATCAGCAACAAATATTTAGAAACCATAACATAAACACCGACAGTCAAAAAAACTAAACAGGTAAATTCAATTTACCTGTGGTGGCTCGCGTTCTGTCAAGGTTTGGCTCAGGCGTCGCGCAAGCGTGTTACACACACTCGGCGAAACAATCAGCTACACAAAGCATGAAAATGGAACTTCAGTATGCACCGCATAACAAAAGAATGATCTATACCAAATTTAACAAACAAAAAACACAAACGTTCACAACCTTTTGCAAATGGGGTGTTCCCAGAACTCACAAAGTCAGATCCCCTAGTGTCAAAGGAACGACCTACATAAAGAGCAACACGTCTACTTATAAAAAGGAACGTGTTGTAGTCGTACAAAACAAACACTTTATGTACCAGGTAAAGTTGGCATACCCATAGAGCGTTGTGGCTGGCGAACGGTTGCCTCAGACGCGGTGTCAATGCGCTGTGCAGAGTCATAGAAAGTAGGCCCTACATGAACATCAAAGGTGGATCTTGAATATCTATTCTATGACACTCAAAACAAAGCACATAAAAATTTGCGTAACAAAAAAGACTAACAGTTTTTTACCTGTGTAAAATGGTGTGTCACCATGACTGACTGACACCGTTCCTCCCGTGTTCCATGAACCACCTATACGCAAAATAAGATGGTAGGTGAAGAATAAACATAGAGGAAAAACACAAAACAATAACCATATATAATATAAAGCAGCTTCATAAGAAAAGGAACAGTTCAAGTTACCAGAAGCGTCAACATCCGCTGCTGAACGCACCGTCTCAGCTTGGAAATCAAGAACTACTGAATGACACAACGTTTCTACAACAAATAACCAATTATTCATCAAATACGCCGAAACATTTTCTATTAAGCTACTAAAAAATATACAACCACATTTGCAAACAACGTTGGTGACATTTTCTCAAAAGTTGACTGAATGTGTGGCAGACAAATTAATGTTATCTTTTCAAAAGAAATGAAAAGGCACTCCTGGTTGCCATGTGATTTATAACCATTAGGAACACATTTTTATACCAAAGTATCTAGCGGCACTGAGCAAGTGAGTTAAAAAACAATGATACTAATCATATTGCAAAAAAAAAAATGATCATAAAGAGTCGGGCAATAACCAAGCATGCATGTCATCACGAACACCTCATTTGGCAATAACAAACCTACACAAGAGACACCTACATACAAAACATAATGTCATGCAGCTTACACAAAAGGGATGTCAAAAGATCAGATAATGAGATGACCAATTGTGTAGGTTTGTATGACGCGCAAATACCTATATACGCATCATTATTATAACTGAACTAGTTTAGAAGTAACCTGAGATATCCGAGGGGTACTTTCCTCAATGGGAAGTACTTCTCCTTCTTCTTCTCCCTTTCGGTCTTCAAAGAAACCTACATCAAAGATGAACAATCATCAGTAAAATGCATACCCAATAAACGATGTCAAACAGACCAGATAACTATCTCATTGATCAAATTCTGACTTACGTCACGTCTATATTTAAGACTTTGATGTTTTTTGCAAGAAGTTATCAACAGATCTTCTAAGTCAATGGAAATGTGGCTGACCTGGACAAACAAAGAGTAACAAAATGCTTTTATAACTGAAAAAAAGAAAAAAAGAAAAAAAGGAGTGCTTTCTACAACTTACTTGTCCTTTGTTACAGCTTCCAACAGTACGTGTGTAAAGAAAAATTCACAATTTTTCTGGGCTATTAAATGCTATTTTACGGCACATAGATTACATACTTTATTAAATTTATGTCTCATAAAATAGCATTTAATAGCTCAGTGATATCATGGATTTTTTTTAACCTAAAAAAACACAAAAAAAAGAAGCAGTACCTATGTCTCATACTAGCTAGAATACCAGGTACATAATTATATAGAAAGAAATCAACAAGTAAACCAAATGTTTAAAGAAATATCATGAGTCATGAGTACTACTTAGCTTACAACACATAAACATTTAATTTAAACCAAGCAAAACACACTGTCCCAGCCAGACCAATGTTACCAATACAATTTTTCTTAGTGAAGTACTTACATAATCAAAAAATTAAAAAAAATTAGCCAAACTAAAATACTAATCACCTTATTAAAAACTTGAATAAATACAAGCTTCAAAAAATGTACTAACTGCTACGGCGGCTTCACAAACACAACAAAACAAAACCCTAATCGAACTTCACTCTAAACTCGATCTAAATACACGAACCCTTGGTCTCTTGATCTCCGTGTGATGATGATGATGACGGCGCGGCGAGGTGGTGGCGGCGCATGTTGAATACGGCAGCAGGAGGTGGCCATGGTGGTATTATCAAGAGAGAGGTGAGAGGGATGAGTGAGGGGTGTTGGTGGTTATGGTGTGGTTAGATTGAGTCATCGGAAAAAGGAGTGGCGCTGGAGATGTGGGTGGCGGCTGCTGAGATAAGAGGGGGAGGGCTAGGGTTTGGTTAAAGAAGATGTGTGTGTGAGGTGAGTGTTGTAAATGAACAAGGTAACCTTAATTAGGTTATAAGACGTGCAGGAAAAAAAAACATAGATGACCCCTATTTAGGACGAAGCAAAACGAGCGTAATCTAGCAGGCTAAATTTTAACTGATTATGACCCTATGTTGTGACGCTTCTGAAAACGAGTCATCCCCAATAAAAAATTTACTCGTTATGACTCTTATTTTATGACTTTGCTATTTGCGCGTCATCTTGTAGCGTGCGTCATAAAATGCGAGTCAAGGATAGACCTTTTTCTAGTAGTGTTAGACTTGTGAGATTCATGCATGATAAAATCTCGAATACCTCCGTAGAGAGGAATCCAGCATCTTTTCTTGAAGCATAACATTCCATCGGCTCTTCGTATGAATCCGTTCTCACTTTCTAGCATGCCCTTGATTTTCTCGTGAGTTCGATTTTCTTCCTGTAGAGCTTCCGATTGGGCTATAAGAATTTGAGATGGGAGTGGTGAATAAATTGTCATTTCTAACGATCGAACTCTAAGAGGTTTGATCCTCTCTTTTCTGCTCAACGCGTCAGCCACGACATTCGCTTTACCGGGGTGGTAGCGAATTTCACAATCGTAGTCGTTGAGTAGTTCCAACCATCGGCGCTGTCTCATGTTCAGCTCCTTCTGATCTAGTATGTGTTGAAGACTTTTGTGATCGGTGAATACCGTGCACTTTGTACCATATAGATAATGTCTCCACATTTTAAGAGCGAATACTACTGCTCCTAATTCCAGATCATGAGTGGTATAATTTTCCTCATTTTTCTTGAGTTGTCGAGAAGCGTAAGCGATGACTTTGTTCCTTTGTATTAGTACCGCACCTAAACCATGATGTGATGCATCACAATATACTACAAAGTCGTCGCTCCCGTCTGGTAGCGCTAGAATTGGTGCTTCACAGAGTTTTTGTTTTAAGAGTTGAAATGCTGATTCTTGTTTCTCTCCCCAGATATATTTCTTGTTTTTCTGAGTGAGTTCCGTCAAAGGTTTTGCGATTTTGGAAAAACCCTCTATAAACCTTCGATAGTAACCAGCGAGTCCTAAAAATTGTCGAATTTCAGTTGGAGTGGTGGGCGAAGCCCAACCTTTGACTGCTTCGATCTTGGCGGGGTCAACGTGAATACCTTGACTGTTGATGATGTGACCTAAGAATTGAACGGTGGATATCCAAAAGTCACATTTGGAAAATTTTGCATACAGTTTTTCTTACTTGAGTAACCCCAAAATGGTTCTCAAGTGTTCATCATGTTCTTTTTGGTTACGTGAGTAGATCAGAATGTCGTCGATGAATACAATTACGAACTTGTCCAGATATGGCTTACATACGCGGTTCATTAGATCCATGAACACTGCCGGTGCGTTGGTAAGACCAAATGGCATTACGCGGAATTCGTAATGTCCGTATCGTGTTCGAAAGGCTGTTTTGGGAACATCTTCTTCTCTGACTCTTAATTGGTGGTATCCTGATCTTAGATCGATTTTTGAGTAAACACTCGATCCTTGTAGTTGGTCAAATAGATCGTCAATTCTTGGTAATGGGTATCGATTTTTCACTGTGAGTTTGTTCAACTCTCTATAATCGATGCACATTCGGAATGTTCCGTCTTTCTTTTTGACAAACAGGACTGGTGCTCCCCAAGGTGATGAGCTGGGTTGGATGAACCCTTTATCTGACAGTTCCTTCAACTGCTCAGATAATTCCTTCATTTCGGAAGGGGCTAATCGATATGGTGCTTTTGCAACGGGTGCTGCTCCAGGCACTAACTCGATTCGAAATTCTACTTGCCGGATTGGTGGAATACCTGGCAAGTCTTCAGGGAATACTTCTGCAAACTCATTTACAACTGGCACTTCTTCTATTCATTTTTCTTTTTCTTTCGGTTTATCTTCCGTTACTTGGACCAAAAAGACGTGACATCCTTTGTTTATGTATTTCACCGTTTTGACGTACGAGATGATATTGAGTCGGGTTTTATAGTAGTCACAACGAACGGTGAGCGTTTCATTGTTTATGGGGATTTGGATAACTTTTTCGTCGCAGATGATTCGGGCACGATGTTTGGATAACCAATCCATGCCCACAATTGCGTCAAAGCTTCCAAGTTGGATGGGCATGAGATCGATTGGAAATGATTTGTTTTGGAGGGTTAAGGTGCAGTTTTCGAGTACGGTGTTGGTGTTTAACAATTTTCCGTCGGCTATTTCAATTTCGTATGAGGTATCTAATTCTACAGGCGCGATATTAAGCAATAAAGCAAATGAAGTAGATACAAAGCTTCTATCGGCTCCAGAATCAAATAATATTTTAGCACTATGTTGATTCAGTAAGAAAGTACCCGTGGTGACATTGGGATTCTGTGGCACGTTTCCATCTCCCAGTAAGTAGGCCCTCCCGCGGGTAACATTGTTGGAGTTCTTCGGGCAATGACTCTTGTAATGACCCGTTTCACCACAACCGTGGCACTTCACTGCTATTGGGTGTGCGTTTGCCCCCGTGGCCCTGCAGTCCTTGGTCACATGGCCTATTTTTCGGCAATTTCCGCAAACAGCGATGCAGGGTCCGACATGATGCATCTTACACTTGTTACACTGGGGTTTTGTCCCATCATACATTTTTCCTTCAGTGGGTGCAGCCGCATAAGCCCTGGCGGCTTCTTGTCGGCGGTTTTTTTTGTTGATGTCTATCATTTCGGCTTTGCTGGTAGTCTCTGTTGCGGTTGCTTCGGTCATTGTTGCGGTAGCTCCTGTTGTGATTGTAATAACTGTTGTCGTTCTGGTTGCTGCTGTCATGGTTATCATGGTTTCTCTTTTGTCCAATGGCTGTGGAGTTAGAACCTCGTTTAAGCACTCGACTCATCATCCGCTGAGCAAATACGAATGCGGCTTCGAGGGTTTGTGGGTGTGATGCGGTGACATCTCCTTCAATACTTGAAGGTAGTCCTTCCACATATTTTTCCAACGTCTTTTCCAAGTCAGGTACCATGTGTGGACACAAAAGAGATAACTCTTGAAATTTTCGGTTGTACGCACTGACGTCATTGTTTTTCACCACTAACTGGTGAAATTCATCTTCAAGCTTTCTGACCTCTGTACGGGGACAGTACTTTTTCAGCATTTTATTCTTCAGTTCGGTCCAGGAGATTTGAAATGCTGCTTCGGTACCCATTATTTTGACAGTAGCATTCCACCAAGATAGTGCATCTCCCCTCAAGGTTTTAGTGGCAAAAGTGACCTTGTTGTTTTCTGCGCAGTTGCTTCTCATGAATACTGTTTCCATGCATTCAAACCACTGGGCTAACTCTGTCACTCCTTCTACGCCTCTGTAGGTGGTTGGTTGGCAACTTACGAATTCCTTGTAAGTGCATTTATGTGGTGTAGATGCCTCACTTTTAGTTGTTGCACCCATAGTATTGCTTGAGCGGTTTGCTGCATCGACCTCGCGTGCTGCGGCGATGCCGGCATCAATCATTCTTCGAACCTCCTCAAGCGTCAGTGCTACGGTAGGGTTGGTAGTTTCGTGTTCGCTATGTACCATTTTCTATTAATGTCACAAGAATACAGATTTAGAATGTGGATAGAATAGTTGAGTATATGCACAATGTAATCATGGTGTGAAATGGTGATTAAATTGAATATTTTCCACAATTACGATGTCTCTTTAATTTATCCATTTACGGATATGAGATTGTTAAGGAACAATCGATTTAATTATACAAACTGGAGTTCATCAATTTTCCCTACATATCACCATATTATATGTGTTCAAGTTTTTACAACATTTACACAATTAGAGAATCATAATAATAACAGGTAACATCACGACATGTCTGGATACAATTACAATACATACGAACAACCATAATACATAAGTTAACAGATATATAGTACATTACTACCAACATTACAACATTAATAACTTGATCAGTTGAGTTATACAACAAAACGATACAAGAGTCTTTATTAATTGCCACATGCGGCAGACTACAATGTCTCAAACTATACAACATGCTAACTATGTCTACTGCTCAGGTCTATCCGTACGCCTCGTGAGCTCTGAGATCTGGTCTCTGAGTCTCTGTATCTCAGCCTGATGCTCCATCTGTATGTCTCCCATGAGTCTCTCCAATGTGTCAGCTCTACGCTGTGCCAGGTGAGCCTCCCAAGCTAAGTCCTGTCCCTCTCTACGTATGGATATCGCGTGGGAACGGGTATCTGCCAAGTCTGTCTGCATCTGTCTCAAGCACTGCTGTACCACTGCTCTGTTGGAAGCCAACCTATGCAGAGTGTCAGTGATAGTCCCTGGGGAATCCAATGGTACATGGTCGATCATCCGAAGAAGTGAATCAATCTGCTCTCCGTGACTCTCGAGTCGTGTCACCACTGTAGATGGTATAAGGGTGTGGGTGACTACTGGTCTAAATCCTTCCCAAGCATCATGTGTCTGAGCTGGGGGAGTGAAACCAGGAGGATAAGGCAGTGATGGTGAGGATGGGTGTATCTGGTCTGAGATGCGGGGTCGACTCGATGAGGGAATATCCTCTGCAGGAATAGGGTCCTGCTGACAAGGTGGCAGTGGGTATGTCTGGGTACATATATCAAATAGATGGTCAGGGAGTAGGGATGGTGCAGTCTGATGGAACTCTACTGGTGTATCATTTGCAGGGAACCATGGCTGACTCTCATAGTACAAGTCGTCAGGGGGTGGTATATAGAAAGGAGAATAGGTGTCATAAACAAAATGTGGTGGTAACGTAGGTGCTGGCAAAGCTGGCACATGGGGGTCCTCCAATAAAGGTATGGCGGCGGCTCCACCTTCCACAAAGGGCTCGATCGCGTCAGGCACGACCTCTGGTGCTACAGTATCAGGAAGTATGGGGGACGTGACTGATGCTAGTGATCCCTCGGAGTCCGGCTCCGATGATACACTAAAGTGGGTGATGAATGACATGGTACTGTAATAATCCATATATGGTGAAATAAGTAATTACTAACATCAAGTGGTGTAAGATAAGCATGAAATGATCTAGTTGTGTACAGTAACTATCAAGTATGCAGAGGCTTATATAAGATAATCCTAATGTATAACGTACCGATCGCGGCAGCAAGCAGGCATGGAGGGCTTAAGGTAACATGGTGTATAATTAATTCGTTTGAAAAACGTAGTTATAGTCCAACGTTTAAAAACATTTGGTTCTCTATAACCTGAGCTCTGATGCCAATCTGTAACACCCCCAAATTTTAAATATAGCAGCGGAAGATTAATTTGGGTGTTACCGTGAGGATCGAAAACAAAATCATAGAAAAACAGCCTTAGAAGGCATTTTTAATTTACATAGGTCCATAATACAAATTCAGTTACAAAGCGTTTACATCAGAGTGCTAAGGTTTCTCCAAAGAAACATCATTTTAACTGAATTACAACTTTATTTTACACCATTATTTAGGATAGGGTACGCCTGTTCCATGCCTTGCCTTGCTCCTCTAGTTCCCTGAGATACATGCTTAAAAGTCAACATAATGTTGAGTGAAATCATGGAGTTTGTAATTTAAATATCAGTTCGATTCACAAGTAAGATTGTATTGAAGATACAATCAGTTTAAAAGTTGATATCGCAGTTCATATATTGCCCTAAGTCTCATGACACGCAAACGTTAACAAAGTACCGCATAAACGGAGGTGTCCATCAAATTAATGATGAAGGTTTTGCCCTCGTGTAATAGGTGATTTGCCAATTCCTATTTCTCTCAAATATAATGCATCGCGACTAATACGACTAGCAAAAAGCATTCCGTCACAGTATTAGTGGGATAGGTCGTCAGCCTCTAATAGATCTATTCATTATATTCGCGTTCACCGCAGTGATTAATGGCTCATGATAAAAGGGTCTTGTGGCAATATGGTAACTTAGGCATATATCAAGTCAGGTAGCATACAGAAAAATACTTGTGATCTGTTTATAGCATGTATCCCCCTCACGGAGTTTAAAAAGTATAAAGAGTTTAAAAAGTGAGGCCATGACTCACCTTAAGCGTTACTGGTGATGGTACAAGTAAACTCAAGGGTGATTACAACAACTTCGATACAGAACCTGGTAAATATATAAATGTCTGAGTAACTAACTAATTACTAGTGGTGTTTGTGAAGTGAGTGGTGAACGATGAATATCGGTGGTGGATAATGATTTGAATGACAAATGTGGATGGTTCATGCTTGGCGTGCTTGCCTATTAAGGTAAAGACATATATGTATGCACAATGCTCATGATTTTTATATCTATCTTCCCGATATGATATTCTCTAAATGCATGAATTAAAGTGAATACTAACTCGTAATATTTATAGTACTAATGAAAGTTAACTAATATGTAAATAAAATGTGTAAATATGCATATGAAATAAAGATGTGGTGCAAAAATGAAAAATAGAATAAGAATGTCAAGTTATAACAGTTAGTACTTGTTCTTTCTAGATTTTACATCCTTTACCCTAACTGTGGCTTGCGTTGCATCGTTAGTCCTCGGTTAAGTTCATAGTCCAATAATAGTCCGAATTTTGTCCATGTGTCCATACAAAGCTTGGAGTTCAATGGTATGTCAATTTAAGTCCTCTATAAACTATTTTCACCGCTTCAGTCCATAAGTTTCACGGTTTGGCAGGTTTAGTCCTTTTGGTTAAGTCGCGTTACATTTTTAGTCCAAAAATGACAAAAAGGCAAGGAAAATTATGGTGATTTTTCCTAAGGCTTATTTAAGTGATTTTTAATGTATTCCAACTGCTTATTCGATTATTTGCTTATTTTAAATACCAATGGGCCTTTAACGAGCCATTTAGGGGTCCGTTAACCATTTTTAATCCGTGGGCTTTGGAGCGTTTTTGAGTTATCAAAATGTCTATTTTTCCTTCAAAAGCTTATTTTTGAAAACTACATTAAGCTAGCTTATTCATAGCTTATTTAAATAGCCTTTTAGGCTTTACAGCCCATGCGTTATATGGGTTAGAGTTTTTCAAAACAATTTTTGGTGAAGCACTTTGGCTAGATTCAAAGGTCGAATCGTGGGTTTTATGGCATGAAAAATGTAGGTTACTAAGTCGTTAAACTAGTCGTGTAAAGATATACATGGGTCGTGTATCGGATCTACGAGATATACTTGTGTTTACTAGGCGACTTGGCTGTTTAATATATGAAAACTCCTTTAATATTTACAAGTGTTTTCACGTGTGAGGTCTAAGGGTTATGTAGTGTTCGAGTTGGGTGTTTCATGACTTGTTTTAAGAATGAATAATGTATCTTGTTAGGTCGTTATGGCTTGTTTTATGGTTAAAAGACTTGGTGAAGTTTTTACACATTCATTGAGCGTGTAACATTGATGTACTCGTGGTCTATTATTTTATACGTTTGATGACATATTCGAATGGAAGTAAGGATAAGTAAGAGTCGTTAGTGTCTCATATGGAAGCTTTAAACTTGTATACGTGGTTTGACATTGTATTATGCATGTACGACCTACATGTGTTATACATCTAAGTGAAAGAATGCATGTCACACTATCCTAAACATAAGTGATATTACAACCTACTAGTGGTGCTGTGGTTCATTACATGAAATCCTTTCCTCTTTATTTTAACATGAACCAGAAATATGATACGTTCGAATGGTATGTATGTGATATGCATGAATGGGTGATTTAACGTGCAAGGAGTAGAGAGATTATGAGCACGTACCACAACTCTAGAAAGGTGGTGATGGAGCTATGGAGTTCGAAGGAAGCACAAGAGTGAAGCAGTAGTTCGTAGGTGTTCGAATACGTTATATACGTATTCCCTTCTTCGCTCGCCTACTCCCAAATCCATGACAGAAAGTTGCTGCTCTTTTAAGGTATGTTTGAGTGTGAAAGAAAGTAGAATGTGGGTAGGGTATAATACTAGATAAAGACATGCTTTATATAGGAAAGATTACACTCAACTTTGACCCTTTGACTCCCCTTTCAATCATAGAGGGTCACTGTGGAGGTACAGGGAGTTGGAGGACACTTGTAATCTATCCCTGATATTGCAAGATTTTGAAGATATCTTATGAATGGTCAAGTCACACTTTTGGCTTGAAGTGAAAATATATGCACGTTCTTATTTATGTCTAGTTCTAAAAATGAAACCAATGTACCACATTGGTTTGTTGTGCTTCTAACGCCACCCTACACATTTGTTTGTGTGGGAGATAACCTCAGAAAGTCGTAGTAACAAATCGGGAAGGATTTGGTTGAGTTTTGGCATTTGCTTTCATACGTATGGATTGGAATTGGGACAATCGAGTGGCCTTAGTTATTGACTTGATATACAACTTCCATGGCTGGAAATGTGCACAAGGATGGTTCGTCAAGTGGTGATTTTGATGGTGTAAAAACATGCATTGGTTACATTCGATGTTATTGAGATACGAGGGCCTCTATGAAAGGTGTTTGTGATCGAGTAACACAGCAAAGAAAGAAAGAAAATAAAAGGAATTGGTTTGTTTCCTTGAGCCGAGTAGTGGGCTGGGTTAAATGGTCCATTCGGTTTGTATTGGGGTTTATAATTGATAAGTAATTAAGCTTAAGTAAGTATGATTAGTTTTTGTTTAGTATTTTTGTAACCATAATACTAGATTAACACGAGTATGGTCATTTGTCGTTGATCGTGAAAACGTGTTGTCACGATGGTAACGCTATCTCGAGTTCGTGGTATACTATATATATATATATATATATATATATATATATATATATATATATATATATATATATATATATATATATATATATATATATATATATATATATATATATAGAATGCATTGTGAAGTTAATAACAATAATCGAAAAGTTTAAATTTCCCAGCAAAAATGGGCTTTATTAAATGATAATACAAGGTTATCATTAATTATTAAGATTAACTACGAGGGTTTTTCTTAGAATCTTACAGTAACTGTTCCCCCTCTCACAACAAACTGTAGAAACCATTTTCGTGATTGAAGTCGGTGACGGGTTTGGCAGTCGGAGGTGCACCGATCGGAGCTCAAAACAAAGAAGGGTTTGTGAGGTACGGTGAACAGAGTGGGTCGGGTGAAAGAGGAGGAAATAGCTATTCGAAGTGGGCGGGTCAGGTGTATGACTAGAAGGCTCACCAAAAGGGTGGGTGCCAAAAAGCCCAATGAATGTTAAAATGATATAATTATATATGTTAATTATTTTCAAATTCATGAAATTGTAGAGACATATGGATGTTCAACCCAACAAGATATATTTCTACACATATTGACCCGCTCCCAGCCCATTTCATCATCGTTTGAAGTTTGATCGTCTCTTGCCAATATTTGAATTTATATATGTGCAAGTAACTCCATTCCACCTTATTATAAAAGAAATTTAAGGATGCGAAATTTTGGAGAATTGATATGGATATCATCACTTCTAGTAATGTAGTAGTGGAGCTTTATTTAGATTGTTGTACATGTCTACCACTGTGTATGTCCGAACCATGGTACACTGAAACAATTTCAATGAAAAACTGAAGTATCTGAGCAGTAAGTATTGTTAGTTTGCTGTAAGTTTTGATGAAATAATATATTACCAAGTAGGAGTGTCAAAAGTAATAGTCTAATTTAGCTTTAACCTTAAATTTCTTAATAATTCTTTGAAAACTAATTGTTTTTTGAAAAAAATACACCGTTGGTCCCTAAACTTGTTGGAAAACATCATCTGGGGTCGGACCATGACATCGTCGTCATGGGGAGTCCATTCTTCAAGGTTTTGGTATCAAATGAGTCCATTGACCCGTTTTTCGTCGGTCAAGCACTGTATACCGTGACATTGTTGGGGGCATAATAGACAATTCACGTTTTGCTTTTCATATGGGTTAGTTCTAACCCAACCCAAATTCGTATACTCGTTACCCTTCAAAACCACTAGGACCAAACTTGCAACACCCCTTTATATCAGCAAAAACAAACACCCCTTTGTATCAGCTTCTATGGCTTTTTGAATATGCAAATATATTATTGCCTAGTGATTTAGCAAAACCAGCAAAAAACAAACACCCCTTTCTATCTTCAAATATTGACATTGGATTTGCATAACTATAATGAAAACACTGAATCTGTATAATGTAGTGCTAAACACGGTATGCTGATTATACCAGACATCACATGGTAGGCTAACACAAACACATAAACACAATCACATATTACAAAAGAACAGAAATTACTAAAACCTGTAAATTACCATAATATATAGTTAAAATGTTCCATAACATTCAAATTATAAACAGGCCAAAGACCCAAACACTTAATATTTGTCCAACACTACTGATTCATTTTCAGATACAACCTTGTACTGATAATTCCCAAAATAAAAAAGATGAACCACCTTCTATTGATCTACCATACTACTAAACAACCTTCCACTGATACTGCTACTGAGGCTCAGAAATCAAGTATCCAAACACCACATATTCAAGTTAGGTAAGGTATACTTGCAGTTTTAAGTGAAAAAGAGGATGCCATGCAATTAAACTTTGAAAGCTCACCTTACATGGCCTTGTTGCAGCAAGGGCAAGTACGCAGTTGGTAATCTTTTCACTACTTCTAAAAGGTTTCCTATCAACACTAGGCACAAGACAAGCAGCACCACCAGACTTGTTTTCAACATCACCAAAACCTGCACATTCAACCTTTACAGCCTTCCCCATCGCATCAAAACCTCGCTTATAAGTTGTTACAGCGGCCTTGCCTTTTTTCTTATAAAAAACATCCTCATCCTCAACCAGCTTTCCTTTTCCCTTAATTTTGTATGTTTTGGCTTGAAAAACACCTTCACCCTCTCTGATAACAACACCACCTTTCCCTGTTTGTTTTTTGCTAACACTCGCCTGCATTTTGTTCCTAGAAATCCCCTTCCATTTACGTCTAGTCCTAAACGGTGTTGGACTTGACATTCAAAAATTAGCATCTTGCTCTACCCAACCCACAACCTCTAAACCTATGTTTTTCAAGTAAAATTGTGCTAACTTTTGGGGCTTATATTATGAGCAACAAAGAGATCAACTGACTCATGTGTTTCAGCCAACTCATACAGCCTATGAACATCATCATCCCTATTAATCAATGATGCGTTCACCGAGCTTTAAATTTATAAACAAGAATTACCGGTTAACTAGGAACACATTCGGGCAAGTATACCCTAGTCAATTGTAGTATAGAGGTTGTGGTAAGTCAAGGTCGTCCCAAGAGACTTGGTTGCACTCAAGTGTCGTTTGTTTGTTTAAGCAAGTAACAAGTTGATGGTTATGATTGTCACGGATCAAACCAACAAGAAATGCAATATAAGAACAAGCACACAAAGAACATACATGTTTGGCAATGATAATAAGTGAGTTAGAACTTGGTGTAAGCCTTTACTAGGATTTGGTGTAAGGACTTGGTGTAAGCCTTTACTAGTTTGGAAAACATATTATCATTGGTAATCCTTTCGAACTATAGAACCAATAATAATTTAGTGTTTTATAAATCAAATATACATAAGTCTTAATCAATTGATCATGTCATAAAACTTATGCCTAAACCAACAACAAACAAAGATGTTCTTTCGATTCCATAACTTTGATGTTATAAATTTGTGAAGTTCCATTTACTTGATGGACACATATTCAAAAGATGTCTTTCGACCTTTAATCCAAATTAAACATTCACTTGTCATGTTTATTAAGTTTCTTATACAATCGTCACAAAGTACAAGACCAACACATTCGTCGACTAATGAATTGAAATCAACCACTATTGAGAATCCCGTCGACATGTAGACCCAACAATGATTAATCAAAACAATAAACAAGACAATATCCAATTTAACCAAATATGATGTTATCAAACAAACACTAATTATATCCAAACATCCTATTATCACCAATTATCATATAAACCAAACAAGTATACAAAACAAAACCATATTGTATTCAACCAAACATAAGTCTTCAACAATCATGGAAATCATAAGCATCATGAAATATAAAAGTAACAAGAGTTTACCCAAGGTATCAATTACAATAGGTAAAGGTGAAGGATTATAGCAACCTTCATGCCTCCAATCAACTATACGCCTTCTACCAAGCCGGAAAATAATACCCAACACCTTCTTCCATGTGTTTGAGCCTTCTTCTGAAAATGGCAGAGGTTTATGGTCTTTTGGGAGAGATAGGTTGGGTGAAAATTCGTCCTTAAGGGTGGAGGCTAGAATTTCACACTTGAAACCATGCCAAAGTAGTCTTATTTATAGGTAGAAGCCACCATTAGCCAACAAGTAAGTAACTTGGGCACAAAGTGTCATAAAGTAGCAGGTTTAGGAGTTAATAGAGGCACATGATCGGACTTGGGACTTAATGGCACTTAAAGAAGCATTAAAAATAACTTGGAGAAGGCAGTTTCAGCCAACCGATCGGATGCGGGGCAATACCGATCGGTTGGAGCTCTCGTAAAAGTCAAGTTTGCTCCATCCGAATCGGATGCGGGCTCCTACCGATCGGATGGAGCCTCCTGGCCAGAAGTGATAAAAACCAAAGTTGTAGATCTTTCTCTTAGCTTTCCGTGGGCGCTTGAATCAACTAAATCCGAGTTCGTATGCTCAAGTTATGGCCAAAATGGTGGAGGTGTGTCGGGAACAACGAGGCTTTCATTATTTATTCGTTTGAGCTTCTTTTCTTCATTTCTTTCCTCGTTTTCCCTCTTGTGCTTTATTCTTGAGTCTTTGGAGTGACAACTTCATGACTTTATCTTCTCGAATATACTCCAAGAGACTCGCTTTTGTCGGGAATTCTTCGTACATGCATAAATCTTCGGTTATTGATCGGTTTTACATCTTTTTCTTCGTTTTCTTGTACTTGAGCTTTCATGAACCTAAAACATAAATTATACTCCATTAAGTACCATAAGTTCATAAAAGTGATCAATATATATGCATAAAATCCACAATAACGCTCCTAAAAACATGTTAGATTTGAGCGTTATCAAATCCCCCACACTTGAACTTTGCTTGCCCTCAAGCAAATCTAGAAAAAGAAAAATTAAAAATTTTATGAAAAATTAGAAAATATCGAAAAATCTTTTTGGTTTTTTTATAAATAAGCGAAAATTGAGCGCACACTCCCCCACACTTAAGGGTTTGCTTGCCCTCAAGCAAATCTAAGAAAAGAAAAATTAAAATTCAAACCTAAATGACAAAACGAAAAGAAAAATTGAACTTTTGAAAACTTTAACGAGGCATCCATCCGATCGGTTTGCACTTCCATCCGATCGGATGGACAATTCGTAGAAACATGCAGCATGCCAGCCGAATCGGATGCTCTCACATCCGATCGGTTGGACAGAGAAATTTTTTTTTTAATTATATTTTATATATATATATTTAATAATAAAAGAGAAAATAAGCGAAAAATGAGCGCAAACTCCCCCACACTTAAGGGTTTGCTTGCCCTCAAGCAAATATAAAGAAAAATAGATAAATCCCACATGGCGCATGAAAAAAAAAATGATTATAAAAATTATGATGCAAATCTACCAAGTACAAGTACAAGATAAGATTCATCATTTTTAAGCTTTTAGTTGAAAAACCGAGATGTATAATGATTTTCTTGCTTGAGTAACATTTCTAAACACCTCACGAAAAAGAAACGAAGTATAATTCACTCAATCACTCATTTATTTAGGTAGTGGAGTATATATAAGAGAAATCACACTCATTGCTCAGTCATGATTCGTTTATTACCATAAGCTTGTACAAGAAACAAAACTCCACCGACGTGGTGTAAGCACAAAGTGTAAACATCTAAAGAGGTCGTTTATTCGGGTTTAAGGCTTAAAGGGTTATATCAGACTTATGTGGAACTATCTTATGTAAAACATAATAGCTCGCTAACAACGAATTCTTGGATTACCAAACAACGGATGGTCACTAAGGATAACCTTAGATCGCTTACGATGTTATCTAATTCCTCAAGAAATCGGATGGTCACTACATGTCAATACACTTGATAATTTCACCAAGCCAAAAGGGTAGGGATAAGGCATGGGAGCATTTATGAAATTGGTTTTAAAATAAAAATAAAGTCAAGTCTAATACCCATGTTGCTAGTCACTAAACAAACCGCAAACCCGTAAATGATTATAGTTAACAACTTCCTCTTCTTCGAACTTTCCCAAATCGATACATCTATTCGCCATAACAATATTCTTCATACTTAGCATATTGGCTAACAACATATCACATAACTTTCTTTCTTCATCTTCATATATAGCACATTGGCTATAATTATCATCACATATATTTTTTTTTCTTCCTTT
The DNA here is from genome assembly GCA_021014915.2 of Artemisia tridentata subsp. tridentata. Taxonomy (NCBI): domain Eukaryota; kingdom Viridiplantae; phylum Streptophyta; class Magnoliopsida; order Asterales; family Asteraceae; genus Artemisia; species Artemisia tridentata. The sequence continues at coordinate 375,745,081 of CP139508.1, forward strand.
TTTTTCACTTTTTTTTTTCATTCTTTCTCCTTTCATACCTAACATCTCCCCCACACTTCGCATAAGCATACACCACAAAAATACAAATAAGAAGTTGGCCACCTTCATCTTTGTCGGAATGGCACATTCAAATAACGAAGTGTAACCAAACTATTAATCATCAAAAACAATCCAACATACCAAGCAACTAGCAACCAACCATTTAGACTTTGACAAGGGGTTAGGCTAAGGTTTAAAGTGTAAAATATTTTTGTATTTTTCTGGATTTAATCAAAAATGAAAAGGATGGCTCGGAGGGTTTAACTAGGGGTATATAGCGCTAAAGATAAACGCTAACAAATGGGTCCATATTGGTGGTTAACTAACCGATGTGGCTAGCTAATATATCATTAGATGCAAACGGAAGGCCATTTGGTTTAATCCTAAGGGTGCCTCTTTATCACACGAATACACTTATATCACACGAATGCGATCTTACTGCGGTCTGGTAATGATTTACAAGTACAAGTTCTAGAATAAATAAAATCACCGGCACACTCATAGCAAAAGATCCAAGCATAAAAGATGTATGCTATATATAAAATACAGGCTCAAATCCTCACTGTTTAGTGGAAAGGGCTATAATATGTGCTAGCAAATGTTATCGATTCCAGAATGGATTGCAATATTAATCGGGACACATCTCGAATTTTTCAAAATTACATATTTCACCAGTGGATTGATCCAGTTATTCTAATATATTATCCTAAAAGCGTGAAAACAATTAGATCACAAAGGGCAAACAAGCATTCAAAAAATTTTAAATTGGCCCCAAAAATTATAAATTTGAAAATTAGTTTCGTTTTCCACTACCTACTTCCCCCCACACTTAAGTTAAGCATTGTACTCATTATGAAAAATAGACTTCAAAGCATGTAAAATAGGGAAAATAAATGAGTAAATAAATAATCCAAGAGAAACGAAACTTCCCGGGCCAAGAAATCGTGATCGAACTCCATATGATAAGGTGCTAAGCAAATGCTAGCATAAGCTTATGAGATCAATCAATTTCTCTTTCACAAAACATCTCCACACCAAGTGTAATATCACCAATAATCCAATCTCCAAGAGCTTATTAAATCTGCAAAAATAAACTAAACTACAAAAACGCGTAAAATCCTAAAAACTCACTTTCGTAGGCATCACGGTTGCATTTAGCATATGCAACAAGCCTTTTAAACCCCTCGGTGGCCCGAGTGGACGAGTGAAGTCTCGTGAGGGTTTCCAGTGAACATACCCACAAAGTTCAAAACATTTTTATTTTTAAAAAACAAGTACTTATTTATTCACAATGTACTAAATTAACAAAATTAAAAAAAACTAAATTTATGTAGAATAAAGGAAATGATACTCTTGCAAAAACAAAAAGACATTTAAACTTATTCGATCTAAACACAAACACACAAGAACAAAATACGAAAAATGAAAAACATTTTTATTTATTTTACCGATTGGTCCATCCGATCGGTCAGGGTATCTAACCGAATCGGTTGGGTTGGAAAATATTTATCGAGAGCGTCGTCCGATCGGTTAGCGGATCTAACCTGTCGGTTGGATAATTCTTTAAAAATATGCTCCTTCCAACCGAATCGGATGCTTGCACATCCGATCGGTTGTACAGCTCGGAAAAACTTTTTTTTTTTTTTTTACTCTTTTTTTTTTTTTTTTTTTTTTTTTTTTTTTTTTTTTTTAAACAAGTTTTACTTAAAACTTTTTATTGACAAAATAAAACAAGAAGACTTAAAGTAACATCCACGAAAATAAACACAAGTAAATAAAACACATAAACACATATGTACAAGAACATAATACGACACTTAAAACAAAAATAAACATGAAAACATGCAAGAGATCACATAACATATAAAATATAAAACTCACAAAACAAGAAAAACACAAACCAAAAAAAATGGGACAGAAGCCTCCAACCGAATCGGTTACGGGTGGTGACCGATCGGTTGAGATGGTTTGGGTGGTCCAGCCGAACGGTTGAATGTCAAACCGATCGGATAGAAGGCTCGGTATTTTTTTATTTTATTATTTTTTTTTAATTTTTTTTTTCATAAGTTTCATTTATAAACTTTAACTAACATAAACCAAACATTAAATACTAAAGAAAACGAAAAATAACAAAACTTAATTTTTTTTTTTTTTTTTTTTTTTACTGAGAGCTCCATCCGATCGGATGGAAATCCATCCGATTCGGTTGGGGTTGTTTGGGTGGGTTTTTTTTTCCGCAAAACTTTTGAGCAATCTTATGAAGCAAACATTTGAATGAGCATTTTTAGAAAAAATGAAACCAAATCCCAACACCAAAAACTTTGTTTTGATGCCAAGACCTTTTTAGAAAATATGAGAAATGGGAAATTTTTGAGACAAAAATCAAGGCAAGCAATTTAAGCAAACATCAAGAGCAACAAGCAAGCAATCAAACGAACAAGGAAACATTTCAATAAAATCATTCAACAAACAAACAAACAAAAGAGTACAAAAACCAAATCCCCGGCAACGGCGCCAAAAACTTGATGCGTTCACCGAGCTTTAAATTTATAAACAAGAATTACCGGTTAACTAGGAACACATTCGGGCAAGTATACCCTAGTCAATTGTAGTATAGAGGTTGTGGTAAGTCAAGGTCGTCCCAAGAGACTTGGTTGCACTCAAGTGTCGTTTGTTTGTTTAAGCAAGTAACAAGTTGATGGTTATGATTGTCACGGATCAAACCAACAAGAAATGCAATATAAGAACAAGCACACAAAGAACATACATGTTTGGCAATGATAATAAGTGAGTTAGAACTTGGTGTAAGCCTTTACTAGGATTTGGTGTAAGGACTTGGTGTAAGCCTTTACTAGTTTGGAAAACATATTATCATTGGTAATCCTTTCAAACTATAGAACCAATAATAATTTAGTGTTTTATAAATCAAATATACATAAGTCTTAATCAATTGATCATGTCATAAAACTTATGCCTAAACCAACAACAAACAAAGATGTTCTTTCGATCCCATAACTTTGATGTTATAAATTTGTGAAGTTCCATTTACTTGATGGACACATATTCAAAAGATGTCTTTCGACCTTTAATCCAAATTAAACATTCACTTGTCATGTTTATTAAGTTTCTTATACAATCGTCACAAAGTACAAGACCAACACATTCGTCGACTAATGAATTGAAATCAACCACTATTGAGAATCCCGTCGACATGTAGACCCAACAATGATTAATCAAAACAATAAACAAGACAATATCCAATTTAACCAAATATGATGTTATCAAACAAACACTAATTATATCCAAACATCCTATTATCACCAATTATCATATAAACCAAACAAGTATACAAAACAAAACCATATTGTATTCAACCAAACATAAGTCTTCAACAATCATGGAAATCATAAGCATCATGAAATATAAAAGTAACAAGAGTTTACCCAAGGTATCAATTACAATAGGTAAAGGTGAAGGATTATAGCAACCTTCAAGCCTCCAATCAACTATACGCCTTCTACCAAGCCAGAAAATAATACCCAACACCTTCTTCCATGTGTTTGAGACTTCTTCTGAAAATGACAGAGGTTTATGGTCTTTTGGGAGAGATAGGTTGGTGAAAATTCGTCCTTAAGGGTGGAGGCTAGAATTTCACACTTGAAACCATGCCAAAGTAGTCTTATTTATAGGTAGAAGCCACCATTAGCCAACAAGTAAGTAACTTGGGCACAAAGTGTCATAAAGTAGCAGGTTTAGGAGTTAATAGAGGCACATGATCGGACTTGGGACTTAATGGCACTTAAAGAAGCATTAAAAATAACTTGGAGAAGGCAGTTTCAGCCAACCGATCGGATACGGGGCAATACCAATCGGTTGGAGCTCTCGTAAAAGTCAAGTTTGCTCCATCCGAATCGGATGCGGGCTCCTACCGATCGGATGGAGCCTCCTGGCCAGAAGTGATAAAAATCAAAGTTGTAGATCTTTCTCTTCGCTTTCCGTGGGCGCTTGAATCAACTAAATCCGAGTTCGTATACTCAAGTTATGGCCAAAATGGTGGAGGTGTGTCGGGAACAACGAGGCTTTCATTATTTATTCGTTTGAGCTTCTTTTCTTCATTTCTTTCCTCGTTTTCCCTCTTGTGCTTTATTCTTGAGTCTTTGGAGTGACAACTTCATGACTTTATCTTCTCGAATATACTCCAAGAGACTCGCTTTTGTCGGGAATTCTTCGTACATGCATAAATCTTCGTTTATTGATCGGTTTTACATCTTTTTCTTCGTTTTCTTGTACTTGAGCTTCCATGAACCTAAAACATAAATTATACTCCATTAAGTACCATAAGTTCATAAAAGTGATCAATATATATGCATAAAATCCACAATAACGCTCCTAAAAACATGTTAGATTTGAGCGTTATCAATCAATTGCAAACTATTTTCTAGGGATACTTTAGGATCACAGAAAAACAACGCCCATTTTTGTTCCTTAATCTTTGATAATACATTATCAAGGCTTTCACTAAAGATATCCCTATCACTTGTAAAAGCACAGACATTAATAAGTGATCCTCCTTCATACCTGAGTGGGCCATATGCAAATAACCCATTAATGTGAATTCTGAATAGCACCTCACCTTCATCTTCCTTGATATCCTTAAAGGATGTCACCAATATGCTTCTGTCCTTCATGCTGTGAGTTGGAGTATAGTTTGACTGTGTGTATACGATTGAGGTTGAGTCTTTATGTCTACCTTTAGTCTTGTTTTGTATTTTAGGTCTAACTTGGTTGGATTTAATTGGGTCGGGTTATTATGGGAATATTAATATTTTGTGATCTTATTAGGTGGGTTTATTGGGTCGTGGGAAAAATATTTATTGTACTTTAATTTCCCGCGTTTTTGTATCCCTGAACTTGACTATTTAGGATTTTATTGGTTCACATTTAGTCCCTGAATTTGTAAAGACTACTTTTTATTTGCAATTTAAGGGTACATACCCACATAAACAAAATTAACTTAGTTTCCAACCCTAAAAATACAACCAACAAAATGACCAATTTCCCACGTCTACAGAAACTTTCCGTCGCTGCAAATTCTTAATCGATGTTTGATTCCATTGCTGTTTACTATCAACGGGAGAATGACAAGGATATACATCTTGCCAACTGTCTCCAAAATTCATTTTTTGATTTGGTTCATGTTATAAAAGAAACACAAGAGTTTATAACTGAACTTGAAGGATATTGTCCTTTGGCTATGACGTACAAAGTTCTACAGGATCTTTACAATGTTCAAAGGAAAAATGTGATCAAGGTGTTGGAGATTAAGAAGTTGATTTCTGAAACCCATGCTCAGGTGTTGGACAAGAATAATTGTTGGGAATTATTATTTGAGATGATAAGACAAAATATGTGAAACATAAGGGACTTATTATGACAAAGAGGAAAACTTCAATGACAAGAATATACAGAAGATCAATTTACTTTGTTAGGAAGATATTCTGTATTATTCTAACTTATCTCTTTGTAACCCTAGTATCTCTAGTATATAAAGAGATACAGGGATCGATTATTAGTGTGCACAGAAAAAGATGTAGACGTCTAAGAAAAATGTGTGTGTAAACCTAGGCGTATGGTTCTTGTTTAGACGCCTAGGATGTTAGGGTTTGTGTTTGGTTTAAGCCTCAAGGATCTTTGATCCCTGTTAGAGTGTAACCGTGCTATACTTGATCACGTAGCATTGGGGCTGTTGGTGAATCATTTTGAGAACTTCTCAGCAACTAGCAATGAATCATTGGATTATATGTTCAACAAGCTTCAGAAGCTTGTAAGCCAACTTGCTATTCTTGGAATTGAAATACCTCAGGAAGACCTCAACTCCAAATTCCTGAGAAGTTTACCATCAGAATGGACTATGCATGTTGTTGTGTGGAAGAACAAGTCGGATATTGATTCTATGAGCTTGATGGACTTGTATAGCAATTTCAAGATTGTGGAGCAAGATATGAAGAAGAATGCTGGAACAAGCTCAAGCACTGGGAATATGGAATTTGTGTCATCTCCTAGTACCTCAAGTCCTGTTGAAGAAGTTAAGACTGCTGGAGCAGTTGGTACTGCTAGCTCAAATATTGGTAATGCTAGCACATCAAGCAGTACTAAAGGCATTATGGATGAGACAACTTGATGTGCATTCCTGACAACCCAACACAATGGATCCATGTTGACATATGAAGACCTCCAAGAGATCAATGATGATGATCTGGAGGAGATGGACATCAAATGGCAAATTTCTCTTCTTAGCATGAGAGCTAGGAAATTTCATCAGAGGACAGGGAAAAAGATTACCATAAACAACAATGATACTGTTGGTTATGATAAGTCAAAGATTGAATGCTATAATTGCCATAAGATGGGTCATTTTTCAAGGAAGTGCAGAAGGCCAAGACAACAAGATAGCAGGAATAAGAGATATGGAGGCAAGACCAAGGTATTAGAGATCAGTGACTCAAGCTCAAAAGCTATGGTGGCCACTGATGGCTCAGGATTTGATTGGAGCTTTATGGAAGAAGAGGAAGCAGCACCTACTGAGATGGCACTCATGGCTTTCTCTGATTCTGAGGTACAAATTGCTAAGTATTCTAAATCATTTGTTGCTTTAAAAGAACTAGAAACTCTTAGGAAACAATATGATGAACAAAGAATAGAGCTAAACAAGACTAGTTATAATTTGGCAAATCATAAGAGATGTTTAGCTGTCTTAGAGGAGCAAATTGTTCACTATAAGAGCAATGAATCTAGTTTTGCTGATGACATAGCAGTGCTTAAAAGAGATTTAACTTTTAGAGATGCTGAAATTAGTATGTTGAGAGCTGAATTGGATAGGGTTAAGAAAGCTAAAGAAAACATTCAATTAAGTGTAGACACATTAGAATATGCGTCTAAGGGTGTAAGTAAGATAATTTAATGTCAAATCCTCAACAAAGCTAAGTCAGGTCTAGGGTATAAGTCTATTCCACCTCCTCACAGAGGAATACCTGCACCTCCAGGTATAGACCTAGAACACACAAGTTTGCCTGAATTTTAACTACCCAAGCTAGAATATGGTTCTAAATCAAAAGAAAATGTAGTAGTTGACAAGCCTGTAGAAGTAAGAGAACCCTTTGAGAGTGCAAGTGATACTTCACTCACTGAGGACAAGGTGTCCTCTACTAGGGATTCAGATGCTCCAACAATTGAGGATCGGACTTCTGATGATGATAAGGATGATCAGGTTAAGGTTAAACCTGATACTGTTAAGGTAGAGAGAACAAGTGTTCCCAAGGTGGTCAAGGATAATACTGTTAGGCCTAAAACCAATGTGAGACAAGTTAGGCAACCAGTAAGATATTGTGAAATGTATAGAACCACACACAAGCCCAGAGGTAACCAAAGGAACTGGAACAACCTCAAGTCTCACCAACTAGGTGATGACTTTGTCCTATACAAAAAAGCTTGTTTTAATTGTGGAGCTTTTGACCATCTTGCAGCTTATTGCAACAAAAGGGTAACTGGGTATACAAACCATAGGGTGAACTTAGAAAGACCTCAATTTCACTCTAATTTTGCTAGAATGACACCCATAGCAGTTTTATTGAAGTCTGGACCAAAAAAACTTAGTACTGCTAGACTAGCAGTTCATACTGCCAGACCCAATAAGACATTTTACCCAAGACCAGTAGTTCAGGGTGCAAAAACCATTTTCAAATCAGCACCATCAACTGCTAAAAGGCCCTTTAATAACAAAGCAGTGATAAAGAAACAAATTTGGAAACCTAAGGTAACAACTGTAAACCCAGCAGTTCATACTGCTAGGCAAGCAGTTGGTACTGATAGTTTTAAAAACACTGCTAAGGGAAAATGGGCAATGGTGTTAGAGCCTCAGCATGTTGGGTTTGGAGACCTCTCCAATCCAATGGTGCATCAACTGTTTTGAAACGATTTAATTATATTGATGCAAGAGGCAAACCTAAGTCAGTAATGGCTTGGGTTCCCCAAGGAAATTAATTTCCTTATGTTTAAATTGTTAGTCATATGCTTATATGTTATAAGACAAGTGCTTTGCACTTTGTTTTCTTGGTTTTGGACTAACAATTGCAGGTTGATTGGAGTTTGTGAATTAAGTGCTTTATGTTTTGGATTGTGTGGTGCTTTGGAGATTAAAGTGTGTGATCTGTGCACACAACAAATGGTAATTGGTTCACCATGTCTAACCCACATCAAGAACCAACTAGTCCAAAGCAAACGGCTATTGGTAAAGACACATCAAATCTGTTGATAGCTGATAGTTTGCTAAAAACTATAAGTGGGCAGTATTGTTTTTAAATCATTAATAAGTTTATACTGCTCATTAAAATTTTTCTTAACAATTAGTACTGCTAGTGCAAAGTTTGTACTGTTAGTGTAAACTTTGTACTGCTGAACTAGCCGTTGGAACTGTTGTGTCAGTAACTAATTTTTATAGCCGTTGGGTAAAATAACGTTTGTTACCATATATATAGGGTTTTTCTTAGGATAATTATCTTCTTTCTAAATATTACTTTCTTTCAAGATAATTCTTATCCTTTGCGCAAAATTCTCAAACCCTAACAGTATCTTTATAAAACCCCAATTGGCTTTTCACACCTTCAATTGAACCACAAACGATAAATTTTCTGTTATAACTTGCATCATTAATAATGGCGAATTTGGAATTTGTCAAGACACACAACCAGGTAGCCTACTTGGAGAAAACAGAGCAAGGGGATGGACCTAAGTTCTATGAGATTGTGGATTTTCTCAACAATTCCTACATAAGGTATGCTTTGACTGTTAATCCCACTCTCTATTCCTCACAAATCAAACAGTTTTGGCAGACTTCATCTGTCATAACACTTGATGAAGATGATGAGGATACACCTATCACTGCACTTAGTGCAACTGTGGATGGGCAAACCATCTATGTTACAGAAAAATCTTTAAGGAGACATCTCCATTTAGGTGATTCAAATTGTATCATAGACTTGCCAAGCACAAAAATTTTACATCATATTTCAAATATGGGGTATGACACATCCAACAGACTTTTAACTTTTAAAAAGGGATGTTTCTCACCTCAATGGAGATTTTTAATACATATACTTCTTCACTGTCTTAGTCCTAAAAGAACCTCATGGGAGCAATTCAGTAGCAATATTGCTATTGCTCTTGTGTGTTTATCCACTAACAGAGTTTATAATTTTTCAAAAATGATTTTTGAAAGTATGGTGAAGAATGTGACATCTCCAACAAAATTTTTGATGTACCCAAGGTTCATTCAAACCATTTTAAATGCAAAGAAAAGTAAGTTACTTTCCCATAAAACAATTTTTCCTACTCCTTGCCTACAACAAAAAGTATTTCAAAATATGGCAATGGCATCTAGAGGGTGGAATGGGGAAGTAATACCTTTATTTCAAGATATGCTTGCTCAGATTCAACAAAATCAGGGTGAAGGGTCAGTACTCCCAACTGAGCCCCAACACACACCCATTGTGGTTCCAGATATCACTCATACACCCCCTGTTACAACCACCTATAGGAGAAGAATCAGAAAGGAGACTATGGTTCCTCAGCCTAGTCATCCTACTCAGACCTTTGTAGCAGATGAGGCTATCCATGGTGATAGTATGGACGGGACTTACACTACTGCTTCTGGCTTAGTAGCTAGGCAGGTCAGTGTAAACATCATTAAGACCCCTACCATGGAAACATCTAATGTGCCAAGTCCTCAAAGACTTGCCACAGGTGATGTAACCACAAGCCAAATGGACTATTTGGGTGGTTCAGGAGTACATCCTAGTCCAACTAGGGTAGAAACTGAATCTATGCCCCTTGATTCACCTCTCCTAGCAGGTAACACAGCTAGAAGTGATGAGGGCAGCTCTAAACTTAATGAATTGATGGTTCTTTGTACAAATCTGTCAAACAAGGTGGTTAGTCTGGAGGATGAGCTCAAAATCCATAAAAGAAATTTTTCCCTGGTGTACACAAAATTGATGACAAGAGTGAAGACATTGGAGGATCAAGTTAGGAGATCCAAGGGCAAAAGATCAAGGATGGTTCTTTCTACAAGTTCTTCAAGTCCTTCTGACTTAGATGATGATGGTGATGATTCTCCCAAACAGGGGAGCAAAATAGGGAAAGATACTCAGAGAAAGACAGGATCAGACACTCAGGGGAGGAATTTGGATTTTGATGAAGAAACTGGCGGTGGAAATGGTGATGATGTGGATATGGGTGAAGAACAAGAAGCCAAAGAACCTGTGGATCTTGAACAGGGAACATAATTGGTAAATGAGGATGAGGATATTCATGATACTGCTACAAGTTCACAACATGTAGAGGGAGCAGTACAAACTACTGAGGTAGCAGTACAAACTCAAGATAAAGGTAAAGGTATTCTGGTTGAAGATGAGCCACAACCAAAGAAAATCAAGCCAAAGACACAAGCTCAGATTGATTTTGATGAAGAAATAGCAAGAAAGATGCATGAAGCTGAAGTTGCTGATTTCATGGAAGCTAAAAGATTGGAAAAAGAGAGAATGACTTCAGATGTTGCTATTGCTCAAGAATCACTTGAAGAACAACTACAACACTTGATTGATATTGATCCAATAGTGAAGGCAAAGGCAGTACAACTTGTTTCAGATGAGAATCTAAGTGTAGAAGAAAGATCAGCTATGCTTGCTGATTTCATTATGTCAAAGAATAATGAAGTGGCTTTAAGTGATCTAGTACAGAATATCAAGGATAAAAAGAAGAAAGGTTATAAGAAGAAGATGCCTTCTAAGAAAGAACATATAAGTTTCATGAAAAGCTATTTGAAGAATCAAGCTTATTGGAAGCAAAGCTACTTCAAAGGGAGATCAGATGCAGAGATAGAGAAGGCTTATTATGAAGCTTTTGCAAGGATAAATAGACCAGTTCCAAAGGAGTTTATTATTGAGACTGGGCATAGCAAAAGAGAGAAAAGAAGACCAGAATTGTTAGAGTCTGAAGATCCCAAAAGACAAAGAATTGAAGGAGAAAAACAGGATGAGACAATTGAGAAAGAAGAAGCACAAGTAGAAAGATTAACACATGAACAGCTCAAGAAAATGATTGTAGTAGTTCCTGAATCTACAAACATCAGACCACTCCAAGCAAAACATCCTATCATAGATTGGGAGGTATTCACAGATGGAAGGATGAAAGGATGGAAAATTATAAGGGTGGGAGGAAAAATTGAGATGTACAAGCTATTTGAAGATATGCTTAGAGGGTTTGACAGAGAAGACCTAAATAAGCTGTGGAGTTTGGTAGAGGAAAGATTTAAAATCTCAGATCCTCTTGATGATAAAGACAAGGAATTGTGGGCTCAGTTGAAAAGGTTATATGAACCAGATGGAGGAGAAGCAATCTGGAGGTTTAAAGCTCAAATTAAAGATGTTTCTTGGAGATTATTTGATTCATGTGGTGTTCATAGGATTTCTACTAAAGATGGATTGGAGATATACATGTTGATAGAGAAAGACTATCCACTCAGAATAGCAGTCTTAGTAACTTTGGTATGTTCAAGACTTGAAGTTGAAGCTGATTCAGAAATGGTAGATGAATTGGTTAGAAAGATGTTTGATCTTGCAGAACAAAGAAAAGCCCAGACTAAAAGATTGACTTGGTAGTGTTTGGAAGAATCCCCCCATCATCTACAGAGTTTAATTCAAGAAAAACTTAGTGATTTGGAGAGAAATCATAAGTTTAGGGGAGGATTTTTGGGAATTAAACCAACAGTTAGTACTGACAGGCTTAAAGTTTCAACTGGTGCATGTTAACACTAGCAATACTAACTGCCATTACAAATACTTTGTACTGCTTATGTGATGATGACAGAGATTGAAGATAAATATAGAATAGATTTGGTGTATATCTTCTAGTTATAGATTGATACGAATATTGTAGTTTACTTGTAAAGGACTCCTTGTTCTATAAAAGGAAGTCCTAGGTTAGAGTTTATGTATGATTAATTCATAGAGATTCAAGGTTTTGTAACCCTAGTGATACTTAGATCACTCGTATTATTATTAATAATATTGAATCATTTTGGTTAACTATTGTCTTCATTGTTCATACAAACACATATTACTGTTTCATTCATATACACAATATCTTCTAAGTATTGACTAGTAAATTCCGCGTGCTAGTTAATATTATTCAAAGTGTCTCTAACACAAGGAGTGTGTTTAGATCCCCTCAATAATTTCCTTGATGATCTTAGGACTAAGTGATTTTGTTGTTAATCAGTAAGGGAAGCACATCAAGTGTTTAATGGTTGTTGTCTTTTTGGGCTTTTGATAATGTATTTTGGTAAATCATCTATGATCATGTACAATACTATTTTAGTTATGAATGAATGAACATCTGTTTATATTCTTATGCTTTTGTTTTTTTGTTTTTTGTTTTTTGTTTTTTGATTGTTTGGTGATTATAATTAGTGTTTTTAGATGTTTAGTCCTTGCAGAAATAGTGTATTTAAAATTGGATAAGCATTTTGTCCCATAACAATTGGTCTCTAGAGCTTAAAATTTGGGAAAGTCATCTATTCCAACCAGTGTATATTGGGCACTTAAACATATTTTCCCCAAATTCGATTTGAAAACTCTAAATTCTTAAATCACTGAAATTGCTTGAAAATGGGTAAACGTAGAGTTGGTAGACATATGAAATGTTCTAATTATCATAGTATTGGACATAATAAGACTAGGTGTCACAAGGAACAAGTACCAAAACCACCAAAGGAAAGTAAGGAACAAGGAAAACAAAAGGCATTGTGATGGTAGAAGGCAACATGTATGCATATATTTATCATTTAAATTGGTTACATGTATGACAGAGGTTCTTGTGTGTTTACATTGAAGTTGATGTATGAATTTATTACTTTTGCAGTGGAAGGATGAAGACGAGATAAGGCAGAGTATGGAACAAGAGTATCTTGAAGCTCTTTTTGATCAAGAAGAAGAACATAGAAGGTTGGATCAAGAAGAAGAGCAGACAAGGTTGGATGAAGAAGCATTCCAGCAGTTTTTGGAAGAGGAGAGAATGCTAAAAAAAACATGATGAGGAAAGAGATAGACAAGAAGCTGAGAGGGAAGCTATGGAAGAGGCAACTTATTGGGGCTACTTTGGAGTGGATGTGGATGACTCAATGGATGTTGCAAGATAAATTGTTTAGTTGTTGTTACTAGGTTTTACCAATCACTAAGGTTGGACACCATATGTAATAGACAATTATTCAAATGCGAAATGTTATCCCTCAATTTTCAGCGTTTATGTTCTCATTACTCTCATTTACTGCATCTAATAGATGTGTGTTGGTTCATTGGGTATAAGGGGTGGAAGTGGGACTCAACAACCTAGTGATAGTGGTGATGCACAAACTGAACCACCTGCAAGTTAAAGACCAAATGAACCACCTGCAAGTAAAAGACCTAGTGAATCACCTGCAAGTCACTGATGTGTTGTATATGTTATGACAATGCAGTTTTGTTACTAATTTTTTGGTAAATTATGAATTTTAAAAGTCAAAATGTATAAGCAAGCTGCAAACTTTGACATTATCCAGTTTGACTATAATTAATCAAACACCCCCTATATTCCAAAATGACAAATGCTTTAGATACTTTGACATCTAATAGTAAAACTGTAAAAGTTTGGAAAGAAAGATAGATTATAATCTGAATTCTACAATTAATAGTAACCTACCCAATTGACTTGTAAAAGTCAAACTAGAAAGTTTGATTGTATTTGCATTTACATTTCCTACATGAAGGTGGACTACTGTTTCTTGTGTATCTACATCACCACAACAAAAAGCAATAGACCAGCATCCATAACAGGCATCATTCACATTCATATAGCCCAACCATCTGTATCTCTGATGCATGGTATAGTCAGCAAAAACAATTGCCCCTTTCTATCAGCAAAACCAAACACACTAGTAAATAACATATGATGCATGGAACATATGTTCAAACCATAACCGACAAGATTATAAGGTTACATGTGTTCACAATGCAAATGCTTTAAATAATTTGACATCTAATTCCAAAATGCAAATGCAAATCCAAACACCCCGTATATTCCAAAATGACAAATGCTTTACATACTTTGACATCTAATAGTAACACTGTAAAAGTTTGGACAGAAAGATAGATTATAATCTGAATTCTACGATTAATAGTAACCTACCCAATTGACTTGTAAAAGTCAAACTAACCTAATACCACAAAATGCAAGTCTTGATTGCTGACTTCCCTTAGTCAATCATAATTAGCAATTTACAGCCAAACAATATCATAAACAATAACAACCAAAAATTTAAATTCATGGTATCTCATTATTAAAAACTAACATTTTTATTCATCAATTTCATCTTCACAACCATTACAACTTCTTGATTGACCAACCAAACACTATCACCTAAACATACACTTAGCAAGACCCACAAATTTCCCTATCATCCCCATCCTTCCTGTCCTTTAGGTGTTTAAACACATCTTCAAGTTTTTTGATCCTCGATTCCAAATCATCTACTTCTGGTAACTTGGTATCCTCCGTCTCGTGCTTTTCCTGCTTAAAATCCGACCCAATGTACAAATCCTTCCCCTAATCATTATTTACCATTGTTTAGTGATTTAGGTTATGCGTGTTGGGCGAAGATAGGGTGGGTTGCTGTTAATTAGGGTTTTATCAAATTGAAGAGAGAGGGAAAAAAATATAAGGGTAACGGGTTGGGTTAGAATTAATCCATGTGTAAAGTAAAACGTGAATTGTCTATTATGCCTCCAACAATGTAACGGAAAACAGTGATTGACCGACGAAAAACGGGTCAAGGGACTCATCTGATACCTAAACCTTGAAGAATGGACTCTCCATGACGAATATGTCATGGTCCAACCCCGGATGATGTTTTCCAACAAGTTTAGGGACCAACGGTGTATTTTTTGTCTTGTTTTTTTAATCATTTAGTTATTAAAAGATGTTTGGGATTGTTTTAATTGTTGAATTCAGGGGTGTTTGGGATTGTTTTTTTTTTCTAGAATCATTTTGTTATTAATGGATGTTTGGGGCTCTTTTTAATTGTTGAATTTGGGGTGTTTTGGACTGTTTTTAAAAGCTGAATCCAAGGGTGTTTTTTACTGTTTTCAAATGCTGAATTCAGAGGTGTTTGTGATTCTCCTAATAGCTGGATTTAGGGGTGTTTGGAACTGTTTTATTTTGAGAATTATTTAGTTAGTAGGTGTGTTTAGAATTGTCTCGGTAAATTCAATGGTGTTTTAGACTGTTGTAATACTTGAATTCAGTGGTGTTTGGAATCAAATTTGATTTTAATATAATAAGTTATAACAAATGCATTAAATTGATTAATAAAGTGAAAATTTGTAATTAAGAAGTGCAAAGTTTAAGTGCGAGATAGAGGGAGTGGTACAAGTTTTCCTCCAAAGTTTGAGGAAAGTTTTTTTTTCCGTAAATGCATAATTTGAGGAAAGTTTTAAACAAGTGTTTAGTATTGTGTTACAAAATTAGAATATTCATTTAGATTATTATGCATATTGTAATCAACTTTTAATCTCTTACTGTCTATAGCCTGTGTGATGTGGTGGTTGTAATACCGAAGTTTTACAACCTCCTAGGTAGTGTACCTAACCGTTGTAGTGTAGTAAAGGTAAGATTGGGGGCTGATCGTTCTCTAAGAGGATAATGAGGTAGATTCATAGAGTATGATGAATTGATTTAAAGACAAGAGAATAGTATTTTTCGTGTTTTACATTTAATTAAAAGCAAGCAAAACATCGGGGTTTGAAGAGTTTTATTTTAATCTAATATTAATCCTAAAGTAAAAAAAAGTAAATTTTGGTGTAAAACTTATATATTAGGAAAGTGCATTCTATCTAGGGTGCACTACTCCTCATTAGTGATTTAACTAATCCAATTGAATTGCCACGCCTTAACTGGTACATGGTGAATATTTCTTATTCCCTGTCGTGTATTGGTCAAGTAAACATCTATGTAATAACCTACGCGATGGACCCTATAAATTGCCTAAGCATACACAAAATAACTAAACCACGCACTAAATATCCAACATAATTAAACATCTATTTCTAAATGCTCAATTAGTTACTTCAAGTTAATGTTCAAGTTAGGACGGATTCCCTAACTAGTTTTTAACCAAGTAATCACATTCACCAATTAAGAAGACAATAGGAATAATTATACACTAAGAAGTTTCATGCAATCCTAGATAAACACCAAGTAAATTAGCCTAGCATAGCAAACAAAGAACAAGAAAATATATAATCAACACAAGCAAGGATAAACATGATTGGAAGATTAAAAGTAAACTTATCTTGAAGTTATGAAAGGTTTACAATGCAAAATAATAATAATAATAATAATAATAATAATAATAATAATAATAATAATAATAATAATAATAATAATAATAATAATAATAATAATAATAATAATAATAATAATAATAATAATAATAATAATAATAATAATAATAATAATAATAATAATAATAATAATAATAATGTTGATCCTAGTTGAGCAATTGATCTAGTTAGTTATCTTAGATGTGAATCTAAAACAACAAGTATAGAAACTGTCTTGACTTGTAAACTATTAAACACAACGCGAAATATTATGTTTAATCTTAAGAAGAACAATGAATGAAATAGTAGAATTCTCAACAAACACTTCAATATATTAAATATACGAATACTCAAAAGTATTAGGGTTTACAACCTTGAAGTGAATCGACTCTAACAATGATACGTACTAAAATCTAACCGTAGAACCTCCTTTTATAGACTAAGAAGTCCTAGTCGGTTTACAATAACTTTTTACACAAGATAAATCTTTTAGAATCTATTCTAAACTTATCTAAAACATAATATACATAGTTTATCTCTTCAGCAGTAGTATGAATTACTCTAACAGCAGTATCTTTTACTCCAGTAGTAGTATTCTTGCAGTAGTAGAATCTCCAACACTAACAGTAGTATAAAATACACTAGCAGTAGTATGATACTTAGATTATTTTCCTTTATGCACCATAAGCAGTTGTATCATCCAGAGCAACAACATCTCTAAACCCAACAATCCTCCCCTAAACTTGATATTTTCTCCAAAATCATCAAGTTTCTTTTAAGCTTTAACCTTCACCAGGAGGATGCTTCCGAACACATTTACTCCTTTTTCTTAAGATTTGGGTTGAGAATTTCTTTATACTTCTTTAAAAGTTTATAAGCTTGATCTTGAAAAGAGAAGTCTTTCTGCATCTCCAACATTCTAGGCTTCAACATCTGATGAATAATTGGTTTATTGAAGTTCAATGCAGGATAATCTTTTTCCACCAACATGTAGATAATCACTCCATGAGCACTTAAAGCATGAACACCACAAGACTGATATAAATACCATCTATGAACTATGTTGTGGTTTAACTTCATCCACTCAATATCTCCATCATGTGGTTCAAACATTATCTTTAAATAGTAATAGATTAACCTTTCATACACCTCCTCTGGTCTTGTATCACCATATCTTTCTTTGTATAACCTCCAGATGTTAACCACATCATCTCTATCCATCCAATACAGCATTTGTGAAAACCTAATAAACCTATGATACAAACCATTTTTTCTTTTAAACTCCCAATAGGCTTCACTTCCATCCCTGATTCCAGAAGTATATGAGATGATTGGATGTTTGGCTACTAGAGGAACTGCATTAATAACCTTAGGTTTTTGAAATTTAGAAAGAACTGTAAGAGCCATCATTTTTTCTCTATCATCCTCAGATTCCTCCTCATCATCAACTTTTTCTTCATTCTCATGCTCTGACTCAGAACTCTTCTCCACTGCTTTAGACTTATCAGCCTTCCTCTTCTTCCTTTCAACAGATTTCAAAACTTTTCCAGCTCTCTTTACACCAATACTAGAGCTCTTTTTCTTTTCCTCCACAACTTTTTCTTCTACCTTTTTCACCTGTTCCACCACTGTCTTAGTTACCTAATCCTCTGTTTCCATAGGTACAAAAGTATCAACTTCTCTTTTTTCATTATAGTACATCTTCTCAATTTCATCATCAGAATAATGTGAGAGTTGCTTCATCTTGTAACCCTTCATGTTTTTCAAGTAAACCTCATGAAATTTTCTTCTTTGTTTAACAGTTGGTGGTCTGAGTTTTTTCTTCTTTCTCCTTTCTGCATCATACACCCTCTGTCTTTCAGCCATAAACTCTTTCAACCATGCAGACACATCAAAAGTAGGCATTTCTTGCTCTTCCTGTTTCACCAACTTGGAAAGCTCAATGTCTGCATCACACTTGATCCTCTCCTCATCCCAAGCATCAAGTATGGCCTTTGTCTTTGCTTCATCCTCAGCATGTTTTCTTTGAGCCTCAAGAACATTTTGGTTTTCCTCTTCAAACTCAGCAGCCAATTCAGCAGCAACCTTAGCATCATGTTCCATAATCTTTTCTTTTGGCCAAAATTCCACTGGTATTTCAGGTTCAGGTTCTTCAATTAAAATTGTTTTTCCCTTGCCTTTGTACTGTGGTTCTTGTGAAACAGCCTTCTTTTTGGGAGAAGAGGGTTCTCTGATTGTCACTCCTTTAACAGGTGGTTTTGATGCTTTTGGTGGTTGTGGTTGTGTTTCTTGTTTTGGTGTTGATGAGGGTTGTTTTGTAGACTTTAGTTGTAAAATTACTTGAGCCATTACCACATCATCATCCAAGAGAATTTGACCCTTAGCAGTAGAATCACCCTGAGTCTCAACAGTAGAAACATTATTTGGTTCAGCAGTAGAACTTTTTGCACTAGCAGCAGAATGTGGTACCTCAGCAGTAGTCTGATTAACACGAGCAGTAGTATCAACCTTAACTACTTCTTCACTATCACCAATAGCAGAACCAACTTTATCTTTAACAGTAGAATCTCCCAAGCTTTTGATTGACTCCACCATTACCGCAGAAGCCTTGACAAGCTGTTCAGGCTCCAAAGTCTTTAGCTTTTCAAGCACACCCTCATTTCCTTCTTTGTCTGCAACCACAAACTCATCAACATTATCACCACTATCCATCTCCATATCCATATCCAAATCACCACCAGTAGCACTTGTAACATTTTCCATAGCCTCCCCTGAATCCTTGGTTTCATTCCTCCCCTGTTTGGGAGCATCATCCCCCAAAATAGCATCCTCAGAGGAGCTTATTCTCTGTGTTGTACCTACCTTCTTCAATCTCTTAAAGTGAGCAGTTCTTGACCTTTTACCTTCCAAATGTGTAACCCTCAGCTTCAAACTTTTGACTTAATGTTGGAGGTCAAGAACCTGTGACTCTAATTTGGTACATTTAGCCATCAATGCTTTTATTAGTTCCATACTATCCTCACCACTTCGGCCTGTGTTACCTTGCCCGAGAGGTGGATCATAGGAATTGTCATTTTGTACATTTTGTGGTTCCATCAATTCCTCAGTTGCAGTTCTATCCTCATCACTTCGGGATGTGTTACCTTCCTTGAGAGGTGAATCATGGGATGTAAACTCAGTATCAAACCTAGTTTGATCATCTGAGTCACCCAAATTATCCATTTGGCCGGGGTTACCATCACCTGCTTCTAGTTCAATCAAACCTTCATGTTGGGAATTATGTGTTTCTGGAGTTTCTACTGCTGGTTACAGTTAGTACTGTTAGTTACATAGTTAGTACTGCTAGCTTTAAGTTAGTATTGTTCATGTTAGAAAGGTACTGCTAGCATGTTTTAGTTAGTATTGCTTATGTGATACGCATGAGTTATGTTTAGAATAGATATGCAGAGATATGCATGGAGTTATATTAGGAAGAGGTATGTAACATCTCTTTACACGTTATTGTAAGCCATTAGGGTTTCCTTGGTGTATAAAAGGAACCTACGGCATTAGAACAAGGTATCAATCATGTGCGCCTCATCTAGTTTAATTATTAATAGTTAGTAATCTGTAACCTAAGCAGATTAATAGTAATCAAAAGTGTTTTTTTTTATTCATTGTTCTTCTTAGCAATACAAGTTAGATTCCGCATAACTTACATTGTTCATAGTCGGTGTTTCTCTTGTAGTTAGTTTGAATCTATTCAGATTAACTACCACCCTTAACAGGCTAGAAGGATCCATTAAGATTGGGACCAACAAGTGGTATCAGAGCTTGTTGAGAAACTCTGAGTAAGAAGAACCAAAACAGATCTGGTATTATGGAAGGAGGAGAAGAAGAAATTCATAAAATCAAAACCAATGAAGATAACAACCAGAAACCACCACAAACACCACCACCACAAACACAAACACAACCAATCCCTCATACCATGTCATCTATTAAACTCCCTGTTCTAAAGAAAGGAGAATATGACATATGGGCCATGAAGATGGAGCATTACCTAAGTTACACTGACTATTCTCTGTGGGAAATAATACAGAATGGCAATGGTCCTATTAACATTGCAACAGATACCCAAGGGAATGTAAAGGTTTTGCCTCCAAAAGCTGTTGAAGAGGTTCAAGCCAGAGAAAGAGAAAGAAAGGCTAGGACCACCATATTGATGGCAATACCAGAAGATCACTTAGCCAAATTTCACAAAATGACTGTTGCTAAAGAGATGTGGGATGCTTTAAAATCCAGATTTGGAGGGAATGATGAATCCAAAAAGATGCAGAAGTATATTCTGAAGCAGCAATTTGAAAGCTTTTATGTATCCAACTCAGAAGGATTACACAAAGGGTATGATAGATTTCAAAGTCTTCTGAGTCAGCTTGAAATTCATGGTGCAGGTGTCTCAACTGAAGATGCTAATCAGAAGTTTCTTAGGGCTTTACCTTCCTCCTGGTCACAAGTATCCTTGATCATGGGGACTAAGCCAGGAATTGACACTCTCAGCTTTGATGATCTGTATAACAACCTTAGGGTTTTTGAACGAGATGTTAAGGGCACATCTGGATCATCTTCAAGCACACAGAATGTGGCATTTGTGTCTTCTGAAAGCACTAGCAGTACTAATGGAGTTAGTACTGATCATAGTGTTTCTACTTCTTCTGGTTATAACTCACAAAGGGAAGGTTCTTCATCATATACTGATGATCTTATGCACTCTTTCTTTGCTAATCAATCCAGTGCTCCACAACTGGATCATGAGGATCTAGAACAGATTGATGAGTATGATCTGGAAGAGATGGATTTAAAATGGCAGGTGGCCATGATTTCCATGAGGCTAAAGAAGTTTCATAAGAAGACAGGAAGAAAGCTGAAGTTTGATGCAATGAAACCAGTTGGCTTTGACAAGACCAAAGTTGAGTGCTTCAATTGTCATAAATTTGGGCACTTTACTAGAGAGTGCAGATCAAAGGGCAATCAAGAAGGCTGAAGGAGAGATGCTAGAAAGAATGGATACAAGGCAAAGGAATCTGCAAAGTTTGATGAAGCCAAAGCATTGGTGACTGTTGATGGAGATGAGATTAATTGGTCTGGTTATGCTCAAGAAGATACTGACAACCATGCTTTGATGGCTCTAAATGAGGTACAATCTTGTTCAAAAGAATGTGTAGAATCTTATGCTAAGCTTAAACAATTATATAATGAACAAAGAGAACAAATTGCACATGATAGCATAGAAATACAAGCCTACACTCAAGCTTTAAAAACAGTAGAAGCTTAATTAGCTTGTCATCAAAGAAATCAAGTCATTTATGAAGAAAAACTTAGGTTTATGAAGATTGATTTAGATGCTAAAACTGATGAGCTTATATACAATAAGAAACAATTAGCTGCTGCTGAAAAAGAAAAAGAGGAACTAAAAATCAGAGTTCAATCTTGGCAAAGTTCTTCTAAAAATCTTAGTAAACTAATAGATTCTCAAATGAGTTCAAGTGACAAATCTGGGCTTGGGTATGGAGATAATTTACATAAGGGAATGTTGAGTTATGAGCAAGAAATGTTTGAAAGTGTATTTTTTAGTAGTGATAGTGATGTAGAAGATGTTCTTGTGAATGATAGATATGCTAAAACTGAAGGAATGCATGCAGTTCCCCCTCATATCACTGGAATTTATATGCCTCCTAGAAATGATGTTGAGATAGATGATTCAATGTTTACATATGGTCCAAAAAATACTAAAACTTGTAAACCAGATGCTAAAACTAGTGAAACAGAGTCTAAAACCACTGACGTTGCTTCTTCTTGTGAGGAATCAACTGAGTCTGTGCCTAAATTGGTTATTAATGAACCCAAAGTAGTTAATGAACCAAAAGTTTGGTCTGATGCTCCTATCATTGAGGAGTATGAATCTGATAGTGAAGAAGAATATGTGTGTAAAGCCTCTGTTGAACAGGAAAAACCTAGTTGTGCTTGTATTAATACTGTTTAGCATGTAAAAACTCCTAGGAAAGCTGTTAAAGAACAAGACACACATAGTGGGTCAAGGACTCATTAATATGGTTTGGGATATAGTGTCATCAGTGTCACTAGAAAAGCATGTTTTGTATGTGGAAGTTTTAGTCATCTTATTAGAGATTGTGATTTTCATGAGAAAAGAATGGCTAAACAGGTTAAGGTTAAGAATGTTGTTAAAAGTGAGGTTAAATCAGTATGGAACACTGTTAATAGGGTAAATAAGCAAAACTTTTCAAACCATAAGACTCACCCTAAGGATAGAAAGAACTTTGTTCCATCAGCAGTGTTAACTAGATCTGGCAAAATAGCAGTTCCTACTGCTAGGCCAAATCCAGTTCCTACTGCTAGGCCAATGTCAGCTACTACTGCCAGGCATAATGTAACTGCTGCTAGGAGAAATTCTAATTCTTCTAAACCAATATTAACTGGGAATGATACACTTAAAAGGCAAAATGTTTTTCACAAAACTCATTCACCAGTTAGAAGGCCTTTTTATAATGCAACAGTATTTAATAACATGATTAGGAAACCCAGAGTTACTACTTCTAAGATAAATCATGTTTCTATTGCTGGGACACAAGTAGTGATTAATACTGTTAAAGGAAATAAGGGGAATGCTGTAAAGGCCTCACCATGTTGGCTTTGGGATTCTAGACAAAATGAATATAGATATATAACCAAGTGAAAAAGTGGATCAAATTCTTATAAGGCATTAAAATATAATGATCCACAAGGCAGTCTCAAGTCATCCTTGGCTTGGGTCCCAAAGAAAAACTGATTTTCCTTAATTGATGTGCAGGGAAATTCATATGGAGCTCTAAAGGACAAAGGAATTGTTGATAGTGGATGTTCTCGACATATGAATGGAAACAAGGCTTACCTCTCTGATTATGAAGAATATAGAGGTGGATCAGTTGCTTTTGGAGGTAGCAAAGGTCAAATTACTGGTAAAGGGACTATAAAAACAGGAAATTTAGATTTTGAGGATGTGTATTTTGTGAAAGAACTTGAGCAATTCAATCTCTTTTCTGTGTCACAAATTTGTGACAAGAAGAACAAAGTTCTTTTCACTGATACTGAGTGTTTTGTATTGTCTCCTGATTTTAAGTTACCTGATGAAAATCAAGTATTACTTAAAATCCCTAGGCAAAACAATATGTACAGTTTCAATCTAAAGAACATTGTTCCTTCTGGAGATTTATCTTGTTTGATTGCAAAAGCTACAGTTGATGAATCTAATAAATGGCATAGAAGGCTTGGTCATGTCAATTTTAAAAACATAAACAAACTTGTGAAGGGAAATCTTGTAAGAGGTTTACCTTCCAAGATTTTTCAAAATGACCATACTTGTGTGGCTTGTCAGAAAGGAAAGCAACACAAGGCCTCCTGTAAGGCTAAATTAATGAGTTCTGTTAGTAAACCCTTACAGATTTTGCATATGGACTTGTTTGGACCCACATCTGTAAGGAGTATAAATCATAAGACCTATTGTTTGGTAATCACTGATGACTTCAGTAGGTTTAGTTGGGTGTTCTTTTTGGGTTCTAAGGATGAAACTGCTGATATTCTTAAAAGCTTTGTTAGGCAGATAGAGAACCAATTAGATCACAGAGTTAAGATTTTTAGGTGTGATAATGGAACAGAATTCAAAAACAAGGATCTCAATGAATTCTGTGATCTCAAGGGCATCAAGAGGGAATATAGCAATGCTAGAACTCCACAACAAAATGGAGTTGCAGAAAGGAAGAATAGGACCTTGATTGAGGCTGCTAGAACAATGCTAGCAGATTCATTTCTACCTAGCATATTTTGGGCTGAAGCAGTTAGTACTGCTTGCTATGTTCTTAATAGGGTATTAGTGACCAAACCTCAAAATAAAACGCCTTATGAGCTTTTAACTGGCAAGGTTCCTATTATAAGTTACTCAAGACCTTTTGGGTGCCATGTGACCATCTTGAATACTCTTGGTCACTTAGGAAAGTTTGATGGGAAGTCTGATTCTGGATTTTTGGTTGGCTACTCTCTAAGCAGTAAGGCATTTAAGGTATATAATTTGGAGACTCAGAAAATATAAGAGAACTTGCATGTAGAGTTTCTTGAAAATAAACCTAATGTTGCCGGAAAAGGACATGCTTGGATGTTTGATCTTGATTATTTAACAAATTCTATGAATTATATACCTGTTGTTGCAGAGAATCTAGCTAACAAAAATGCAGGTCCACAAGAAGCTAATCCAAATGCAGGTACACAAGAAGATACCAATTCAAGTGACTCTTTTGAGGAATCTTTTGTACTGCCCTTCTTGTCCAATTGCTCTCCAAATGTCAAAAATTCAAATGGAAAGGTTGATGCTAATTCAAAGTCTGATTCTAAGCCTAATGACACAGAAGATCAAGCTTTTCTAGAAGAGCTTGAAAGGCTTACAAGACAAGAGAAGGAAGCTGATGATACTTTTCAAGAGAAATCAACTAGCAGTACAAACTCAGTTCCTACTGCTAGCACACCAGTTTGTACTGCTAGTCCTTCAAGAGTTTATGATGATGATGATTTGTCATATCCTGAGCTAACCAAAGATGTTCTTCAAGATGATGATGTAATGCCTGGTCTTGAGGATATTTATGCCAGTCCAAGAGATGGGATTTTCTCTAATGCATCCTATGATGATGAAGGTGTAGTGACAGATTTCTCGAATTTGGAAGACACATTGGATGTTGATCCTATTCCTACATCAAGAGTACATACTGTTCATCCTAAATCTCAAATTATTGGAGATCCAAATTCTACAGTTCAGACTAGAAGCAGAGTAAACAAGTATTCTGGAGCTCATACTTTGGTCAGCTACATTCAAAAGCAGAGGAGAAACAATCATAAGGACTTTCAACATTGTATGTTTGCTTGTTTTCTCTCTTAGATTGAACCCAAGGTTATCTCTCAAGCACTTGCAGAAGAAAGTTGGGTTGATGCCATGCAAGAGGAGCTCTTGCAGTTTCAGTTGCAGAAGGTATGGATTCTTGTAGATTTGCCACCTGGAAAGAAAGCTATTGGAACTAAGTGGGTCTACAGAAATAAGAAGGATGAAAGAGGTGTAGTAGTGAGGAATAAGGCAAGGTTAGTTTCTCAGGGCTATAGACAAGAAGAAGGGATAGACTATGATGAGGTATTTGCACATGTGGCTAGAATTGAAGCCATCAGGATCTTTTTGGCATTTGCTTCATATAAGGGGTTCATAGTTTATCAGATGGATGTGAAGAGTGCATTCCTCTATGGCACAATTGATGAGGATGTGTATGTGACTCAGCCTCCAGGATTTGTAGATCCTAAATCCCCAAAGAAGGTATACAAAGTTGTGAAAGCATTATATGGTTTACATGGTTTACACCAAGCTCCCAAAGCCCGGTATGCTACTCTATCTTCTTTTCTGTTGAAGAATGGTTTTAGAAGAGGAACCATTGACAAGACTTTATTCATAAAGAAGGACAAAAGTGATATTCTGTTAGTGCAAGTTTATGTAGATGATATCATTTTTGGTTCAACTAAGAAGTCTTGGTGTGAAGAGTTTGAAGCATTGATGAAAAGCCAGTTCCAGATGAGTTCTATGGGAGAGCTCACCTTCTTTCTTGGATTATAAGTGAAACAGCAAGAAGTTGGAATTTTCATAAGTCAGGATAAATATGTTGCAGAAATCCTGAAGAAGTTTGATTTGTTTAATGTTAAATCTGCCAGTACCCCCATGGAGTCAAAGAAGCCATTAGTCAAGGATGAAGAAGCAGCAGATGTGGATGTGCATCTTTATAGGTCCATGATTGGATCTTTAATGTATTTGACTGCTTCTAGGCCTGACAGTATGTTTGCAGTTTGTGCTTGTTCTAGGTATCAAGTAACTCCAAAGACTTCACATCTTCATGCAGTGAAAAGGATCTTTAGATATCTCAAAGGCCATCTGAAACTAGGTCTTTGGTATCCTAAAGTCTCCTCATTTGATTTGGAAGCTTACTCTGATAGTGATTATGCTGGTGCAAGTCTTGATAGGAAATCCACAACAGGAGGTTGTC
This sequence comes from Artemisia tridentata subsp. tridentata, assembly GCA_021014915.2. Classification (NCBI taxonomy): domain Eukaryota; kingdom Viridiplantae; phylum Streptophyta; class Magnoliopsida; order Asterales; family Asteraceae; genus Artemisia; species Artemisia tridentata. The sequence goes on from CP139508.1 coordinate 375,771,689, forward strand.
AATTTCTTGGTAGAAGACATATCTCATGGCAATGTAAGAAACAAACCATTGTAGCCACCTCTACAACTGAAGCAGAATATGTTGCTGCTGCAAATTGCTGTGGACAAGTTTTGTGGATTCAAAATCAGATGTTAGATTTTGGTTTCAACTTCATGAACACAAAGATCTACATTGATAATGAGAGCACCATTTGCATTGTGAAGAATCCTGTGTTTCACTCCAAAACCAAGTACATTGAAATTAGGCACCACTTCATTAGAGATGCTTATGAGAATTAGTTGGTTCAGGTGCTTAAGATTCATACTGATGATAATGTGGCTGATCTTTTAACTAAAGCCTTTGATGTTAGCAGGTTCAATTTCTTAGTGGTTAATATTGGAATGCTAAATGTATAGCTGCATTGGTTCAGAGGAGGTAAATAGGCAGGTTATGGAATGATTGTTATGGAGTATGTATCCAAACAGGGGAGGAAAATGTTATAAATGATGAGATGATTTTGCTAAGGGGAGGAAAAAGTTCCAAAAAGTTGAAAAAGTTGAGATGATTTTGATTGAAGAATTCTATGTTTTTGGATATCTATACCAGTTGTCTAATACCCTTTATATAGAGGGTTTACAAGAAAACCTAAAGTGAAGAAGTAGAAATTTGTTCCTACTGCTAAGTATAAAAGTTTGTACTGCTGCTTGAAAATCTTTCTACTGCTAGTACAAAATCTTTTATACTGCTGCATCAGAAGTTTCTACTGCTAAGGAAAATGATGTCTTTTAAGAAGCAGAGTGGAGAGTTGTGACATATTTTGGAAATATGGAAGCTTTGATGGAATGAGAAGGATCTTTGAGTGTTGGTACCTCTACCACACAACAAATGGTCATCAGTTCACCATGTTTAACAGACATCAAGAACTGACTAGTCCAGATCAAACGGTTTCTGGTAAAGACTTCTCAAATCCGTTAATGGCTGATAGTTTGCCAAAAACTATATGGTTATCAACTCACCATGCTTCACAGTGAAGAGTTGGCTAGTCCAAAGCAAACGGCTTTTGGTAAAGACATCTCAAATCCGTTAATGGTTGATAGTTTGCCAAAAACTATATGGTTATCAACTAACCATGCTTCACAGTGAAGAGTTGGCTAGTCCAAAGCAAACGGCTTTTGGTAAAGACATCTCAAATTCGTTGATGGTTGATAGTTTACCAAAAACTATATGGTAATTAAATGCACCATGTTACTATAATGAAGCATTGGCTATTCCAGAGCAAACGGCTACTGGTAAAGAAATACCAAATCCGTTTATGGCTGGTAGTTTGCCAAAAACTACAAAGCCAACTTAGTTGGTATTGCTGTGAACATATTGTTGCTGTGTTGCTGTTTATGAAGATCATCTAGGTAGCTGGATAAAGAAAAAAGAGTTCAAAATCATCAAGAAGATATTTGAAGAACAGAGTGTTTGGACACATCCTCCTAAAGAAAGCTAAAAAGTTCAAAAGAATTCAAAAGAAATCAAGAAAAAATCAAGGAATCAAGAGAAGCTTAAAGAAAACACATAATCTGAAGAAACATGAAGATTAACCAGTGAACATCATGTTTAATTGAAGAAACTTAGTGATTTGCATAGAAATCATAAGTTTAGGGGAGGATTGTTGGGAATTATGTGTTTCTGGAGTTTCTACTGCTGGTTACAGTTAGTACTGTTAGTTATATAGTTAGTACTGCTAGCTTTAAGTTAGTACTGTTCGTGTTAGAAAGGTACTGCTAGCATGTTTTAGTTAGTACTGCTTATGTGATACGCATGAGTTATGTTTAGAATAGATATGCAGAGATATGCATGGAGTTATATTAGGAAGAGATATGTAACATCTCTTTACACGTTATTGTAAGCCATTAGGGTTTCCTTGGTGTATAAAAGGAACCTACGACATTAGAACAAGGTGTCAATCATGCGCGCCTCATCTAGTTTAGTTATTAATAGTTAGTAATCTGTAACCTAAGCAGATTAATAGTAATCAAATGTGTTTTTGTTATTCATTGTTCTTCTTAGCAATACAAGTTAGATTCCGCATAACTTACATTATTCATAGTCGGTGTTTCTCTTGTAGTTAGTTTGAATCTATTCAGATTAACTACCACCCTTAACAGGTTAGAAGGATCCATTAAGATTGGGACCAACACTTCAGCATTAGATGTTGCCTTGGTTGGGGTCTTATTGATGTTACCACTAACCTGCTCTGCTTCTAAGCTAGCAGCAGTAGTGGTAGCCCCTTCCAACATGTCACTCACCACACCTGTGACAGCCTCATCTGCTACAACCATCCTAACACTAGCCTGAGGTAGCTCAGTGTTCTCATTTTGTGAATCCCTAGGGGTTTGGGTCTTTTCTGGTTGTGAAGATGATGTATCCAAAGTGGGTGTGTGTTGGGTAGCAGTTGTGATTTCTGCACCTTCACCCTGATTTTGAGCCAATGACAACATATATGGAAATAGTGGTGTCACTGTCCCAGAAAAACCTTTGCCATTATTTTTCAAGTATGAAAACAATTTCCTTTGAAGTTCAGGGCAAACAAATTCTCTTTTATGAACTTTAGGATTTGAAAGTTGTTTGTTCATAATAAGTTGCAGAAACGTTGGATAAATGTAATATTTTCCTTGTACATTCTTTTTCAAACCATCCATTATCATATTTGAAAAATTAAAAGGTTGTCCTTTAGCCAGAAAAATCATAGCAGAAGCCTGAGTTGTACTGAATTCATTCCAACCTGAAGTTTTAGGACTTAAACAATGTAGGATGGTATGAATTAAAAACTTCCATTGAGGACAGAGAAGACCTTTATAAAATTTTAAACCTTCAACTTTCTTCTCATACCCCATGTTTTTAAGTTCTTCAAAAATGATAGAATTTTCAAGACATACTATTTCCTCATCATCTACAAAGTGAAGAGCTTCTCTCACAGATGATTCAGAAATAATTATCTTGTGGCCATCTACCTTAGCCTTTAACTGTTCTTCCCCATTTGTAGTTATGGTCTTAACAGTAGACCAAAACAGATCAATGTGGAAAACAAATATAGTAGGTTTTGCTGTTAATGCATACCTAATGTGAGTAGCATTAAGAAAATCAATTACCTCAGCAAATCCATCAGCTTCGTTAGACTTTTGAAGAAAAGCGATTTGATTGTGACTATCAGAAAAGAGTCTTGTCGACATTGTGAATTAGGTTTTGATTTGAGGGTTTTAAAATCATATGTTAAAAATTGTGTTAGGGTTTGAATTAGAGTGATTTATAAGCGCGTAAAATCAATTATGAGATCGAATTAGGTTTTTAAGCCCTTTGGATCGAATTAGGGTTTTATTGGCGCCAAATTTTCATAACCGTCCCTGCACTTACAAAACGAGCAGTAGAATCCCTGCTGTTAGAAAGTTTTGCCTAGCAGCAGAATCTTTGTAACTAGCAGTAGAATATCTACTGAACTTTCCAAACACCTTTTTCTCTTTGAAAAAGCATTCCCCTTTGACTTTTCCTGCAAAAGATTAGTCCAAAACCACAAAAACACAAGAAACAATATGCCACAATAATCACAATTCACAGTTATACTTAGCAGTTGTATAAACAACAAGCAGCAGAACTAAATATAACTAACAACACATATCATAGCAAGCAGCAGAAACAACTTATTGACTAATAACAGTACAAATCCTTACAAAACATTACAAGAACACAAAGAGATAAGAATTTTCAAAGATTTATCATTCCAATACTAGCAATTAAGAATTGAAATCTACCCACATCAAAACTTTTTGTGAGCAAATCTGCAACAGTATTGTCAGTATGGATTTTAACAATTTGAATTAATTTCTTCTCAAAACAATCTCTTATAAAATGATGTCTTATCTCAATATGTTTTGTTTTAGAATGAAAAACATGATTTTTAATAATGCACATTGTACTGTTATTATCAATATAAATTTTGGTGTGCATAAAATTATACCCATAGTCCAGTAATTGATTCTGAATCCAAAGCACTTGACCACAACAACTTGAAGCAGCTACATACTCAGCTTTAGTTGTAGAATTTTCCACCACAGTTTGTTTCTTGCATTGCCATGAAATCAACCTATGTCCAAGATATTGACATCCTCCAGTAGTTGATTTCCTGTCTAAACATGCTCCAGCATAATCACTATCTGAGTATGCCACCAGATCAAAAGGTGAATCTTTTGAATACCAAAGGCCCAACCTAGGTTGACTCCTTAAGTACCTAAAAATTTTCTTTACAGCATTTAAGTGTGACACTTTAAGGGAAACTTAAAATCTGGCACAGGCACACACAACAAACATAATATCTGGCCTGGAAGCTATAAGATACATCAATGAACCAATCATTGATCTGTATAAATGGACATCAACTTCTTCACCATCTTCATCTTTGACTAGAGGCTTGTTGGACTCCATGGTTGTTTTAGCAGGCTTCACATCAGAAAATCCAAACTTCTTCAAGATATCAGTCACATACTTATCTTGACTGATAAATATGCCATCATCTTTTTGTTTGACTTGAAGCCCTAAAAAGAATGTGAGTTCACCCATAGAACTCATTTGAAACTTGTTATGCATTAGCTTCTCAAAATCATCACATAACACCTTGTTGGTTGACCCAAAAATGATATCATCAACATACACTTGAACCAATAAGATATCCTTTTGTCTCTTTTGATAAACAAAGTCTTGTTAATTCTTCCTCTACTGAAGCTATTGTTCAACAAGTACTTTGATAAGGTGTCATACCAAGCTCTAGGAGCTTGATGCAAACCATACAATGCTTTCTCCACCTTGTAAACTCTATCAGGATAATCAGGATCTTTAAAACCAGGTGGTTGGGAGACATAAACTTCTTCATCAACTTTCCCATATAAGAAAACACTCTTTACATCCATTTGATACACTGCGAAGTTCTTATATGAAGCATAGGCTAAGAATAATCTGATAGCTTCTATCCTTGCAACAGGTGCAAACACTTCATCATAATCAATACCTTCTTCTTGAGTGTATCCTTGAGCCACTAATCTTGCTTTGTTCCTGATCACAATGCCTCTTTCATCTCTTTTGCATCTAAAAACCCACTTTGTACCAATTTCCTTTTTCCCATTAGGCAAATCAACCAAGGTCCAAACTTTTTGAAGCTTAAACTGCAACAACTCTTCTTGCATAGCTTCCACCCAACTTTCATCTTGTAATGCTTTATAAGAATTCTTGGGTTCCACTTGTGACAGAAAACAAGCAAACATGCAATTCTGAAGATCTTTGTGGCTGTTTCTTTGATGAAGAGATTGAGCAAATAAACCTTGATTAAACAAATCTCTCAATCCTTTTGTTTTACTTCTTGTTTGAACAGCAGATTCAACATCTCCTATGATCTGCTCTTTTGGATGATTTTTGTGAACTCTGGTGGTTGGAATAGGACTGACAGGTATTGCATTCTCTATATTTGTTAAGTCAGCCTCTGCACCAAACCCATCCAAAGCTTCATCATCAGTATCTTCATAGATATTAATCAAACCAGGCATATTAGGATCATCAGGATAATCATCATCAGCAGAAGATCTTCCATCTTTGGCAACAGTAGGAACTTTTGGTTCAGCAGTAGTAACTTTTGGCTTAGCAGTAGAATCATGGTTACTGCTGCTAGTGTTATTTCCTCTGTTTTCAACATTTGCTGATTCATTATTCTGCACTTCATCAACAATTTGTGGTCCTTCATTAACCACTTTTCCAGCATCAGAAGGTTTATCCCCACCTTCTGTATCTCCTTTTGGTACTTCATGAACAACATCATCTTCTTGTGCACTCTTACTCTTTTTCTCTTTGGCTGTGAAAGTTGGATCAAGCTTCTATTTTTCAATCAAGATAAACTCCTTTGCAGATTCATTCACCTTAGCTTATGTACCTGCATTAGAATCAGCTTTTGTACCTACAGACTTATTAGTTGTACCTGCAATCACTGGCTCATAATTCATGCTTTTGGTTAGTGAATCAATATCAATCAGCCAGTCAGGTCCACTTCCTGCAACAATAGTTGTGGTTTCACTAAACCTAATATGCAAGTTTTCTTCCACATGCCTAGTTCTTTTATTGAATACCCTAAAAGCTTTACTATTGGTAGAGTATCCAACAACGAATCCTTCATCAGCCTTCTCATCAAACTTGCCTAGGTGATCAATGGTATTCAAGATAGTAACAAGACACCCAAATGGTTTTAAGAAATCTATCATAGGTTTCCTACCATGTAACAGTTCATAAGGGGTCTTGTTATGAGGCTTAACTACTTTACTCCTATTTTGCACAAAACAAGCAGTGTTGACTGCTTCAGCCCAAAAAGTAGTAGGTAATTTTGATTCAGACAACATAGTCCTTGCAGCCTCAATAAGTGTCCTATTCCTCCTCTCAGTAACACCATTTTGTTGAGGAGTTCTAGCTACACTAAACTGTCTTAAAATACCTTTTTCCACACAAAACTGGTTCATAACACTATTCTTAAACTCAGTTCCATTGTCACATCTTATCACCTTAACTTTATGATTTACTAGGTTTTCTACTCTTGTTATAAAAGCCTTAAGAATGCTAGAAGTTTCATCCTTAGTTGCTAAAAAGAAAACCCAAGTGAATCTACTATAGTCATCTGTGACAACTAGGCAGTACATCTTCTTGTTCAAACTTTTCACATATGTTGGCCCAAACAAATCCATATGCAACATATATAAAGGCTCAGAAATAGTGTTCACAGCTTTGGACTTACAAGAAGCTCTGTGTTGTTTTTCCATCTGACAAGCAACACAGGTTTCAGGATTTTCAAAAACTTTTGAAGGTAAACCTCTCACAAGGTTTCCCTTAACCAATTTATTAATAGTTTTGAAATTTAAATGGCCAAGTCTTCTATACCAAAGTTTGGATTAATCATTTGTGGCCTTTGCAAATAGGCAAGTTAAAGCTCTTTTGAGAACTATGTTCTTTATTTCAGCACTGTATATGTTGTCTGTTCTAGGGACTCTAAGTAGCACAAATTTATCATTAGGCAACTTAAAATCAGGAGATAAGACAAGACATTCAGTGTCAGTAAAAAGAACAAAGTTCTTTTTGTCACATATTTGTGAGACACTAAAGAGGTTGAACTTAAGCCCTTTTACAAAGTACACTTTTTCAAAATCCAATTTTCCTGTTCTGATTGTACCTTTACCAATGATTTTACCTCCTTTAGGATCATTTCCAAAGGCAACATATCCACTATCAATAGCTTCAAAATTTTCAAGGTTGGACATGTCTCATGTCATGTGTCCAGAGCATCCACTGTCAAATATGCATTTGTCCTTTATTTCCTCTTGTAGATTGCCCTGCACATAAAATAAGAGAATCAATTTCTCTTGGGGACCCAAGCCATTACTGACTTGGATCTGCCTTGTGCATCAACATAGTCAAATCTCTTTAAATCCATTGATGCACTACTGTTCCTGGAAACATGATCTAAAACCTTTATTTTTGGTTTCCAGACCTAGCAAGCTGAGGCCTTTACAGCATAAAAATGGTTGCCTAAAACAGTGTTTGTTATCACTTTTGGCTCAGTAGTAGAAACTGTTTTTGCCTTAGCAGCAGAAACAGCTGTGTTATTTTGAAAAGGCCTTTGTGGTGGAGCAGTAGTAATTGACCTAGTTGCACCAGATCTCATCAATACTGCCCTTGGAACCATGTTTTTGTTAGCATGAGGGTGAGTCTTTTTAAAAAAGTTTTTGTGGTTCACCCTTTTGTTTTGGTTCCAAACTGGTTTTTGGTAGTAGAAACATTTTTCTTGTAGGTGCTCAAAAGTACCACAATGATAACAAGCCTTTTTAACTAACTGAAAATCACTACCTAACTTTTGAGAAATTAGGTTGTTCCAGTTTCTTTGATTACCTCTAGGCCTATTATAGCTTCTTCTAGGTTGTTCTCTAGGTTCCTCATTATATTCAACTATCTTCCTAGAGATCTTGTCACCAAACACAGGTTTCACAAACTTAACCTGTTTAACTTTAGATTCAACTGTTTTAGGAATTTCTTCCTTTTTGATCTTTGGTGTTGACTCAACCTGTTCCTCATCACTATCTGACATCCAATCTTCAATAATTGGAGCATCAGAAAACGGCTTTTCAACCTTAGGTTTTTCATTACTAGCCTCACTAGTTTCACCTACAGGTTTGCTATCAAGTTCACTTATAAAAGACAATTCTTTCTTAGGGGGTGCAAAGGCACTCTTAACTGGAGGAGCTACATCATTATATCCTATGCCACTCCCTCTCCTCATTAATTGACTCTCAATAGACTTATGCACAAGATCAGATGCAAATTGCTGTTTCTCAACTCTAACTACATGTTTTTCTTTTTCAGTCAAAGCTGCATCTCTTTCTTGTTCAGCCTCTTCTAGCTTTTTATTAAGTATGTTTATCTCACTATTTTTAATAAAAAGCTTACCTTATAGTATATGAATCCTATCAACATACTCTATCTCATTCTATTTAAGAAATTCAAGTCTTTGCTCTACATTTTTTATGCCAACTTTATAACCTAAGTTATCTAGTTTTAGCTTCTCAACTTCTAATCTTAGATTCTCATTCCTAGATTTAAGCTCTTCTACAGTATCTAAACAAGATTTAAATGAACAACCAGAATCATTAGATACCTCTGAATCATAACCAGAGGATGAATAAGCCATAAGAGCAAAGTTTTGTCCTTTGGGTCCTTCTTCTGCCATAAAAGCAAAGTTGGGTCCTTCCTCAGCCTGATCACTCCAATCATAATCTCCTAAACCATCACAAGACACCAAAGCTGTAGTAGTCTTGGTATCCTCAGTAGCAGTTTTCCTTGAACTTTCTTCATTCTTCTTAGGTGCTCTACATTCCCTTACAAAGTGACCTTTTCTTCGACAGTTGTAGCACTCAATCTTGGATTTATCAAATCCTATGTTGTTTTGTCCTTTAAATTTGAGCTCCCTTCCTGTCTTCTTCAAAAACCTTCCGGCCCTCATTGTCAGCATAGCCATTTGCCACTTCAAATCAATTTCTTCAAGATCATCAGGATCAATTTGTTCCAAATCCTGATTCATAACTGGAGTACTGGTAGTAAGATCAGCCAAGTAAGCACAAATAGCAGCATCACTAATGTTATCACTGTTTGTTGAACCAGCAGTAGAAACATTAGTGCTAGCAGTAGAAACTCCATAAGCAGCAGTAGAATGAGTTTCCTGAGTGTTGCCAGAACTTTTGTTGTTGGAGGACACAAAAGCTAGGTTTTGTGCACCAGAGGATGAACTGGATGACCCTTTCACTTCAGATTTATAAACTTTCAAGTTGTTGTATAAATCATCTAAACTCATCTTTTCAAAGTCAGCTTTGTTTCTCAAACCACTGTGTGCATACTCCATTCAGATGACAAACTTCTCAGAAACTTAAGATTGATATCTTCTTGAGGAGCTGGAACCTTCATAAGTGCTAATTGACTTATAAGCTTTTGAAGTCTGTCATATGTAGTATCAATATTTTCAGAACTTGAGGCAACAAAGGTCTCAAATTGATGCTTCAGAAGATTTTTCCTTAACTTCTTGGTAGCCTCATTCCCACCAAATCTTAGCTCAATTGCTTCCATTAAAGACTTAGCATCCTGAATATGACTAAAGCTAAACTGATACTCATTAGGTATGCCCATCATGAGAATACTATGAGTCTTGATCTCCAACCTTCTTTGAGTCTTGTCATCAGTAGATTTAGTGGGTACAAGTGTCCCATCATCAGCTTTTGCTGGTAAAGTATCACCATTCAGAATGACTTCCCACATTGAGTAGTCAAGCATCTTGATGTATTGTTGTATTCTCATCCTCCAAAGCTCATACTCTCCAGGCTTGAGCATGGGCACTTTTGATGCAGTCACCATGTGTGTTGATTCGGATTCCATGACTTAAGTAGATGTTGAATAGATCTGAGTTAACAAAAGTTCTTCTTGATCACAGCTTCTAGATCACAAGCTCTGATACCACTTGTTGATCCCAGTTGAGCAATTGATCTAGTTAGTTATCTTAGATGTGAATCTAAAACAACAAGTATAGAAACTGTCTTGACTTGTAAACTATTAAACACAACGCGGAATATTATGTTTAATCTTAAGAAGAACAATGAATGAAACAGTAGAATTCTCAACAAACACTTCAATATATTAAATATACGAATACTCAAAAGTATTATGGTTTACAACCTTGAAGTGAATCGACTCTAACAATGATACGTACTAAACTCTAACCCTAGAACATCCTTTTATAGACTAAGGAGTCCTAGTCGGTTTACAATAACTTTTTACACATGATAAATCTTTTAGAATCTATTCTAAACTTATCTAAAACATACTATACATAGTTTATCTCTTCAGCAGTAGTATGAATTACTCTAACAGCAGTATCTTTTACTCCAGTAGTAGTATTCTTGCAGCAGTAGACTGATGAGTGTGTAAATACTCATCATTTTATACCCATTAAAGACACAAAAAATGACCAAAAACACCCAAATAGATCAAATATTGTTGCAATTATTCGTGTTTTGTGTTTTTATGTGTTTCAGGTACAAAAAGATTGAAAACAAGGCAAAAATGGACAAAACCGAGCTTGGATGGGAAAAAGAGCAAAAATGGACATTACCGGATCGACTCGACACCATTTGAGCATTTAATGAAAAAAAAAGACGGAGTCGAAATCAAACTCGGGATATGGCATTTGGACAAATTTTTGATATTAGTTCGAATTCGTGTCAAAGTAATCACAAGTCAAACCTCTCACGAAGAAAAGTCAACTTGAAACCATTAACGCAAAAACAACCAATTGTAATAACCGGGCAAGCGTATACCCGGGTCGTTCTCCCTGCGAGGCGTGAAATTGAGGATATCGTTTTCGGTTCGTAATTACAGTGCTTGAAAAGACGAGAGTTTGTTTGGTTACTCAAATCTATTAAAATGAAAAGTAAATTACGTAAATGATAAACTACGAACGAGTAAAAAACGTAAAATATTTGAAAAACTAATCCTACGTGTATCAAAATAATTTTTATAAATTCTAAATGACAAAAGAAAATTTTGGAAAAAAAGAAAAATATTTTTTTTGACTTTTTAATAATTTTTTTATAAATTAAAAACTATTTAAACTATTTTAAATTTCTAAAAATACTAAAACTAATTTTAAAAATCTGAATTTTTTTTTTTTTTTTTTCTAAAATACTTTAGACTTAAATAAAGCTATAAAAAATATGCAAGGTGAAAGTGCTTTTTCAAATAAGCCGCATACAAGCAAAAGCTCACAATAAGCTAAAAAGAAAAAAGATAAAAATAAAATGGTTTTATATAAAACTTTGTAAAGTTTTAACAAAGAAGATTGAAGAGCGGAGTGGTTGTGTCGCTTGGTTTGTGGTCTAGCAGACCTGGGTTCGAATCCCAGGTCGAGCAAGTTTTGCTATTATATTTTTTTTTTTTCTTTTGTTTAGTTCTTCTTAAACAGATAACAACTTTTTACCAAAACAAACACAGACACAAACATATATACGCAGATAATAACTCTAACACTAACTAAAAACATAAACACAAACATTACAATAAACTTAAACCGTATGCAGAATCCAACACTAAATAACACAAACACATTCAATAAGCATTAACTCAAACACAAACAAACAAGAAACAAAACTACACAAACACAAACTATATATGTTTTTTTTCTTTTACTGAAACTCAAACTCAAACACAAACAAGAAACTTAAACCGATCCAAAGTATATAACCAAACAAGAAACTTAAACACAACTAAAACTAACATAAACTCAAACACAAACACAAACAATAACCACAAAGTCTGCTATTTGACAAACTAAACATAAGCAAGTTGACTATCATTTTTTTTTTTTTTTTTCGACTATCATATATTAAGCTAAACTAATATATATATTTTTTCTTTTCTTGATTACTGAAACACAAACAAGAACAAGAACTAAAAGAGTTTACTAAACTAACAAGAACAACAAGAGCAAAACAACAAGAGCAGAAATTCTAAACGATTCACCTCAAAAACACTAAATAACTAAACAATAACTAAATAACGATACGCAGTAACAAGAACTTAATAAGCGAAAAAAAAACAGTAAACTAAACGAATAAAAATTAAAACAGAAATACAATTAAAATTAAAACCGAATTTAAATTACATTAAAAAGAAAAATACAAATTACCTTAAAAAAAAAGCTAAAAATAAACCTAGAGAAAAAAAATGAAGGTGCGGCTGCCTACTACTATTTATACTAAAAATATCCGAAAACCCTAGCAACTAGTGTGTTTGTTGTGTGTGAGGGTTCCCTTGTGCGGTTTGTGCTTCTTTGATGGCCCTTGGATCGAACTTGGTCCTCACAACTTTAAATCTCGAACGTTGATCTTTCTTTGGTTGGTGCGGATCGATGAGGTGGAGGGGGGGACCAACGACATAGTCATGTGATTGTTTTGGAGGGTTGTGGTGAGGTGGAGAGGAGGGGATTAGAGGGTGGTTTAGGGAGATTAGGAGGTTGAAGGAGATGAAGTGGGGATTAGGGATTTTGACTAATTCTATTTGGGGGTTTGACCAAATAATGTCCGGTATTAGTATTTAACTTAGGGTGGGTCGGTTTTAATGGTGGATCGGGTATAGTTATTTTCGATGTGGGCCGGTTGGGTTTAAGTGGGTCGATGGGTTAAGTAGTATTGGTGGGTTAAGTTGTGTTTAGTTTTGTTGTGGGATAGTGGTGGGCTTATGATGGGTTTAATGGGAAATATGATTGGGTCTATAGTGGGTAGATGGCTAAGTTGTTTAGGATCCGGTTGTGGTATTTAGATTAGGATGAATTTAGTTTAGCCAAGGACCAACTTTGTAAATAGGTAAACCTCAAGGACCAAATCTGTTATTTCTCCAAAAATAATCCAAGGGTAACTTTTGCCAAGTAAAAATAATCCAAGGGCCATTCTTCAAAAATAATATCTTTGACGAATTTTTCCCCGGCTTCGGCTCTATAAATCTCTTTTCCACGTCTCGTGCTCATTTTCTCGGATTTTGCTTGATTTTGTCCCTTTTCCATGATATCCGTACCTGCATCGAAACAAACACAAAAACACAATATCTTTGGCATTTATGGTTAGTTTTTGGTCGTTTTGGGTCCGGTTTTGGTCAAATAAAAGTATGTGTTTAAGCACATACCAAAATTCCCCCAGACTAAGATATTGACGTGTCCTCACGCAATGTTATATAAACACGTTTTTGAAACCAAAAATTTCAAATCTCTTTTTACTAACTTTGAGAAGTAGCAAAATTTTCAAAAGAGATTAAGAAATCTTAAGTTTTTAAAAACTCCCCGATTTTCCTTTTATTCTATTTTTGTATTTTTCTCATTTTCATGTGACGGCTTTGTTGACAATCATTATCTCACGATAACTTTCAGGTTCTTCGAGCAGGAAACACGACTCATAAAGAAGTGACCATACGGATAAAATTCGTCGTTCCTGATTTTTCACGAGTCCCCAAACTAAGCGTAAAAACGAAATCATTGTTATTTACAAGTTAGATTGCCAACACTACCCAGAAAGCTAATTGTGGACTCTTTGTTCCCAAATTCCTATTTTCCTCTATTTATTTTATTTTTGGTGAGAAATGAATTTCTTCAAATTCTCATTTCGATAAGTTTTAATCCGATAAAGATACCTAGTTTAGACTCTAAGTAGTTTCCAAACCTTCCCTCGAAAACCGTTGCATACAAAAATGAGGTCCACATCAAGGTCTCTGATTTAACACGATTTTGAGAATATCCCTTTTATTTGCGACCGAAACAACTCATCTACGAGTCCAGAGACGGAAGCCTTTATTAGGACACCCCCGGAGTCGAAGTTTGGCATTTTTAACATTATTAAGCACATTAACGTATTTAGTCCTTGGCCCTTTATAACAATCACAACATCGGCTGCGAACCGGCAAGATGTGATAGTCTATTATGACCTTGGAATTTTTCCTCTGCCTTTATTAGAAGTCTACAACATCGGCTGCGAACCGGCAAGATGTAGAAAACTTTTTATGGCTTTGGATTATTATTATACATTATCATATTCATTAATTATTTGCCAAACCCCAAGTCCTACGGCTTTTATAACAATCCCAACATCGGTTGTGAGCCGGCAAGATGGAATAGTCTATTACACCGTAACACTGGCAGTACCTTGATGTGTACCCAACTTCCATACGCAAGAATTCTCTAAGGAAGAAATAAAAACTAATTATCGCCAAAACCAAAATACCTTTAATTATTCCTAGATTACTATTTTTTTTTTTTTTTTTTTTTTTTTTTTTTTTTTTTTTTTTTTTTGTGAAACAAGCTTATGGGAACAAAAAGCCACAAATAACTTCGATGAGCTCTAAAGAGATCCAACTACTCCACGTTTAGCAATCTAACTTATAAACAACTCTATCATTTCTCGTTCTTCGCAAATTTAAAATCTTAAATAATAAGATCCGCGAATGCTTAGCCTTATAATCAAGCCATGCATATATAAAGTCGATACGGGAACTTGCAAACTCTTAAAAAGAATTCGCGTTTTATAGCTCCTTGTGTAAAAGACTAGCACAAGCTTATAGATTATAAATGGTTAAGGGGACAAGCTAGGGCTCAACACGCCCGGTCAAGTCAGAATTTTATTCCTACTCTCACCAGCGGAAAGTCAACAAAAATGTCAAAATTTATTATATTTTTGCAAAAAAATTTTAAAATTTTCTCATTTTCATTTTTTTTTTTTTTTCTCTTTTTTTTTTTTTTTTTTTTTTTTTTTTTTTTTTTTTTTTTTTCAAATTTTGAGGAAAAACGGGGTTGCGAGAGAAAACGGCAAAAATGCAAGGCAAAAATCAAATCGAAAGATTACCCCCCCAGACTAAAATGAGACATTGTCCTCAATGTCTTAAAGGTAAGGGTTCTCCTACATAAATCTAAGGCCGTTTATTAATTATGCCAAAGATAAACGTAAAATGATAAGATTAAGGATATCAGATGAGCAACGAATGATGAAACTCGAGTGGAGAGAAGGAAGAACCATGAGCACGAGAGTCTTCATCATCGGGCAATCCTGAACACAGCACAGAAAACCACGAAACACAACAAATGGAAGAGGAAACACCTCTTCACGTCACTTTATTAGAAAATAGATGGATAAGCATGGGGTGCCTCCCACGAAGCGCTTGTTTTGGTATCGAGTCGGAAAGCTTAGACTCGCCCCGAATTCATTTGTCCATGGGGGAGCATGTGGAAAAAGAAATCTCCATCGGACTTTCGTTCAAGATGTTTGGATAAACATTGAAGCATACGAAAGTTCCACTCCGATGAGATACCCGCGGCTCTAATTAGAAAGAAAAGACGATGCCGGGGTCAAAGATGGTGTCTTCACTCCCGAAGGAGTAAAGGATAGGAGAAGTCACAGCATATGTGATGAAGAGCATAAAGATTTGGATGATTATCATAATAAGCTCTTCATCATCAACAGAAGTTTTGTCATAAGTCTTGGGCGGGAGGGTTGGGATGAAAACTTCATGAGAAGGTACACCTCCCCCCAGACTAGTATCTTCCTCCAGATCAAAATAGAATTTATCATATTCTGGAGGAGATATCAAAAGAGAGAGTTCACCGGAGAACTCCTCGTGATAAAGATCATTCATATCAAAATGAAATGAATCATATTCGGGAGGAGAGATATAAGCATGAGAAGTGGTACTGCCACTACTCGTCTCCTCCGAATGATCAATATCAAAGTAGAAAGCTTCAAAAGCCGGAAGAGAAAAATCAGGACGAGAAGTGGGATTGCCACTACTCTCCTCGGCCGTATCAAACAGAAAATTCTCATATTCGGGCAAAGCATGCTCGAGCTCGAGTGCTGGAGGATCTGACGGCTTTTCTTCAAAAATAACTTCTTTAACTTCTTCCGGGGGAAAGGAAAATGGTTCATCAACTTTCATTTTTAATAACGAGACATCTTCCCCCGGATCAAGATAAGAATCATCAATTTCTGGAGAAATTGAATCTTCTTTAAGACAAGCATCGATCTCTTCCAAGATAGGATCACTTCCCTCAACCGGCGTGAGGGAAGGGGAAGAGTCGGAAATGATAGGTAGAGTGGGATTGCCACTCGGAGGTTCATCTGATATTTGAAGATCTGCAGGGGCACACTCCTCGTCATCTTCCTCATCATCATCATCGTCATCAAGAAGGGCAGCCCTGCGAAATATAGCACGCATTTTTGCTCCTCGTTCTCTGGCTAGTAATTCTGCCATAGATTCTTCATGAGGATTTTCTTGTGCTCTTCGTTCTTCGGCTATTTCGGCCTTAAGATCTTTAAGCACATCAAGAAGACCAATGAGAATTTCATTTTTTTGTTCTGTGAATGATGGCTGAGGTTGTGCATGAATCATTTGATACTGTGGAGGTTGGTCATGATAAGAATAGTCATAATTGTCACACGGGCCGTGCTCATAGACAAGCGGGCTCCTTGTTTGACAATCAGAGCTATAGTGAGGACCTCCACAGTACTCACAACAATAAGTTTGTTGTGACTGATTCAGTGAATCATATGGATAATGGTCATACCCGAAGCTTTGATCACATGGAACTTGCTCATAGACAAACATGTTCCCTGTTTGACAATCAAAACCCGGGTGAGGACCTCCTCCACAATATTCACAAGAATAGGTTTCCATCTCATGGTGTGGTGGCTGGTTGAAAAAGTCGGTTGTTTCATGGTAGGAATAAGGATTTTGGTCATAGACAAACCCGTTTCCCGATTCCACCATGCTACAACCGGGACAATTCCCGCCATTATGAGGACCGCCACACCATTGACAACCATAATGGTAAGATGAAGACATAGAGAAAAGGAATTAAACGGATAGAGGGATAAAGAGATAGAATTAAACGGTTAAGAGGATAAGAAGATTATTTTTGGGTTTTTTTAATTTTAGAGACATTGAAAATCACAAAAGAAAAAGGAAAAATAATTTGGAGAAGAAAATCTTTTTGGGTTTTCAAGGTTTTTCAATTTTTTTTTTTTTTGGATTTTTGATAAAAAAAATATTTACAAGATATATACGAAACTTCACGAGGAAGGTTCTTCAAGTCACTAATCGTCAAACCGTAACGATATTGTCGCAACACACCTCCCCGGCAACGGCGCCAAATTTTTGATATTAGTTCGAATTCGTGTCAAAGTAATCACAAGTCAAACCTCTCACGAAGAAAAGTCAACTTGAAACCATTAACGCAAAAACAACCAATTGTAATAACCGGGCAAGCGTATACCCGGGTCGTTCTCCCTGCGAGGCGTGAAATTGAGGATATCGTTTTCGGTTCGTAATTACAGTGCTTGAAAAGACGAGAGTTTGTTTGGTTACTCAAATCTATTAAAATGAAAAGTAAATTACGTAAATGATAAACTACGAACGAGTAAAAAACGTAAAATATTTGAAAAACTAATCCTACGTGTATCAAAATAATTTTTATAAATTCTAAATGACAAAAGAAAATTTTGGAAAAAAAGAAAAATATTTTTTTTGACTTTTTAATAATTTTTTTATAAATTAAAAACTATTTAAACTATTTTAAATTTCTAAAAATACTAAAACTAATTTTAAAAATCTGAATTTTTTTTTTTTTTTTTTTTTAAAATACTTTAGACTTAAATAAAGCTATAAAAAATATGCAAGGTGAAAGTGCTTTTTCAAATAAGCCGCATACAAGCAAAAGCTCACAATAAGCTAAAAAGAAAAAAGATAAAAATAAAATGGTTTTATATAAAACTTTGTAAAGTTTTAACAAAGAAGATTGAAGAGCGGAGTGGTTGTGTCGCTTGGTTTGTGGTCTAGCAGACCTGGGTTCGAATCCCAGGTCGAGCAAGTTTTGCTATTATATATATTTTTTTTCTTTTGTTTAGTTCTTCTTAAACAGATAACAACTTTTTACCAAAACAAACACAGACACAAACATATATACGCAGATAATAACTCTAACACTAACTAAAAACATAAACACAAACATTACAATAAACTTAAACCGTATGCAGAATCCAACACTAAATAACACAAACACATTCAATAAGCATTAACACAAACACAAACAAACAAGAAACAAAACTACACAAACACAAACTATATATGTTTTTTTTTCTTTTACTGAAACTCAAACTCAAACACAAACAAGAAACTTAAACCGATCCAAAGTATATAACCAAACAAGAAACTTAAACACAACTAAAACTAACATAAACTCAAACACAAACACAAACAATAACCACAAAGTCTGCTATTTGACAAACTAAACATAAGCAAGTTGACTATCATTTTTTTTTTTTTTTTTCGACTATCATATATTAAGCTAAACTAATATATATTTTTTTTCTTTTCTTGATTACTGAAACACAAACAAGAACAAGAACTAAAAGAGTTTACTAAACTAACAAGAACAACAAGAGCAAAACAACAAGAGCAGAAATTCTAAACGATTCACCTCAAAAACACTAAATAACTAAACAATAACTAAATAACGATACGCAGTAACAAGAACTTAATAAGCGAAAAAAAAACAGTAAACTAAACGAATAAAAATTAAAACAGAAATACAATTAAAATTAAAACCGAATTTAAATTACATTAAAAAGAAAAATACAAATTACCTAAAAAAAAAAGCTAAAAATAAACCTAGAGAAAAAAAATGAAGGTGCGGCTGCCTACTACTATTTATACTAAAAATATCCGAAAACCCTAGCAACTAGTGTGTTTGTTGTGTGTGAGGGTTCCCTTGTGCGGTTTGTGCTTCTTTGATGGCCCTTGGATCGAACTTGGTCCTCACAACTTTAAATCTCGAACGTTGATCTTTCTTTGGTTGGTGCGGATCGATGAGGTGGAGGGGGGGACCAACGACATAGTCATGTGATTGTTTTGGAGGGTTGTGGTGAGGTGGAGAGGAGGGGATTAGAGGGTGGTTTAGGGAGATTAGGAGGTTGAAGGAGATGAAGTGGGGATTAGGGATTTTGACTAATTCTATTTGGGGGTTTGACCAAATAATGTCCGGTATTAGTATTTAACTTAGGGTGGGTCGGTTTTAATGGTGGATCGGGTATAGTTATTTTCGATGTGGGCCGGTTGGGTTTAAGTGGGTCGATGGGTTAAGTAGTATTGGTGGGTTAAGTTGTGTTTAGTTTTGTTGTGGGATAGTGGTGGGCTTATGATGGGTTTAATGGGAAATATGATTGGGTCTATAGTGGGTAGATGGCTAAGTTGTTTAGGATCCGGTTGTGGTATTTAGATTAGGATGAATTTAGTTTAGCCAAGGACCAACTTTGTAAATAGGTAAACCTCAAGGACCAAATCTGTTATTTCTCCAAAAATAATCCAAGGGTAACTTTTGCCAAGTAAAAATAATCCAAGGGCCATTCTTCAAAAATAATATCTTTGACGAATTTTTCCCCGGCTTCGGCTCTATAAATCTCTTTTCCACGTCTCGTGCTCATTTTCTCGGATTTTGCTTGATTTTGTCCCTTTTCCATGATATCCGTACCTGCATCGAAACAAACACAAAAACACAATATCTTTGGCATTTATGGTTAGTTTTTGGTCGTTTTGGGTCCGGTTTTGGTCAAATAAAAGTATGTGTTTAAGCACATACCAAAATTTAATCTTTCGATTTGATTTTTGCCTTGCATTTTTGCCGTTTTCTCTCGCAACCCCGTTTTTCCTCAAAATTTGAAAAAAAAAAAAAAAAAAAAAAAAAAAAAAAAAAAAAAAAGAGAAAAAAAAAAAAAAATGAAAATGAGAAAATTTTAAAAATTTTTTGCAAAAATATAATAAATTTTGACATTTTTGTTGACTTTCCGCTGGTGAGAGTAGGAATAAAATTCTGACTTGACCGGGGTGTTGAGCCCTAGCTTGTCCCCTTAACCATTTATAATCTATAAGCTTGTGCTAGTCTTTTACACAAGGAGCTATAAAACGCGAATTCTTTTTAAGAGTTTGCAAGTTCCCGTATCGACTTTATATATGCATGGCTTGATTATAAGGCTAAGCATTCGCGGATCTTATTATTTAAGATTTTAAATTTGCGAAGAACGAGAAATGATAGAGTTGTTTATAAGTTAGATTGCTAAACGTGGAGTAGTTGGATCTCTTTAGAGCTCATCGAAGTTATTTGTGGCTTTTTGTTCCCATAAGCTTGTTTCACAAAAAAAAAAAAAAAAAAAAAAAAAAAAAAAAAAAAAAAAAAAAAATAGTAATCTAGGAATAATTAAAGGTATTTTGGTTTTGGCGATAATTAGTTTTTATTTCTTCCTTAGAGAATTCTTGCGTATGGAAGTTGGGTACACATCAAGGTACTGCCAGTGTTACGGTGTAATAGACTATTCCATCTTGCCGGCTCACAACCGATGTTGGGATTGTTATAAAAGCCGTAGGACTTGGGGTTTGGCAAATAATTAATGAATATGATAATGTATAATAATAATCCAAAGCCATAAAAAGTTTTCTACATCTTGCCGGTTCGCAGCCGATGTTGTAGACTTCTAATAAAGGCAGAGGAAAAATTCCAAGGTCATAATAGACTATCACATCTTGCCGGTTCGCAGCCGATGTTGTGATTGTTATAAAGGGCCAAGGACTAAATACGTTAATGTGCTTAATAATGTTAAAAATGCCAAACTTCGACTCCGGGGGTGTCCTAATAAAGGCTTCCGTCTCTGGACTCGTAGATGAGTTGTTTCGGTCGCAAATAAAAGGGATATTCTCAAAATCGTGTTAAATCAGAGACCTTGATGTGGACCTCATTTTTGTATGCAACGGTTTTCGAGGGAAGGTTTGGAAACTACTTAGAGTCTAAACTAGGTATCTTTATCGGATTAAAACTTATCGAAATGAGAATTTGAAGAAATTCATTTCTCACCAAAAATAAAATAAATAGAGGAAAATAGGAATTTGGGAACAAAGAGTCCACAATTAGCTTTCTGGGTAGTGTTGGCAATCTAACTTGTAAATAACAATGATTTCGTTTTTACGCTTAGTTTGGGGACTCGTGAAAAATCAGGAACGACGAATTTTATCCGTATGGTCACTTCTTTATGAGTCGTGTTTCCTGCTCGAAGAACCTGAAAGTTATCGTGAGATAATGATTGTCAACAAAGCCGTCACATGAAAATGAGAAAAATACAAAAATAGAATAAAAGGAAAATCGGGGAGTTTTTAAAAACTTAAGATTTCTTAATCTCTTTTGAAAATTTTGCTACTTCTCAAAGTTAGTAAAAAGAGATTTGAAATTTTTGGTTTCAAAAACGTGTTTATATAACATTGCGTGAGGACACGTCAATATCTTAGTCTGGGGGAATTTTGGTATGTGCTTAAACACATACTTTTATTTGACCAAAACCGGACCCAAAACGACCAAAAACTAACCATAAATGCCAAAGATATTGTGTTTTTGTGTTTGTTTCGATGCAGGTACGGATATCATGGAAAAGGGACAAAATCAAGCAAAATCCGAGAAAATGAGCACGAGACGTGGAAAAGAGATTTATAGAGCCGAAGCCGGGGAAAAATTCGTCAAAGATATTATTTTTGAAGAATGGCCCTTGGATTATTTTTACTTGGCAAAAGTTACCCTTGGATTATTTTTGGAGAAATAACAGATTTGGTCCTTGAGGTTTACCTATTTACAAAGTTGGTCCTTGGCTAAACTAAATTCATCCTAATCTAAATACCACAACCGGATCCTAAACAACTTAGCCATCTACCCACTATAGACCCAATCATATTTCCCATTAAACCCATCATAAGCCCACCACTATCCCACAACAAAACTAAACACAACTTAACCCACCAATACTACTTAACCCATCGACCCACTTAAACCCAACCGGCCCACATCGAAAATAACTATACCCGATCCACCATTAAAACCGACCCACCCTAAGTTAAATACTAATACCGGACATTATTTGGTCAAACCCCCAAATAGAATTAGTCAAAATCCCTAATCCCCACTTCATCTCCTTCAACCTCCTAATCTCCCTAAACCACCCTCTAATCCCCTCCTCTCCACCTCACCACAACCCTCCAAAACAATCACATGACTATGTCGTTGGTCCCCCCCTCCACCTCATCGATCCGCACCAACCAAAGAAAGATCAACGTTCGAGATTTAAAGTTGTGAGGACCAAGTTCGATCCAAGGGCCATCAAAGAAGCACAAACCGCACAAGGGAACCCTCACACACAACAAACACACTAGTTGCTAGGGTTTTCGGATATTTTTAGTATAAATAGTAGTAGGCAGCCGCACCTTCATTTTTTTTTCTCTAGGTTTATTTTTAGCTTTTTTTTTTAGGTAATTTGTATTTTTCTTTTTAATGTAATTTAAATTCGGTTTTAATTTTAATTGTATTTCTGTTTTAATTTTTATTCGTTTAGTTTACTGTTTTTTTTTCGCTTATTAAGTTCTTGTTACTGCGTATCGTTATTTAGTTATTGTTTAGTTATTTAGTGTTTTTGAGGTGAATCGTTTAGAATTTCTGCTCTTGTTGTTTTGCTCTTGTTGTTCTTGTTAGTTTAGTAAACTCTTTTAGTTCTTGTTCTTGTTTGTGTTTCAGTAATCAAGAAAAGAAAAAATATATATATTAGTTTAGCTTAATATATGATAGTCGAAAAAAAAAAAAAAAATGATAGTCAACTTGCTTATGTTTAGTTTGTCAAATAGCAGACTTTGTGGTTATTGTTTGTGTTTGTGTTTGAGTTTATGTTAGTTTTAGTTGTGTTTAAGTTTCTTGTTTGGTTATATACTTTGGATCGGTTTAAGTTTCTTGTTTGTGTTTGAGTTTGAGTTTCAGTAAAAGAAAAAAAACATATATAGTTTGTGTTTGTGTAGTTTTGTTTCTTGTTTGTTTGTGTTTGAGTTAATGCTTATTGAATGTGTTTGTGTTATTTAGTGTTGGATTCTGCATACGGTTTAAGTTTATTGTAATGTTTGTGTTTATGTTTTTAGTTAGTGTTAGAGTTATTATCTGCGTATATATGTTTGTGTCTGTGTTTGTTTTGGTAAAAAGTTGTTATCTGTTTAAGAAGAACTAAACAAAAGAAAAAAAAAAAATATAATAGCAAAACTTGCTCGACCTGGGATTCGAACCCAGATCTGCTAGACCACAAACCAAGCGACACAACCACTCCGCTCTTCAATCTTCTTTGTTAAAACTTTACAAAGTTTTATATAAAACCATTTTATTTTTATCTTTTTTCTTTTTAGCTTATTGTGAGCTTTTGCTTGTATGCGGCTTATTTGAAAAAGCACTTTCACCTTGCATATTTTTTATAGCTTTATTTAAGTCTAAAGTATTTTAAAAAAAAAAAAAAAAAAAATTCAGATTTTTAAAATTAGTTTTAGTATTTTTAGAAATTTAAAATAGTTTAAATAGTTTTTAATTTATAAAAAAATTATTAAAAAGTCAAAAAAAATATTTTTCTTTTTTTCCAAAATTTTCTTTTGTCATTTAGAATTTATAAAAATTATTTTGATACACGTAGGATTAGTTTTTCAAATATTTTACGTTTTTTACTCGTTCGTAGTTTATCATTTACGTAATTTACTTTTCATTTTAATAGATTTGAGTAACCAAACAAACTCTCGTCTTTTCAAGCACTGTAATTACGAACCGAAAACGATATCCTCAATTTCACGCCTCGCAGGGAGAACGACCCGGGTATACGCTTGCCCGGTTATTACAATTGGTTGTTTTTGCGTTAATGGTTTCAAGTTGACTTTTCTTCGTGAGAGGTTTGACTTGTGATTACTTTGACACGAATTCGAACTAATATCAAAAATTTGGCGCCGTTGCCGGGGAGGTGTGTTGCGACAATATCGTTACGGTTTGACGATTAGTGACTTGAAGAACCTTCCTCGTGAAGTTTCGTATATATCTTGTAAATATTTTTTTTATCAAAAATCCAAAAAAAAAAAAAATTGAAAAACCTTGAAAACCCAAAAAGATTTTCTTCTCCAAATTATTTTTCCTTTTTCTTTTGTGATTTTCAATGTCTCTAAAATTAAAAAAACCCAAAAATAATCTTCTTATCCTCTTAACCGTTTAATTCTATCTCTTTATCCCTCTATCCGTTTAATTCCTTTTCTCTATGTCTTCATCTTACCATTATGGTTGTCAATGGTGTGGCGGTCCTCATAATGGCGGGAATTGTCCCGGTTGTAGCATGGTGGAATCGGGAAACGGGTTTGTCTATGACCAAAATCCTTATTCCTACCATGAAACAACCGACTTTTTCAACCAGCCACCACACCATGAGATGGAAACCTATTCTTGTGAATATTGTGGAGGAGGTCCTCACCCGGGTTTTGATTGTCAAACAGGGAACATGTTTGTCTATGAGCAAGTTCCATGTGATCAAAGCTTCGGGTATGACCATTATCCATATGATTCACTGAATCAGTCACAACAAACTTATTGTTGTGAGTACTGTGGAGGTCCTCACTATAGCTCTGATTGTCAAACAAGGAGCCCGCTTGTCTATGAGCACGGCCCGTGTGACAATTATGACTATTCTTATCATGACCAACCTCCACAGTATCAAATGATTCATGCACAACCTCAGCCATCATTCACAGAACAAAAAAATGAAATTCTCATTGGTCTTCTTGATGTGCTTAAAGATCTTAAGGCCGAAATAGCCGAAGAACGAAGAGCACAAGAAAATCCTCATGAAGAATCTATGGCAGAATTACTAGCCAGAGAACGAGGAGCAAAAATGCGTGCTATATTTCGCAGGGCTGCCCTTCTTGATGACGATGATGATGATGAGGAAGATGACGAGGAGTGTGCCCCTGCAGATCTTCAAATATCAGATGAACCTCCGAGTGGCAATCCCACTCTACCTATCATTTCCGACTCTTCCCCTTCCCTCACGCCGGTTGAGGGAAGTGATCCTATCTTGGAAGAGATCGATGCTTGTCTTAAAGAAGATTCAATTTCTCCAGAAATTCCGCACAATAAGTTTAAGTTTAGTTGGGAGTATAAAAAGAGGATGACGATTACAATTCCCTGGAGACACCCATTTTGTGTGAATCCCGTTCCATGATACCATTTTTGATAATCATGCATGTTGTTTATTTTTATGTTAGTTTAAATTTCTCGCATTTAATAAAAAGTCGAAACGGGGTATACTTGATTCCTTTCATTACTTCATATGATCGGATTGCTAGGGACTAGCAATAGTTTAGTGTGGGGGATTGATGAGTGTGTAAATACTCATCATTTTATACCCATTAAAGACACAAAAAATGACCAAAAACACCCAAATAGATCAAATATTGTTGCAATTATTCGTGTTTTGTGTTTTTATGTGTTTCAGGTACAAAAAGATTGAAAACAAGGCAAAAATGGACAAAACCGAGCTTGGATGGGAAAAAGAGCAAAAATGGACATTACCGGATCGACTCGACACCATTTGAGCATTTAATGAAAAAAAAAGACGGAGTCGAAATCAAACTCGGGATATGGCATTTGGACAAATTTTTGATATTAGTTCGAATTCGTGTCAAAGTAATCACAAGTCAAACCTCTCACGAAGAAAAGTCAACTTGAAACCATTAACGCAAAAACAACCAATTGTAATAACCGGGCAAGCGTATACCCGGGTCGTTCTCCCTGCGAGGCGTGAAATTGAGGATATCGTTTTCGGTTCGTAATTACAGTGCTTGAAAAGACGAGAGTTTGTTTGGTTACTCAAATCTATTAAAATGAAAAGTAAATTACGTAAATGATAAACTACGAACGAGTAAAAAACGTAAAATATTTGAAAAACTAATCCTACGTGTATCAAAATAATTTTTATAAATTCTAAATGACAAAAGAAAATTTTGGAAAAAAAGAAAAATATTTTTTTTGACTTTTTAATAATTTTTTTATAAATTAAAAACTATTTAAACTATTTTAAATTTCTAAAAATACTAAAACTAATTTTAAAAATCTGAATTTTTTTTTTTTTTTTTTCTAAAATACTTTAGACTTAAATAAAGCTATAAAAAATATGCAAGGTGAAAGTGCTTTTTCAAATAAGCCGCATACAAGCAAAAGCTCACAATAAGCTAAAAAGAAAAAAGATAAAAATAAAATGGTTTTATATAAAACTTTGTAAAGTTTTAACAAAGAAGATTGAAGAGCGGAGTGGTTGTGTCGCTTGGTTTGTGGTCTAGCAGACCTGGGTTCGAATCCCAGGTCGAGCAAGTTTTGCTATTATATTTTTTTTTTTTCTTTTGTTTAGTTCTTCTTAAACAGATAACAACTTTTTACCAAAACAAACACAGACACAAACATATATACGCAGATAATAACTCTAACACTAACTAAAAACATAAACACAAACATTACAATAAACTTAAACCGTATGCAGAATCCAACACTAAATAACACAAACACATTCAATAAGCATTAACTCAAACACAAACAAACAAGAAACAAAACTACACAAACACAAACTATATATGTTTTTTTTCTTTTACTGAAACTCAAACTCAAACACAAACAAGAAACTTAAACCGATCCAAAGTATATAACCAAACAAGAAACTTAAACACAACTAAAACTAACATAAACTCAAACACAAACACAAACAATAACCACAAAGTCTGCTATTTGACAAACTAAACATAAGCAAGTTGACTATCATTTTTTTTTTTTTTTTCGACTATCATATATTAAGCTAAACTAATATATATATTTTTTCTTTTCTTGATTACTGAAACACAAACAAGAACAAGAACTAAAAGAGTTTACTAAACTAACAAGAACAACAAGAGCAAAACAACAAGAGCAGAAATTCTAAACGATTCACCTCAAAAACACTAAATAACTAAACAATAACTAAATAACGATACGCAGTAACAAGAACTTAATAAGCGAAAAAAAAACAGTAAACTAAACGAATAAAAATTAAAACAGAAATACAATTAAAATTAAAACCGAATTTAAATTACATTAAAAAGAAAAATACAAATTACCTTAAAAAAAAGCTAAAAATAAACCTAGAGAAAAAAAATGAAGGTGCGGCTGCCTACTACTATTTATACTAAAAATATCCGAAAACCCTAGCAACTAGTGTGTTTGTTGTGTGTGAGGGTTCCCTTGTGCGGTTTGTGCTTCTTTGATGGCCCTTGGATCGAACTTGGTCCTCACAACTTTAAATCTCGAACGTTGATCTTTCTTTGGTTGGTGCGGATCGATGAGGTGGAGGGGGGGACCAACGACATAGTCATGTGATTGTTTTGGAGGGTTGTGGTGAGGTGGAGAGGAGGGGATTAGAGGGTGGTTTAGGGAGATTAGGAGGTTGAAGGAGATGAAGTGGGGATTAGGGATTTTGACTAATTCTATTTGGGGGTTTGACCAAATAATGTCCGGTATTAGTATTTAACTTAGGGTGGGTCGGTTTTAATGGTGGATCGGGTATAGTTATTTTCGATGTGGGCCGGTTGGGTTTAAGTGGGTCGATGGGTTAAGTAGTATTGGTGGGTTAAGTTGTGTTTAGTTTTGTTGTGGGATAGTGGTGGGCTTATGATGGGTTTAATGGGAAATATGATTGGGTCTATAGTGGGTAGATGGCTAAGTTGTTTAGGATCCGGTTGTGGTATTTAGATTAGGATGAATTTAGTTTAGCCAAGGACCAACTTTGTAAATAGGTAAACCTCAAGGACCAAATCTGTTATTTCTCCAAAAATAATCCAAGGGTAACTTTTGCCAAGTAAAAATAATCCAAGGGCCATTCTTCAAAAATAATATCTTTGACGAATTTTTCCCCGGCTTCGGCTCTATAAATCTCTTTTCCACGTCTCGTGCTCATTTTCTCGGATTTTGCTTGATTTTGTCCCTTTTCCATGATATCCGTACCTGCATCGAAACAAACACAAAAACACAATATCTTTGGCATTTATGGTTAGTTTTTGGTCGTTTTGGGTCCGGTTTTGGTCAAATAAAAGTATGTGTTTAAGCACATACCAAAATTCCCCCAGACTAAGATATTGACGTGTCCTCACGCAATGTTATATAAACACGTTTTTGAAACCAAAAATTTCAAATCTCTTTTTACTAACTTTGAGAAGTAGCAAAATTTTCAAAAGAGATTAAGAAATCTTAAGTTTTTAAAAACTCCCCGATTTTCCTTTTATTCTATTTTTGTATTTTTCTCATTTTCATGTGACGGCTTTGTTGACAATCATTATCTCACGATAACTTTCAGGTTCTTCGAGCAGGAAACACGACTCATAAAGAAGTGACCATACGGATAAAATTCGTCGTTCCTGATTTTTCACGAGTCCCCAAACTAAGCGTAAAAACGAAATCATTGTTATTTACAAGTTAGATTGCCAACACTACCCAGAAAGCTAATTGTGGACTCTTTGTTCCCAAATTCCTATTTTCCTCTATTTATTTTATTTTTGGTGAGAAATGAATTTCTTCAAATTCTCATTTCGATAAGTTTTAATCCGATAAAGATACCTAGTTTAGACTCTAAGTAGTTTCCAAACCTTCCCTCGAAAACCGTTGCATACAAAAATGAGGTCCACATCAAGGTCTCTGATTTAACACGATTTTGAGAATATCCCTTTTATTTGCGACCGAAACAACTCATCTACGAGTCCAGAGACGGAAGCCTTTATTAGGACACCCCCGGAGTCGAAGTTTGGCATTTTTAACATTATTAAGCACATTAACGTATTTAGTCCTTGGCCCTTTATAACAATCACAACATCGGCTGCGAACCGGCAAGATGTGATAGTCTATTATGACCTTGGAATTTTTCCTCTGCCTTTATTAGAAGTCTACAACATCGGCTGCGAACCGGCAAGATGTAGAAAACTTTTTATGGCTTTGGATTATTATTATACATTATCATATTCATTAATTATTTGCCAAACCCCAAGTCCTACGGCTTTTATAACAATCCCAACATCGGTTGTGAGCCGGCAAGATGGAATAGTCTATTACACCGTAACACTGGCAGTACCTTGATGTGTACCCAACTTCCATACGCAAGAATTCTCTAAGGAAGAAATAAAAACTAATTATCGCCAAAACCAAAATACCTTTAATTATTCCTAGATTACTATTTTTTTTTTTTTTTTTTTTTTTTTTTTTTTTTTTTTTTTTTTTTTGTGAAACAAGCTTATGGGAACAAAAAGCCACAAATAACTTCGATGAGCTCTAAAGAGATCCAACTACTCCACGTTTAGCAATCTAACTTATAAACAACTCTATCATTTCTCGTTCTTCGCAAATTTAAAATCTTAAATAATAAGATCCGCGAATGCTTAGCCTTATAATCAAGCCATGCATATATAAAGTCGATACGGGAACTTGCAAACTCTTAAAAAGAATTCGCGTTTTATAGCTCCTTGTGTAAAAGACTAGCACAAGCTTATAGATTATAAATGGTTAAGGGGACAAGCTAGGGCTCAACACGCCCGGTCAAGTCAGAATTTTATTCCTACTCTCACCAGCGGAAAGTCAACAAAAATGTCAAAATTTATTATATTTTTGCAAAAAATTTTTAAAATTTTCTCATTTTCATTTTTTTTTTTTTTTTCTCTCTTTTTTTTTTTTTTTTTTTTTTTTTTTTTTTTTTTTTTCAAATTTTGAGGAAAAAACGGGGTTGCGAGAGAAAACGGCAAAAATGCAAGGCAAAAATCAAATCGAAAGATTATAGACTCTCCAACACTAACAGTAGTATAGAATACACTAGCAGTAGTATGATACTTATAGCATTTTCCTTTATGCACCATAAGCAGTTGTATCATCCAAAGCAGCAGCATCTCTAAACCCAACAAATAATAATAATAATAAAATAAAAAATAAAATAGTGAAAAACTTATAGAATTCACGTAGGGTTTACTTCCCAAAAGTTACACACAAATTATGGAAACAATGCAAAAGTATATATAGGAGTTTGATCCTGACGGCATTAGCTTACAGGTGTGATGTTGTCAGCTCGCCGTATTCTATTTAAGGTCTTTCCACTGACTTTATTATGACGGCATCAGGTTGTAAGCTGTGACGGTGTCACCTTAAGGTTGTAACAACGTCACCTAGGCCGTCTCCACGCACTGACCGGTCACAAAAAATTGCAAAACTTCACTTTCTGGGTATTTTCAGTGACGGTGTC
Organism: Artemisia tridentata subsp. tridentata; assembly: GCA_021014915.2. Classification (NCBI taxonomy): domain Eukaryota; kingdom Viridiplantae; phylum Streptophyta; class Magnoliopsida; order Asterales; family Asteraceae; genus Artemisia; species Artemisia tridentata. The sequence continues at coordinate 375,801,970 of CP139508.1, forward strand.
AGACATGTCGGTCACAACTTTAAAACTTTTGTCTTTTTGTCCAATCTTCGTTCAAATGAGCCCAAATCTTGTACGTTTCCAGTAAATGCATAGTAAAAGACCTAAAAGCTAAATAGAAAAGGTTTTAAGCAATAAATGATACAAAGTGCATGAAATCAAGGGTTAAATGGCCTCTAAAAATAGTATAATCTTATGAAAGCTGCAAACAAGTTGGAGAAGCATATTCGAGAATTGGTGTTATCGTTACCCATTTGAACATACTCATGTTATTGTTATTTGAATTTAGATTTGGAGATTTGGTTCCTCACTTGGATTGCATTGGTGATGAATGGAAAATATATATAATAATATATATATATATATATATATATATTATATATATATATATATATATATATATATATATAGGGTGGGGATACAATGAAAAGTCCTTAGAATGAAAAGGATGGGAAGCGATCTCAACCATCGGATTAGGGTGGGCAAGATAAAAAGGCGGTGTCATTTTTGTAAATATTGTAAAATTCAAGGGCAAATCTGTAGTAACTACAAACTAACCTCCTATATATCAAAAAACCGTATTCTAACTGAATTACCTAGATCTGGTCATCATTTTTCACCAAAAATTCACACACGTCTCTCTCTTAATTTCACACACTAAATTCACACACTAATTCCGGCAAATTGGTACAGCATCAAATCGATGGTGAAGATGAATCTGCAACAGTTTAAACCTCCTCGTAAGTTGATATACAAACTCTAAAATTGTTACTGCAGCAATTTTTAATTTAATTTTAATGAAATCGTGTTTCTGAATTACCTACTGCATCAAATCTGATAGCAAAACACGATTTTGTTCAAAAGTGTTTGGATGTGTATGTTTATGACTGATGCACTAGATTCTGAACTGTAATACAGTAGTTGTCTAGATTTTGATTTGCTAAAATCGTGTTTTTATTGATTTGTTAGGATTTGTGTTTGTAAGTTTTGTTGTTTGTGAGATGCACTGGAATGAGAACTATGATGCAGTAGGTGTTGAGTTGCGGCGTATAAGGATGTATACAAGGTGTTTGATAAAATGTCTCAATGGGATTTTATACCTGTGATGCGCTAACTTTACATTCTGATGCACTAATTTTGAACTGAGATGCAATAGGTGTTCAGTTATCACCTGTAAGGATGAAATATGATAAACATAGGTTGTCTAATGTTCTTAAAAAGTATTTTTATGTGTGTTAGAAAAATTAATGTCGTTGTTGTATTGAATTGATGCAGTAGGTAGATGTTAGTTGCTTATAAAATTAGATTAGGTTAGGCTAAGTGAGATTTATGTGCTTAAAAGTTACTTTATTTGTGTTTGAATGATTAATGCGGTTGGTGCAAACAAGTGATGCAGTAGGTAGATATTAGTGAGATTTACTACATTATATAGTTATATGCTACTGCATTATTGCTATTTTATATTCTACTACATTACATCTATTTGTTAGTGCATTACAATATATAACTATAATGCAACAAATTATATATTGTAAGGCACTAACAACATACATTGCGATGCAGTAAGCTAATTATTTTTTTTTGTTCTTTTTTTTTTTTAATTCAAGAAATGAAAGCAGCTTTAAGAGACAACTTGCTGAGATCTAATAAGTTGTTAGCCGATACCGATTACAGGTTGAAAATAGCTTTGGCTTTACATCCTTAGGATGAGGATTTAAAGAAAATAGTGGAGGAAGGAAATCGATTGTTCTTTGAAGCATATAGTTGCATAGCGTTTTATGTCTGATGCAGTAGTTGTGATAAAGTGCTATAGTAGAGATTTTGGCATATAAGCTTACAATAGGTCAGTCGCATAGAAAAGTGATTTTGTGTTTGTTTGAATGTGTGATGCAGTAGATGTGAAAAAGTGATGCAGTAAGGAATTATATTTATGGAATTTTTTAGGTTTATATATGATTGTAGATTAGGTATGGTGTGTTGTGTTTTAAATGTTTGAAAGAGTTTGTGTGTGTGTTTGTTTGAATGCATGATGTAATAGTTGTAAAGAAGTGATGCAGTATGTTCTTGTATGTGTCATATAAGTCTAGATTAGCTCAGGTGCGTAGTGTTTTAAGTGTTTAAAAGAGTTTGTGTGTCTTTGAATGCATGATGCAGTAATTGTAAGGATGTGATGCAGTAAGTTCTTGTATGTGTCATATAAGTCTAGATTAGGCCAGGCGCGTAGTGTTTTAATTGTCAAAACGTGTGTATGTATGTGTTTGATTTATTGATGCAGTTGATGTAATGCAGTGATGCAGTAGGTTCTTGTATGTGGCATATAAGTCTAAATTAGTTTAGACGCGTAGTGTTTAAAGTGTCGAAATGTGTTTGGTGTGTTTGAATGATTGATGCAGTTGGTATGATGCAGTGATGCAGTAAGTTCGTGTATGTGGCATAAAAGTCTAGATTAGGTTAGGCACGCAAGTGTTTTAAGTGTCGAAAAGTGTTTGTCTATGTGTTTGATTGGTTGATCCAATATTTGTAAAGTTGTGATGTAGTAGGTTCTTGTATGTGTCATTTAAGTGTAGATTATGTTATGCGTGTAGTGCATTACCGTTTTTATTCTACCGCATCACTATTTATTTGTTACTGCATCACAATTTATATTCTACGGCATTACTATATTTATTCTACTACATCACTCTTTATTTTTTACTGCATCACCTTTTATTTGTCACCGCATCACAGTTTATGTTTAAAAGAAAAGACATAGAATTGGAGTTGGAGTTGCCTTTTATGTTTGCTGCATCACAGTTAAATTTCTACTGAATGATAAATGCGGTTGTTGTGTTCAATTGATGCAGTAGGTAAATGTTAGTTGCTTATAAAGTTAGATTAGTTTATGCGAAGTATATTTATGTGCTTTAATATGTCTATGTGTGCGTTTGAATGCTATTGATGGAGTTGATGTAAACAAATGATACAGTAGGTAGATGTTGATTAAATATGAGGTTAGATTAGGATAACTGAAGTGTGTTTTGAGTAAATGATGCAGTTGATGTTAATACTGATGCAGTAGGTTATATTTTGAGTAAATGATGCAGTTGATGTTAAAATTGATGCAGTAGGTTATATTTTGAGTAAATGATGCAGTTGATGTTAAAATTGATGCAGTAGGTTATATTTTGAGTAAATGATGCAGTCGATGTTAAAATTGATGCAGTAGGTTATATTTTGAGTAAATGATGCAGTTTATGCAGTTGATGCTAAAATTGATGCAGTTGAATATTTGTGTGATCTATTTGTCAGGTTTCTACAATATTGCTTCTGCTGGAAAGCATATAGATTTTGTGAATACGAGGATGCTAACGTTGAAGCGCTGTATCCATGCGACAGGTGTTGTCTCAAGATATTTTTGCACTCTGCTGTAATAGTCAATACACTTCTTGTGAAGTGCATAGTTTGTTTGTTTTCAAGTTACAGATTTTTTATATTTTTTTATGCTGTCCAGGATTTTATAACTCGAGTGCAGGAGATCATTACCAAGTTCTAGGTATTTCTCACAATGCTAGTAAAGAGGAGATCAAGAAGGCCTTTTATGTTGTAAGTTGCTTGAATTATTATGTTTGTTTAAACGCTGCCTGACCAGCTTTACCTGTACCTTTTCTCAACTTTAATTGTTTAAGATGCATTTGGTTCCAATTAACTTTCTAGAAACATTGGAATTATATCCAAACAAGCATACTTGTGAGAGGCAAAGTGTTATTGGGGACAGAATGACTTTTACATGATACATTGACGTGTGAGTGACACGAAAGTGACAGATACAGTGGACGTAGGATGCTAATTATAAATTTTGGCATATGGTGCATTGAAAAGTCTTTAATTATGGTGGCAAAAGTATTTTCAGTCTCAGCGAGTTTGGCCTTAGAATCCTAGTCTGTTAAAAGCAATCAACCTGCTTACATTGCAACTTTGCTTTATCCTCATTGTGTAACTTAATAAAAATCCGCAATGACTGAAGTGTCCTACTTGTTTCTGATTGTCCAAGGTAGCTAGACCCAAATCATTATTCTAGCATCTTTGTATTTATATAATTGCTTCAGTGGAAACCTATTACACATTTTTGCAAAATGACACATGAATTGTCATTGACCATGTGCTCAAGTTTTTACTAACTTCATGATTGTGTATACTAGTAAATGTTGAATAAATTTTGAGTTGCAATCGCTTCAATCCTACATGAAATACTTTCTTCTGATATGGATTATAGCCCTCTGACTTTTAAGGTCAAATCTGTCGGTTTTTAAATTTAGAAGGATCGAGAATTTAATACAAATCCTAGAACACTACTTTGTATTTTATGTGTATTATAAATCTTGATTTTGGGTGTCAATCTTTAGTCTCAAAAGCTTCAGAGACCAATATGAAATCAGGATTTGACAATGACCTTTGGTGTCTATTGATATGACTTATAGGCGTTATAATATCACCAAGATGTGTTCTTCCATTAACAGAAGAGAACGTGGAGAAGGTATTGGACGAGGTTCGACCTGGACTTATGGCTGATGGAGGCAATGTTGCCTTACATGAGATTGATGGTCTTGTTGTCGTGTTAAAACTAATGGGAGCATGTGGGTCGTGTCCAAGTTCCACAATGACACTAAAAATGGGAATCGAGACTCGACTTAGAGATAAAACTCCTGAAATCATGGATGTCGAACAGATTCTTCATACAGAAACCGGGCTCGAGTTGAATGAGGAAAATGTTGAAAAGGTATGGATCTCTGAAGATGAAAATACTTATCATATCTCATTTCATATAGACTATGTTGACCTCAAAAGTCAATTTCAGAAATTTGACTCTCTAAGAATGTCTTTAAACTGCAGATTCTTGCAGAGATTAGGCCATACTTGGTTGGCACAGGTGGTGGGATTCTCGATTTTGTCGAGATCAAGGACTATACAGTTAAAGTTCGTCTAAGTGGCCCTGCAGCAGGGGTGATGACCGTTCGTGTTGCATTGACGCAGAAATTAAGAGAAAAAATACCGGTTATTGCAGCTGTTCAGTTGATAGAGTAACAAATACCCTGTTAGAACAGCACATATCTATTGTAAATTTGACAGACGAGAGGTTTATGATAGTTAACTTTTTGAGATAATTATAATGTTTTTGTTTCATATATTGAGGTTTTTATTTCCAGTAAATTGCTTCCTTTCGAGCTTTAGTGCCTTGTTTTTAGCTATACTACGAAAGTCGTTTATGTGAGTTACTAGGTCACTTTTAATAGACAAATAATTATTTTTATGCTTCCTCTATCCCACAATAAAAGAAAAATACCCGTTATTGCATCCGTCATATTTTTGTTGGTAAAGAGAACAACGTATGTAAATTTGACAGACGCAAGTTCTATGCTACAGATTTTCATATCCAGCGAATTAACTTCCTTCTGAGATTTTGTTTTCTTTTTAACCACAGTTAAAACGATTCTGCTAGTTACTAGGTCATATAACCGTGATTCTCTTTTCTTAAAAAGAAGATAGTTATGTGTTTCACAATTCACACCAGGCAACCACAAGTACAGAAGTCGGAATTTCTGATAATTGATAGACCAGATTTTTTAAGTGTCTTTCGGTTTCTATGTTACCGAGTTAAAATTCCGAATTCACACAATAATCTAAGAACATTTATGTACCCCATACGACAATATATATCAAATTGACAAATTAAAAAATATAAGTTTTAAAACCAAACACAAAAAGACTGCTGTCGTATCAATTAAAATTCTTTGCATATAGCTTCAAGATCAAGAGACAATGTATTTTCAGAGTAGCAAAATAAGATTGAAGCACACCATATAGTAACCAAAATCTAATGCTAAGCTATTCATCATAAGTTTCAGCAATCGATCCAACATGAATCTTTCTGTTAAAAAATTCTGGTACCACCTCACATTCTAGGACCCGCAAAACTGAACATGCATGTATGAGCTCAAATCTTCAAATTTTCTACAGCTGCAAATCATTATAATTGTTAGTTCATAAAAGTATAGTTTATCCAAATTTATAAACAAAAAATAGTTACCTTTGACAGGTAGTTCATCCTGTGGCTTCATTGCAGGAAAAAGTAGAACTTCCTGTTTACCACATAAAGAAGAATAAAGTTAATCACTTGACAACCCAAAAACATTCATAACTAATAAAGAAAATATCACATAAATTAAAAACAAATGTACAACTACAAACCTTGATGTTTTGTGAATCGGTGAGCAACATAGCAAGTCTATCGATACCCAAACCCCAACCACCAAGTTGGTGGCAACCCATATTCAAGAGCTGTTGACTTTTCTTGCAATTCACTTAAACATTTTTCGAGTTCACTAGTTTTCTCAGCAACCAATTGTTTCAACGAATCACGCTGCTGGACCAGTGCCTTACCTTTTGTCACGGCCATGCTAAGCTTTTCTTTCGTAGTACTGTACCTCGTTTTCTCCTGTTCAACTTCCCCTTGAAGTTTCCCAATCTCTGCATTTTCTCTGTTTTTGTCAAGTTGTTCCATCAGATGTCCGAACTGATATTCCAAATGGGTATTCTTTTCATTCAACTCGAGTTCTTTCCTTCTTACCACAAACAATTCTTCACGTGCAGAGAAAAAAACCGACTCCATGTCATCATCCATCTCAAAACCTGGCTTAACCTCTGCTAAACAATGGCCAAGCATTTCAGCTTCTGAAAGGAAGTGATGGTACTTCTCGAGTAAAAGTGACGTGCTTTTCTCGAGATGAGACAACTTCCCACTAACAGATGTATCAGAAAGTTCCGAATCACCAATGGCAATTACAAGAGAGGATAAAATCCTATCTGCAGTTGCCTCAAAAGATGACACGTCATCAGATCTAAGGTTTACCTCATCGTGTGACGTTGAATGTTCGTTAAAGATATGTATGGTGGCATTAAGTTCTCTGATTGTGCCCTCGGTTTGCAACCGTTCATTCAAAGATATTTCAATAAACTTAGAGCACTCATTTACCATCTCATGCAAGGGCAACAAAGACTTTTCGCCACCCTCCCCTGTTTCATCGGTAGGCGACTGTTGGTTGCTTAGAGCCTTAAGCTGATGATGAAGATTAATGACTTCTTTCATCAGCGCCTTTCTTTCTTCCTGCAAGATAACCTTAATTAGTACACCTGTAACACAGTTATGGCACAAAAAGAGGCGATAGCCAAATAGCCAACCTCGTCATCACGTGGAAGGATTTCTGTTTCAATTTCAGGCGCATTAGATGGGAGATTTCCCGTATAATCCATAAACGGCTGTTGGCGCGCCCTCATTGCAGAACCAGGGGACCTTGCTTCACTAGAAACCAAGTCATCAGGACAATCCATAAACTCATCATGTCCCGCATCTTCAGTTGTCCTTGCCTCATATGACTCATCCTGTACAGTATCTTCTACCCGTGTTACCACCACCCCGTCGTCCTGCTCCAGACGCTCAGCCTGAAGACGGGTGCTAAATTGTAAGTTTTCAACGCAAATAGTACAAGGGTACAAAAGTGGGTACCCGTCAAGTTGATGATATAGCTTAGAAAAGTATCTCTAGGATGTAGAAAATGAAACATTTTAAGAAGATGGTGGAAGTAGAATTCTAAGGCAGCATAGAACTCTAGAGAACAGTTTATCGGCAATTATTAGATTATTCATGAAAGCCCGAACCATCTCATAATAATCATAGTAAACATTCATTTATGAAGTAATCATTTTCTCTAATTGCATTGTTTTTTCTTTGCGTTATTTGTGCCTAGTTTATTAACACGCGTGTGACTTAATTACACGAAACTATAGCCAAAAGTGATGAAAAGAAGGTAAAAGCTAAATTTAATCTTGGTAAAACACCAATGCACCATAGTATAAGCCAACAACCACAAATCAAGTAAAAAAATTGACCTGATGAACATCAGAATCAGGATCAGGTGATGGTGATTGAATATGAACAAAACCATTTTCACCACCAGATGTTGGACTCCCTGTCCCATTCTCACCATCATTATCTTCTTCCATTGCTGCTACAGATCAGATCATCAATTAATTAGATCTATCTATATTTGATTCAAACAGTTACAATTTAGCACCCGTCTGCAGATGGTAACTAATTAATTAGATCTATCATACGCAGGGTTGAGTTTTTCTTTAGCATCTCCGCAACATGGAAATACACCAAGAGGCTATTAAATATTACCAGAAATTTTTTTTGGAAACTTAAAATTCTAGGAGAACTAACATCGTCCGCTAGGCCAGTACTATTTAGCTGGAGCTTCAGAATTCCAGTAATATCCACCAGTATATCAGCTAAAATCTGCATAGAGAACATCATATGCTATTAAATGATTATATACATCCAAAATCTGACAGCAGTATAAATCAATAAATAAAGCAGTAATATGTCCATATGTGAAAACTTAAAAGTAGAATAGGGATGCCTTACAACTCTTTCACAAGATTTACATTTGCAAGAACTAGAGCAGAAACGAAATTAGATACATACACATTTGACATACATAACGCAACCTACCTTTAGCATAATTCATCCTTATAAAAAACCTACTGCATCACAGTTCATATTCAAGTGCATCACACAAACAACCAAATATACAAACACATTTTACACACATAACGCACCCTACACTTAACCTAATAGATCCTTATACTCGACAACTGAACACCTACTGCATCACAGTTCAGAATCAAGTGCATCACACAAACAACCAAAAATACAAGCACAAATAACCTACTGCATCACAGTTAAAATAAAAACCTACTGCATCTTAATATGAAATACAACTGCATCGGCATTCAAAACAACTGCATCACAATGTAAATTTAGTGCATCACAGTTATAAAGTCTAGTTGAGACATTTTATCAAACACGTTGTATGCAACTTTCTTAAACATGTTTTGTATCTATATTTTTCTACATTTTGTTCCAGATTTAGAAGAAAACATGATGTAAATTTGAATCAAACTTTGAATATAACATACTTAAATCAATAAAAACACATAAACCAAACATAATCGAATTAAAATAAAGTAAATTAACAAAAAAAAAACTATTAAAAAAAAAATATTAACATCTTACTATCATTATTCATTGATGTTGCACTAGTTTTTGATGTTGAACTATCATTGTTAGTTGATGATGATGAACACTCTTTAAACAGTGGTATTGACAGTTAACAGTGGGGAAGGTGGTGCTGAACGGTGGAGAGGTGGCGATGAAAGGTGTGGAAGGTGGTGGTTAAGGCTAGGAAAGGTTATGGTGAAAGCTGGGAAAGGTTATGGTGAAGGCGAGAGGAGAAGCGAGAGGGAAGGCGGGAGGAGAATAATGAACGGATATAAAGGGTTTTTATAGGGTTAGAATAAAATACAAGTATTAAGATTAGGGGCGGACTATTTTGGACACATGGCGGCTTGCGGTGGCTTCCTAGCCTTTTCATTTTAAAACTCCTTCTCAAAATATCCCATCTCTATATATATATATATATATATATACACATACATTACAGTAAAACCTCTGTAAATTATACTCGATAAATTAATAAGCTCGATAAAATTAATAATTTGTCCAGTCCTAACTTGAGACCAGTACAAATTTGGACTCCAATCGATAAAATAATAAAATAATAATTTTTTTGAAACCCTTAGTGTATATATATTGGTCTCAACGAAAATATAAATTAATACTCCGTAATTACTAAAACATTCCATATATATATATATATATATATATTTTGTCATATCTAACTAGTATGCATTGTAATTTAATTTTCATATCTAACATATTGGAACTTGTTTTTTTTTTTAATTTATTTTTCATCTATAAATAGTATACAATGTAACTAGTACATATTAGAATTGGAAATTTAAATGCCATACGTAAAACCTTTTTAAATTAATAGATTATTAATTTATCGATATAATAATATTTCGCTAAATTAATAAAATATTATGGTACCAATATAATAATACTGTACAAAATCTCTTATGCTTACGATATGAATGTGGGAATAAACTGTTTAACAATTTTGTGTCATCAAGGAACTGACGTGCAATTTATGTGATGATGTTTTCTTGATTCACGTATAGATTTGACATTATTATATCTATATACTAAAACCCAAAATGTTGCAACCATCAAAAAAAGTGATTACGGGACACGTGGCTATTTATCAGTGGTTCATTCCTTAATTAAAACCAAGAATCTGCCCTGCTATTGGTCAGTCGGTCGTTGGAAATCAGAATAGAACTGTTCACTGCAATTAAATTCAATTAATCAACTCTCTATTGGTCCAATTGTTATACCCTGCTATATGTTTCCCCAAATTCTAGACTCTTCCTTTACACACTACCGCCTCAATCTAATCATCATCACCATCTATAAATAATATTCCACAGGTAATCAAATCTTTGTAGGATTTCCAATTCATTCTTAAATTTTACATAATTAAATCAAATTAAATTCTTTGTTTGCTTAGTTACTCATATCTTTTGCAGGTTTTAATAGGTTTGTAGTATTATTACGGGTGAGATTAGTTACTATGACACGTATTTCGATACCAAAGCAGATTACCATTACAGAGTCATTTCTCCCTCTTTGTGCTTGATTATGTAGTGGTGCGAATCCGACGGTATGGTTTTCTAATTTGGTTAAACTTTGCTTTTTTTATTGTAAATCAAAAGTAGGGTTTGATTGTGCTTTTTTATTTATTATTATTTTTTATTTTTTTAAATGAATTGGGTGTTTTCAAATTTAGTATTATGTTCATTTGGGTATGGTTCGATTTAGGATTATGGTACTTGAAAAAGGTTTTCAGTTTTTAAGATTTTTTGGAAACCTCATAAGCTTAAATTTTTTGGCTTATGAGGTTGGTTAGTGACCTTTAGCGTCCCGATGCTTACTGGCCGATTAACTTGCGTATCGAGTTGGGTTGAGATTATTTGCAGACAAAAAACACTGACTTCAGTTTTTGGTTTTGCTTTTCAAGAAATGCTTCTGGAGAGTGAAGGGTATATGATCGAACAACAAGGAAAGTGGAGACATTATTATTATATATACTGATCACCAAAATCTCCCGGCCATAAAAAAAAGTCATTAAAGGACGTAGCTTTTAAGCGATATGCTTGTTACTTTGGAAATATTTGACCTTTTTTACCCGATAATGCTTGTGGTTATCATTTACATACTTTGGGAGTAACTGTTGAGGTGCTTTGCACCATTGAACTCAACTTCTATCCCATAATGTGATATGCCTGTTACTTTGGAAATATTTGACCTTTTTTACCCGGTTGTATATTCGAAGCATGCTGGGATAGAAGTTGAGTCAACGACAGTTGAATGTTTGTGGTGCATGTGGTGTTTGGGGATGAACAGGACGTTGACCCAAACGATCAAAATTTAGGTCTTGGACACCTATACAACGTGGTAAGCTATTTTCGCTCATGAAGGTTCTGCATATCATTGGATGTTATTTTGCTGACAGTAAATGGCTTTAGTTGATGTAAAAAAACTGCAATTCTGCTACGAATGCTCTTTTCCAAACAAGTTTCTTTTCTTGCTCCATAGGTCGACTCCCCATTAAAAAAAAAGCACTTTTCTTAGCATGTTCACAATCAAAAAAACTTAACTATAATATGATTATCATTAATTAATGGCGAGATACGACAACTCTATTATTGTTTTTTCACCTGATGGTTGTCTGCTCCAAGTTGAACACGCTTTGGAAGCTGTTCGAAAAGGCAACGCTACTGTTGGTGTTCGCGACACCGATATTGTTGTCCTCGGTGTCGAGAAGAAGTCCACCGTTAAACTTCAATACTCTAGGTTTACTTTTTAACTTTTACTTTTATTAATTGTGATATTGTGATTTTTTTTGTTATGCATGGCTATGTATAGTAGAAACCAAAATAATACTGAAAAATATATTGATAATGAACTTTCCACTATATTACGGAACATGAATGTTTTATAATATTTATAAAGGTTATGTTATGCATGAATATGAGGTACAAGTTTAGAATTATATACCAGTTGTATTGTATTTATAAAGATAGAGGGAGCGTGGTGATCATTGTGCCTAGATCAAGTCTAAGACCCGTGTGTGGGTCCCTCGGACTCCGGCTATGTAGCAGTGAATAGGTTTACTTTTTAACTTTTACTTTTATTAATTGTGATATTGTGATTTTTTTTGTTATGCATGGCTATGTATAGTAGAAACCAAAATAATACTGAAAAATATATTGATAATGAACTTTCCACTATATTACGGAACATGAATGTTTTATAATATTTATAAAGGTTATGTTATGCATGAATATGAGGTACAAGTTTAGAATTATATACCAGTTGTATTGTATTTATAAAGATAGAGGGAGCGTGGTGATCATTGTGCCTAGATCAAGTCTAAGACCCGTGTGTGGGTCCCTCGGACTCCGGCTATGTAGCAGTGAATAAGTTGTTCATGCAACCATCAATGTCCTTAACTCAACAGTATTACTACTATTTTTTATCCGGTACGTGGCCAGATATATACCATAGCATAGTGAAGTTACTGAGAAATTGAATTGAATTGAATTCTCACCTGTGCCATTAAGTTTTGGTTATAAAATGAAGTTTTGGTTATAGAATTATCATATCAGAAACTCAACTTTTTCATCAAGACTTCAAGAATCTGAAATGATGACCAGAAAAGCAATATTTAAATTGCCATTTTTTTCCTTAGAAAATGATTTTATCATTGTAACATGCTTTTTTGTCTAGCTATTTGCTTTATCATGCTCTATTCATATGGCATACTGAACTCGATTCTTAATCTCCGGTATAATAGGCTTTGTCTCGACTTAATCAATGTTTGCCATCGCAAAGGTCTGTAAATAAAAGTACAAGGAGGTGGGACTACTGATTCAAATCTCCTATACAACTTTGTATACAGTTAAATCAAGGTATAGTTATTAACTTTAGAAGTGTACTGACTAAAGTTAAACTACTTTTTATAAGCAGTTTAAAATTTTGAAGTTAGAAAAATTAACTCATGGAGTTCAGATAACACAGTTGACTTCTTCAGAAAGTCAACTGTAAAAAGTGCCTTACTGAATGTTTATGTCTTTAATGTTTGTATTCTCAAGTTCACCGAACTCTTATCTTATTTGCATTGATAACATCTATTCTCATGTTTTTTTTATGTGTTTGGTTTTATGGTTGATGCTTAATTTTGTAGAACCGCCGCCGTCCCGCTGCCACCCCCGCCGCCATGTACATGGGATTTCTGGGACCCATTTATGTCAGATAGAGTGGATACAGTAAGGGAGGAGAGTGAATGAGAGGAGACAGTAGTCACTACAACGGCCGCTGCAAATGTGGCAGTGCCGCCATCTGTTGTGAGTGGTTTTTCTAAATTGTCATCTGATGAAACTACACAAAGTGATATGCCTGTTGCTGTTGTTTCTGGTAAATGTAAAGATTTGATGGAAATTATTAAGGAATTAGATGAGTATTTTCTTAGGGCAGCTGATTATGGTGGCATGCTGTCTGCTTTCTTGGAAGTTCCTAAATGCATGTTTTCTGACCAACAATCCTCAGGTAATATGATGTTGTTTTGAATATGAAATTGTTAGTCAACTATTTGAGGTCAAAGATTTGATTTTGTATAGTTTAATATTATGCATGATTCTATATGTTTGTGAAATAGTATTAAGTTATTTACATTGATGACTGCTAAGGTTTTGAATTAGAATTAAAAAATTGTTGGTTTGACCAGAAAAGTGAAAGTTGAAGTGGGCAATAGAGCATTGTAGAACTTGATTACAAATTTGTAATTTTAAGTTTTTTCGTTGCATTTTAATGCATGTGATATACATATCATTTGAGTCATGCATTCTATTATCAAAATGTTTACTTAATAACCCGTAAACAGTAACTTCGCGACCACATCTCCGCCAATAGAAGAACAAATTAAGTTTAATTACTGTTAACAATTCCAATGTAACCACACATGAACCAATAGGAAATCAGTTTGCCAGTTTTAATTAAGGATAAAGCCAGTGAGAAATAGACACGCCTTCAAAAAAAAAAATGTTAACATGCCCTCATTGCTTTCCTGTTTGATAGATATATAATTAGTAATCACAAACAATGTGATGGGCAAATAACTGTTCCCCTTAATCTCTTTTTCTATTAGCTCATTAACACTATACCACCTGTTTATAAACACTCCACAATCAACATCGCATAATACAAAAAATAAAAAAAAACAGCCACCACGCAGCATCGTGCGGGCTTACATGCTCGTTATCATGTAAAATTAAAAAGTATTTTTCCTTTTGGAGTTTTATCGCCGCACTACAAAATAAACAATCCAACATTCTTTAACACTACAATTGTCAACATACATTTTTCAATCTTGGTCTGTAACTTAACCCAAATTTAAACACAATTAATTCATGTTGAACCGCATCCATGCACGTGACTTATAACAAGTAAAAGATAGAAAAGAGAAAACAAACGTTACAACACTTTTTGCTATAAAATAGGGTTAAGTCTATTAAATAAAAACACACTTTCACAAATATACATAGTTAGTAAACCAATCTTTTCTTTTACCGTTCTATTAATTGAAACTTGTTTGTTTGTAAAAAATTGTGAATTATTACCAGTACACATTCAATGTATTTAATTTATTTTTACACGTCATAATATTAATTCCACGTGTATTGTCCAAGTAGATGTATTTTCACCCATTTAATTTGGTTTAGCCTTAATATTGAGTCGACCCGATGAGGTTTTTACTTAGAGCACCTGGTGCAATTGAAATCATCTCTCGCCAGTCCATCATGGCACCTCGCCATGCCTAGCCATCACACCACGATTGCTCGTTTTTTTGGCCATAGAGCACCTCGTCGTCTGCATGACGAGGCTTTGCTTGTACTTGTTGTCAAATGGAAACGTTGCACAACGGTTTAAAATATATCCGTTTTATTTATATTAATTTTTTTATTTTTTTTAAAATACACATATTACACACTATAAATATTACACATTTTAATCAAATTCTACACAACTTTTATTTCAAAACACTTACATATAAGAAAGAAACATGAGCAATTCATCTTATTCCGGTGAAAGTGATCTTGAAGAGATAACGGAGCTGGAGATGATTCTCCAAGAGTTTGAGACCGAGCAATCGTTCCAACAACAAGAAGCCGGACCTTCATGCCACCGTAGATACATCCCCCGTGAACGTGACATTGCTGAAGAACATCTGATGGCTGACTATTTTGGTGACAACCCAAAATATACGGAAGAAAATTTTAGGCGTCGCTTTCGTATGAGCCGTAAACTATTTTTAGAAATAGTACAAGGTATTGAAACATACATTCAAACTCATCATTCTCTTCCCAAGCATTTTGATTTCTTTAGAGTCCGACCAAATGCTGCGGGTGTAATGAGTTTTAGTGTGATTATGAAATGCACATGTGTCATACGCCAATTGGCTTACGGGATAGCAGCTGATGCATTAGATGAGTATTTACAAATAGGGGAACACTGTGCACGCGATTGTCTAGATTTTTTTACCATGTGCATAATCCAGTTGTATGCGAAGGAGTTTTTATGAAAACCAAACGAGAATGACATTCGCAACTTGTACGACGCACAGAACGCGGTTCATAAGATACCAGGAATGTTGGGAAGCATCGATTGTATGCACTGGTAATGGAAAAATTGTTCGAAAGAATGGCAAGCCAATTTCACAGAGGTGATAAAAAGTATCCAACTATAATGCTTGAAGCCGTTGCGTCATACGACTTGTGGATTTGGCATGCATTTTTTGGGGTAGCGGGTGCGAATAACGATCTTACCGTTTTGAATAATTCTCCGTTATTCGACGACCTGCTTGATGACATCACCCCTGAGGTTCCGTTTGAAGTATACGGGCGTACATTTAACCATGGGTATTATCTAGCTGACGAAATTTACCCAGAGTGGGCATCTTTTGTCAAATCATTTACGGTTGCAAATAACCCAAAAAATGCCTTATTTAAAGCGAAACAAGAAAGTGCTCGAAAAGATATCGAAAGGGCTTTTGGTGTCCTCCAAGGACGTTGGCATATTATTGCCCAACCGGCGCGTGCATATACTGTGGGCAAGTTACGGAGAATCATGTACTCGTGCATCATAATGCATAACATGATTTTGAAAGATCAAAACTTTGCGATATCCGAAGCTAGCGAAATGTATATTTCTCCGCAACCAAATATACAAAATACATGGATTGAGCGTTGTGCAGTGCAAAGAAGAAAAGCCAAAGAATTACATGATAAACGCAAACACGCAAAGCTTCAACGATGTCTCATCGAGCATGTTTGGCAACAACATCAATGGGAACAAATTCAACAGCAGAATCCGAATAATTAGTTTCGTTATAATTTGATGTATTTCTTAAGTTGCTTTTTTTTTACCATATCGTTATTTTACGTTTCGTATGTTTTTTATTGTGTTGTATTGTATTTTTATTTTTAATGAAATGAATTTAGTTTATTTAGAAATTTGAATAAAAAAATAAAGTTCTAAGTGGTGGACCTCAAATGAGTAAGTCGTGGTTAGTTGTTAGTGAGGGGGTTAGTTGTAGAGGTTTGTTAAAGTGATGTGGCACCCGATGGGCCCCAAATGAGGAGTTATGGTTGCTCACTGCACCTTGTGCTCTTAAAGGTCGTGTTCCCAAATCAAAACCCTAATTTTTTGTCTAACCCCTTTTCCCCAAATCAACAATGTCTTCTTTTTCATTTTCCTTTCTTTTAAATCGTACTTGTCATTTTAATCTCCCTTTAAAGGTCTTAACTTCATGGACCCCCAATAATCCGGCTAGAAGATTTCTTGTTTGCCCAAATCGTTCCTAATCCGTTAAGAAGAAATGGGATATCTGGTTGTGGTTTGATCAAGAGATAGATACGGATTGGTACATGAATCATTTGTACAAGATGTACATCCTTTTAAATCCTCGTTAAAGACGTGAATTGGATAGTGAGATTAGCCGTTAGACAAGATTGAGGAACTTGAAGTTAAATTGAATGAAAAGTGTGTTGAATTTCATAAATGCGTAGAGATTTAACCTTTTGGAAGTCAACATTTATTATTTTTTGCAATCTTGGTTTCATTGGTGTTGGTAATGAAATAGACTTTTGTCTAGGTGATGTTGTAGAAGTGTCATTTTAGGTTTAGATTGTTAGTCTTTCTAGTTTAAGATTCCTTGTCAGTTTTTGTATCTTTTGTATTAGATCAATGAATGGAAATCCTTTGTTGTTGTATATTGTTGTTACTTATATCATTACAATTTATGTATAGATTGTACATGGCAATCATATATTATGCTAATGGCAAAGACTATCACGGAGACAAACATAAAGAAATACAACATTAAAAAACAGTCAAAGGAACAACAACATAAAGGCTTAGCATTACTAATGATAGTCAATACATGTGGGGAACAACCCCATTGTTTATCACAACCATGTGACCATACCTAAAGATAAAGTATAGTTTTCTTAGACATTACAAGACCACCACTTAAGTATACCAAATAATGGTTTCCATATTAACCCATTGGTAAAAGCAAATAAAGTGTTTTTAATAATCAACGTCAATGGCTTTGTCAAGTGTTGAACCTGTGACTTGAGCATCAAATTTAAAGTTCTTTCCTTACATATTAGCTATCCTCTCTGACCTTCCCTTATTCTTCACATAGATTCTGAATGGATGTGGATCTTGATTCCTTGGTCTTTTTCATTTCCTCTGTTTTTAGTCGTCTGAGATTCATTTAAGTTTTTTCCATTAGAAGCAACATCCATACCTACTTGTGCTTGAACACTGGAAAATGTTGGAACATTCATGACTGATTCTTGAGTGTTTACATTTAAGTTAATGGATGACTTAGTTTTTGTTGCATGGTTCAACATTAAATGAATCATATTTAACTGTCTAGCCTTGATTGTAATAATATTAATGTGTTCCAATTCTTGTTCTTCTCTTTCTCTATGCTCATCTAGCCTATCTTGAATTATTTCCTCTTCCATAGCCTGTTGAAATGCTTCTTCATCAAACCTGGCTTGATATTCAATGTCTTCAAATTTTTTCTATTCTTCTTGTTCGTACAAAAGATCCTGAAGATACTCATGTTTCATACTCTACCTAATATAATCTGCATCCATCAACTATAAAACAAATATAATCAAAAGGGTTGTTGTTGTTGTTGTTCAACATTCCAAGTGGGTAATGGGGCAAGCATTTTTCTATGGCATGATAAGTGGTGGGGACCTGATCCTCTGAGCAAAATTATACCTATGGATAGGATTGAGCAAGCTGGTATAAGTCAAAGTCTGAAAGTCAAAGACATGATTAGTAATGGTCAGTGGATGTGGCCTGATAACTGGCTCAATGATTTTCCCATTATCTCTTCTATTCCTATACCTAATCTGTGCACAAACTCAATTGATAAATACATGTGGAGATCTAGTAATGGAAAGTGTGCAAATTTCTCAACCAATACAGCATGGAAAGATATGAGACAGTGTGGTAATCAGGTGGAGTGGTATGACATTGTTTGGTTCTCTAATTGTACTCCCAAACACTCCTTTATATTGTGGATTGCAATCCAGGGAAGGTTATCTACTCAAGATAGGCTGCAGAAGTGGTACCCTGATAAGGAAATGGCATGTCCTCTATGTGAAAGCTGCTTAGACTCTCTCAACCATCTATTCTTTGAGTGTTCTTACTCTATCAAAATTTGGAAGGCATTAAAGGAAAAAGCTGGTCATAGATCTTTGCTTGGCAGATGGGAAGATATAATATACAGAATGTCAAGAATAAAGCATAACAAGACTATTGGAAGTGTTTTGATGAGAATCATATTGGCAGCCTGTGTATACTTCATACGGAATGAAAGAAACAAAAGACTATTCTCTAATGATAAGATTGACAGTAAGGAGCTAACTGTAAGTTTGATAAATCATGTAAGATTTAAGCTTTCAAGTTTGACTGTGAGGAAGTCTGCACAAACTATGGAGGTTAGCAAGAACTGGGAGGTGGTTATGAAGGCTAAGGAGGCTACTAAAGGGTTTTTGGGCAACTGATGTGAAGATGATAGGAAACTAAGTTGTACAAAGCTCGAACAAAAGCTTATCATGATAGGAAACTAAGAATCCGGAAAGAATTTAAGGCCGGAGACAAAGTTCTTTTGTTCAATTCTAGGTACAAATTCAAAGCTCCTAAGCTCAGAACCAAATGGTTTGGTCCATTCGTGGTAAAACATGGTTTTCCATCCGGATATGTCGAATTATATGACAAGCATGGTGGAACTTTCATTGTTAATGGACATCGTATCAAACTCTACCATGATGAAGAGCAATTGAATGAATTATCAAGTGAAGAAATCCCATTTGAACTGCTCGATGAAAAGAAATACACTGCTATTCCATTTATGGCACCTTTTCTAGCTGATTATAAAAAAGTAATACCATGGGCTGCGAAAACTGGTTACATCTGGGATGTTCTCCCTAGAACTTGCAATACCGCAAAGTTACATGATATTGATAAAACTGGAAAAGGAATAGTAAAAGGCAATGTGGTGTATATTCCAAATAAGTCGGGAAAGAATTCCAAATATAAACCACGAAAGTAAGAAAGATTGAGTCGGGCTGATGACTTATTAATAAATTTAGCGCTTCTCGGGAGGCAACCCGTGTGTTTTTTAATTGTTTGTTTACTTTTATGCCCCAACGGTTTCACCATAAGTGTGGGGGCCTTACTAATATGAATAATAAAATCCAAAAATATTTTGCATTTTGTATGTTTTTGTTTTAAATAATTGATGCAGGTTAGGATGCTTGATCTTGAAGCGGTGGAATCATTCGATCTCAATATCCGATTTAGAGCCTGATATAGATTCCGAGGTTCAGGCAGTATCATTTCTTTTATGTTCCATTTCCCTATTTTTATGATCTATCGTTCTTTACATTGAGGACAATGTCAAACTTAAGTGTGGGGGGAGGAAATAGGAAAATGAAACTGGATTTTAAAATTTTCTATATTTTTTAGCCTTGTTTTTAATTTGTTTGCCCCTATAATCTAGTTGTTTTCGCACATTTAGGAATAACTAGATTAATCTACTAATAGAACATGTAATTTTTGAAAATTCGAGATGTGTCCTGATTGATATTGCGATCCATTTTTAGGATTGATAACATTGCTAGCACAATTATAGCCCATTCCACTAAATTGTGAGGATTTAAGCCTATTTCATATAGTATACATCTTTTACGCTTGATCTTTTTGCTATGAGTGTGCCGGTGATCTTATTTATTCTAGAACTTGTACATGCAAATCATTACCAGACCACAGTGAGATTACCTTGTGTGATATAAGTGTATTCGTGTGATAAGAGGCAACCTTAGGAATTAAACCAAATGGCCTTCCATTTTACATCTAATGATATATTAGCTAGCCACATCGGTTAGTTAACCACTTATATGAACTCATTTGTTAGCACTCAATTTTAGTGCTAGATACCATTAGTACACCCTCTGAGCCATCCTTTTCATTTTGTTACACTAGAAAAATATAAAAATATTGTACACTTTTAGCCTTAACCTTACCCATAGTCAAGTCTTGGTTGGTTACTAGCTACAAGGAAAGATGGTTGTTATGTGGGAATCCTTGAAAATGAGAAAGTTGCGAAATCTATGATAATCTCATAGGAGAACTATTGGTATTATGATCGATGAAAAATAATAATAATAAAAAAAATATAAAAAAATGATGAAAGAAAAGAAGAGAAGGAAAAAGAAAAAAATTAAAATAAGTCATCGCAATTGTTTGGTGACAGGAATAGCCAATGAGCTATATAAGTAAGATATCGATCAAGGATAGTTCTCGAGTTCAAAGGAAAGTGGTTGATGTAGCTAGTAGCAATTGGTTGTAGACGTTGACGATTTGTAAAGTTTTTATTTTAAACCAATTTCATAAATATATATCCCATGTCTTATCCCTACCTATTTGATTTAGTGGAAATTATCAAGTGTATTGACATGTGGTGACCATCCGATTTCTTGAGGAATTAGGTAACGTTGCTAGCGAGCTAGGGAGTGTTTTGGTGACCATCCGTTATGCAAGTAACGTTGTTAGCGAACCAAGGTACGATCTATTGACCATCCGTTATTTGATGATGCAAGAATTCATTGTTAGCGAGCTATTATGTTTTGCATGAGATAGTTGCACATAAGTCTTATATAACCTTTGAAGCCTTAAACCCAAATAAAAGTCCTCTTAGATGTTTACACTTGGTGCTTACGCCACGTCGGTGGAGTTTTGTTTCTTGTACAAGTTTATGGTAATATTTAGATCATGACTGAGCAATGAGTGTTATTTTCTTATATACTCACCCACTAAACAAATGAGTGTTGAGTGAATTATACTTCATTTCTTTTTTGTGAGGTGTTTTAACATGTTATCAAGCAAGAGAATCATTAAGGTATTGTCAAACATCTCGACTTTTCACCTATAAGCTTAAAAAGATGGATATTATCTTGTATTCGTGCTTGATGGATTTGCATCCCATTTTTAGAATCATTATAATTTATATCATGTGGATTTATTTCTAAAAGCTAGATTTGCTTGGGGGCAAGCAAAGTGTAAGTGTGGGGGATTTGATAACGCTCATTTTATACATGTTTTAGTTGCGTTATTTCTATGTTTATGCATTGTATTTGGTTGTATTTATGAACATATTATGCTTAAAAAGGTACAAAAGATATATTCAGGTTCAGGTACAATCAAGTTCAAGTAAATGGCTAAAAAGATGAAGAAAAGTTGTTAAATCAAGAGCTTTTGCACAAACGTAAGTTTCTTCTCACAATAAAGGCTTTGGAAGGATCGTTAAAGATAAAGAGTCAAGATTACAATGATTTCCAAGTTCAAGAAAAGATCAAGAATTGATGAAATGAATGAAAAGTTATATGTAAAGAATTATGGCTTGCTTCTTCAACCAAAGGTTCAAGAAATACATCTAAGGCTTAAATTCAACCCAAGGTTCAATAATGCCATGCCATCCTTACTCCAAAACTTGGGCTGGAATCTGAACCTTAGGTTGAGACTTTCAACCTTGGGTCGAAACAATTGCTGGCACACTTAATGACTATCTTCAATGAGCTAACTCTTCATATGGGTTGTCATTACACTTCATTTACTCCAAGTGCAGAATTTTTATGACACTTTGGGCTCAAGTATTTTGCTTGGTGACCAAGGGGAGTCATCTTATATATATGTATGCTTTGCCATGAGAGAAGACATCTATATACAATATATAATCTATTATCTACACATCAACAACTACTACAACTAATCTTATACTCAAAGGGGCGACAAGGAAGAAAAACGCAGGAAAAGAAGAAGCTTACATTCACCAATCATCAATTTAATCATTCAAGGAATCTTTGTTGATTATGTCACAAGTGTTCCTAATTCTTGTAATCATCATTACAACTTTTGTAAGACTTTTTAATTATGTTTTCAAGTGATAAATTTCTTGTGGTTATTTCTTTGTTTGCCATGAGTGGCTAAGTGCCTTGTGCACTTGCCTAGATGATGTTTGTTATATGATTCTTGATTGATTATGACTCCATGGTTCTAGTTAAACGAAAAGCTAATACTAAGATCGAATTGTGCTATTAAGAGTTTTCTCTACCAAAGAGTTGTCAAGTTTGGTTAATTGCTAATAGTGTAATGGGTTGAAAAAGACATTGTTAGTCAATTAGTTGTAAACCTTTGTCTATGAGGGTGTTACCTTATGTATTGACCATTTCATGAGTAACTTGGTTAAACTTGGAAAACTAAAATAGTGTGGTTGTCAATTGCTTGTGAAACGAAAGCGAATCAAGTGAATGAGTTGTGTTAGTCTTGGTTGATCAAATCTTAAATATTGTTTTTGTCATCTTAAGATCTTGACGAGGATTGAAAGTGTTGGAAACAATAGGATTAGTATACCCACTAATCGAATTAGAACACCACCTAATTCATTGATCATAATCAAATGGAACCATTGTCATAATCATATCAAGATAATTGTGCAAAACTAGTCTAGGCAAGTGTAGCTTTAATATATTGAATTTACATCATCATTATTTGCTTGCTATTAGAGTCGTTAATTAAGCTCGATATTATATTCAGAAACCCATATCAAAAAAAAAAAAAAAAAAAAAAAAAAAAAAAACTAAACAAATCCTAGTGAACGACCTCGGCTTACCATATTATCGCTTACTACACACGGACGAGTATACTTGCTTGTATGTGTTTTGTTTGAATCATTGGTAGATCGTGTTATAAATTTAAAACTTGCACACGAAACGGGCACATCAGTAATAATCGCAACGAATGCAATTATCATGAAAAATGGTTATTATTGCAACTAAGCTCATGACACCAACCCGTTAACATAGGGATCACCTTAGTGATATTTGAGGAACTAAAGTCCTCTTGGGGAGGTAACTTGCCAAAGTTACCTATTGTTATCAAATATAGTGCTATTGGTACCTGGTAGGGGTAAACCAATGGGAGTAGTCACACTCCAGATAGATCTATCCACTATATTCACGTTCACACACAAGTGATTATGGTTCATGAAATTTGGGAAATATTGGCAGGTAAAGGTACTCGTGCAATAATGATTTAGGATAGAAAAATAGGTTTATAGCATGTATCCCCCTCGCGGGTTTTTATAAAACAATCAAAACATTTAAAAGTGAGGCTACGAACTCACCTTAGTTTAGGGAAATCTGATTGATGTCAAAAGTGACTCAGATATTAGACGGCTTACTCACGCAACCTGGGGTAGTGTATGTCAAGTCTTAGTTGGTTTGTCTATGTTTCTAAACTTTGTTTTTAAAGTAGATGTTTCTTTAATTCACTAGATTTATATATAACGTAACACCGTTCGGGCTATCATAATCCAGAGGTCATGTAGTAAACGTTTGAGGAGCCAGGGCACTTTAACTCGAAAACCCAGCAAACTCGTCGAAACGTATACCCAAATGAAACCCCTCACATGAAATTCTCTAGTATTGTGGTACGTTGTTAAGTTAAAAAGATAGGTTTTCAATTTATAAAAATATTTCATTTATATCCTTAAGTTTGTAAATTGGCAATATATACCCTTGACTTATAAAATTTTACAAAACTAGTCCTTTATAATTATATATATACTAACCCCTTAGCTTTAAAACTTTACAAAATAGGTCCTTATACTTATAATTTTATGAAAATAGCAGAAATAAACCTTATACTTAATAATTTCCAAAAGTTACAATATATTCCCCTATGCATGGAATACGTTACAAAACTAGTCCTAAAACCATGCAAAGTGTGTTTTAAGTATAAAAAAAGGGTTTTACAGCTTATGGCTTATTAGAATAAGCTTAGATAAGTAGCTTTTAAGAGCTTATAGCTTATGGAAAGGGCTTATGACCAAAAATAGCAATTCGACTAGGTTTTAGGGTTTTAAAAAGATAACGCCTAGGTTTTAGTGAACAAAGCTTAAACATGGGATTATATGGGATCTAATAAAGCTTATAAGAATTCTAGAACTATAAGGGAGCTTATTGAACTAGTGGAAAGAATTACTCGACTAGAAATGGGTTGAAAAGAAGTTTCGGGTTTTCTCGGCTAAAAAGAATTCGACGAGGGCTTCTAGGCTTGATCCTCTAGGTTCTTTGGCTTCTAAGGGCTTCTATACTACTGCTAGGACTGAGTGAGAGCAAATTTTGGAGGTGGTGAGGCTGTATGGGATGGTTTCGAATGGTGGTGTTTTGCGTGGTATTTATAGGGTCAAAAATGGAGTAGTGGCCAAGTAAACTTGAAGTGATGGCCAAGGGTAGGAGGGGGTGACTAATGACAGCTAGGGGATGACTAGGAAGGGCTAGGGTGGTAGCGAGGGTGGTGGAAAGGGTTGTGTGGCTATGGTAGTGCCGCGGTGGGGTTTTGGTGACAAGGTGGTGATGGAGGTGGTTAGTAGGTTGCTTGGTGATGACAAGCTGGTGATGGAGGTGCTAGGTTGCTAGGATACGTCATGGTGGTGTCATGGTGGTGCTAGGGTGCTAGTTTAACTAGTTTTTAGGATTTAGGACTTAATTTAGGATTAGGGTTAGATTAGGGTTTAGTACTAGGATTATGGTTTAGAAAGTAATTAGGGACTAAGTTTAAGGTTTAGGAATCATATACTAAGTGGTTGTAACTTGTGCTAAAGAAATGGTAATGTTTAAACATGGTTTAGGCACCTAAATAACCTAATTTGGGTTCTAAGCTTAAAAGGCTTGTACTTTGGGCTCTAAGTAATTGTACTAGAGTTTAGGAAGGAAAATGTAGCTAGGATAACTTATACTTAAGCCTTGAACACTTTCAAACTAGTTTTAACTTGAAATTAGGGTTTTTAAAATAACCGTAAATGTATAGGGCTTGTTTTGGTAAAATGTTAGATATAGTAAGTTAGATTAATAGTATACTTGATAAAATGATTTTTGTAACTTAGACTTGAGATACTAGGAGGTTTACATGATGTAAACATAGAGATATTTGGCATTGGTAGTTGCGTGAGCACGTTTAGAGGGCTATGTAAGTTACTTTACATAGTTGGAGTGAGATGAAGCAAAAAGTTTTCCCGTGAAAATACTTTATATAGATATTGTAGTGAAAATTATGTTGATGAAAAATTACGGGTTGTTATAGTCGAACTAGATCTTATCGTTCTTATGACGTCGTTAGCACGAACTAGATCTTATCGTTCTTATGACGTCGTTTCTGTTTCTTTCAATGGTTGATTCCTCTGTTTCTACAGTTCCTGGTTTGATGACCTATATGGTGGCAAATGCGACACCGGATCGTGCAAGGTCCTAGTCGTTTCTGTTTCTTTCAATGGTTGATTCCTCTGTTTCTACAGTTCCTGGTTTGATGACCTATATGGTGGCAAATGCGACACCGGATCGTGCAAGGTCCTAGGTGATGCAGAGTACATCTTTTACACAAGGGAAGGGTTCGAACATACCCCCTGTTCTCTGTTGGGGTGGTTTTGTTGAGGTTATTTTGGTAGTTGTTGTTGCGATTGTTAGAGTGGCTACTATCGTCGCGATCATTGGGGTAGATGTTAGTGTCGGTGGGGTTTCTTCTATCATCAAACTTTCATTTGTGATTATTGGTTTCTCGCACAGAATTGTGCTTTGTTACCTGATCCATTAACCTCTGGGCTATGTTAATGGCATCCTCCAAAGTTTGGGGCTTTGAAACGGTAACATTTCCCTCAATACTTTGAGGCAACCCTCCGATGAAGGCTTCTATGAGTTTCTCAGAATTTGGCACCATAATAAGACATAAGGTTGCCAATTTTTGGAATCTTCTCATATAAGTCTTGAGATCATTTCCTTTTACAATCAGATTGTAAAATTCATCTTCCATCTTCTTGACTTCCGTCCGGGGGCAGTACTTCTTAATCATAAGCTTTTTGAATTCGGTCCAGGTGGTTTTATACGCTTCCTCAATTCCCATCAGTTGGGCAAACGAGTTCCACCAGGATAGAGCTTCTTCTGTAAGTGTACCGGTAGCAAACTTTACTTTGCAATCCTCAGTACAGTTACTACAAGAGAATACTGATTCTCTTCGTTCGAACCAGCGAATCAGTCCAACATCGCCTTCTGTACCTTTGAAATTGAAAGTTTGGCAGCTCATGAACTCCTTGTAGCTACTCTTCTTCACTACAGGAATTTCTCTCGGCTCAGGGTTTCTATCGGCGTTATTAGTCATGTTAGCAGCTCGGGATTCTAGTGCCGCAGTCACACTGTCAGCAACTAGTTGCCGGATGGCATCCTGAGTCATGGCTGGAGCAGCAGATGTTGACGATCGCTTGGGTGCCATTCTATCAATATTTGACGGATAGCACGGGGTAAGAAAGATATCACAAGTCGGTCATAAAGAGGATTATGAAAATTCTGACATAGATATTTAGTTTGATAAGGTAATACCCATCCTTCGATATTACCTTGAGGAAGATTTAAAGAAAGGGAAGGGTGATTCAATAGGAGGCTCAGTGTTTCTAGGGAGTGTAGGTGAAGTCATATACAAAGGTATGAGGAAATTTTGATGGTAAAGGACTCATAGTACTCATGGGTTTATAAAGATAGAGCACATGAGATGATAGAATAGATAGAGTGATGATTGGTAGTAGATGGATGAACAAATTATGATCCGAAAGAAATCTAGAGACTCATTTGTATGAAGGTAACAATGATGAAGAAAAGGAATTGTTTCGTACAAATGGATTATGAATTGAGAAAATTGTTTGTACGAATGCCATACACTTAGGCCCACTTATTTATAATTTTTTACTTACAAACAGAGGCGTCCCAATCCTTGCAAGTAAGAATTTATAAACTTATGGTTCGGGGATTTATAATTTCCTTATTCAAATGAAGAAGCGTCCTAATTCATTTCAATAAGATGATTATAAATCATCCTACTTAAGTAATACCGGCCCAAAACATGATATCATGAGGCAACAAGGGATAAAATCACAACTGTGTTATGTCATAAATAACTTGTCATACCCAAAATTTGACAAGCGTCGTTATTTATGCCATATGTCTCGTAGTTGGATTTGAAACAGAAGCTGAAAAGATAGAGATTTAGACTAATTGTCGGATGTGTAAGGGAGAAAAATCTAGTATAGTCAAGCTCATGGAGTGGGTTCCAAAAGATTTTAAGGTGGGGCAGAAAAATCAGTAGAGAAGGAAAATAGGGAACGGACTTGTTTCCTTAGGTGACAAAATCCCTCGGGAACAAAGAAATATCGGGGATTAAATAGTGGTGAGGGTAGTACTAGAGACGGAGGCAAAACAGTGGGTAAAGTAATAGGAGCTGGCGGGGGAATAGATGATGTTATAGCGTAGCATTTGTGTATATCTCGCAAATAGGGATTATCGAGAAAAGGCTAGAAGCTTAGAGAGGCTAGTGAATTTATACTATTCCTAGAATCTTTCGAAGAGTCAGGAGAGATGTTTCCCGGAGTAACGGAGAAATAGTCCGGTGAAACTGACATATGGTTAAGAATATTCGGAGAGAAAAGAGCATCGAAACTAGACAGGATGATAATAGGATAAATGGGGAAGACATGATGGTATAACAACCATAAGAT
This sequence comes from Artemisia tridentata subsp. tridentata, assembly GCA_021014915.2. Taxonomy (NCBI): domain Eukaryota; kingdom Viridiplantae; phylum Streptophyta; class Magnoliopsida; order Asterales; family Asteraceae; genus Artemisia; species Artemisia tridentata. The sequence continues at coordinate 375,830,214 of CP139508.1, forward strand.
AGTTATATTTAGAATAATAGTTATGTACTATTTGCTAGGCAAACCTATATATTGTTCTGGGAAAAGGCAGTGACACGGAGGACTTTCTTGAAAATAGAAAAAGTAGTTGTAGTTTAGGTTTCAACCTTGTTCTCTACAAATGAGGCTCTGATACGAATCTGTAACACCCTCATTTTCACATATAGCAGCGGAAGCTAAATCTGGGGTACTACTTCTTGATAAATAGTCACAGTAACAGTAAATGACTTAAAAAGAGGCGTTTTGAAAAGATAAGTTATCATTCATTAAAAATATCAGAGTTTTACAAAAGGAGGTCCCAAAATCTATGTGAAACATAGAGTTTGAATGATAACAGGTTTGAAAGTCCTCAAGTCTAGTGCCACTCCGTGCCATATGTTGCTTGATGAGTGCCTATTTACTCATCATTTTATACCCATATAAGACACAAAAACGACCAAAAACACCCAAATAGATCAAATATTGTTGCAAATATTCTTGGTTTGTGTTTTTATGTGTTTCAGGTACAAAAGGATTAAAAACAAGGCAAAAGAGGACAAAACCGAGCTTGGATGAGAAAAAGAGCAAAAACGGACATTTTTGGGTCGTCTCGACAACATTTTGTATTTAATCAAGTAAAGACGAAGTCAAAGTCAACCCCGGGATTTAGCCTCAGAATAAGCTTGGAAAAACAAACCCGAAACCAAAACCTATTTTCACAATTTACCCAAAACCTAATTTACCCTAATTACCTAAACCTAAAACTACTTAACCCTTTTTATCCTAAAACTAATCTAATCCTAAACCTACAACCTAATCCAGCTCAATCCTAAACCAAGCCCAACCACAAAATAATCCCCTAAATAACCAAACCCCACCATTCTTAGCTAATACCCAGGGTCAACCAAAAAGTCAACCCCATCAACCCTTCTTCTTCCCGCCTTTCTCCATTCCCCAAAAACCAGACACCCATGTCCCCCCATGTTCCCCCATACTTTTTCTCTGTCACACGCAACTCTACCTCCCCCCTCCTCACATGCTTTCCCACAACCCACGTGCTCAGAAAAGGATAAATCCCATTTTCCTGCTAAAATGGAGATGGACGATTGGGATTGATTGAGCCTAATTAGAGGGCTGGGATATGATCAGAGACACAAGGGGAAGTTTTTGAGTGTTATAAAACTCACTTCTCACACACAGAAGAGGAGTAACTAGGAGTAAATTAATTATAGTAGTCGTTTGAGTATTTTTAGTATGTAGCCAGTTGCAATTTAAATTCTGAACTTTAATTCAAGCTCATTCAAACTCCTTTGTACTAATTTGTTTCAGCATTGTTCTAATTTTGTAGTTTAATTAAATTTCAAATTTCCCATTTCTTTTCTGTTAATCGAATTTAATTTATCAGTTGTTAAAAATAGATAAGAAACTCTCATTACTGTTCTTATTAACTCTTATGAGCTTTTGAAAAGCTTTTGTCAAAGTTAATTTAACTAATTCAGCCTTAATTCCAAAAAGTCAAAAATTAGTCAACATAAGTCAAAAAGTCAACCTACTTATTCAGCTTATTTAGATGCTTAATTAGTGTTCAATAGTGCTTATTACATGTGATTGATCATTTGTGTTTATATATCTTTGCTTAGATTGGTCTGTTTAAGTGTAAAAGTTCATAACAGTCACATTAAGGACTGTTTGGGTTAATGGGTAAAACGGGTAAAAACTCTTGCCACTGTTCATGTGTAAAGTGGTGAACTTTGATCTTCACTAATTTAGTGTGTTTAAGTTGTTTGCTGAAGTTTCTGAGTTAGTTTGAAGGCTTAATAGAATTTGAGTTGGTTAGAACAACTTTAGTGTCTGTACTGAGTCAATAAGCTTCTAATAAGCTTAAGCTTATTTGGTGCTTGTTTGTGGTGATTTTGAAGTCCTTAGGGTAGGTTTAGTTGATTCTCAGACTTTGGCTCAGTTTCATTAGGTCTATATAGGTTTTAACCATTTCTTGTGCAAAACAGTCTGCTCAGCCTCATAGTGCAGACTGCATAGCTTTAAGTTCCCCCACAAGTGCTTATTTTAGAACCCCCAATGCCTTATCTTTTAGACTTTTCAGTTCTTAGATATATGGTATTTTCTTGTACATGATTTCTATAATCAATTTTAGCTTATTGTAGCTTAAATCAGTTTTTAAAAATTACCTCAGTAGCTAAATATGGCTTACAAATCAGTTTTTTGCTTTTTCTCAACTTATTTTTGATTTTTAATTTCCTTATTATAAGTTAGTATAAGCTAAGATTTTGCACAGTTAATATTTTGTTGGTAATCTACTTATTTCACATTTTTATGATTTTTTAGATTAGCCTTTTTATAGTTTTTTAATGGTTTGAAAACCCCACATTCTCCCATGTGCACTCCTGAGCATTAGCAGCACTCTAGTGCTTGTTGAGCTTATTCAGAGCTTATTGCTGTTCCATTTGGTATTTCCTGAGATAGTTATTCCATTTAGATTAATTTTTAGTATAGCTCAGCTTATTTCAGTTCACTAATAGCTTATTACATTAGCTTATATGGTCCTTTTCCTTAGAGCCTTAGCTTATTTTCTCATCATAGCCCACTGTTCTATTTATAAGTGCTTTTTCTGAGCTTTTTAAGTAGTTTTAGAAATAAGTGCTTTTTAGAGGAATGCTTATTACTTGTATTTAATCAGTTTGTAAAAGAAAAAAATAAAAAAAAAATAGTTTTAATAAAAAGAGAGTCCAGGGATTCAAACCCTGGACCTCTTGCTCACACACCCAACACACTACCAACTGCCCTAGGGTCTTGTTTCAGTAAACCTTCACGCACCTTTTTATTTAACCTTTTTTTTCCATTTAAGCCTAGTTCTCTATTTTGCTTATTATCAGCTTATTAGAATAAGCTGGTACCTTCTTTCTATTTTTCTTAGGTCTGTTATATCTTAAAGTAATTTTAGAAAAAGTTTCAGAATTTTTAGAATAGTTTTAGTATTTTTTATGTAATTTTCTATTTAAAACTGTTTTTAATTCATATTAAATTAAATAATTATCAAAAAAATATAATTCTTTTTTCTAAAATTTTCTTTTAATAAATAGAACTTATGAAAATTAGTTTGGCACCCGTAGAGTTAGTATTTCATCATTTTGACATTTAGGCTCGGTTTTCCCGGTTTAAACGCGCGTTTTCAGTTTTCGTTACGTTTTTAACTTCATGTTCTTTAGATTATCGTTTTCCTAGGTTATTTAGTCGTTTTTAGTTAATGTTCACTTATTGTAGCGTAAAAACCCAAAATCTCTTTGTTTCCACTATTCAAACACGTATTCACGAATCGAGATCACGAAATTCCATTCAATCCTTCGTTGGGAAAACGACTCGGGTTTACATATTTCCTGTGAAATCCTTGGAGAAAAATACGTGTTGATTTTAACGAATCAAATTTTTGGCACCGCTGCCGGGGAAGGGTTGAAGCGAATTTTTAATTCTCGTTTGTCGATGCGTGTTTTGAAGACCCTTCTCCCGAGAAGTTATCGTTTTCTTCGTAAATATTTTCTTATTAAAACCCAAAAAGATTTTCTTTTCTAATCTATTTTCCTTTTTCTTTTGTGTTCTTCAAATGTTTCTAAATCTTAAAAACCAAAAACATTCTTCTCATTCCTCTTATTCGTTTAATTCTTTATCTCTCACCCTCTGTCCGTTTAATTCTATTTTCTTCTTATCCCTCCTTAATGTTTAATTCTTATGTCGTCACTCGACTATCACTGTTTTCATTGTAAAAATCCAGTGGGTGATGATCTTCGTTGTTCCAAGTGTTCGTGTGAGCGGTGTGGAAATAATGCACCAGACGGATCTTGTTATTGGTGTGAATTATCCATCAAATCAAATCCTAATTCCGTCGATAATTCTCAAGGTTTTTCCGACTACCCTCCACACTCCCAGCCATCTCCAATCAATCAGTAAAATTGCTTTAATTGTGGAGATCCTTCGGGAGATGATTCACTTTGTGAACGATGTTTTTGCAAGAAATGTGGGTTTACTCATGAACTTGGTGTATGTTGCACTTCTGAAATCAAAAATACATTTACTTATCCAAATTTTCTAAACGATTTCAACTCCCCTCCTCAGGATTCATTTGGGCAAGATCCGTGCTATCAAAACTTCAATGATGCATCATTTCAGAATGTGCCAAATGATCTTTGTGCTAATTGTGGAGGTTGTCCTCATCCGGAATTTGATTGTCGAACGGGAAACATGCTTGTCTATGAGCAGGACCCTTATAACAATCAGACATCATCCGATTTTGACCAACCTTCACAACACACTCAGCACCTTCTTCAAAGCGAGTTAACTAGAACTGAATTGATCACTAAAATGATTATTTCTCAAAATCAACTCAACATGGACTTTCAAACTGAAATAGACGGTCTTAAGGAGATGATTTTTAGAAAACAAGCTCCTCCCATTGACTTATCTTACTCACAAGATCGTCATGGAAAATCTATGGAAGATTTACTCGCCGTAGAACGAGCAGCACAAAAGCGTTTCTTGTTTAATTAATCACGCTTGCATGCTCGATGAAGAAGATGAGGACTACGAGGAGAGTGTTATTCTTATGAATAATACCATTTTTCAACTCCCTTAGTCTATTGCAACCACATCCACATCACCTACTTTGGACCCCGAGGACTCTCTCATTATGGGGGATGAGCATCTTAGCGCTATTCTTGAAAAGGAATCGGACGAATTTATAAAGTCTAGTGTTGAGAACCTTATCCCAATTCCAAGTGCGTCCAAGGATCTTTCCAATAATATGTGTGATATGCCTTTTGAAGATAATTCTCCATCTTTTGAGACTTTAAAAGATCATTATGAGATTTCCTCCAATTATAACAATGATGGTACTTCAAGTGATGACGATTCTTTATCTTGTGAAGACATCGATTATGTTAAGGCATCACCTCCCCATTCTGAGCTCACCAGCTTAGAGGAAGTGAAGGATTTTGTCCCCAAAGATGGAGAGATTGACACAGATGTTCTGAAAATCAAGGATGATACACTCCGTGAAAAATTATTGAATGTCAATCTTCTCATTTCCAAGATCAAATCATTAAATCTAACTCCATCCACTGACTCAGTGCTTAAATGTCCCCCCTCATTTCTCGTTGAGGATAGTGACTATTTCTCGAGTGGCAGTCCCACTTCTCATCCCGATCTTTCTATCTTAACTTACGATCCATTTTGCTTTGATATCAATCATACGGAAGAGACAAGTCGTGGTAGTACCACGACTCATGCTTATATCTCTCCTCCTGAGTATGATTCTTTTTCCTTTGATCAAGATCCTGAGAAGTTCTTCAGTGAACTCTCTCATGACATATCTCCTCCGAAATATGATCATTTCTATTTTGATCTTGAGGATGATATTGGCTTGGAGGGAGGTGTACTCTATCATAAGAGTTTGCTTATTGATGATACTACCCTCACCCTTCCTCCTGAGATGTCTACATTGAGGATGAAGAATGGATCTTGATTGTTATCAAAATCTTTCTTTCTTTTCTCAAATATCTTGTGACTTCTCTTCTTCTTCACTCGTTCGGGAGTGAGGATACCATTTTTGACCCCGGCATCTCCATTGATAGTTTCTATTACTTAGAGCCGGGTGTATCTCATCGGAGTGGAACTTTCAAGAAATTCAATGATTATCCAAACATCTTGAATGAAAGTCCGATGGAGAATTTCTCTTCCACTTGTTTCCCCATGGACCAATGAATTCGGGATCGAGTCAAGCTAGTGACTCGGTTAACAAAAACTGTAGTATATTCACGATCAAAGAAACACACGTATGGTACTAGAATATGGTGATCGGAGAATAGGAGAAGAAGATGTGGGAACCTTTAGTGAGAGAAAGAAAGGGAGGTTAGATTAAATGAGTGAAAGGTCCAACCCTCTCCTTTGGTGGAGAGGGCTTTATATACTACTACATAGGGTGCCCCTAGTGGGCTGTGGAGCGAGCTGACAGTGGGTAAAGACCCGACCCACTCCACAATAATAATAATAACTAATCTACTACTAATATTATAAATAAACCTACGAGCTATTAAGTGCTAATAAGTACTCGGGGTGACCGAGTCTTCAACTGAATATTTATATTCCTAACAATCTCCCCCTAAGGGAGGTCACCTCGGAAGTAATGTTCTGCATTCTAGCACTCTATCCTTGAATCTTGACTTCATAGCTCGTAGACCTTGATTCTTCAACGTTAAGGAACTTTGTGCCTTCAGCAGTGAACTTGCGATGACTGTTGATGAACTCAAATAAGTACATTTTATTATCATCATTTATCCTGTTTATTTGACTTGTTTTACTATATTATCTATGAGAATCGATACATTAATGTTTACTTTAGTAATTCTCAGGTAAAAACAAGCATTATGTGAAACTTGGCGATTTTGGACTAATTATGGAGCAAAACAAGCGAAATGTCAAAAGTCTACTGAAATCCAGAAGATGCACCGTATCTCACTCAACAGATACGACGCAATGTCATACTTAGATGAATTCGAAGACCATTGCCTGACTTTGAAGAATGCGCCGCATGCAATTCTGTCATGCGCCGCATATGAAACTTTGGTCAAAAAAGAAGATCAAGCTCGTTCTACTCCAGATACGCCGCAATATACTTCTAACATACGGCGTATCACTATCAAGATTTCACAAGTTATAATCCAAGACAGCTAAAGTACATGCGCCGCATACAAAGATCAAGTTACGCCGCATCTGAAGACGGTGTACGAATATTTCAGAATATATTAATCTTGGACCCCACGCGAAGTTAAGTCAATGCGCCGCATCTATCTACTCAATGCGCCGCATCGATCCCTCAGGCAGAAACTATAAATACCCCAAGGTCAGACGAATTTAAGAGTCTTGGACAGGGTAAGATATAACCCTAGAGCCGAATTCAGATGACCAAGCAGCACAAGACACACCTCAAACAAAGATACAAGAGCTGTAAGAAGGTCCTGCATGTATTCAATTCATTAAGTAGTTTTGTTTTATTGTTTTAGTACACTTTAATTCATCAGGATTGATGGGCTTGTGTCATGTGACTACGGAAGATCATGCACTCCCCTTAATATTGCTTTCCCATTAATTAAAGTTTATATGTTGATGTCTTTGGTGACTTTTATTAGTGTATTGATAACCTCTGTGTCTAGCTGAGTCTTGCTTGGGTCGCCATGCCCCTTCCTCGCCTATTTATTTTAGTGTCTCTTCAATAAATAGGATAGACATAAGTAATCATTAAGGGTTTACTCGCCGATAAGATTAGAGCCAACGAGAAAGGTTTAATTATATACACTTCATATAAAACTAGCAATAAAACAAGTGACAAGCTACTTAATTATCAGGGCAGGTCTTCTTATTGTCTCGAGTATCTATCTGTGTACGTGTGTGCTAATCGCTGATTCGTGCTCATTAGTTTAGTTTACTATTTAATTATAACCAAACTGTGCCAGTCTCTCAGGCTGAAACCCCCTTGCGTTAGATTAGGTTGTATAGCTAACTTAGAATATTAAAATACTGATTAGAATAACTAGATAATACGTTCCACTCTTAGTGATCGACACTCTACTTACCATTATATTTATACTGACCGGGTACACTGCTCGTTAAGTATGTGTGTGTTATTGATAAGTCGGCTAAATATAAATTTAAAACTTGATTAGGCATTAATACTGCTAAACCGCAACGACACATCACGCGCGCATCAAGTTTTTGGCGCCGTTGCCGGGGAGTGAATTGTTATTATTTGTTAATTTGATTAAGTATTTAAATTAGTTTTTCTTTTTAGTTTTTTTTAGATTCTAACCACTAACCCTGTTATATATTAGATAGATTGCATTCAATGTATAATTTGCATATTTACTGTTTTTGTGTGTTTTTGTTTCTGTAATTTTTGTTTCTTTTTGTTTGTTTTTATTTTTGTTTTTCTCTTTTTTTATTTTTTTCTGCATTCTGCTGTCGTTGTATTGTGCTGATACAAACGATACGGCGCATCTGTTTTCACAGATACGGCGTATTGCGTTTAATTTTTATAAAATACAACGCGTTTAATAAATTCGAGTACGACGCATCTTTCCCCAAGATACGGCGTATTATGTTTTTAATAAGAAATTTTTCTAAACCCTAATGCCATACGACGCATCTGTTTTAACAGATACGGCGTATTTTCTATTTAAATTAAAAACAGTTTTTCGAATTAATTAAACAGAAGCGACGCATCGATCTTTATCGATACGGCACATCTTCTAAATCAAAAATCTTGTATTTTGAAACGTAACGAAAATACGGCGCATTAGCTTTTGTTAATACGACGCATTTAATTTTAATAAATATAATCGATTTTTGATAATTTAAACTTGATACGGCGCATTCTAATTCATAAGCGGTGTATCTGTTTTCTGAATAAAAGTCTGATTAAATTTTAACGTAATAAGATACGGCGTATCCAACTTTATGGATACGGCGCATCGTCTGCAGATATCAGCCATTTTTATTCTTTATATTCGTTTCTAAATTCATTAATTTCTCTTCTAGCGAACAAATCCTACTGACGATTTTACCTATGATGACAGGTTTTGCTATGGAAGATATGTCAATGAACAGATATCTTGCTAAGGAACTTATGAAAGATAAGCACAATAAAAAGTCCCGCACCAAAAAGCCGTTAATTCTGGAAAGTGATGACGAGTGTGATAACTATGAAGTTAGCTTGAGCAAGTTCCCAGCATTAAGCATTACTAAAAGCTCAGAATTGGAAAAGGAACTCTTGCTTTCGGATTCATTCAAAAATTTCGATGCTATTACTTGCAACTTACCTACGATCGATGCTTTACTCAAATCCGTATCTCAAACCAACATGCCCTTCTACTCAGTGGAAGTTTATGAAGATGTCAACTTCAATGTACTCACGATTGATGCCGATTTATTTTCTTGGGAAACTCCTCTTGAAGCTACTTATATGGAATTCAAACGCTTATGCAATATTGAAGATGGGATATTCTCTTATGATTTACTAATGAGCTACACTGAAGATGAATTGTTACTCTTATGGCCTATCATTGAATCTAAAGGATTAACTTGGACAACTATCGAAGAAAAATATGGGAAATTCCAAATTGAATACATGAACTCAGCAAATGCAGTCAACAAATCGAGCAACAAAAGCTGTGGTAGAGGAAATATCCAACCTATACAAACTTCTTATATGCCTTATTCCGAACAGTATTGGGGATTAGATAAAAGCAATCTAGATGATGAAAGAATTTATGCTGAATCGGAGATACTGTTTCATAAAAAGTTGGTAAGGTTGATGGATATCTCTTTAGAAGAATGGCTTGAACTTAAATACGGTGATCCCAAATTTGCTTCTACGAATGAAGTCAAACGGATTGTGACCTCATGGTTGACACGAAGTTTTAAAGAACAATTTAATGAGTTCATGGAGATAAGGAGGAAAATGATTGGTAATACTAGCTTTGACTATAACTACGATCCTAACAATGTTGATTTTTCAGATTGGTTAGCTAGTAAGTTAGATAACTATAAGATCATGGACCGAGCTACTAAAGATGTGTTATGGGTATATTGGATGAGAGGGGAAGATGAGGAAGTAGAAAGCAACAATGGATCATCACATGATGATTCAACGATTAAGGAAGACATTGAAGAACTGTTCAGCATAGACATTGATGTGTTCAATTATGAGACACCCTTGTGCAAACAGTTCAAAGAATTTAATTACCTTCTCCAAATCGACACTGATGTGCTAACTGAAGATTTACCCGGATTCAAAACTTATGATGAGTTCAAAAACATCTGGTACTACGAATGGAATGACCAAATACCATGGGTTTGGGATAAACCATGGGAATTTGGGCATATTAATCACACTTGTAAACCTTTCCGTTTCAAGGATGGAATTAGTGAATGGCCAACCTGTGATTGGAAGAATGATGGAACCTGCAATGGGGGAAGTATAATTGGCATGAAACGGGTTGGAAACGATGTATACTTTGAAGACGACGATTGGTATGAAAAAGTTGAAGACTGCCCTCGTAGAGCAGAGGCTTTACAAGAAAGAGGTAGAATCAAATACTTAAAAGAACTAAAGGGAGCATCGAATACTACTTTCTGGGAATGGGTGCATAGAAAATTTGATGATTACTCAAGGCTTAGTCGACGCTTGCAATGGGAATTGAAAAGAGAGTGGGATGAGATTCAAGATTATTATCAATCCATTAACGTGGTTAATTATGATCCCTATGATAATAACGATGAGTCACGAGGAGAATTGATTGATGAACTTGATGACTATTTGAATGAGGATCCTTATTTCAAGTTTGTTGATAAAGACGAAGAAGAATTCATCAAGAGAAAATGTCAACTACTTGGGATAACTTATAATAACCCACCCATGATAATTTCTGAAAAATTTGAAGTCATCAAATACTCTTTGGGACCAGATGAGGAATATGTTGCGACGAAGACCAAAAAATATATTAGATTAAGTCGAACGGAAGAAAATGTTGCGAGATTATACGGAAACATCTTTCGGATGAAAGAAGAAGGATGGCACGTAACAAGAACAAAATAAGGAGCTGAACGCGAGTCTAACTTGAAGACTCTGGAATAAAGACAAGTGCTAACCGGGAGACAACCCGAAGAAAATAAAATTTTTATTTTTCTGTTCTGTGTCGAGTCTGTCAGACCTGCAAAAGATACGGCGCATCTCCATCATAAGATGCGACGCATCACCTGTACTGGTCATATCTTATTTCATTTTCTGCATTTTTATTTTTAACTTTAAAACTTTCTGTCAGTTTATTTAATGCGGCGCATCCCTGGTTAAGGATGCGACGCATCTTTTATTCTGATTCGTATTTATTCCAGGCTCGATACGGCGTATCTTCTTCCATAAGATACGGCGTATCGACTGACCTGATGATTTACAGTTTAATTTTTTAGGTTTTATTTTTACTAACTACTAATGTATTATGCAAGTTTGAACCTTCTTAACTCAGGTGTATTAAAGTCTTAATGGTATTATAGATTCCTGCATTTTTTGTGGATACATCATTTATGAAGCTTAAACGTTCTCATCCACAAGAAAGTTGATTTTTGCTCTTATACGAATAATGGAGGATCATACCGAGCAAATCTCAGGGGAGTTTTTCTGTTCTAATTCTTTTATTTTCCAGTTTTTAACCATAGACACAAACAACGAGGACGTTTTTTAACTTAAGTGGGGGGATGGAGAATTAGAACACTTACTTGTGCTAAACTTTTTCAAAAAATGCTTAAAATGCGCTTAATATATCAAAATTCAAAATTTTTTAGCATATTTTTGTTTAAAGTCTAAATTACATAACCGCACACATAACTCTATTCTTTCAAAAATATTAAAACTTTAGTGTGCCGGTGACTTGTAAACTTTAGAACTTGGCTTGTATACTATTCGAGACCACCATAATGAGTATTATCTATATAATTGGAGTGACTTGTCTAAATTGGTAAATTTCTAGGATTACACCCAAATAGCCTTTATATGTTATGTGATATTAACTAACTACACTGGTTAGTTAACCCCCGTATAAACCTTTGTTTACTCTCACTTTTAGAGTAAGATACCCCTAGAAAAACCCTCAGAGCCATTCCTTTCGTTTCTTACACCTTTGTTATAATGTTTCGATACACCCTTACACCTTAGCCTACCCTGTAGATTAAAATCCGTGGTTAATTGCTTTAGGCAAAGCGTGTTTCCTTACATTACCTGTGTTCGCGTGCGTAATTCATTATCTTTGGTTAAGTTGGGAAATTGCACAATGCAATTGGTATGAAAGTAAATATTGTATAACTTTTAGTTTATTTTTCGTGTGTTTGCTACTTTCACTATTACAGTTATTTCTGAAAGTATGAAGAGTATGGAAAAATTATCCGAAAAAATAGTGATAGAAAAGTTGTGAAATTTTACACATATATTTTATATGTTGATGTCAAAAAAAAAAAAAAAAATCGAAAAAAAATAGAAAAGAAAAAGAAAAAGGAAAAGTTGGAAGTTTGTTTTAACCAACTTATGTAAAGTTTTGTATTAAGTGGGAGATATCACCACTATTTGTTGTTGTATATTATATTTATGGATTGAATGGGAGTTGGCCGTTATGGAAACACCAACTAAGGTTATTCTTTGATTGAGATTTTGTTGAGTATAATTCGTATCTACCTAAAGCGTGTGTTTCAAGTGTTAAAGCGTGAGTTATTCAATGATATGAGTCTTATTCATGGGATGGTTGGGAAAGTGATTAACCACACTTAGGATTTTAATTTATCTATTTTGTTTATTTTTCATTTTACACCAATTTGTATCCCAAATATTATCCATACCCTATATCATTCTTCATCCAAAACTTTGATTTATTGAGATTAGGGATTTGAGCAATCTTAAGTATCGTAGTCGTGGATTCGGCTATGTATTTATGATTTTGTCGCCCTTTTTGATATAATATTATTGGTGAAGATTACTTGGTCCTATCTTTAGCCTATTCGAGTTAAGGATTTGAGCAATTGCAAGTATCGTGGTCGTGGATTCGATCATGTATTTGTAGTTTTGTCGCTTTTTCTGGAATATGATATTGATAGAGATTAAAAAGGATGATCAACCCTTAACAAACAAACCCTTTTTACCGCTTTAGACTTGTTATTCCTTGGCTTTAGTGGGGGAGATGCGTATACTTGCCAAGCCTATGATAGAATATTCGTCACAACTAAGCAACTAAACGATTTAGAATTGTTTTACATTAAAAATTATTTTGGTTTCTACTTCGTTAAGTGTTTGGTTGTGTGATTATGACAAAACGAATACGTGCTTAAATATAAAAATAAATTCTAATATCTTTTAGGATACATTTTCATACGATTAATTCTAAGGTTTACTTGGGGACAAGTAAAGTTCAAGTGGGGGGATATTTGATGAACTCAAATAATTACATTTTATTATCATCATTTATCCTGTTTATTTGACTTGTTTTATTATATTATCTATGAGAATCGATACATTAATGTTTACTTTAGTAATTCTCAGGTAAAAACAAGCATTATGTAAAACTTGGCGATTTTAGACTAATTATGGAGCAAAACAAGCGAAATGTCAAAAGTCTACTTAAATCCAGAAGTTGCACCGTATCTCACTCAACAAATACGACGCAATGTCATACTTAGATGAATTCGAAGACCATTGCCTGACTTTGAAGAATGCGCCGCATGCAATTCTGTCATGCGCCGCATATGAAACTTTGGTCAAAGAAGAAGATCAAGCTCGTTCTACTCCAGATACGCCGCAATATACTTCTAACATACGGCGTATCACTATCAAGATTTCACAAATTATAATCCAAGACAGCTAAAGTACATGCGCCGCATACAAAGATCAAGTTACACCGCATCTGAAGACGGTGTACGAATATTTCAGAATATATTAATCTTGGACCCCACACGAAGTTAAGTCAATGCGCCGCATCTATCTACTCAATGCGCTGCATCGATCCCTTAGGCAGAAACTATAAATACCCCAAGGTCAGACGAATTTAAGAGTCTTGGACAGAGGTAAGATATAACCTTAGAGCCGAATTCAGACAACCAAGCAGCACAAGACACACCTCAAACAAAGATACAAGAGCTGTAAGAAGGTCGTGCATGTATTCAATTCATTAAGTAGTTTTGTTTTATTGTTTTAGTACACTTTAATTCATCAGGATTGATGGGCTTGTGTCATGTGACTACGGAAGATCATGCCCTCCCCTTAATATTGCTTTCCCATTAATTAAAGTTTATATGTTGATGTCTTTGGTGACTTTTATTAGTGCATTGATAACCTCTGTGTTTAGCTGAGTCTTGCTTGGGTCGCCATGCCCCTTCCTCGCCTATTTATTTTAGCGTCTCTTGAATAAATAGGATAGACATAAGTAATCATTAAGGGTTTACTCGCCGATAAGATTAGAGCCAACGAGAAAGGTTTAATTATATACACTTCATATAAAACTAGCAATAAAACAAGTGACAAGCTACTTAATTATCAGGACATGTCTTCTTATTGTCTCGAGTATCTATCTGTGTACGTGTGTGCTAATCGCTGATTCGTGCTCATTAGTTTAGTTTACTATTTAATTATAACCAAACTGTGCCAGTCTCTCAGGCTGAAACCCCCTTGCGTTAGATTAGGTTGTATAGCTAACTTAGAATATTAAAATACTGATTAGAATAACTAGATAATACATTCCACTCTTAGTGATCAACACTCTACTTATCATTATATTCATACTGACTGGGTACACTGCTCATTAAGTGTGTGTGTGTTATTAATAAGTCGGCTAAATATAAATTTAAAACTTGATTAGGCATTAATACTGCTAAACCGCAACGACACATCACGCGCGCATCAACTGTCCTTTGTTTTGGATGATCTTTGAGTATTCTTTGAAGATATCATCCAACATATGTCTTCAAGTCATCTTGTGGCTTCGTCATCATGAGAAGTTGTGATCTTGGAGCCTTCTTTGAGATCATCAGCCACCGTAAATCTTTGAGCTCATCCATTGTAGTAATGCCTCCATGTGATATGTTGTGACCATTGAACTCGCATGATCACACTTTTCTGGATCATGATAATTATCATCAGAGTTGCGGAAGCTGTGTCGTAGGTCTTTTTGCTATCATGATGTTTTGATAATCAATTGGAAGTGTGAGCATGGAGTGTGGATTGACACGTCTCTACTGGAATCAGGAACCACCATCGCCATTTTTATATGAATCTGAAATAAAACAGTTAGCAATAAAGTTAGAGAATTAATATAACTTTGTTATTCGTTCGATGTGGTGGTTGGATTTAACCTTCGGTTCTGTGAAGACCGACCTGTGATCAGGTAGAATCCCCTTTAAAGAAGATTCTCCTTGACAGGAATTTCCAGCTTGTAGTAATGAGTCTTCCAACAAGTTAATGTCAGAATCATCATACTAAGCATGTTCTCATACCGGAACGTCTCAAAGCAGACAGCACGATAGAGTGAATCAGTGAATTACATACCCACTGATTGACGAGAAATTGATTAGAAAAATCACTTGCGAGTTACTGGATAAGCATTTTGTGCAACACGACAAGGGTTTTATAAATTGAATCATATTTCTGTCAAAAATACTTTTGTTTGAAAATTTTCACAATCAATGTGCTCGAAACTTTGTTGGTGAGCACATTGAAAGGTTTTCCAAAAGTATCCGTAAATCCGTTTCCTGGAACAAGTTTGATTCAAATTTGAATCGCCCCATCGTTTCTTTCCAGTTTTCACAAGCTTGATCCATGAAGGATCTCACATGTCACCCACCAAGAGCTTGTTTGATGTTGGCTCTAGAAGGATTTCCATCTTCATTGTGAATACTTTACGCATCACTCGGATGTTCTGGCAATACCACAAGGATAATGCGTAGGACTCTTCATATATATTTTTCTTGCTTTTCACGGTGTATGAAACAGCAAGCATATTGGAAATGTGTCCTAGTAAGATTAATGGATGATCTCTGGGCTCTAGACTCAATAGTGCATTTTGATTTAGTGATCGGAGGCTGGAGAGGACTGCCACCTTTTCAATATCATCTAACTCGGAGTGAGAAAGATGACAGCAATGTATTGATCTCCGTGACAAGTGAAACAAGAGTCCTTTGAGGGACCTTGAGTGGCTAGGGAGGGTTGTGCAGCGTATCACTGGGTCCATGATACTTTGTCTTCAATGTAAGTAATCAACTACGTGATTCTGACAGCATATGTATTGACCCGGTTTCTGCCTAAGATGTAAGGAGGGCTTCTTTCTTTTCACCCTTTATCTTTACATTTCTTTTTCATTCTTCAACCCCTTCAGCGCTTACCGAGACTTCATTACTAGCACCTTGTTGGGTTTGTTCCAGCACTAGCTCCATCTCAGTCGGCACTCTTCCCTTATTCACTTTTTCTCCTTTTTTGTAATCATACCTAAGGACTTCTACACTAACTAGTGGATTGTCCCTGGGTAGATCCCTCTGGCTCTGGCGGGATCGTGGGAACTTATACCTAACCTTACCATCCTTATAACACCAGTACGTTAAATAAAATGGTCGGTCTTTGGTGTTCTTCCATAATTGCCATCATAAATCATCCGCTCCCCCTCAATATGTGCATCGATATACGAAAAGGTTTGGCACATATGGGAGAGCCTACACTTGAGTTTCAAAAGATCACATTTTTTATCAAAATTCCATATTTAAATCACATTCTCTCCCCCGATCAAAAATTTCAAACAACTTGAGATTTGTGATCCCAATTGATTTAAATAAGTGAGAAATTTTGGGAGAAAATGTGGTCAGGTTATACTATGTTCTGATTATGGAGCATACTATGCTCCCCCTTAAACCACGAGAGAGTGTCACTGCTGATGTTGCACAAATTTGGCAAGGTGTCAGAAATTTGAATAAATATTCTCCCCCTCAATTAATGACCCATTTTCTATTTAAAGAGCTGTAGTCATTCAATTGAGCGACGAGTATTTGTGAAAATTTAATTCAATTTACCACCTTGTGTAACATCAAAACTCTCTTGAAGAATCAAAGAAGATAAAGAGTCTGATGTAAAGAAGACTTCTCTTCTTATACACGAAATGACGCACTGAAACGTACATCAGATCAGAAGAAAAACATGGATATAAAGTAATCCATGCCCAGGTGAACATCACCCGGTTGAGGGAACAACCATCTTTTTGGCGACATGCTTTCCCCAGTGTATAGCGCGGGTTGCAGTATGAAGTAACTGCAAGCCATTAAGACATGTTTTAATCAATTAGTGTAACTTCTGCTCGAGCTTCATTTAAAGACCCGTGTCATTATTGAATGACATTTCTAGGTCCGTAAATTTTATCGATAAACAGAAGACATGCCTAGGTGAAACTATTTTTGGTATTTTCTGATTTTTTGATTTTTATGGTTTTTTATAGGTTTTATATTTTTCTATTTTCTTTTTGTTTTAAGATATATACAACTATATACAAGGATATGAGAAGTCAATCCTTTACTCCTCCTTTTCTTCTTGAAGACACTTTAGGGTTTCAGGTGTCAAGCTCTTCATTCCAAGACGTGGGAGAATAAACTAAAACCTTTCTCTCGGAAGAGCCTTGGTGAAGATGTCTGCTAACTGAAACTCTGTCCTCACGAAGTATAGCTCCACTATTCCCTTCTCAACCTGTTCCATTATGAAGTGATGCCTGATGTCGATGTGTTTTGACCGGGAGTGTTGAACATTGTTGCAACACAGAGTGATGGCGCTTTTGTTGTCACAATATAGAGGAATCTTGTTGTATGAGAATCCATAGTATGAAAGTTGTGATCGCATCCATAGGATTTGTGCACAGCAAGCTGACATAGCAATGTACTCAGCTTCAGTAGAAGATATGGATGTACTCATTTGCTTCTTAGAAGACCAACTAACCAACTTTTCCCCTAAAAACTAAGCTCCCCCTGAAGTACTTCGACGGGTGTCTTGACACCCCGCATGATCAGCATCAGCATAAGCCGTTAACTCCATAGACGTGTCCTTAGGATACCAGAGACCCATATGAACTGTTCCTTGAAGATATCTGAAGACCCTTTTTACTGCTTCCAGATGCTTTTTGGTAGGCTTGGATTGATACCGAGCGCACATACATACGGCAAACAGAAGGTCTGGTCTACTAGCAGTGATGTACATTAAGGATCCAATCATGCTTCTATAATTTGTTTGGTCGACTGGAATCCCCGAAGGATCTTCATCTAGTCTTGATCTATCAACCATGGGAGTGTCAACAGGCTCACTTGAATCAAATCCAAACTTTTTCAAGATCTCATGGGCATATTTGGATTGATTTATGAAAATGCCTCCGGGACTTTGTGAGATTTGTAATCCTAGGAAGAATGACATTTGTCCCATCATTGACACTTGGAACTTGGAACTCATCTCCTTTGAAAATCTATCACATTCACTAGGATCTGATGAAGCAAAAATAATATCATCTACGTAAATCTGAACATGAAACAGATGTTTGCCCGACTTCCTAGTGAATAATGTGGGATCAACAACACCCTTCGAGAACCCGTTTGCTAGAAGGAACTTGGACAATGTATCATACCATGCCCTTGGTGCCTGCTTTAAGCCGTAGAGAGCCTTCTTCAAGCGGTAGACATGAGTAGGATGTTCAGCATCCACGAATCCTTCTGGTTGGCTCACATAGACTTCTTCCTTTAAATCACCATTCAGGAATGCCGTTTTGACATCCATCTGGTAGACTTTCATATTCCGACTAGCAGCATTGGCAAGGAAGATTCTAATGGCTTCAATTCTAGCAACTGGAGCACACGATTCTTCAAAGTCTATTCCCTCTTCTTGTCTGTTTCCTTTTGCAACTAACCGTGCCTTGTTCTTTAGAACATCACCATGCTCATCTAGTTTCACCTTGAAAATCCACTTGAGATCAATAATCATAGCACACTCTGGAGGAGGCACCAATTCCCATACTTCAAGTCGATCAAATTCATGGATTTCGTCTTGCATAGCCTCGAACCAGAAATCTTTAGTCATTGCTTCTTTGGCATCTTTTGGTTCGACTTTGGATAGTACGGAATTGAAGAAGCACCACAGTGCATCAGTGGCCAGTTGTTTACGTGTGGATACAGGACGAGTGGGATTGCCAATGATGTTGTCAATTGGATGATCGTTGGTCCATTTTCTGAGATGATCATGAGGTTGAGGGTTTTGAACTGATGTTGCCGTGCTGTGTTCTTCGAAAGAGGATGTGTGGGTTGAAGATTCAGGAGCAAAATATATTCTCAAAAGGAACATCATCTATAGGAGCAAACGGATTAACTTCCAAAGAATGGTCATCTGCAGATTCTTGTTGCACCGGAGAGGATTGAGTATTTGATGATGAGGGTGATTGACTGGCAGCTGGTGCATTGAAACTGATTGAGACTGATGCTGATGGGCCTTCAGAGCCTTGCGGAACTTGAGCATCAGCATTAGGAAGAACAGTTGTAGCATTTGAGGTCGTTTCATTTTTTGGCTCAAAATATTCGTCAAACATAGGATCAAATAACTTTTTCAACTCCTCACTAGTTGGTGGTACATAAGACTCTGCAGGCGTGGGATTCTTTACAAGCCCTGAACTAATTGGTCCAGGTGTCAAAAGTTTAAGATCGGGTCCAGAACTGGTTTGTCCTGAAGCAGGTTGCTCACTCAGCTCATCGAACGTAACATGAATGATTACCATGATTTGTCAGGTACTTTTGTTGTAGATTCTATACCCCTTGCAATCTGGTGCGTATCCAACAAACATACCTACGTCTGCTTTGGCTCTTAACTTTCCCAAGTCTTGACCTTCATTAGTCGGATAGCAAAGTGAGCCAAACACACGAAGAAAGGAAAGATCTGGCTTTTTGTTATGAATTAGCTCATAGGGAATCTTGTCATGAGTAGGATAGATCAGGGAACGGTTTTGGGTGTAACAAGCAGTTGCAATAGCCTCTGCCCAGAGAAACATCAGTGCCCTTGAAAATATAAGCATGGTTCTCGCAGCTTCCACCAGAGTACGGTTTCTTCGTTCAACTATTATGTTTTGTTGTGGAGTACGGGAGACACTTTTCTGGTGTGTGATGCCAATATTTTCATAGAAATTTCTGAGTTGATGGTTAACAAACTCAGTTCCATTGTCAGTGCGGATGATTCTGACAGTTTTGTCGAGCCTTACTTGCAGCTGTTTTATCAGTTTGATGATAACCTCTGGAGTTTCATCCTTTGTTCTCAAAAACTTTACCTATGTAAACCGAGAGTAATCATCTACTATCACAAGAACATATTTCTTTCCATTTATGGTTTGTACTCTCATTGGGCCGCACAGATCCATGTGAAGGGTGTGAAGAACTTCCAAGTTGGTGTTGACGGTTTTGGGTTTGTGGGTTTGTTTCTTGCTTTTGCCCAGTTGACATGCGGAGCAGAGATGATCTTTCTCAAATTTTAGTCTGGGCATGCCTCGTACAAGATCTTTGCGGGAAAGATTATTTATCGCACCGAAGTTTAGATGGTTCAGACGACGATGCCACAACCATGATTTTGTCTTGGAGGCTTTAGAAAGCAAGCAAATGGGAGAGGACCTCAACATTTCTTCAATCGATATGGTGTATAGATTTGTGCCCCGACTGCCTT
This sequence comes from Artemisia tridentata subsp. tridentata, assembly GCA_021014915.2. Taxonomy (NCBI): domain Eukaryota; kingdom Viridiplantae; phylum Streptophyta; class Magnoliopsida; order Asterales; family Asteraceae; genus Artemisia; species Artemisia tridentata. Next base: position 375,850,516 of record CP139508.1, read on the forward strand.
TTAGAAGATCTACACCATCCAATTCCCTGACGAAACATGTTTGTTTTCTGAAAGCCACTTCTAGATCTGAATCACAAAATTGACCCACAGAAAACAGATTGTGCCCTAATCCTTCCACGTAATATACACGTGAGATTACACTGTCACCGAACACATAATCTCCATAACCCATAATCGCACCAAAATGGTCGTTCCCGAATCTAAATGTCCCGATAAACTTTTTCACGAAGTTCTTGAGCCGTGAGCGATCCCCATTCATATGTTTTGAGCAGCCTGAATCCAAATACCAAAGGACGATTTGTACGACCTGCATTTGAAGACAGACAAAGATGGATAACTGAAATATGTGGATCCCCACGTGTAGCTGGGGTCTGTTTGGTTAGCATTCACAAATTCAGGAGCAACAGAGTTTGCTAATACTGAAGTCTCTACAGTGGGAACTATCCTAGAGTCAGCGGATGGCCTATTTGGAAGGCATTGTGTTCCTAGAGACAAAATTTGACCTGTTGGCCTCCATTCTTTAACTTTCACAAACCTATGATCATTCAGCTTAGGCAATGGACTTTTATTTCCTAAAATGAATTTTCTTCTAGTGGGTCTCCATTGATACCCAACAGTAGCAAAAGTTTTTCCTGTTGCCTTCCAAACTTTCTTACTTCTTTCAGTTTTCCTAACATACTTAACTTGGGGTGGTGCATGAGATATCAGAAATGACACAACACAATCATCATGATTAGCTGAAATTAAGCATTTGTCACATGTTTTACAGACCGCATTAGAATTCGAATTAATTACAGTACTTTTGATACTAGAATCAACACGATTCAATCTAGTCATTACAAACTTATTGTTCCTAGGTTGGGCTTCTACACTCTTCTTGTGATCACTATTAGCTGACGCAGTCCTATCTTTCCTTGCATTGCCTCTAGGCTTTGACTCGCTAGCTTGGGTGTCACATTTCACTCCTGTAGAAGTAATGATAGGAACATTAGTTTGTTTCACTGTCACATGCTTTCCTGATTTTGATGTGCTGGGTTCTGATGTTCTTGATGGCAAATCAAAGGTTACATGCTTGTTTTTAATAGTGGATGATGATGCACCTAATATATCTCTTTGGTTGCTATACTTAGGACCCGTGCCAATGGCATATTCTAACTGTTCCTGGATCCTTTTTGTGAGGACGCAGGCATAACCTACTGCCTTATAAAGTGGTTTTTCTATTCTGTCCTCTTCCACAACCTCACGAAGAGTGTCAAGTCCATCCCTAAGGTGACAGAGATACATTTGATGGACAGGTCTGTTGTTTCTCATGGGAAATGGAATAGGCCCCACATCAACATCGTACATTTTACAAGCAGAGACCTTTGATGCAACACAATTACAAGAGGTACTTGGCATTTTTCCTTTCACTTGAGTCTTAAGATTCTCAATTTCATTTAACAAAGAAGTTATCTTTTCATTATGACTATTTCTTGTAACTTTAATTGAGTCATATAACTCTTTGTAATTCTGTTTAATCTTAGAATTTTCTTCTCGAAAACACTCATTTTCATAATGTAACTTATTGATGGTGTCTTGATATTGAAAATTCTGAGAATCTGAAGACGATGATTTATTGGTGCCATACACATCACACTTGTTGGATTTCAATTGGGCAATTTGGGCCCTCAACAGTCGAATCGTGTTTGTGTGAGCTTGAATCTTTTCATCTCGTTTGCTTAATTCAAAATATGTATCAAACTCAGGAGCATCCAAGGATGTCTTGTTATTTGATATTTTGCGTTTTTCTTCTAAATGTTGATGTTTTAGTTGCAGATTTAGATAATCAACCTCTAGTTTTGAAAAACGTTTAACCATGTTATCATGGTCATCATTTTAAATTTTGTCAAGCAATTTTACATTCTCCCCCTCAAGCTCAACAACACGATTCTGGGTAACATTGAAAGCAATAGCATACTCATGAAATTGACAAGCAGATAAAGCAGAATCAGTAGCAGTATAAAATACATCTTGTGCAATACATCTAGCAATCAAGTTGTCATTGGCGATGAGTATGTTTTTCCTTTCAATCTCACGACTCTTAAGTTCTATTGCATATTGAGTTACCTCATTTTCCATATCATTAAACACTACTTTCATTTCATTTATTTCGGTATCAAGGGCAGTTTACATCCCTTCAAAGTGTTCTTTAAGTAGCTTAAAGAATGACATGACCTCAGTCAAGTAACACCTTTTTGTTTGTTCAAAACACCTTTCCCCCTCAGTAATTCCGGTTGGTGTGATTCTCTTCTTACATGTTTTATCAAAATCAGCAAATAGTTGCCAAAGCACGTATAAGCTAATTAAGGTTTTGCATTCAGTGGGAAGAGACAAAGGAACCAAATTCCTAGGTGTATTGGGAGGATACACCGTTATGGACGCAACTTTTCTAAGGGATGGGGTGTTGGCTTTAAGTTTATCTTCCTTTAGCTTTTCTATATCTTGTGACCAAAATATTTGTTCAGGTGTTAACTTCTTTTGAGGAGCAAACACAGTCAAACGATTCTCCTCATAATAATCATGGGGCTTGACTATTACTCGTTTGGCTATGCACTTGGGATCCCTCATTTTCTCATTCATCTTTTCTCTTTTTCTCACTTCTATTTCATTACTCTCTTCTGACGATGAGTGGTCAGATGGGGCATGATCAGGCATAATCATCACATTAGCATCATACAATGCGGGTTGGGCCAATTTTGCAATCCTAAGTTACGCAGACTTTGGTTCACCTATGGTTTTCTCACTATGCTTATCACTCAGCTTTCTGTGCTTGTAAATCATTTGAGCAGTCTGTCTGGTTTGATCTTGTGTGTACAACTTATCTTCAAGTTTATTCTTTAATTTTTTGAGTCTAGAGAAATCATCTAAGAGTTTAGATTCTTTTTCTTTGAATTCTAGCTTAAGCCTATTCACACAATTCTGTACTTCCTGTTTTTGTTTAACAGACATATCTAGCTGGCTTTTCAAAGAATTCAACTCTTGTTTTAATGTTTCTTCTCTCACTCTAGAGTCTTTTATAAGTGTACGCAACTGACCTTCCATTTTCTGCTCACGTTCAGTTAGTTCAAACTTAGCACGCTGTTCATACATGGCCACTTGTTCCTTATAGATGTTTAGTCTAGTGATCAAGTTATCATTAGGAGCAAGTACAGTGTTTTCATGCCACTCACATGCATTATCTACGTCGCATGTATTTTCTAAGGCACACACGTTATTAACAACACAAGCATTATTATCAACAGAAGATTCTCCATCTTGTACATCAGGCATGTTGTTGTGAGTCAAATATTGTTCATATGGAATCATATTGCTATTTTCCACGTCCACATTATTTGAATCAGAAACATCTCCCTGTTGTACTTCGTTGGAAATCTTTTGTTCATCAACTACTTCATATGTGTCATAAAGTTTTATTACCTCAGAAATCATAGATGCATTTGAAAGAACCAGCTTGTCGAGGTAATGAAGCCAAGGATGACAAGTTAGCCATGAAGACTGTTTAAGTCGTTGGTTCATCATCCAGATTAGAGTCAAATGCATCACAATCATCAGCTTTGAAGATGTTGGGATCGTTGAGTGCTAGATCCTGAACTGGGTGCTCATCCACATCTTCATCAAAAGTATTTCCTCCATCACTAGCCAAAAACAACAATTCTTCCTCATCCAATACAGCTCCATTCTCTTGAGCCTGCATCAACAGCATCTTGTCCTTGAAGTAATCTGAATTCTGAGGACATTTTGGTTGATTGCAATTCCTGGCAATGTGTCCCAGTCCTCCACAATTATAACACTTGAGCTGTTTCCCCTGCCCCTGATTGGCATTCCCCGCTCTGTTCTGCACATTACCTTGACCCATGTTTCTTCCTGCTCTCCCTTGCACATTCTGAACCATAATTTTCCCATTATCCACCATTGCTAGATTGCGTGGGTTGGATGAGTTTCTTAACTGATTGTTGGTCTGAGGGAGAGATGCTTTAAATTTTTGAACCAGTAATGATACTTGGTTGGTGAGGTTATCAATCATTTTGTCGGTCTGAGAATAGCCTGAGTCGAGTTGTGAGCTCATAGCAGAAGATGGTGAGTGAAGTTGATGATAACCTTGGTTAGGTGATGGTTGGGTGTTTGGTAGAGCACTTGCCATAAATGCCAGTGGGTCATTAGGAGTTGAAGGATTGAGCTTTTCTCTCAGTACCCGATCGTAGGCAGCATGCTTCTCATGTTATTGCAGGTAGGCATACAACTGTTCATAGTTAGTATCTCTCAGACCTTTGTTGAGTTTGACAGCAGTAACAAATCTGTCCCATTCTGGAGTCATGTTGTTCACAAACTTTGAGTTAAGTTGGATGTTGGGCATAGTCATTCTTATCATCCGCATGTCATTCACCAACTTATGGAATCTCACATAGTAGTCTGTGACATTTTCTCCTGGGTTCATTTTGAAGTGTTCAAACTCATCATACAATTGTGATTCACGGTCTTCTTTTGTGAGTTCTGACCCAGCTAGCAACATCTTTACATTGTCCCACACTGCTTTAGCTTCAGTGTTGAAATTGATGAGTTTGTAGACATCCTTTGGCAGACCCTGAATGACGATATATGAGGCTCTAATGTCAGCATCATACCTCTTCTTTTCCTCCTCATTAAGGTCATTGTAAGTGCGAGGTATGTCAATTCCAAATGTGACTGTGCCATCTTCACCAGTAGTAACAGCATCTCTGGTAGTACCCATCTGAAATGGTCCTTCATCAATGGACTTAAGGATGTTTGCTCAATTCTCTTTTCCCAAGCAATAAAGCCGTATTCTCTGTGCCCACGACTCATAGTCTGTCTTATCTAGCATAGGTGGACGGGTATCCGACCCTGCAGCTTGAATGTCATCTGATGCGGTGCTTGTCATGCTGGCCATAATGTATACGGGATTTTACAGTTCTTGTGATTTAACCGAGAAATCGAATCTTTCGCGGGACTTTCTAAAATCACCAAGAAACAAACCGTAAACTTAGAGTTACTTGCAAATTAGAATTTTAAGTTTTAACTCAAGGAAACGCAAATCTCAATTGATCAAATCGAAAAGTGTCAAGACACAGCTTGTCAAATCGCAGCAAGACAAATCGCAAGCTTATCAAATCGCAATAAGTCAAATCACAAGTGTTAGCTTGCAACGTCAAATCGCAATAGATCAACTCGCAAACTTATCAAATCGCAATAAGTCAAGTAGCAGCTTGTCAAATCGCATATAATCAAATCGCAATTTGGGAACTATGAGTCAAACCACAACGTTCAACTCGCAAGTGCACAAGCCGCAACACACTATATCAAAACGCAACAGACAAATCACAACCCTGAGAAACTGGTCAAACCGCAACTGTCAACTCGCAACTCTAACAAGTCGCAACCCTGACTGACACAAGTCGCAACTCACTATATCAAATCGCAACAGACAAATCACAACCCTGAGAAACTGGTCAAACCGCAACTGTCAACTCGCAACTCTAACAAGTCGCAACCCTGACTGACACAAGTCGCAACTCCCAAATCGCAAGTCACTACAAGACAGAACAGTCGCTATCTTTGACAAGTCGCAACTCAAAAAAAGGCCAAACCTGTCCCTTTCCTAGCAATTTGTCTTTTTTACCAAAAACAGTAATAAGCCAAGTCGCAACTTCGAGAAACCTCAAATCGCAACTTTCACCTTCCCAACAATACACAAGTCACTACTAAGAAACTTTACCGAGGGACAAATCGCTACTATGAACACTTTATCAATACCCCACGAATCGACCAAAAACCACCACACAAAGCCGAAAATAATGATTCCAAACACCAAACACTACTTCAACACAAACCCTAAGCAAGAAAGTACAAGATTTAACAACTTCTAGCTACTAAACAAAGCGCAAAAGAGATATTTAAGTAACTATCTATTCGAACCAAAAGTACCCCAAATCTACACAAATCCGTGAATATAACCATACATGAACCTAACCATGGCTCTTGATACCAATTGTAGTATATTCACGATCAAAGAAACACATGTATGGTACTAGAATATGGATCGAATAGGAGAAGAACTAGAGAGAGAAGTAGAGATGTGGAACCTTTAGTGGAGAGAAAGAAAGGCAGGTTAGATTAAATGAGTGAAAGGTCCAACCCTCTCCTTTGGTGGAGAGGGCTTTATATACTACTACATAGGGTGCCCCTAGTGGGCTGTGGAGCGAGCTGACAGTGGGTAAAGACCCGACCCACTCCACAATAATAATAATAACTAATCTACTACTCCCTCCGTCCCATATTAAGTGTCCATAATGGAATCTTGGGATGTCCCAAATTAAGTGTCCAGGGAATATTTTCAACCAATGAGAAGAGACTTTAGTGGGTAATAGTGATATTTGATTGGTGGAGAGTGTAGTTGGCCCCACTTTCCTAAAACTTTGTGCATTTGGAAAGTGGACACTTAATATGGGACGGAGGGAGTACTAATATTATAAATAAACCTACGAGCTATTAAGTGCTAATAAGCACTCGGGGTGACCGAGTCTTCAACTGAATATTTATATTCCTAACAAAAATATTAGCACCACATGGGTGACAACCCATGTTTCTGACTTCTTTCTATTTTCTAACACTAAGTGTGGGGGGATTCCTCTACTGTGCTTTGTTTTGTGTGTTGTTTGCCCTTGTTTGCAGGTTTCCCTTAGATCGTGATGATTGATGCGCCTGTTTTCAATCCAGCCGCCCAATATCCGATCTTTTTGCTAACGTTTATCTAGGGATATCTTTTTAATCCTGTTTGTGAAAATAGAGATTTCTGTTCCACACTTGGCTATTAGTATTACCTTTTTACGTTCTAAGTGTCGGCATAATAGCCGGTACTTTGAATATTGAGGGCAATATTCAATTCTTAGTGTGGGGGGGAATTCTCGCGACTTTTGTCACTTATGTACCTTCTAGTGCCGACTTTTGTCACTTATGTACCTTCTAGTTTCGACTTTTGTCACTTATGTACCTTCTAGTTTCGACTTTTGTCACTTATGTACCTTCTAGTGCCCTATTACCCCCGTTTTGGCCAAAATTTTAAATTTTTTTCGTTTTTAGATAAGAAATTGCAATAAAAAAAAAGTGTTTAGTCTTGATTAGGTTAGAACAAGGGGAATCCCGACTCTGCAAGAGTGTTGATCTGGCTGCTTCCTTAACGGTTAGACTAAGGTTTTACGATATGTGCAAATGAAAATGCTAAACGTAGAATAGTTGGTTTTCTTTAGAGCTTATATAAGTAATCTATGGCTTTTCCTCCCAGGAGATAACTAATCTGACTTAATAAGTGCTTATTTTCAAACATTTGAACACACACAAAAAAAATTTATACGATTTTGAAAAATACTAGTTCAAAGCTTTATTTAAACTTCGGAACAAGCATATGTCATAATAATGCAAAATGAAAGTGATACGTTGCTTGAAAGTTGCAAAAGTTAAGTAATAAATGTATGTGCTAAAAAAGCTACGGTTCAAGATCGGCCCTTGGATCCTTATTTCCGGAAGGCGTTTAGGTCTTGGCTACCCTCTTACATCGGCCCTTGGACCTCTAATTCAGGAATGTGTGAGGTCTTGGTCTAACACCCTTGGATCCTCATTTCAGGAATGTTTAGAGTCTTGGAACTCTCCGTTGTAACGGCCCTTGGATCCTTTATTCCGGAAGGTGTAAGGTCTTGGTTCCCGTGAAACTCCGTTAGTTTATGTTGCACAAGTAAAAAATAAATAAATAAATAAAAAAGAAAAAATGAGAAAATGAAAAGAAAAGAAAATGGAATGATATTGCAAAATGCAATAAGTTTTGATGTTGCAAAAATAAAGATATATGTGTTGAATAAAGTTTTGAAACTTGCTTGTTGTAAATTTTAAATCTATCTTTCAACTAGTATTAGTCAAAATCTTATAAAAACGTCGATTTTTGTGATCAAAATTTTGAAAATCAAGCACATTCACCTAACTTGAATAATTGTGGGAGTGAAAAGTTAAGTTTCGGCTTACATAGATTATTAGTATAAGTAGTGTTAGCATTTTACAAAAATATTTGCACATTGAGTTTAAGCTTAGTTGGGAGTATAAAAAAGAGGATGACGATTACAATTCCCTGGAGACACCCACTTTGTGTGAATCCTGTTCCATGATACCATTTTTAAAAATCAAGCATTTTATTTATTTTAGTTCTAGTTTAAATTTCTTGCATTGAATAAAAAGTCAAAACGGGGTATGCTTGGTATTCTTTTGATCCTTTCATTACTTTATATGATCGGATTGCTAGGGACTAGCAATTGATAGTGTGGGGGGATGATGAGTGCCTATTTACTCATCATTTTATACCCATATAAGACACAAAAATGACCAAAAATACCCAAATAGATCAAATATTGTTGCAAATATTATTGGTTTGTGTTTTTATGTGTTTCAGGTACAAAAGGATTAAAAACAAGGCAAAAGAGGACAAAACCGAGCTTGGATGGGAAAAAGAGCAAAAACGGACATTTTAGGGTCGTCTCGACAACGTTTTGTATTTAATCAAGTAAAGACGAAGTCAAAGTCAACCTCGGGATTTAGCCTCGGAATGAGCTTGGAAAAACAAACCCGAAACCAAAACCTATTTTCACAATTTACCCTAAACCTAATTTACCCTAATTACCTAAACCTAAAACTACTTAACCCTTTTTATCCTAAAACTAATCTAATCCTAAACCCACAACCTAATCCAGCCCAATCCTAAACCAAGCCCAACCACAAAATAATCCCCTAAATAACCCAACCCCACCATTCTTAGCTAATACCCAGGGTCAACCAAAAAGTCAACCCCATCAACCCTTCTTCTTCCCGCCTTTCTCCATTCCCCAAAAACCAGACACCCATGTCCCCCCATGTTCCCCCATACTTTTTCTCTGCCACACGCAACTCTACCTCCCCCCTCCTCACATGCATTCCCACAACCCACGTGCTCAGAAAAGGATAAATCCCATTTTCCCGCTAAAATGGAGATGGACGATTGGGATTGATTGAGCCCAATTGGAGGGCTGGGATATGATCAGAGACACAAGGGGAAGTTTTTGAGTGTTATAAAACTCACTTCTCACACACAGAAGAGGAGTAACTAGGAGTAGATTAATTATAGTAGTCGTTTGAGTATTTTTAGTATGTAGCCAGTTGCAATTTAAATTCTAAACTTTAATTCAAGCTCATTCAAACTCCTTTGTACTCATTTGTTTCATCATTGTTCTAATTTTGTAGTTTAATTAAATTTCAAATTTCCCATTTCTTTTCTGTGAATCAAATTTAATTTATCAGTTGTTAAAAATAGATAAGAAACTCTCATTACTGTTCTTATTAACTCTTATGAGCTTGTGAAAAGCTTTTGTCAAAGTTAATTTAACTAATTCAGCCTTAATTCCAAAAAGTCAAAAATTAGTCAACATAAGTCAAAAAGTCAACCTGCTTATTCAGCTTATTTAGATGCTTAATTAGTGTTCAATAGTGCTTATTACATGTGATTGATCATTTGTGTTTAGATATCTTTGCTTAAATTGGTCAGTTTAAGTGTAAAAGTTCATAACAGTCACATTGAGGATTGTTTGGGTTAATGGGTAAAATGGTTAAAAAACTCTTGCCATTGTTCATGTGTAAAGTGGTGAACTTTGATCTTCACTAATTTAGTGTGTTTAAGTTGTTTGCTGAAGTTTCTGAGTTAGTTTGAAGGCTTAATAGAATTTGAGTTGGTTAGAACAACTTTAGTGTCTATACTGAGTTAATAAGCTTCTAATCAGCTTAAGCTTATTAGGTGCTTGTTTGTGGTGATTTTGAAGTCCTTAGGGTAGGTTTAGTTGATTCTCAGACTTTGGCTCAGTTTCATTAGGTCTATATAGGTTTTAACCATTTCTTGTGCAAAACAGTCTGCTCAGCCTCATAGTGCAGACTGCATAACTTTAAGTTCCCCCATAAGTGCTTATTTTAGAACCCCCAATGCCTTATCTTTTAGACTTTTCAGTTCTTAGATATATGGTATTTTCTTGTACATGATTTCTATAATCAATTTTAGCTTATTGTAGCTTAAATCAGTTTTTAAAAATTACCTCAGTAGCTAAATATGGCTTACAAATCAGTTTTTTGCTTCTTCTCAACTTATTTTTGATTTTTAATTTCCTTATTATAAGTTAGTATAAGCTAAGATTTTGCACAATTAATATTTTGTTGGTAATCTACTTATTGCACATTTTTATGATTTTTTAGATTAGCCTTTTTATAGCTTTTTAATGGTTTGAAAACCCCACATTCTCCCATGTGCACTCCTGAGCATCGGCAGCACTCTAGTGCTTGTTGAGCTTATTCAGAGCTTATTGCTGTTCCATTTGGTATTTCCTGAGATAGTTATTCCATTTAGATTAATTTTTAGTATAGCTCAGCTTATTTCAGTTCACTAATAGCTTATTACATTAGCTTATATGGTCCTTTTCCTTAGAGCCTTAGCTTATTTTCTCATCATAGCCCACTGTTCTATTTATAAGTGCTTTTTCTGAGCTTTTTAAGTAGTTTTAGAAATAAGTGCTTTTTAGAGGAATGCTTATTACTTGTATTTAATCAGTTTGTAAAAGAAAAAAAATAAAAAAAATATTTTTAATAAAAAGAGAGTTCAGGGATTCGAACCCTGGACCTCTTGCTCACACACCCAACACACTACCATCTGCCCTAGGGTCTTGTTTCAGTAAACCTTCACGCACCTTTTTATTTAACTTTGTTTTTCCATTTAAGCTTAGTTATCTATTTTGCTTATTATCAGCTTATTAGAATAAGCTGGTACCTTCTTTCTATTTTTCTTAGGTTTGATATATCTTAAAGTAATTTTAAAAAAAGTTTCAGAATTTTTAGAATAGTTTTAATATTTTTTATGTAATTTTCTTTTTAAAACTGTTTTTAATTCATATTAAATTAAATAATTATCAGAAAAATATAATTCTTTTTTCTAAAATTTTCTTTTAATAAATAGAAACTTATGAAAATTAGTTTGGCACCCGTAGAGTTAGTATTTCATCATTTTGACGTTTAGGCTCGGTTTTCCTGGTTTAAACGCGTGTTTTCAGTTTTCGTTACGTTTTTAACTTCATGTTCTTTAGATTATCGTTTTCCTAGGTTATTTAGTCGTTTTTAGTTAATGTTCACTTATTGTAGCGTAAAAACCCAAAATCTCTTTGTTTCCACTATTCAAACACGTATTCACGAATCGAGATCACGAAATTCCATTCAATCATTCGTTGGGAAAACGACTCGGGTTTACATATTTCCTGTGCAATCCTTGGAGAAAAATACGTGTTGATTTTAACGAATCATTGCTCTATTACCTAGGATAACATGCTTAGAGGGTCAACACAAAGGTTGAGTGAAGTTCGTAGGTTTTAGTTTGTAAGAGTTGAATACAAGTTCATATGGGTTCCGTAGTTTGTAATAATCGCAACGAATGCAATTATCACAGAAAATGGTTATTATTGCAAATAAGCTCATGACACCAACACGTTAACAAGGGGATCACCTTAGTGATATTTGAGGAACTAAAGTCCTCTTGGGGAGATAACTTGCCAAAGTTACTGTGGAAAACTAGAAGGGGGGGTTGAATAGTTTTTACCGTTTTAAAATTTAATTAGCTTTGTAACTTATCGTGATTTCAAAGTAATAGTACACAATCAACTATATAAGCAAGTAAGTAGAGAAAAGAACAATCAAACCACAACACGAAGATTTATAGTGGTTCGGCTACAAGAACTCTCTTCCTTGCCCTACTCCACTCCTCGAGCCTCTAGCTCGAGAGTTTTTCTTCACTAAGAAACAAACTCCCTTCTCGGCGGAAAAAAAACCTTAATACACGTCGCTTACACCTTTTTCCGGTACAAAGCTAGATACCGGGTTCTAGTTTAAGGCAGAACCAACCTGACGTCGCCTAAATAATTACCGACACTAAGCTAGATGTCGAGTTCTTTACAAGGGTACAACTACTCCCTTTCACTCTATGTGTTTTGAGGACTAAAACACTAACCGGATTCTACTGAATAAAAGATGCAACAATGATGCCTAAATTCTAATGAGTTACACAGTAGGTAACTATCAAGTCTTGCAACAGAATGTTGAAGCTTGTTAATGCTTGATCTCTTTTGCTACAAAAAGGAAGATCACTATGAATGATATGGGTTAGTAATATGTAAATGAAAGAATGTATAATTTATGCTATGTAAGTGATGAGAATGGCCAAATGATCAGCTTGCTATTTATAGGCAAAGCTGAACAACAGTTGGCGGATCCCAAAATTTGGATCCGCCATGTCAGGCCAGCTAAGATATTCCCATATCTTTCCATATCTTGCACAATCTTTCCATATCTTCAAATGTCAACTCTTTAGCTTGAAGATCTAAACAAGATATCTCAAAATCTTTCCAAGATTGTGTTCATGATGCATGCCATGATGTCATCCTAATATTTAGAAAATAAAGTTTCTATTTTAAGGAATAAACTTGTAAATGTATGTAATGTTATCCCTAGTAGACTTGTAATGTGTAAATGTGTTTTAAAAGACTTATCACTATAGATGTAAAAGACTTAATCTTATTTATGCTTTTGCTTAAAGATAAACTTTGTATTTGTAATTAACAAAATTAAGCAAAGATCGTAAAATATAAATAACGTTTTTGGGATGATATTTGTATTAAGAATCTCCCCCTTTTTGTTGATGACAAAACATAAAGTGTATTTTTGAGTAAAGAGCTTGTTGGGAATTAAATATTCAAGAAGTTAAATATCGGATTCTATTCAAAGAAAAACGTTAAGTGTGATTCTGCTGCTAGTGTTGGTTCCTGCTGCTAGAACATTTGATCCTGCTGCTAGTGATAAATGATTCTGCTGCTAGGCTTAGCATTCTGCTGCTGAAGGATTCTGCTGCTAGTGTTCTCATTGCTGCTGATAGTGACCATTCTGCTGCTAAGTGGATAAGATCGAAAAGATATTATTTGTATTTTGGTCAACAATATACGGTAGATAATATCTTACCCCATGTGCTTAGTTAACAAGTTGTGTACACAGATACATGTTGTATCTTATGTACTGACACACTCAAGAGATAAGTTAACAAAGTAAGTCGGCTAGACTTTATACAATATTGTAATAGATCTCTTGGACTATAAAAGAGATCTTAGACTTGTGCATGAGAAGTAGTCGATGTTAGTAGTTCATGCATATGTTATTATTAGAACATATAACTGTTAGAACATAGAACAAACACAAGAATATCACAAGTTAGAAAAACTTAAGATTCAAGGTTGTAACCCTAGTGATATTTCAAGATCACTCGTATTATTATCATTAATAATATTGAATCGTTTGATGTTAATCTCTCATTGTTCTTTGTCATAGAACTAACACAACCATTCCATTTCCACAACACAAATCACCTTCTAAGTGTGGTTAAGTAAATTCCGCGTACTTAATCATATTCACTCAATATATCATACACACAAAGAACGTAAGGTTTAACCACCTTAATCGTGTGATCAATCCTAACAAGTGGTATCAGAGCCAGGCTGATATTATTGATTTAGAAGAAGAAGCTGAAGAAATGGACGTTGAATCTATTCAGACAAATGTTGCTGCAAAGATTCCCATGCTCAAACAGAATGAGTTTGAGATGTGGAGGGTGAGGATAGAACAATATTTCCAAGTGCAAGATTATGCACTTTGGGAAATCATTAAAGATGGAAACTCTTACCAGCCTACCACCACTGCATCAACAGTGGATGGCAAAGCTGTTTCAACTCTGCAGACAAAGCCATCATCTGCAGAAGATAGAATAAAGAAGAAAAATGACTTGAAGGCTAGAAGCATGCTGATGATGACCATTCCCAATGATCAACTTCTAAACTTCAGCAAGTTCAAGGATGCCAAGTCATTATTTGAAGCTATTATTCCCAGGTATGGTGGAAATGAAGCCACCAAGAAAACCCACAAGACACTGCTCAAGGAGCAGTTTGAAAACTTCTCCTCTACATACAATGAATCTCTTGACCACATGTTTAATAGGCTTCAGAATCTAGTGAGCCAACTTGCTATTCTTGGGATTGAAATGCCTCAAGAAGATTTGAACTCAAAATTTCTGAGAAGCTTACCAGAAGAGTGGGCTATGCATGTTGTTGTCTGGAAGAACAAGCCAGACTTAGACACCATGGAACTGATGGACTTGTATAGCAACTTCAATATTGTGAAGCAAGACTTGAAGAAGAATGGAGGTACTAGTTCTAATACTGGGAACAAGGCATTTATATCAACTCCTAGTACCTCAAAATCAAGTGAAGAGGTGAAAGTTTTTGATGATGTTGGTGCTGCTAGTTCATCAAGTAGTACCATAAGTATTTTAGATGAAAAGACTTGTTGTGCCTTTCTTACAAGTCAGAATAATGGGTCCATGCTCTCCTATGAAGACCTCCAAGAGATCTATGAAGATGATCTGGAGGAAATGGATCTAAAGTGGCAAATTTCTCTTCTTAGCATGAGAGCTAAGAAGTTCTATCACAAGACGGGGAAGAAGCTCATAATCAGCAACACTGATGCTGCTGGTTTTGATAAGTCAAAGATAGAGTGCTATAACTGTCACATGATGGGTCATTTCTCAAGAGATTGTAGAAGACCAAGGCAGCAAGATAGCAAGAATAGAGGTTTTGGAAGTAAATCCAAAACAGAGGATGTGATTGAGCCAAAAGCTATGGTAGCTATTGATGGCTTAGGTTTTGATTGGAGCTTTATGGCAGATGAAGAAGAAACTCCTGCTCAGATGGCACTTATGGCTTTTTCTGCTACTGAGGTACAAAATCATAAAGCTTGTTCTAATACATGCACTGCTCTTAATGCTCTACAGGTTTTAATGAAACAATTTGATGATCAAAAGATAGAGCTAAGTAAGACTTTTCAAAACTTTATAAACTATAAGTGTGGATTAGAAAAGTTAGAGAAACAAATCACATACTATAAGGAAAATGAATTAGCTTTTTCTGATGACAAAGCTCTCCTAAGACAGGACATATTCTTTAAAGATGCTGAAATCAAGCTTTTGAGAGAAGCTTTTGATAGGGTCAAAAAGGAAAATGAAAATATTCACTTGACTACTGAAGCACTAGAACATGCTTCTAAAAGTATGCACAACATAGTAGAATGTTAGGTGATTAATAGAGTTAAGTCAGGAGTAGGATATAAGAGTGTCCCACCTCCTTATAGAGGCATCCCTAAACCCCCAGGGATTGACCTAGGAAATTCAGGTTTACCTGAGTTTCAAGAACCAATCATGGAATATGGTTCTAAGGCTAGCAAGAGCCTTAAGGTAGAAAAAGTAAGTAAAAGTTTAGATAAAACTTTACTTTCTCAGGACAAGGTATCCTTTGCTAAGAACTTAGATGCTATAGTTGTTGAAGATTGCACAACTGATAGTGATGATGATGAAGAACAGGTTATGTCTAAACCTGAAGTGGTTAAGAAAGTAGGAACAAGTCTTCCTAAGATAGTCAAACACAATACTGATAGGCCTAAATCCAACATTAAGCATGTTAGGCAACCAGTTAGATATTGTGAGCAATATAGAACCACCAACAAGCCCAGAGGTAACCAAAGGAATTGGAACAACCTCAAGTCTAACCAATTAGGTGATGACTTTGCTTTTTATAACAAAGCTTGTTACACATGTGGTAGTTTTGACCATCTTGCAGCTTTCTGCAACCAATGGGTATCTGGGAATGACAACAATAGAGTGAACCACAAAAGGCAAACACCTAAATCTCACTTTCACTCTAGTTCTAAGAAAACAAACCCCAGAGTAGCCAAAAACAAGTCTGGCTCAAACTCAGATCCTGCTGCTAGACCAAGTGATCCTGCTGCTAGACAATTTGTTCCTACTGCTCGACCATTTATGACTATTAACCCAAAATCAACAGCTAAGGGTGCAAAAAAAACTTTCAAACATGCACCAACAACTGTTCTAAGGCCCATTCAAACAAAGGCAGTGGTCCAAAAACAAGTTTGGAAACCAAAGGGTAGAACTGAAAAGTTAGCAGTTCCTGCTGCTAAGCAATCAGTTCCTGCTGCTAAGGGAAACAAGGCAAATGCTGTTAAGGCCTCAGCATGTTGGGTTCTTAAATCCAATATTGCATCAACTGTTCTCAAAAGATTACATTATATTGATGCAAGAGGCAAATCCAAGTCAGTAATGGCTTGGATCCCCAAAAGAAACTAACACTCTTATTTATGTGCGAGGAACATTTAAATGATCAGGAAGAGGATCAAGGATACTCAGATAGTGGATGTTCAAGGCACATAACAGGCAACAAGTCTTATCTCTCAGATTTCCAATCAATAGATGGAGGCTATGTTACCTTTGGAGGAGGTGTTGGTGGAAAAATTTCCGGTAAAGGTACCATTAAAACTGGAAATTTAGATTTTGAAGATGTGTTCTATGTAAAAGAGCTAAATTATAATCTTTTTAGTGTCTCACAAATGTGTGACAAAAAGAACAATGTTCTTTTCTGTGAGACTGAATGTCTTGTACTTTCTCCTGATTTTAAGATGCCTGATGAAATTCAAGTACTTCTTAGAATTCCTAGAAAGGGCAATATGTACAGTGTAGACATGAAGAACATTGTTCCTAAAAAGAATTTAACTTGTCTTGTTGCAAAGGCCACATTGGATGAATCAATGAAATGGCATAGAAGGCTTGGTCATATTAACTTCAAAACCATAAATAAAATTGTTAAGAATGGTTTGGTAAGAGGTTTACCTCACAAAAGATTTGAAAATGATCAAACATGCATAGCTTGTCTAAAAGGCAAACAACACAAAGCCACTTGTAAGCCCAAGATTTTTAACTCTATCAATCAATCATTGTTTATGTTGCATAAGGACTTATTTGGACCTGTTTCAGTAAGTAGTATAATTCATAAGAGATATTGTCTTGTTATAATTGATGACTATACTAGATTTACATAGGTTTTCTTTCTATCTACTAAGGATGGGACTACAAGCATCCTTAAGACATTCATTACATAGATAGAAAACCAAGTAGACAAGAAAGTGAAGGTCATTAGATGTGATAATGGGACAGAGTTTAAGAATAGATTTATGGATGATTTCTGCAAAGAAAAAGGTATTAAGAGAGAATTTAGTGTTGCTAGAACACCACAACAGAATGGTGTAGTTGAAAGAAAGAATAGAACACTAATTGAAGCTGCTAGAACAATGTTAGCTGATTCTAAGCTACCTATAACCTTTTGGGCTGAAGCAGTCAACACTGCTTGCTATGTTCAAAATAGAGTTTTAGTTGTGCAGCCTCACAATAAGACATCATATGAACTTTTTCATGGTAGAACTCCTGCAATAGGATTTCTTAGACCTTTTGGATGTCATGTGACAATTCTCAATACCTTAGACCATTTAGGAAAATTCGATGGTAAAGCAGATGAAGGATTCTTTGTTGGATATTCTCTTAATAGCAAGGCATTTAGAGTATACAACACAAGAACTAAGATTGTAGAAGAAAACCTACATGTGGAGTTTTTAGAAGATAAATCCAATGTAGAAGGTCAAGGACCAAAAAGGCTATTTGATCTTGAATATCTAACCAAATCAATGAATTATGTGCCTGTTGTTGCAGAAACTAATGAATTTTCAGGTTCACAAGCAACAGATGAGGCAAGGTTAGAAAAGGAGACAAACCAAGATCATTTTTGGATGCCAATATGGTCAAGTACAGGTGTGGAATCAACTTCAACAACTGATGAATCTTCTCCTAGCAAGGCTAAAGAAGGTGTTGAAGATGAAAGAAAAGAAGATGAAACTCAGGAACAACAAAATGTTTCTGCTGGTAGTATTTCTGTTGCTGCTGGTAGTGTATCTGTTCCTGCTGGTGATTCTGCTGCTAAGCTTACTGATTCTGCTGTTCGGCCAAATGACTCTGCTGCTGGCCCTTCAGAAACAAAAGAAGCAGAATTCTCAGATAATGAGGTGGATTTCAACAATCTTCCATCAAATTATCAAGTTCCTTCTACTGCACAAACAAGAATTCACAAAGTTCACTCCCTAGATAATGTGATTGGAGATGTACAGTCAGGAGTGAAGACAAGACAACAATTGATGTCTTCAGACCAACAAGGGCTTCTTGATGCCCTTTATGCTTCAAAGCAGCATGAGCTTTCAAACTCTTGCTTGTTTGTATTTTTTCTCTCACAAGATGAACCAAAGAACATTCTTAAAGCCTTAGATGATTCAAGCTGGGTAGAAGCTATGCAAGAAGAGCTTCTTTAGTTCAAGATTTAGAAGGTATGGGTGCTAGTTGATTTACCTACAGGTGTGAAGGTAATTGGCACTAGATGGGTTTTTAAGAACAAAAGGGATGAAAGAGGAATTGTGATTAAGAATAAGGCTAGATTAGTAGCCCAAGGGTACACACAAGAATAAGGAATAGACTATGATGAGGTTTATGCTCCTGTAGCAAGGATTGAGGCAATTAGGCTTTTCTTAGCTTATGCTTCATTTTTAGGCTTCACAGTCTACCAAATGGATGTCAAGAGTGCATTTTTATATGGTTCTATTGAAGAGGAGGTATATGTTACACAGCCCCCTGGCTTCATTGACCCATTACATCCAGACAAAGTGTACAGAGTAGTGAAAGCTCTATATGGCCTTCATCAGGCACCAAGAGCTTGGTATGCAACACTAGCTTCCTACTTATTAGAAAATGGATTTCAAAGAGGAAAGATTGATCAGACACTTTTCATCAAACAGCACCAGAAGGATCTTCTGTTAGTGCAGGTGTATGTGGATGACATTATCTTTGGATCTACTAGGAAGGAGATGTGTTTAGATTTTGAGAAACTTATGAAAGATAAGTTTCAGATGAGTTCTATGGGGGAACTTACATTCTTTTTGGGTTTGCAAGTTAAGCAATCATCTGAAGGCATATTTATTAGTCAAGACAAATATGTTGTAGAGATACTTATAAAATTTCAATTTGCTGATTCAAAAATAGCAAGCACACCAATGGACTCTGAGAAGCACCTTCTGAAAGATAAAGATGGAGAAAGTGTAGATGTACACACTTACAGATCTATGATAGGCTCTTTGATGTACCTTACATCATCTAGACCTGATATCATGTTCCCTGTTTGTGTTTGTGCTAGATTTCAAGTAACTCTAAAGGTTTCTCATTTAACTGCAGTCAAGAGAATTTTTAGATATCTCAAAGGTTAACCAAGGTTGGGTATATGGTATTCTAGAGAATCTCCTTTTGACTTGGTAGTATATTCGGATAGTGATTATGCTGGTGCTAGCTTGGACAGAAAGTCAACAACTGGAGGATGTCAATTCCTTGGGTGTAGACTTGTCTCATGGCAGTGTAAGAAGCAAACAAGTATGGCAAATTCAACAACTGAAGCTGAATATATAGCTGCTGCAAGTTGCTCTAGTCAAGTTCAA
This sequence comes from Artemisia tridentata subsp. tridentata, assembly GCA_021014915.2. Lineage (NCBI taxonomy): Eukaryota > Viridiplantae > Streptophyta > Magnoliopsida > Asterales > Asteraceae > Artemisia > Artemisia tridentata. Next base: position 375,870,079 of record CP139508.1, read on the forward strand.
TGGCTTCAAAACCAACTTCTTGATTATGGGTACAATTTCTTAAACACTGTTATTTATATTGATAATAGTAGTACAATTTGCATTATTAAAAATCCAGTGCAACATTCTAAAACAAAACACATTGAAATTAGACATCACTTTATAAGAGACTGCAATGAGAAAAGATTAATTCAAGTACTTAAAATTGCTTCAGAATTCAATTTTCCAGATCTGCTAACAAAAGCTTTTGATGTTTTAAGATTTCAGTACTTGGTAGCAAGTATTGGAATGCTTAATCTTTGAATTTTCAATATAATGTGTTTTTGTAAATAAATTTTTGTTGTTGCTGGATTTACAAGATACTGCTGCTATTACAAAAGGTTTGTGCTGCTAAGTACAAATTTAAATTGTGTTATTCATACAGTTGGTCTTATGATTATTCTAATGCAAGACAAGTATTTTGTACTTTTTCTTTTGATTTTAGACTAACAATTTCAGGTATGAATATGTGAACACAAAAGATGTTTCAAGTGAAATGGAAGCAGCAGAATTGAGATATTAACTGCTGACCATAATAGGTTTATGATGGACTGAGTTTGGAAATTTAAAACTCCTTAAAACTACTTTCTTGAAACCTAGTTATGATATTTCACATTGAATTGATGACTTAGTTGATCAGATAGTAACTGATGCAACTCACTTTCTATCATTTTATACTTTTAAGTATAATGTGCAAGTCTAAGGACATCTGATAGAAAGAACAGCTAGTAAAAGTGAATCTAACACTTGTGTTAGAGGTAACAATTACTATGAGCTGGAAACCCTGTCAGGAAAACTCTTTGAATGAGTTTATCTTTACACAGGCAGTTATTTATAACTGAAAAACATTGGTTCTCACACAACCAGAGGTTGCTTTAAACCGAAATTTTGATTAAGTGTCTGTTATACACTTGATCCCTTCAAAATGGTTGAAAGCAGTATGATTTTTCAATTCTAAAATCATGAACATACTGCTATGTCAAACAATTTCTTAAAAGGATTTTTCAAGGATTCAGAAAAACCATCCATTGATGGACCATGAATCAAATGTCCACTGATTCACCTCTCATAGGAGTTAACACACCTAGAAGTGATGAGGGCAGTAACTTAAACTCTTAAGGAATTGATGGCTTCATGTACAATATTGTCTGACAACAAGTTCTAAATGCTGGATCAGATGATAAGGAAAGAAATATTTTGGCACATAGTGAGATCTTCCAAACAAGGGGAGGATAAAATTTTTATTTGCTTCAGGGGAGGTAACATTCTCAGGGGAGGAAATAATAGCCCAGAAAAGGAAGAAAACACAATGTTATGAAAGGAGAAGACAAGAGCATACAAGATGATAAGGAGGTTGAAAATGACAAGAATAGAGCTTATTCTGGAGTATTATATATATTCAGAAGGGATGTACATTTAAGTGGGGTGTAACAAATTCTTCCTTTAAGTAAAATGCTTAAAGTTAGAAACGAAAAGATAGGCTCTGAGGGGTGTACTAGGGGTATCGTGTACTAAAAATGAGTACAACGCAAAGGGTGTGGGAGAATTACTTGACCAATGTAGCCAATGTAATTATAACAAAAACACAGGTGTAAAACAATGGGTTAATCCTAATGCCTCTTATGATGTAGTAAATCTAACTACACGAATGTAGTCTCACTTGTGGCCTCGGAATGGTCCTAACACAAGTTCTAGAATCTAAGTGCTACCGGTACACACATCATAGCATAAATGCTTTTCCTACCAATTCTAGGGGCGAACCTCACATATTTGGGGGTGGAAAATTTTTTAGTGGTACGGTTTTTATGCTAGTCATATAACTCCTATCCGTGAGACGCTCATTAAGACCAAAGTTTCACTCCTATATGTTGTAAAAAATTTTAAATTTGGCACTAAAATTGCCTTAACAGGTATTTCTCTCAGTTTTATTACACATCTACCATTAAACAAACAAAAATCAAGCGTAATAGCATTCTCTAAGGTATCGTATTTTACCCCCCCTTACACTTAAGATGAACATTGTCCCCAATGTTCAAATAACAAGATGTAAAGTAATAAGGTTAAATCAATACTCCCATGATTCGTTTGGTGGATAAAGAGGTAACATGGTTAGATCTTCTTCCAAGGTAATGTTGAAGCTCCAAGACTAAAGCATCGCCAAAAGCTAGATTCCACATACATCTCCTTGTCCAAAATAACCTGTTAAACCTGAGAAAACAAACACGAAAACCTGCATAACATCGGCGGGATAAATCTATATAAGGATATAATGCTTGTGGAATGATTATTTTGCAGATTCCTGGAGTTTATAAGTTAGAGATTTAATAAAAACTTTTTTATGATTCCGGTAGAAAAACAAAACTTTCAAAAATTTCAGAAAATTAAAACCTGACGCCGTCAGGTTGTAATGCCTGATGCCGTCAGAAATGATCTGACAGAATTCTCATGTTAAGTTTCCGGAAAATTTCTGGAAAAACCTATACCTTACTTCCTGGAATTCCTGCAAAACATCATTATGACTCGATACAAGCATTTGACTCAAACAATTACTAATATGTATGTTAATTTAATATTGTTATGATTCATGTTCATTTGTTCTAATAAACCGATTTGGATTTCCCTTACACTTATCTTTTGCAAAATACCTTTATATGTAGTTAAGACGAAGTTAAAAACAAGATAAAGCATTTTCACAATTTAGTTTTGAACATGAATCAATAATAATAAAAATTAAACATACATACGGAAGCAAATAAAATCAAACAAACAAATAAATAAACACACAAAGCAAATAAAGCTTGGGTTGCCTCCCAAGAAGCGCTTTTCTTTATTAACGAGTCTTGTAGCTAGACTCGAAGTCACCGTACATTACGTTTTTCCATACCGCAACTTAAATGCGGTTTTAAAGTTTTTAATCACATTGTCATCCCATATGTATTCCGGACCTAAGGCCATGCATCCCGAATATTTAATCCTCTCTACATTGTGATTATTCTCACTCACATCGAATGTAGGGATATTGTCGACATCTAAGTCTTCAACACCCTTGAACTTTTCAAACTTATAAGGCATCTTATATTTAACACACTCGGTTACCTTGGAAAAAGTAATGATGCCCTCGTCCCTATCATAGATCATTTTAGATGTGTTGACGAATGGTTCACCCAAAACTATCTCACCTAAATGTTGGTCTATGATTCCTCTTACATCTTCTAAGATCATGAAATCACATCGATAAGTGAAGTTTTTAATGAAGACGTGTATGCCTCTAACTCTTCCAACAAAGTTACATAGTCGCTTGGGGTTATAGGGATCTTGCCTAGGTTCTAACTTAACGCTCATAATCCAATTGTAGTAAAGCCTAGACATGATATTCATTGGGGCCCTCAAGCCAATATAAGTATGCTCTCTAAACATATGACCAATCATGCATGGGACTTTCACATTCATATGGTTTCCTTTCCTAATCCATGGGTTTTTCCGATACTTTGCGGGACAAGGATACTTCAAGAGGAACTTATGGTGACTTAACTCAGTTTTGGTTGGGAAAAAATTCTCAAAGAGTCTAAAGTCATTCCTAAGCTCGAAGTTATCTAGGCTTGTGCTGGTCCTAAACTCGATTTCACTCTTAATCAACTCATTGAGTTCTCTTAGCTCACTAATCTCATTAACAATCCTCTCATGCAACAAAGTGATCGCTTTAGGTAGAAAGAATCTAGCTAGGAAACGGGTGGTAAGATCTTTCCAAGACAAGATGGAGTTCATGGGTAATTGCCACAACCATTTCCGAGCATGGTCGCGTAGAGAAAATTGAAAGAGACGCAATCGGGTCGTCTCTCGAGTGACAACATCAAGGTCTATGGAATCAACGATTTTGAGAAAGTCCTTGAGATGTTGATTAGGATCTTCGGAACGAAGTCCATGGAATGCGCATCCGCTTTGCACCAACCGGATGGTGTCGGATCGCAAGGGAGTGACATTGGCTCCTTGAGTGAGCTCAATGGTGTTTCGATAGCCATGGTGGCTAGGACGGGAGTAGTCTCCTAAGGTACGGGCTCTAGGAGGTGGGTGTTGTTGTGGTGGTGGGTTGTTGGGATCAAGGATATTACCACCTTCCATGATGTCGGATGGTAATGGTTACGAACAAAGAAACGAAGAAAAAAGATAGACTAAAGAAAACCTAGAAAAAAAAATATAAAAAAAAAATAAAAAAAAAATCTCACTAGAAAGGAATCTAGTGAGTAGACCTAATAAAATAAAAATTCAACCTAAACAATAACTATTCCCCGGTAGCGGCGCCAAAAACTTGATGCGTGGTTTTGCGACCTTACAACAGGTTTTACCTCTCGAGGGATCTCGAGAGGCTTGCAATCCCCACCAGGCAGTGTACCTGACCGATGTAGTATAGTGTAGTGGCAAGTACCGGGGGATTGATCGTTCTTTAGGGGAATAGTGTCGTTAGGATTGAAAAACTACTCTAATAGGTCTAAGGGTGAGGGAAGATTCTTTTTGTATTTTTATATTTTTCGAAAGCAAGTAAAATCTCGGGTTTGAAGGAGTGGGCGGAATTAGTTGCTAGTCAACTAACCCAAATAACTACAAATGCAAATAAAATAAAATAACTGAAAATAAAAAGGTGGTGAAACTTATATGGGGAGAAATGTGTTTACTTAGATTTCCTTACTCCCTAACTATCTTTTATCGGTTGATTAGTGTGTATTGATTGCGTGGATGATGGGTGTATTCCTTAATACCAATCGTGGGGTGGCGTACGTACTTCCCCAACTCTATAAGCTCCTACTTCACTCCTATGTCGAGCCGGCTAAGAAGCTCCTAACATGGGATCACTAGAATTCGCTCATGCATTAAATACAACCATAAAAACCTTAGTACGCATTGGTTCATGTTTCTTAAGACGTTCAAGCAAGTTACCGTATAGGAGGTTAGCCAGTTTTCTTAAGCCTAACATCGATAAACAATCATCCAATACAATTAATAACACACCAACAACCAATAATCAATAGTTAGGTTTCATTAGATCTAAGCAAACACAAGATAAATCTAGCCTAGCATGTTAATCAAAAGACAAGAACAAGATATAATCAAACAACACATAGACATATTGAATGATTAATTGATTACTTATCTTCAATTAAACACGGGAGATCCAAGGGTATAAAACCCTTAAAAATGGCAGAAAATTCGTCTTAGGGTTTCTCCTCACAAATTTGCACACTATGAATAAAAATTGCAAAACTATATATAGAATTTAGTGGCTGACGGCGTCACGTTGTAGGAGGTGACGCCGTCACCTCGCCACGGCTAGGGTTCCCGGATGGTCTTCCTGACGCCGTCCCTCTTTAATCCTCCAAAATCCACTCTGGCGCGTCAAGGGTTGACGCCGTCACAATTGTGCTTGACGCCGTCTCTCTTTAACTTAAACCGTGACAGCCTTGAACACCTAAAAGGGTGACGCCGTCAGACTTCCTTTGTAAAACTTTCTGGCGCGTCACGTGTATTTGTCATATCCACCTCTTTTGCCAAGCCGTGACGCCGTCAGGAGCAATCCTTGACGCCGTCACGTGTACTTTTCCAGCAGCTTTGGAGACTTTGTCGTTTTCTTCACTTTTATGCTCCAAAAACGTCCAAAATGCTTCCTTTTCCAGATTTCTTCTCCAAAGTACCTAAAATGACAAAAGGAACGATTTAGGGCAATATTTGATCAAATAAATATGATTTAGGGCTTAAATGACCCCCTAAAAGCGGTACACTTTTCGCTTCATCAGTAGGAAGTGGTGACGTATTTCTATGTGTTTGGTTCTAGCATGTTGGACTGGATTTTTGCTAAGATCGATAGCTCCTTTGTTGTTCACAAAGAATAAGAATGTCGTTTGAATTTAATTCCATAGTCGACGAGAGCTTGTTTCATCCACAGTACTTGTTGACACGCCTTTCCTGTAGATACGTACACTGCTTCAGTTGTTGATATTGAAAGGGCAGTTTGTTTTTTAGCAAACCATGAGGTGAGACAATGTCCTACAAAAGTACAAATACCACTTGTACTTTTTCTATCTACATAATCACCGGCATGATCTGAGTCAGCATACAATATGGTTTCTACACCCGTTCCTTTGGGATACCATAATCTAATTGTGTAGTGCCTTTAATGTACCTAAAGATCCGTTTAACGGATTCAAGATGAGATATTTTAGGATCTTCTTGAAAGAGTGCACATAGACAAACACTAAACATAATGTCCGGTCTACTAGCCGTAAGATAGAGTAAACTACCAATCATACCTTTATATTTAGTGTTATCTACGGATTTACTTTCGTCATCCTTGGTGAGTTTGGTTTCGGAAGACATTGGTGTTTTTATAGGTTTAGAATCTTCAAGACCAAATTTCTTAAGCATATCCTTGATATACTTAGATTGGTTGAAGAATATCTGTTAGAATTCGATACACGGTTAAGGTGGTTAAACCTTTTGTACTTTGTGTATATGATATATTGAGTGAATATGATTAAGTATGCGGAATCTACTTAATCCCACTTAGAAGGTTATTATGGTTATGGAAATGGAACAATTGTGTTTGTTATATGACAATGAACAATGAAAGCTTATCACCAAATGATTCAATATTATTAAGATAATAATATGAGTGATCTTGAGTTATCACAAGGGTTACAACCTTGAATCTTATGTTTCTATATCTTGTGATATTGTTTTTGTTCTATATTCTTTAAGAGATATATTTTGCACTATAAGTTTAACACACACTTATATCTCTAGTATAAGATCTTTCTTTTATAACATAAGAAAGATCTTTACAATAATGTTAAGTCTTGTCAAACAACTTGCTAGCTTATCTTATGTGTGTCAGTAACTAAGATACAACATGTATCTATGTTTACAACTTGTTCTGTGAGTATAAGATAAAGACTGAGCACATGGGGTAAGATATTATCTACCGTGTATTATTGACTTTTAGTCAACCAGACTTAATATCTTCATCAAGCAGACTTAACTCTGATAGTCACCAGAATTAACACTTGACTTAACCACCAGACTTAACTTCAATGACCAGACTTAACCAGCAGACTTAACTTTGGAACTCACCAGACTTAACTCTACTGCTACCAGATTTAATCACTTGAGAGATTTTCCCGATACTTAAACTTCAGAATATTTAATTCCCAACAATCCTCCCCTAAACATGTGAATCCATTTCAACATGTTTCTGAATTAAATTATGGATTGTGAAGATCTTTCAAACACTTCATCATCAGACCCTTAGATTGAACTTTCTTCTATTCTAAAAGATTAATATCTATCTCAGTAACTCATCTGATTTTTGATCTTTGACTTCAACAATATCAATACACATATCTTTAGGCTTCAAACATTGACCTAAAAGATGGTGCAATTTCCTTGGATGGAGGAATTATAAGAGGCAATGGTGTTGTGTATCTTGGATGCTTGTTTCAACAAGTGAAATCATCTATCAGCATGCCTTTGCAAGTGATGAACAAACGTAGTGAACTAAAATTGAAACTGAAAGCTTTCTTTGATTGACCTAGATAGAACTTTCTCTTTTGGAATGCTTCATCCCTTCTGAATATATATATATATATACTCCAGAATCAGCTCTATTCTTTTCGTTTTCAAGTTCCTCATCATCTTGTATGCTCTTGTCTTTTCCTCCCTTTCATTGGTTAAACTTCCAACTTTATTTCCTCCCCTAAGATGTTTCCTCCCCTGAGATGCAAATAACATTTCCTCCCCTGTTTGGAAGATCTCTCACAATGTACCAAAATATTTCTCTCTTCATTATCTGAGCTATAACTTAGAACTTGTTATCAGACAATGTTGTACATGTAGCCATCAATTCCTTAAGAGTTTAATTTGCTGCCCTCATCACTTCTAGGTATGTTAACTCCTATGAGAGGTGATTCATGGGGCAATAACTCATAATCCATCAGTTGATGGTTTTCTGAGTCATTTTTATTTCAAAAAGCCTTTTAAGAAAAAATTTGACTTTTAGCAGTATGCATATGATTTTATAATGAAAAATCATACTGCTTTCAACCATTTTGAAGGGATTAAGTGTATAACAGACACTTAATCAAGATTTCGGTTTAATTCAACCTCTGGTTGTGTGAGAACCAATGTTTTCAGTTATAAATAACTGCCTGTGTAAAGATAAACCTATTCAAAAGGCTTTCTTGACAGGGTTTCCAGCTCATAGCAATTGTTGCCTCTAACACAAGTGTTAGATTCACTTTTACTAGCTGTTCTTTCTATCAGATGTCCTTAGACTTGCTCATTATACTTAAAAGTATAAAATGATAGAAAGTGAGTTGCATCAGTTACTATCTGATCAACTAAGTCATCAATTCAATGTGAAATATGATAACCAGGTTTCAAGAAAGTAGTTTTAAAGAATTAATAAACTTAGGTATAAACCTTTGTTAAGAATTCCCAAACTCAGTCCATCATAAACCTGTTATGTAAGCAACTGATATAACATTCTGCTGCTTCCATTTCACTTGAAATATCCTTTTGTGCTCAAATGTTCATAACTGAAATTGTTAGTCTAAAACCAAAAGAACAATGTACAAAGTACTTGTCTTATATTAGAATAAACATGTGACTAACTGTATGAAATAACACAATTTTAAAGTAATAGCTAGTACAAATTTACAAAGACAACAGTACAAACAAAAATTGAACTACCAGACTTAATTGAGTAACCACCAGAATTAACTGAGTAATCACCAGAATTAACCACACTGGTATATATAAAAACACATAGATTGAAAATTTTAAGTATTAAGCATTCCAATACTTGCTACCAAGTACTGAAACCTTCCAACATCAAAAGCTTTTGTTAGCAGATCTGCAAAATAATGTTCTGAAGCAATTTTCATTACTTGAATTAACTTTTTCTCATTGCAATCTCGAATAAAATGATGTCTAATTTCAATGTGTTTTGTTTTAGAATGTTGTACCGGATTTTTAATAATGCAAATTGTACTACTATTATCAATATGAATAACAGTGTTCATAAAATTGTACCCATAGTCAAGAAGTTGGTTTTGAAGCTACAAGACTTGAGCACAGCAACTTGCAGCAGCTACATATTCAGCTTCAGTTGTTGAAGTAGCCACAGTTGTTTGCTTCTTACACTGCCATGAGATAAGTCTACACCCAAGGAATTGACATCCTCCAGTTGTTGACTTTCTGTCCAAGCTAGCACCAGCATAATCACTATCCAAAAATGCTACCAAATCAAAAGGTGATTCCCTTGAATACCATAGACCCAACCTAGGTTGACCCTTGAGATATCTAAAAATCCTCTTGACTGCTGTTAAATGAGAAACCTTTGGAGTTACTTGAAATCTTGCACAAGCACAAACAGAGAACATGATGTCAGGTCTTGATGATGTGAGATACATCAAAGATCCTATCATAGATCTGTATGTGTGTACATCCACATTTTCCCCATCTAAATCTTTTGGAAGTTATTTCTCAGAATCCATTGGTGTGCTTGCCATTTTTGAATCAACAAAGTTGAACTTTCTAAGAATTTCAGCAACATATTTATCTTGATTAATAAATATGCCTTCATATGACTGTTTAACTTGAAAACTGATGCGCGTGATGTGTCGTTGCGGTTTAGCAGTTTTAATGCCTACTCAAGTTTTAAATTTATATTTAGCCGACTTATCAATAACACACACACTTAACGAGCAGTGTACCCGGTCAGTATGAATATAATGGTAAGTAGAGTGTCGATCACTAAGAGTGGAACGTATTATCTCGTTATTCTAATCAGTATTTTAATATCCTAACGCAAGGGGGTTTCAGCCTGAGAGACTGGCACGATTTGTTTGCAATTAAATAATAAAATAAACCAATAGGCACGAATCAGCAAGTAGCACACACGTACACAGATAAATACTCGAGACAATAAGAGGGCTGTCCTTATGATTAAGTAGATTGTCACTTGTTTTATTGATAGCTTTATATTAAGTGTATGTAGTTAACCCTTTCTCGTTGGTCCTATTCTTATCGGCGAGTAAACCCTTAATGATTACTTATGTCTAAAAGTTATTCCTAAGTGATCAATTTAGTAATAACCGTGGGAGCCACATTATTTTCCGCAGTCAAATGCCCGCAAGCCACTAATAAACACAGAGGTTATCAATGCACTAATAAGTAGTAACCAAAGACATCAACATATAAACTTTAATTGATGGGAAAACAAGTATTAAAGGGAGTGCAATCTTTCGTTGTCACATTACACAGGCCACCAATCCTGATGAATTAAAGTTTGCTAACACAATAAAACAAAACTACTTAATGAATTAAACACATGCAGCACCTTCTTACAGCTCTTGTATCTTCGTTTGGTGTGTCTTGTGCTGCCTCCTTGACTGAATTCGTCCTAGGGTTCTGCTGCTTCGGTCTTCGAATCTAATATATTGCTCTCAAAATTCGTCTGGTCTTGGGGTATTTATAGTTTCTGTCTGAGGGAAGATGCGGCGCATCTATTAAGTAGATGCGGCGCATTGACTTAACTTCGCGTGGGGTCCAAGATTATAATATTCAGGAATATTCGTACACCGCCAGAAGATGCGGCGTAACTCCATGATTAGATGCGGCGCATGTCCTCTTGTATCTTGGATCGTATCTGGTGATATCTTAATAGAGATGCGCCGTATGTAATGAGTGAGATGCGGCGCATCTGGAGCAGATTAGTCTTGATCTTCTTCATTTCAGTAGACTCTTAACTTCTTGCATGTTTTGCTCCATAATTAGTCCAAAATCGCTAAGTTTCACCAAATGCTTGTTTTTACCTGAGAATTACAAAAGTAAACGATTAAGTATCAATCCTCATACATAATATAATAAAACAAGTCAAATTAATAGGATAAATGATAGTAATAAAATGTACTTATTTGAGTTCATCAAATATCCCCCCACTTGAACTTTACTTGTCCCCAAGTAAACCTTAGAATTTCTCTTATGAAAATGTATCCTAAAGGATGTTAGGATTTATTTTTATATTTAAGCATGTATTCGTTTATTTCATAATCACACAACTAAACACTTAACGAATTAGAAGTAAAATAAAATAAGTTGATAAAAGCAAATCTAATCGTTTAACTGTCCAGTCGTGACGAATATTCTATCATAAGCTTGGCAAGTATACACATCTCCTCCACTAAAGCTAAGGAATAACAAGTCTAAAGCGGTAAAAAGGGTTTTTTTTTAGGCTTAAGGGTTAATTATTTTCTTTCACTATCGATCTCAAATTCCAGAAAAGGCGACAAAATCACAAATACATGATCGAATCCACGAACACGATACTTTCAATTGCTCAAATCCTTAACTCGAATAGGCTAAAGATAGGTCCAAACTTCACCAATAATAATATATCAAAAAGGGCGACAAAATCATAAATACATAGCCGAATCCACGACTACGATACTTAAGATTGCTCAAATCCCTAATCTCAATAAATCAAAGGTTTGGTTGGATAAAGAATAATAAAGGGCATGGATAACATTTGGGATATAAATTGGTGTAAAATGAAAAATAAACAAAACAAATAAATTAAAATCCTAAGTGTGGTCAATCACTATCCCAACCATCCCATGAATAAGACTCATATCATTGAATAACTCACGCTTTAACACTTGAAACACACGCTTTAGGTAGACACGAATTATACTCAACAAGATCTTAATCAAAGAATAAACCTTAATTGGCGTTCCCATAACTGCTAATTCCCATTCAATCTATAGATATAGTACAACAAATAGTGGTGATATCGACCACTTAATACAAAACTTTACATAAGTTGGTTAAAACAAACTTCCAACTTTTCTTTCTTTCTTTTTCTTTTCTTATTTTTTCGTTTTTTTTTTTTTTTTTTTTTTTTTTTTTTTTTTTTTTTATTCATTCAAACATAGACATAGATGTGTAAAATTTCACCACATCACTATAATGATAATTCTGGATAATTTTCCATACTTTTCATACTTCATAAATAACGGTAATAGTGAAAGTAGTAAACACACGAAAAATAAACTCAAAGATATACAATATTTACTTTCACTCCAATTGCATTGTGCAATATCCCGACCTAACCATAGATAATGAATTACGCATGCGAACACAGGTAATGTAAGGAAACACACTTTGCCTATAGCAATTAACCAACCACGGATTCTAATCTACAGGGTAGGCTAAGGTGTAAGGGTATAACGAAACATTTTAAACATAGGTGTAAGAAACGAAAGGAATGGCTCTGAGTGTTTTTCTAGGGGTATCTTACTCTAAAAATGAGAGTAACAAAAGGGTTTATACGGGGGTTAACTAACCAGTGTAGTTAGTTAATAACACATAACATATAATAGGCTATTTGGGTGTAATCCTAGAATTTTACCAATTTAGACAAGTCATTCCAATTATATAAATATAATACTTATTATGGTGGTCTCGAATAGTATACAAGCCAAGTTCTAAAGTTTACAAGTCACCGGCACACTCATAGATTTGTGAATTTTGAAAAATCACAATTTTTGAAAATAACGTCATGTGTGCAGCTATGCAACTTAGATCTTAAACAAAAACATGCTAAAAATTTTTAAGTTTGATATATTAAGCACATTTTAAGCATAATTTTTGAAAAAGTTTAGGACAAGTAATTGTTAAGTGTTCTAATTCTCCAATCCCCCCACTTAAGTTAAACAACGTCCTCGTTGTTTGTATAAAAGGTTAAAAACTGGAAAATAAAAGAATTAGAACAGGAAAACTCCCCTGAGATTTGCTCGGTATGATCCTCCATTAGTATAAGAGCAAAAATCATCTTCTTGTGGATGAGAACGTTAAAGCTTCATACTTGATGTATCCACAGGAAATCCAGGAAACTATAATACCACCAACACTTTAAAACACACCTAAGATAAGAAAGGTTCAAACTTGCATAATACATTAGTAGTTAGGAAAAATAAAACTTAAAAATTAAAACTGAAAATCATCAGGTCAGTCGATGCGCCGTATCTTATGGAAGAAGATACGCCGTATCGAGCCTGGAATTAATACGGATCAGAATAAAGATGCGCCGCATCCTTAACCAGGGATGCGCCGCATTAAAATAAACTGATAAATAGTTTTAAATTCGAAAATAAAAATGCAGAAAAGTAAAATAAGATATGACCATCTGCAGGAGATGCGTCGCATCTCAGAATTGAGATGCGCCGTATCCTCTGCGGCCTGACTGACTCGACACAGAACAGAATAATAAAAAATAAAGTAAAAGATAAGCATGGGTTGCCTCCCACGAAGCGCTTGTTTTTGTTCGAGTCACGAGCCTGACTCCACCCTTATTTACTGTGTAATAGGGTGTTGTTCCCCCCACTTGGGATCAAGTGCGGGTGATAATAGCAATAAACACGAAAAGAGTGTAAATTTGCTAGTAAATATGGAAGAAATAAATAAAGATCATACCTTGGCAATACATGTACATTTTTCCTATTCATACCCGGTTTGGTTGATAAATTGGATGACTTGACCACTTCATCAGAAAGAGTAGTGTGTTGAGAAAAAATGAGTCTCCTTTCTTCTTGGTTAGTCTCTTTGGTAGTAAGGCGTCCCTTGACTCCCGCAGAAGATGAGAAAGGGTCTTTGGCAAGTAAAATTTCGAGTTCTTCAACAACCTTCATAGGGTCTAAATCATCATCTTCATCAATCATAGCAATGTTTGAGAGCTCATCACCAAACTCTTCTTCGAGCTCCACCAAATACGGGTTGATCACAGGTGCTTCAATAGGTAGTGTGATAAATTTCACCTCATCATCTTTTTGTTTTGCAACCTGTTTAGAAAAACTAGCAAGATTATTAGTAACGGGATTAATTATATTAAATAAATTTGTACCACTTTGTGTTGTAAGTGACTCCAATTCGTCTTGTGAATCTCCATCTTCAACTAGTGGTCTTGCAATTTCAGCATCGTCCCGAATTTCATCCTTAAATAAGTAATCCCAGATTTCTTCAAAATCCCTCGTTGGGTCAAAATCTGGCTGAGGTATGTCATCATAAACTATGGCGTCAAATGGTTCGAAATCAAAATTAGAATACTTTTCATCTTCATCCGTTGGATTGTCTAATGGTGGTAATACGATTGCAGGATATTCTTCAACGTAAGGTTCCGTATACACATCATCGTGTGCAATCTCCGGGAAAAAGTACTATCAATAACAATTGCCGGAATTGGTTTCAAGGTATATGAATCTTCTTCATTATCACTTGGCATACACCAGGTGTGTTGAAATGGCAATTTGTTTCTTTCTTTCCTTGACTTTTCTCGTCCAAGAATCAAGTATTCTTCCATAGTGATTTCTTTCGTATCAATGACTTGTGCACCATATCTTGCTCTTTCCCAATCATAGATCCCATTATTGCTCAAGGCTCTTTCCTTTTCAAACCTAATATATTCTTCCATTGTAATATCCGGATCGTCCATCTTCCTGAAATAAAACTTACTCGTGCAAAAGAAGGGTGAAACGATCAAAGTAAAATAAAAGTTGCTGATATCAGCTGACGATGCGCCGTATCCTATAAATGGGATACGCCGTATCTTAATACGTTAAAAATAAATCAGACTTTTATTCAAAAAATAGATACGCCGCTTAGAAATTGGAATGCGCCGTATCAGTTTTAATTATCAAAAATCGATATTTATTTAAAATCAAATGCGTCGTATTAACAAAAGTTAATGCGCCGTATCTTCGTTACGTTTAAAAATACAAGATTTTTGATTCAGAGGATACGCCGTATCGACAGAGATCGATACGTCGTATCTGTTTAATAATTCGCAAACTGTTTTTAATTAAAATAATAGATACGCCGTATCTGCTAAAGCAGATGCGTCGTATGGCGTTAACGTTTAGAAATTTTTTTTTATCAAAAACAGATACGCCGTATCTGCTAAAGCAGATGCGTCGTATTACTTTATCGCTTAGAAAAAAAAATTTCTTATTAAAAACAGATACGCCGTATCTTGGGGAAAAGATGCGTCGTATCGAATTAATTAAACGCGTTGTATTTAAAAAAAATTAAACGCAATACGCCGTATCTGAGAGATCAGATGCGCCGTATCGTTTGATTTAGCACAGTACAACGATAGTAGAACAGAAAAAATACGAAAAATAAAAACAAAAATTAAAACACACAAACAAAAATAAACACAAAAACAAAAATAAAAGCAAACAAATAACACACAAAACAAAAAATATGCAAAATAATACAATGATGCAATTAATCTAATAAAAAGAAAAACCTAATTAAAATACTAATCAAATTAACAGATAATAACAATTCACTCCCCGGCAGCGGCGCCAAAAACTTGATGCGCGTGATGTGTCGTTGCGGTTTAGCAGTTTTAATGCCTACTCAAGTTTTAAATTTATATTTAGCCGACTTATCAATAACACACACACTTAACGAGCAGTGTACCCGGTCAGTATGAATATAATGGTAAGTAGAGTGTCGATCACTAAGAGTGGAACGTATTATCTCGTTATTCTAATCAGTATTTTAATATCCTAACGCAAGGGGGTTTCAGCCTGAGAGACTGGCACGATTTGTTTGCAATTAAATAATAAAATAAACCAATAGGCACGAATCAGCAAGTAGCACACACGTACACAGATAAATACTCGAGACAATAAGAGGGCTGTCCTTATGATTAAGTAGATTGTCACTTGTTTTATTGATAGCTTTATATGAAGTGTATGTAGTTAACCCTTTCTCGTTGGTCCTATTCTTATCGGCGAGTAAACCCTTAATGATTACTTATGTCTAAAAGTTATTCCTAAGTGATCAATTTAGTAATAACCGTGGGAGCCACATTATTTTCCGCAGTCAAATGCCCGCAAGCCACTAATAAACACAGAGGTTATCAATGCACTAATAAGTAGTAACCAAAGACATCAACATATAAACTTTAATTGATGGGAAAGCAAGTATTAAAGGGAGTGCAATCTTTCGTTGTCACATTACACAGGCCACCAATCCTGATGAATTAAAGTTTGCTAACACAATAAAACAAAACTACTTAATGAATTAAACACATGCAGCACCTTCTTACAGCTCTTGTATCTTCGTTTGGTGTGTCTTGTGCTGCCTCCTTGACTGAATTCGTCCTAGGGTTCTGCTGCTTCGGTCTTCGAATCTAATATATTGCTCTCGAAATTCATCTGGTCTTAGGGTATTTATAGTTTCTGTCTGAGGGAAGATGCGGCGCATCTATTAAGTATATGCGGCGCATTGACTTAACTTCGCGTGGGGTCCAAGATTATAATATTCAGGAATATTCGTACACCGCCAGAAGATGCGGCGTAACTCCATGATTAGATGCGGCGCATGTCCTCTTGTATCTTGGATCGTATCTGGTGATATCTTAATAGAGATGCGCCGTATGTAATGAGTGAGATGCGGCGCATCTGGAGCAGATTAGTCTTGATCTTCTTCATTTCAGTAGACTCTTAACTTCTTGCATGTTTTGCTCCATAATTAGTCCAAAATCGCTAAGTTTCACCAAATGCTTGTTTTTACCTGAGAATTACAAAAGTAAACGATTAAGTATCAATCCTCATACATAATATAATAAAACAAGTCAAATTAATAGGATAAATGATAGTAATAAAATGTACTTATTTGAGTTCATCAAAAACCCAAAAAGAATGTAAGTTCCCCCATGGAACTCATCTGAAACTTATCATGCATAAGCTTCTCAAACTCCAAACACATCTCCTTCCTTGTAGATCCAAAGATAATGTCATCCACATATACCTGCACTAACAGAAGATCCTTCTTGTGCTGTTTGATGAAAAGTGTCTGATCAATCTTTCCTCTTTGAAATCCATTCTCTTTTAAATAGGAAGCCAGTGTTTCATACCAAGCTCTAGGTGCCTGATGAAGGCCATAAAGAGCCTTAACAACTCTGTACACTTTGTCTGGATGGTCAGGATCAATGAACCCTGGAGGTTGTGAGACATACACCTCTTCTTCAATTGTGCCATATAGAAATGCACTCTTGACATCCATTTGGTAAACTGTGAAGCCTAAAAATGATGCATAAGCTAAGAAAATCCTAATTGCCTCAAGTCTTGCTACTGGAGCAAAAACTTCATCATAGTCTATACCTTCTTGTTGGGTGTACCTTTGGGCTACTAATCTAGCCTTATTCCTAATCACTATTCCCCTTTCATCCCTTTTATTCTTGAAAACCCATCTAGTGCCAATTACCTTTGCATCCTTAGGTAAATCAACCAGCACCCAAACTTTCTGAATCTTGAACTGAAGAAGCTCCTCTTGCATAGCTTCTACCTAGCTTCAATCATCTAAGGCATTCAGAATGTTCTTTGGTTCAGCTTGTGAGAGAAAACATACAAAAAAGCAAGAGTTTGAAAACTCATGCTGTTTTGAAGCATAAAGGGCATCAAGAAGCCCTTGTTGGTCTGAAGACATCAGTTGTTGTCTTGACTTCACCCCTGATTGTACATCTCTGATGAGTGTCTAAATACTCATCATTTTATTCCCATTTAAACTACAAAAACATTTAAAAACATGCAGATATGCTTCAAAATACAGAAAATATCATAAAATGTGTTTTTATGTGATTCAGATACAAAAAGATTGAAAACAAGTGAAAAACATGCAAAGTTCACAAAATTGTCATTTTCAGTCCCTGAAGTTTCACAAATTGGCAGAATTAGTCCCTGATGGTTTAAAATGAAAGAAAAGTCAACTTTAGTCCTTGGGATATCAAACATGTTCACTTTTAGTCCCTGGATGAAAGTTTTCTAAAAATGGCAACTTTTACCCCTCAAGTTTCAAAATTGGCAAATTTAGTCCTCGGGTATTTAAAAAGTGTAATTTATCAAATAATACCCTTGTACTATTCACATGTTACAATTTAGCCCCTTTTGATAACTTAATGGAAATTACACTTTCAACCCTTCAAGAATTCAGAAATTACAAAATTGGTCCTTGGGCTTAAAATAAACACAAACCAAACGGATCACTTATTATCACTTCATAAACCCAAAAATAAATAAAACCTACCCAATCCAACCCAGTTACTAAACCCCAGCCCAAAACACATTTCCCAAGCCCAATCCACTAATAAACCCGACCCAACCCTTTTAGTTAACCCAGAGTTTGACTTCGGTCAAACTCTTATCCCTTTCTCCCTAAACCGCCAAAACCAGTCACCAATACCACCACCATTTTCCACCGCCTCTCTGACAAACCCACCACCTTCCACCTATCCCACTTTACCTAACAAACCAAAAGGCATTAAATGCCTCTTCCCCATCACCTCAGACCAGTCCTAGTGGTATTTCCCACTCACTCAATTTTGGCGCCAAAAATCTCTTTCAACAGCTGAGATCAGTTGAAGACTATCCAAGGGCTCAGAAAGATTCAGAGGAAGAGATAGGACTAATCCCACTTTATTTTTGTATAAATAGGAAGCAATGTAAGCCTTAATGGCTAAGTAGTTAAAAGTAGCATAATCGTATTTCATTTTCAGTAGTGATAATTTGTAATTTCAAGTTTCAGTAATCAATACAAGTTAAATTAAGTGTGTTTGACATCAATTTTTGTACAATTCCAGTAGCTAATGATAATTCCAATTTCCATGTTGTACTGAGAAATCAAACCAAGATAAGTAGTAATTGAAATAGCTTCTTAGTTGTTTCTATAAGCTTATGCAAGCTTATAATAGGTTGTTGTAAGATTATTTTAGTTATAACCTGTTCTATTCAAGAGAAATGAAGAAAGTCAACAGAAGTCAAAGTATTGGTCCAATAAGCTACTGAGTGAAATAAGCTGTTCTTGGAAGCTTTTTCTGGTTTTCTAGCTTGTGTGAACAAGCTAGGGGTGTTCTGTTCTTAGTTTCTTTGTTTCATAGCCATATCATTTGTAAGCTAGTTTTTAATATTTTGCATTAATTTTCAATATTACTGTTGCACTGCTTAATTATAGCTTATTCCTTTAATTTCCTGCTTATTGATAGTTAACAATTGTTTTTCATCAGTTTTATAAGTCTTAAATAGCTTTTGTCTCATTTTACTTAAAAACCTTTAAAAATCCAAAAAATAGCCATATTTAGCATAGCTTGTTAAACTGCTTATTCATATTTAAAAAGTTGTTAAATATAGTTAATATAAGTCAGTAAATCAGTTAACAACCAAAAAATCATAGTTTATAGCTTGTTTCATTTGAAAAATCATCACAGACCCTTAATAAGGGGTGTTTGGCATAAAAAGGTCAAATAGCTATTTACTGTTCATTTGCCAAAAGCCCAACTTCAAACCAGCTTAATATGTTCCATATAAGCTGTTTCTAAGTCCTGATTAGCCATTTCAATAGAAAACATAGATTTGAGGGGTCTGTGGTAAAATCAGACCTTAAAAGGTCCATAATAGCCATAATAAGCCACAAGCTTATTTTGGCCTTTTTCTTGGCATAACTGAGTTCTTTTGAGTCCATTTAGTGAGTAGCCAAAAGTTGGTTTGAGGTCATTTGGTTTGTGCATCTCTGCACACCTCTGCACAATTTCTGCATACTCAGTATATACTGAGCAGACCAACCCTTTTTCTCAGCTCATTTGTGGCTTATTTAGATAAGCTGAGACCCTGAATTTTGGTTTATAAGTAGTTCACCTAGCTGGCTTTAAGATTCTGTGCTTGGATTCCATTTCCTAGCTTATTTCATAGCCTAAATCTAGCCTGCAAAATTCACCCATTTCACTGATTCTGCTTATTCAGTTTCTGATTTTCCTAGGCCACCTGTTCTAGTGTTAAATTGAAGTTCAATTGGGTGGTTAGATTTGGGGCTTTTTGGTTTTTAGAGTAGCCAGTAGTACTAGCAAGCTTTTGCCCCCATATTATTCAACTTATCAGCTTATTAGTACAACTGCTCAAGTGCTTATTTTGCTTATTCTGTGGTTTAATCTGTTTGATTTAAGTTGTTTTGTGCTTATATAAGTTGTTTAAACTAGTCCTGAGCCTTTGGTAAATTTTTGAGCTTTATTGCTTATTTTTGGGCTTATTCCCAAACTGCTTTTCAACCCAACTGCTTATTAGGGTTTAGTAAACTTTTGATTTTAATTTTCCTAGACTTAGAATATTATTTTAGACTTAACCTGAATTTTTCAGATTTTTCCTAAGTCATTTAATATTTTTAAATCTTTTAATTAATTTAAATTAGTAATTAAATCATAATAAATAGAATAATAATCAGAAAAATATAATTTTAATTTTCAAAATTTTATTTTATTAAGTAGAATCTAGGAAAAATAAAATCATCTCTGTAGACCTTAGAAAAATAAAATATAAAATAAGTGATAGTTTCTATTTAATAGATTTTATCTTTTTAAATTTTTAATTAAGCACTTTTCATTTTTATAATTTTCTTAGCTTCTTTTCACCTCATAATATTTATAGAAAAAGTTTTAGATTTTTCTTTGTTCATTTAGTATTTATTATAAATTAAAATAGTTTAAAAAGTAATTAAATAATAAATAATTAATAAATAATTAAAAATATAAATTTAATTTCTAAAATTTTCTTTTCTTAAATAGAACCTAGGAAAAATAATTTTACGCTTGTAGGATTAGTTTTCTAATAATTCACTTTTCTATCCCGTTTTTAGATTTCTCGTTTCGCGTTTTTAGTTTAATTAATTCGCGTTTAATTTTCTTTTGTATATTTGTTTCTCATTTGTTAATTAGATATAAAAAAGCAAAATCCAAAATATCTAATCATCAGTCACTTTAAATCCAAAACTTAAGCAATTTGCCCATTCCAGCCTCGTTGGGAAACGATCCGGGTAATCACTTACCTGGTTTCACACTACACACACAAACGTGAGTCTTTGCAAGTATCCTTTTTCACAAAGGGGTGATTTTCATTTATTCACGCGTATCCGTCATGGCATAATATTTATATATACGTTTTAGCACGGATCAAATTTTGGCGCCGCTGCCGGGGAGGTTGTGTTGCGACAATATTGTGTAAAGTTTAAGTGATTAGTGATTTGAGACCCTTCCTTGTGAAGTTCCTATTTCCCATAAACCATATAAAATACAAAAATATTTTTCTTTTCTTTTATATATATAATATCATATAAAAATAAAAAAACCCAAAAACATTTCCTTTTTATTGTAAAATAAAAGATTAAAAGCAAAATCGAAATAATATTCCTCAACTTGGGTATTATCATAATAAGTTCCCAAACCAAATATTAAAACTTGCCTTTGTGTCGCTTGCGAATTCGGCTCACCTTTGATTGATAAACAAACTATAACGGAGGTTTAAGGATAGTTTGATATTAAATTGTCGAACTGAAAGAAGCGGGTTTTTTAGGAGCATTAATTGCCCACCTTTGCTTCTCCGCCACTCTGTGCGTTTTTCAGTCAGAGAGCTACCGTACGCTGGTTGATTTAAGGTTTAAGTTCCTTGTGTTTTGCTTCGATCTTGATTTAATTGAAATATTTTATTTAGTGCATGCGCACTCGTTCTTCCACGTCGACAAGTCCTTTACGTCAACTCGTAGATATTCCGAGAAGACGTAATCGTAGACGTGCTGCCCAAATAGTCGAACCCGAGATTCGTACTGTTCCCACTGATAATATGGCAGACAATCGCACAATGGCGGAGATGCTCCAAGCACCCACCGAGGGTTACGGAGATGCCATTGTTTTACCACCAATCGACTCTGATCATTTTGAACTAAAAACGCATTTGATTCAACTCGTGTCTACAAACCAATTCCACGGGTTTGAACGAGAAGATCCATATGCACACATTCGTTGGTTCAACAAGTTGACCTCTACAATCAATTACAAGAATGTGCCGCAAACAGTTATCAAATTGATGCTATTTCTGTTTTCACTCGAAGGGGCAGCCCGGATTTGGCTGGATAAAGAACCCCCTCGATCCATTGAAACTTGGGAAGATCTAGTGCAGAAATTTGTCAATTATTTCTTCCCTCCATCTAAGACGACTAATCTGAAAAATGAAATTTCTGGATTTCGTCAAGGTTTTGATGAAAACTTCGGAGAGGCATGGGACAGATTTAAAGATCTCCTAAGAAAATGCCCGCATCATGATTTCACGGAGTTACAACAGATCAATACGTTTTATAATGGGTTGAATGGAAACGATCAAGATTCTCTCAACGCTGCCGCCAGTGGCAATATCTTGAATCGTCGACCTAAAGAGGTGATTGAAATTTGTGAAAATAAATCAAAAGTTCCTATTTCTCGAAACAAAGTGAATGTTCCTGTCACTCCTGCTTCTTCATCCGGTAACTCATCAGAGTTAGCCTTTCTAACGGACGCAATGCGTTGCATGATGAAGGAAATGAAAGAAATGAAGAGTGAAATTCATAAACCGGAACAAATCAAAGCCATAAACAAAGTGTGTGAAACTTGTGGTGGCCCGCATGCGTATTATGATTGTCAAGCAACCGATGCTTCTCTTTACCCAGCTCCCGTAGCTGCAGTAAACCAAAATCAATACCGACCGCATGCTGAAACTCAGTACCAAGCACCAAATGCTATGGTACCACCTGGTTTTCCACCCGTGCCAAATCAGAATAATCAAAATCGCTTTGTTCAAAATCAAGGACAAAATTTCAACAATTCCCAAAATTTCAATCAAAACTGAGGTCAGAATCAGGGTAATTTTAACCAAAAGCCATGGAATGTCCAAAACCAAAATCAGACGTCCTTGGATGAGTTGCTTAAGCAATTCATAAAATCCCAAGAGGAGACAAATAGGACCCAATATGAGACAAACCAGTTATTGGTTACCCAAATAAATGATATAAAAAAGTCTTTAAATGATCTACCTTCTTCCTCGGGAGGTCTCCCTGGTAACACTGTTGTCAACCCAAGGGGTGAACTCAAAGCTGTCACTACACGTAGTGGTAAAGCTCATGTTGGACTCAAGGTGACAAAGGACCCGGTACTTCCCTCTAACAATGGAAGTGCTAAATACGTCCAACCTATGGTTATCCAAAACTCTACACCCACAATTGCTCCTCAACCGTCAAGAATAGATCCTACTCTTTCACGATTTACGGTTAAAAGTTTGTCAAGCAAACTTAGTGAGCAAAGGACAGCTAAAAATTATTCCAATATCCTCAATGCTGCTCCTATCAGTGCAATTGATGACAGTGATGATGATGAAAGTACCAATTTCATCAAAGATATCACCACTCGTAGTGGTGCTGCTTATGAGGGACCCTCTGGTCCTATTCCTCCTCCGTTGTATGAAATGGAGAAAGAGACGGAGGATACAACGGACAAAGTGCAAATTCCAAGCCCACAAAGTATAGCACAAGTCCATCCTCCGGGTGTCCCGAAAAAGAAATCCAAACCAGGAGTTGTCTTTGAATCTGTTGAAACTCCTGAAGTTACTGCCCCTAAATCCAAACCTTATATTCTTTACCCATCGCGCTTAAATGAGCAAAAGCTCCGGGAAAAGGCTAGTCAACAAATGGACAAATTCTTTCAAATCTTTAAAGAATTACATTTTGACATAAGTTTTGCGGATGCTATCATTTTGATGCCCAAGTTTGCATCAACAATCAAACACTTGTTAAGCAACAAGGAAAAACGGATTGAAATGGCTAAAACTCCATTAAATGAGAACTGCTCAGCAGTTATCTTGAAAAAGCTTCCCGAGAAGCTTGGAGATCCTGGAAAATTTCTAATACCTTGTGTATTTCCGGGAATGGTTGAATGCTATGCCTTGGCCGATCTTGGTGCAAGCATCAACCTGATGCCTCATTCAGTGTGGAAGAAACTTTCTCTTCCGGCTCTTACTCCTACCTGCATGACTCTTGAGCTTGCAGATCGTACTATATCACTTCCTCTCGGCATTGCCGAGGATGTGTTTGTGAAAGTAGGGAAGTTCCATTTTCCAGCTGACTTTGTGGTTGTTGAATTCGACGCAGATCAAAAGGTTCCTCTCATTCTTGGAAGAGGATTCCTAAAAACGGGCCATGCTCTTATTGATGTATTTAAGCATAAGATCACATTGCGTGTGGGTAATGAAGCTGTTACCTTTAACCATGATCAAACGTCGAGGTACTCCTCAAATTATGATTCTGAATCGGTTAACCGAATCGATGTCATTGATATTACTTCAAAGGAGTACTCTCAAGAAAGTGTTGGTTATTTTCATAATTCTGTGAGTGGGGATCCCACCACATCTTCTCAACTTATCATAGCCGACTCTTCCCCTTCTCTCACTCCGTTTGAGGGAAGTGATCCCTTTTGGGATGAGGTCGAGGCTTTTCTTGCTCTAGATAGTTCACTTCCGCATGAGGTTGATGATAATTATCTTGATCCTGAGGGGGACATTCTTTTTCTAGAAAGTTTGTTAAACGAAGATTCATCTTCCCCTCTTCCACCAAAACAACTTCATAATGAGGAAATCAAGTCAGTTGAGAAAACTGATAAATTTCCTGAGATCAAGTTTAAGGACTTGCCTCCTCCACTTGAATATGCAATTCTTGAGGAGGAAGTTCTTATCTTAATTGCTATTCAGATCTCTCTTCTTCCCTTCACCTACCCGGTGATTTCCCCTATCCTTCACTCATTCGGGAGTGAGGATATTACCTTTGACCCCGGCATTTTCCATCTAACATTGGTTTAAATTCCGGATATATCTCATCGGTGTGGACCTTTCATATACTTCAATGTTTATCTAGACATCTTGAATGACAGTCCGATTGAGATGTTCTCTTCCACTTACTTCCCCATGAACCAATGAATTCGGGGTCGAGTCAAGCTAGCGACTCGGTTAATAAAAACAGTAGTAAAACATGGGTTTTCACCCGTGTCTCACCTAAGTGTGGGGGAGATGCCCCACATGTTGTAAATATGTACATACCCAAAAAAAAAAAAAAAAAAAAAAAAAAAAAAAAAAAGGGCTATTAATATTTCCTTTTTACGTTCTAAGTGTCGGCATAATAGCCGGTACTTTGAATATTGAGGGCAATATTCAGTTCTAAGTGTGGGGGGAATTCTAGCGAATTTGATCATATGTACCATCTAGTACCCCCATTTTGGCCAAAATTTTAAAATTTTTTCTCACTTAGAACGCAATAAATGGTTATCAGTCCACCATGTCTAACCCACATAAGGATTGGCTAATCCGAGAGCAAACGGCTCTTGGTAAAGATGTCTCAAATCCGTTCATGGCTTACAATTTGCCAAAAATTGTATGGTATTCGACTCACCATATCTTTATAAGTGAAGAGTTGGCTAGCCTGCAAGGTTATGGCTTGTGGTAAAGGCATTGGAAAACCATGATTGGTAATCAGCTCACCAAAGATAATAACTGTATTTTATCTAAGAGTTGGCTAGTCCAGAAGCAAACGGCTTTTGGTAAAGACAAATCAAATCCGTTGACATCTGATGGTTTGCTCAAAATCATTTGGTTATCATTGTACCAAAGTATCACACTAAAACATTGGCTACTCCAGAAGTAATGGCTTTTGGTAAAGAGACATAAAATCCATTAAATTTTCATAAATGATTGCAAGGGACTAGCAATAGTTTAGTGTGGGGGATTGATGAGTGTCTAAATACTCATCATTTTATTCCCATTTAAACTACAAAAACATTTAAAAACATGCAGATATGCTTCAAAATACAGAAAATATCATAAAATGTGTTTTTATGTGATTCAGATACAAAAAGATTGAAAACAAGTGAAAAACATGCAAAGTTCACAAAATTGTCATTTTCAGTCCCTGAAGTTTCACAAATTGGCAGAATTAGTCCCTGAAGGTTTAAAATGAAAGAAAAGTCAACTTTAGTCCTTGGGATATCAAACATGTTCACTTTTAGTCCCTGGATGAAAGTTTTCTAAAAATGGCAACTTTTACCCCTCAAGTTTCAAAATTGGCAAATTTAGTCCTCGGGTATTTAAAAAGTGTAATTTATCAAATAATACCCTTGTACTATTCACATGTTACAATTTAGCCCCTTTTGATAACTTAATGGAAATTACACTTTCAACCCTTCAAGAATTCAGAAATTACAAAATTGGTCCTTGGGCTTAAAATAAACACAAACCAAACGGATCACTTATTATCACTTCATAAACCCAAAAATAAATAAAACCTACCCAATCCAACCCAGTTACTAAACCCCAGCCCAAAACACATTTCCCAAGCCCAATCCACTAATAAACCCGACCCAACCCTTTTAGTTAACCCAGAGTTTGACTTCGATCAAACTCTTATCCCTTTCTCCCTAAACCGCCAAAACCAGTCACCAATACCACCACCATTTTCCACCGCCTCTCTGACAAACCCACCACCTTCCACCTATCCCACTTTACCTAACAAACCAAAAGGCATTAAATGCCTCTTCCCCATCACCTCAGACCAGTCCTAGTGGTATTTCCCACTCACATAATTTTGGCGCCAAAAATCTCTTTCAACAGCTGAGATCAGTTGAAGACTATCCAAGGGCTCAGAAAGATTCAGAGGAAGAGATAGGACTAATCCCACTTTATTTTTGTATAAATAGGAAGCAATGTAAGCCTTAATGGCTAAGTAGTTAAAAGTAGCATAATCGTATTTCATTTTCAGTAGTGATAATTTGTAATTTCAAGTTTCAGTAATCAATACAAGTTAAATTAAGTGTGTTTGACATCAATCTTTGTACAATTCCAGTAGCTAATGATAATTCCAATTTCCATGTTGTACTGAGAAATCAAACCAAGATAAGTAGTAATTGAAATAGCTTCTTAGTTGTTTCTATAAGCTTATACAAGCTTATAATAGCTTGTTGTAAGATTATTTTAGTTATAACCTGTTCTATTCAAGAGAAATGAAGAAAGTCAACAGAAGTCAAAGTATTGGTCAAATAAGCTACTGAGTGAAATAAGCTGTTCTTGGAAGCTTTTTCTGGTTTTCTAGCTTGTGTGAACAAGCTAGGGGTGTTCTGTTCTTAGTTTCTTTGTTTCATAGCCATATCACTTGTAAGCTAGTTTTTAATATTTTGCATTAATTTTCAATATTACTGTTGCACTGCTTAATTATAGCTTATTCCTTTAATTTCCTGCTTATTGATAGTTAACAATTGTTTTTCATCAGTTTTATAAGTCTTAAAAAGCTTTTGTCTCATTTTACTTAAAAACCTTTAAAAATCCAAAAAATAGCCATATTTAGCATAGCTTGTTAAACTGCTTATTCATATTTAAAAAGTTGTTAAATATAGTTAATATAAGTCAGTAAATCAGTTAACAACCAAAAAATCATAGTTTATAGCTTGTTTTATTTGAAAAATCATCACAGACCCTTAATAAGGGGTGTTTGGCATAAAAAGGTCAAATAGCTATTTACTGTTCATTTGCCAAAAGCCCAACTTCAAACCAGCTTAATATGTTCCATATAAGCTGTTTCTAAGTCCTGATTAGCCATTTCAATAGAAAACATAGATTTGAGGGGTCTGTGGTAAAATCAGACCTTAAAAGGTCCATAATAGCCATAATAAGCCACAAGCTTATTTTGGCCTTTTTCTTGGCATAACTGAGTTCTTTTGAGTCCATTTAATGAGTAGCCAAAAGTTGGTTTGAGGTCATTTGGTTTGTGCATCTCTGCACACCTCTGCACAATTTCTGCATACTCAGTATATACTAAGCAGACCAACCCTTTTTCTCAGCTCATTTGTGGCTTATTTAGATAAGCTGAGACCCTGAATTTTGGTTTATAAGTAGTTCACCTAGCTGGCTTTAAGATTCTGTGCATGGATTCCATTTCCTAGCTTATTTCATAGCATAAATCTAGCCTGCAAAATTCACCCATTTCACTGATTCTCCTTATTCAGTTTTTGATTTTCCTAGGCCACCTGTTCTAGTGTCAAATTGAAGTTCAATTGGGTGGTTAGATTTGGGGCTTTTTGGTTTTTAGAGTAGCCAGTAGTACTAGCAAGCTTTTGCCCCCATATTATTCAACTTATCAGCTTATTAAAGTGCTTAAAATCTGTCTGCAAGTTGGCCATTTTCTGCTATTTTCTGCAAAATTAGTACAACTGCTCAAGTGCTTATTTTGCTTATTCTGTGGTTTAATCTGTTTGATTTAAGTTATTTTGTGCTTATATAAGTTGTTTAAACTAGTCCTGAGCCTTTGGTAAATTTTTGAGCGTTATTGCTTATTTTTGGGCTTATTCCCAAACTGCTTTTCAGCCCAACTGCTTATTAGGATTTAGTAAACTTTTGATTTTAATTTTTCTAGACTTAGAATATTATTTTAGACTTAACCTGAATTTTTTAGATTTTTCCTAAGTCATTTAATATTTTTAAATCTTTTAATTGGTTTAAATTAGTAATTAAATCATAATAAATAGAATAATAATCAGAAAAATATAATTTTAATTTTCAAAATTTTCTTTTATTAATTAGAATCTAGGAAAAATATAATCATCTCTGTATACCTTAGAAAAATAAAAAATAAAATAAGTGATAGTTTCTATTTAATAGATTTTATCTTTTTAAATTTTTAATTAAGCACTTTTCATTTTTATAATTTTCTTAGCTTCTTTTCACCTCATAATATTTATAGAAAAAGTTTTAGATTTTTCTTTGTTCATTTAGTATTTATTATAAATTAAAATAGTTTAAAAAGTAATTAAATAATAAATAATTAATAAATAATTAAAAATATAAAATTAATATCCAAAATTTTCTTTTCTTAAATAGATCCTAGGAAAAATAATTTTACACTTGTAGGATTAGTTTTCTAATAATTCACTTTTCTATCCCGTTTTTAGATTTCTCGTTTCGCGTTTTTGGTTTAATTAATTTGCGTTTAATTTTCTTTTGTATATTTGTTTCTCATTTGTTAATTAGATATAAAAAAGCAAAATCCAAAATATCTAATCATCAGCCACTTTAAATCCAAAACTTAAGCAATTTTCCCATTCCAGCCTCGTTGGGAAACGATCCGGGTAATCACTTACCTGGTTTCACACTACACACACAAACGTGAGTCTTTGCAAGTATCCTTTTTCACAAAGGGGTGATTTGCATTTATTCACGCGTATCCGTCATTGCATAATATTTATATATACGTTTTAGCACGGATCAATCTCCTATCACATTTTCTAGGGAGTGGACTTTGTGAATTCTGGTTTGTGATGTAAGTGGAACATGATAGTTTGGTGGGAGATTGCTTAAATCCACCTCATCGTCTGTTAATTATGCTTCCTTTGTTAAGACTGCTTCTTCTGTTAAGTCTGTTTAAGCACCATTATCAACAGCAGAACTATTTTCTTGTTCCTTTGTTCCATCTTCTTTGCTTTTATCTTCAACATCTTCTTTAGCTTTACCAGAAGAAGATTCATCATGTGTTGAAGTTGAAACCACACTTGTACTTAACCATATTGGCATACAAACATGATCTTGGTTTGTCTCCTTTTCTAACCTTGCCTCATCTGTTGCTTGTGAACCTGAAAAATCATTAGTTTTTGCAACAACAGGCACATAATTCATTGATTTGGTTAGAGATTCAAGATCAAATAGCCATTTTGGTCCTTGACCTTCTACATTGGATTTATCTTCCAAAAATTCCACATGTAGATTTTCTTCTACAATCATAGTTCTTGTGTTGTATACTCTAAATGCTCTGCTATTAAGAGAATATCCTACAAAGAAACCTACATCTGCTTTACCATCGAATTTTCCTAAATGGTCTAAGGTATTAAGAATTGTCACATGACATCCAAAAGGTCTAAGAAATCCTATTGCAGGAGTTCTACCTCTAAAAAGTTCATATGATGTCTTATTGTGAGGCTGTACAACTAAAACTCTATTTTAAACATAGCAAGCAGTGTTGACTGCTTCAGCCCAAAAAGTTATAGGTAGCTTGACTTTCATCAGGCATCTTAAAATCAGGAGAAAGTACAAGACATTCAGTCTCACAGAAAAGAACTTTGTTCTTTTTGTCACACATTTGTGAGACACTAAAAAGATTATAATTTAGCTCTTGTACATAGTACACATCTTCAAAATCTAAATTTCCAGTTTTAATGGTACCTTTACCGAAAATTTTGCAACCAACACCTCCTCCAAAGGTAACATATCCTCCATCTATTGATTGAAAATTTGAGAGATAAGACTTGTTGCCTGTCATGTGCCTTGAACATCCACTATCTGAGTATCCTTGATCCACTTGATGATCAATTGAATGTTTCTGCACATAAATGAGAAGTACTAGTTTCTTTTGGGGACCCAAGCCATTACTGACTTGGATCTGCCTCTTGCATCAATGTAATTTAATCTTTTTAGAACAGTTGATGCAACATTGGATTTAGTCGAATTCCAAACCCAACATGCTGAGGCCTTAACAGCATTTTCCCTCTTTGCCCAAGCAGCAGACTTAACTGCTTGCCTACCAGAATTAACTGCTTGCCTAGCAGAATTAACTGCTTGCCTAGCAGAATTAACTGCTGACTTAGCAGAATTAACTGCTGACTTTGTAGTTGTCCCCTTTTTTTTCCAAACTTGTTTTTGGACCACTGCTTTTGTTTAAATGGGCCTTTGAACAGACTATGGTGCATGTTTGTAAGATGTTTTTGCACCCTTAGCTGTTGATTTTGGGTAAACAGTCATATATGGTCTAGCAGAATTAACTTTATTGAAGCTTGACTTAACAGAGACAGTTGTGGGTTTAGTTCTGTTAACCTTAGAACTAGAGTGAAAATGAGATTTAGGTGTTTGCCTTTTGTGGTTCACTCTATTTTTTTCATACCCAGATACCCAATGGTTGCAGAAAGCTGCAAGATGGTCAAAACTACCACATGTATAACAAGCTTTGTTGGAAAAAGCAAAGTTATCACCTAATTGGTTAGATTTGAGGTTATTCCAATTTCTTTGGTTACCTCTGGGCTTGCTAGTGGATCTGTATTGTTCACAATACCTAACTGGTTGCCTAACATGTTTAATGTTTGATTTAGGCCTATCAGTATCCTTTTTGACCACTTTAGGAACCTTTGTTCCTGCTTTCTTAACTTTTTCAGGTTTAGACATAACTTGTTCTTCTTCATCACTATCAGTTGTACTATCCTCAACAACTATAGCATCTCCTTTCTTAACAAAGGACACCTTTTCCTGATAAAATAAAGTTTTATCTAAACTTTCACTTACTTTTTCTATCTTAGGACTCTTAGTGACCTTAGAACCATATTCCATTATTGGTTCTTGAAACTCAGCAAAACCTGTGTGTGCTAGATCAACACCTGGAGGTGAAGGAACACCTCTATATGGTGGAGGGACAGAATTGTTTCCTACACCAGACTTAGCTTTATTAATTACTTGAGCTTCCCAAATCTTATTCATTCCCTCTGAGGCATGAGCTAAAGCATCTACAGTTATCTTAACATTTTCAGTTTTATTATTTGCTTCAGCTAATTGTTTACTTTGACTAGCAAGTATTTCATCTCTAAATGTTATGCCTCTGTGTAGAGCATTTAAATCATCAGTAAACTTAGATTCATTACCTTGAAAGTGTGCAATTTGTTTTTCAAGAACACCTATAGCTCTTTTATGATTACTTAAATTGGCTAAGGCAATAATTAGTTCTTCTCGCCTATTATCAGCTTTTCTTTTAAGTTCTTCATTATCTTTAAGAGCAGAACATGATTCAGAACATTTGGTTATGGAACTTACCTCTGAATCAGAGAAGGCCATTAGAGCAGTCTCACTGGCCACAAGAGTAGCATTTGTTGGTGCTTCCTCTTCATCAGCCATGAAGCTCCAGTCATAGTTAACCCCATCTATGGCTAGCATAGCCCTTGGTTCTTCAACTGTGACTTCCTTCTTCTTCTCTTGCCTATACCATGTGCTTCTATTATCATGCTTCCATGGGTTTCTACATTCTTTAGCAAAGTGTCCTAACCTGTGACAGTTGAAACACTCTACTTTCTTCTTATCAGACCCAGCAGTTTCATTACCATCAATGGTAATCTGCTTACCAGTTCTCTGCCAGAACTTCTTAGCCCTCATGCTAAGAAAAGCAACCTGCCATTTGATGTCCATCTCTTCCAAATCATTATCATCCAACTGATCAAGATCTTCATGAGTTAGAGGAGAACCACTAGTTTGACTAGACATAAATACATAGAATGCCGGATCTCTAAGTCCAGCAACATTCTTCTGTGAACTAGTAGAAGGACCACCATATGTAGCAATAGAAACACTTTCAACTTCATCTACCTCTTCTGACTTACTAATACTAGGAGATGACAAGAGTGCCACATTCCCAGAGCTAGTATTATAGATTCCAGACTTCTTTAGACTTTGTTCAACAATTTTGAAGTTATTGAACAAATCATTGAGTTTCATGGTTTCAATATCTGGCTTGTTCATCCAGACAACCACATGAGTATGGAACTCATCAGGTAGACTTCTCAAAAACTTCATGTTGAGATCTTCCTTTGCTATCTCAACACTCAATACACTTAGCTGACTGACAAGCTTGTGTAATCTAGAAAACAGCTTATCAAGAGATTCATTGCTATTTGAACTGAAATTTTCAAATTGTTGTTTCAGCAATGTCTTTTGTGTTTTCTTGGTAGTTTCATTACCACCAAACCATGCACAAATCTCTTCAAAAAGAGTTTTTGCATCTGGATACTTGCTAAAGGATAACATCTGTTCACCAGGAATGGTCATAAGCAACAAGTTTCTTGCTTTTTGATCATTTCTCTTCTGTATCCTTTCTTCATTTGAAACTGGTCCAGTATTTCTTTGTCTTACTGTTTTGCCGTCAATGATAGCATCTGAATAGCCTAGTGAAAAAGAATCACCATATGTAATGATATCCCAGAGAGCATAATCTTGAACCATAAAATATTGCTCAATTCTCAACCTCCATAGCTCAAACTCATTTTGTTTGATCATGGGCAACTTTGCAGCAACATTTGTAGCAGTATCCTGAACATCCATTTCTTAAGCTTCTTCTTCTAAATCAACTATATCAGCCTTGCTCTGATACCACTTGTTAGGATTCGATACACGGTTAAGGTGGTTAAACTTTTTGTACTTTGTGTATATGATATATTGAGTGAATATGATTAAGTATGCGGAATCTACTTAATCACACTTAGAAGGTTATTATGGTTATGGAAATGGAACAGTTGTGTTTGTTATATGACAATGAACAATGAAAGCTTCTCACCAAACGATTCAATATTATTAAGATAATAATACGAGTGATCTTGAGTTATCACTATGGTTACAACCTTGAATCTTATGTTTCTATATCTTGTGATATTGTTTTTGTTCTATATTCTTTGAGAGATATATTTTGCACTATAAGTTTAACACACACTTATATCTCTAGTCTAAGATCTTTCTTTTATAACATAAGAAAGATCTTTACAATAATGTTAAGTCTTGTCAAACAACTTGCTAGCTTATCTTATGTGTGTCAGTAACTAAGATTCAACATGTATCTATGCTTACAACTTGTTCTGTGATTATAAGATAAAGACTGAGCACATGGGGTAAGATATTATCTATCGTGTATTATTGACTTTTAGTCAACCAGACTTAATATCTTCATCAAGCAGACTTAACTCTGATAGTCACCAGAATTAACACTTGACTTAACCACTATACTTAACTTCAATGACCAGACTTAACCAGCAGACTTAACTTTAGAACTCACCAGACTTAACTCTACTGCTACCAGATTTAATTACTTGAGAGATTTTCCCGATACTTAAACTTCAGAATATTTAATTCCCAACAATATCCTATCTTCTAATTGTTTTATTTGGAGACCTAAGAAAAAGTTTAGTTCCCCCATCATACTTATTTCAAACTCATCATGCATGATTTTCGAAAATTCATCGCATAACTCTTGACAAGTAGAACCGAATATAATGTCATCCACATATATCTGGACTATGATAATATGTGATCCCTTTTTCTTGGTGAAGAGAGTGTTGTCTACTAGGCCTATGGTATACTTATGGTCAACTAGGAAGGTCTTAAGTCGATCATACCAAGCTTTTTGTGCTTGCTTAAGTCCGTATAATGCTTTCTTAAGTTTGTAGACACGATTAGGTTTTCTCAAAATTGGCAAAGCCGGGAGTTTGTGCTACATACACTTCCTTATTTGTGAAACCATTTAGAAATTCACTTTTGACATCCATTTGAATTAGTTTAAAGTCATGTGCACATGCATATGCAAGTAATATCCTAATTGACTCAAGTTTAGCTACGGGTGTAAAAGTCTCATTGATAATCTATACCTACTTTTTGATTGTAGCCTTGTGCTACTAGTCTAGCTTTGTTTTAGTATTCAAAAACATAGTTCATGTATATCTAGAGTAATCATCTACTATTATCAAAGTATAGAAGTTTTCCCCCGAAACTTTGTATAGTAGATGGACCAAACAAATTCATATGAACAATTCTAGACACCTAGATGTAGACATCATGTTTTTAGCCTTATGGCTATAATGAACTTGTTTTGCAAGCAACACAAAAGTGTTGGTCATATTTCAACTTGGGTAGGTTCCTAATGAGTTCCTTAGATGAAAAGGATTGAATTAACCTCATATTGGCGTGACCTAAGCGTCGATGCCATAGAGTTGAGTTATCGTCCAAAGAAGTGAGACAACGTTTGTCTTTAGGTGTTTTATCTATAACATTTACGTTATTCTTTAAAACACCTTTTCTTACGGTTATGCCGTTTCTAAGTATTTTACTTCAATTTTCACTTAAAAGGACGTTATACTTTTTATGGCACAATTGACTTATACTAAGCAAGTTAAAGCCTAAACTATCTACAAGAGCAACATCATTGATAGAGAGAGAGTCATGAGAGATCGTACCTTTTCCGATGATTTTACTTTAAGTTTGCTACCGATTGTGACATTACCTTCGTCGTAGACTTGGTAGGTTGAGGAAAGGCTTTTGTTTCTCGTCATGTTGTCTTGAACACCTACTGTCTTTAATCTACTCATCTGGTTCTAACCCAGCTTTTGAGCATACCTTAGTTCAGGAAAAACTCAAACGTTTGGTCCCCAATATCTCATGGGTCCGTTTGGGTTAAACATAACATTACCATGGTTCACTAATATCTAGCAGATAATCGAAGGGAATTGCCGCTAGTTGTTCTCTAAGCATGGTTCCTTCATCAAATGAGGAGTCTACAATTGTTTTGACCTCTATACTTATTTTGACCTTTTCCTATAGAGACTGATGGTTTTTGTTTGTTAACAATTGTACTAGTGCTAGGTTTTCTAGGGACTTTAACGAAATCTGCACGATCTGATTTAATAGCCTTCTGTTCATTTTCTGTTTCCGCGGATCCTTTGGATACAACTGGCGGAACCAAAATTTTGGATCCGCCAGATCCGTGGTTCTCAGAAGTTGTTGGAACAGTTTCTTTTTCTTTTACCGTTTGTTCCTGAAAGTCACTTAAGTCTCCATTTCTCATAAAATCTGGTTTGAAACTACCATGAGGTATTTTTTGCATTTTCATTATGTCATCTGTACAACTTAAGTGTTTATCAAATCTTTTGAATTTGGAGTTTTGTTTGATAAGACTTTCTTGTGTGGACTTTAGTGTTTTTATTTCAAGTTTTAGTTCTTGACATAAAACACATGTTTCTCTAATACCATTACCTTTTTCTAACCTTATAGCTTTCTCTTTTAACCTGTGAATTTTGTTTTCTAAAAATTCCTTTTTGGTTTTTAAGAACTTATTTTTGCTTATGATTTTTAGGGTGATTTCACACAGTTTGTTATATTCTATATCTAATGTATCATCATCAATAAAGGAGTATGGCAAGTCAGAATGTACCTCTTCTGTGTCGTTGGCCATGAGAGCAACTTCGTTGTTCTTAGGCTCGTCGTCATCACCTTCACTGTCACTCTAGGCCCCACTAACAAGTGCTTTTTGAGATTTGTTCTTTGGAGGTTTTGGACATTCTCCTATTAAGTGATTAGAATCCCCGCATCTAAAACACTTCCTATCTATTTTTCCTTTCCTATCATCACGGTCTTTCCGGAAGGATTTCTTTTCTTCACGAGGTGGTCTTACGAACTTTCCTCGTCTCCTAAAGAACTTCTTGAAATCTCTTACGGCCATGGCATACTCTTCGTCTTCGCTACTAGAACAAGACTCTTCATCACTTGATTCTACTCTAGCTTTTAAGGCAATGGACTTCATCTTCTCCTTTTTGCCTTTAACTATTTCTAAGTCTTTTTCCATCACCATTTCGTGAACTTTGAGATTTCCGATGAGCTTGTCAAGTGTCAAGCTTGAAAGATCCTTAGATTCTTCAATAGCCGTCACTTTTGCTCTCCACTTCGGATGGAGTGCTCTTAGAAATTTCCTGACAAAATTCTTACTAGAAAAAGATTCATCAAGTGCTTTAAGAGATGTAATAATAGTATTAAACCTAGCAAACGCACTATCAATGGTCTCATCTTCAGAGATAACAAATTGTTCATATTGTTGAACAAGAAGATCAATTTTGTTATCTTTGACTTGTGAGTTCCCTTGATGAGTGATAATTAATGATTGCCAAATATCCTTAGCCGCTTTACACATAAAAACTCTTTCATATTCTTTCTTAGGTAGAGCATTGTAAAGCATCATTTTGGCTTCATTATTTTTGGCAATCAACTTCTTTTGCTAATCACTATGACTATTAAGAGAAGTTCCTACATCCCGACCACCTGAAATATCATTACTTATGGGCTTGTAATCACCCTCTACAATTATATACCATAGATCTATGTCCTTTGACTTCACATACGTCTCAAAGCGATTTTTCCAATATATGAAACAATTTGGTTCAAATAGTGGTGGTCTTTGCATAGATTGCCCTTCTTTAAAGTTTTCAAAATCCATTGATCGTTTCAAGTTTTTAAAATACAATATATTTTGAAAATCTTGAGTAACACTGCTCTGGTACCAATTGTGGAAAACTAGAAGGGGGGTTGAATAGTTTTTAACCGTTTTAAAAATTAATTAGCTTTGTGACTTATCGTGATTTCAAAGTAATAGTACACAATCAACTATATAAGCAAGTAAGTAGAGAAAAGAACAATCAAACCACAACACGAAGATTTATAGTGGTTCGGCTACAAGAACTCTCTTCCTTGCCCTACTCCACTCCTCGAGCCTCTAACTCGAGAGTTTTTCTTCACTAAGAAACAAACTCCCTTCTCGGCGGAGAAAACCTTAATACACGTCGCTTACACCTTTTTCCGGTACAAAGCTAGATACCGGGTTCTAGTTTAAGGCAGAACCAACCTGACGTCGCCTAAATAATTACCGAAACTAAGCTAGATGTTGAGTTCTTTACAAGGGTACAACTACTCCCTTTCACTCTATGTGTTTTGAGGACTAAAACACTAACCGGATTCTACTGAATAAAAGATGCAACAATGATGCCTAAATTCTAATGAGTTACACAGTAGGTAACTATCAAGTCTTGCAACAGAATGTTGAAGCTTGTTAATGCTTGATCTCTTTTGCTACAAAAAGGAAGATCACTATGAATGATATGGGTTAGTAATATGTAAATGAAAGAATGTATAATTTATGCTATGTAAGTGATGAAATGGCCAAATGATCAGCTTGCTATTTATAGGCAAAGCTGAACAACAGTTGGCGGATCCGGCGGATCCCAAAAATTGGATCCGCCTTTGTATGGCTTTGGATCCGCCATGTCAGGCCAGCTAAGATATTCCCATATCTTTCCATATCTTGCACAATCTTTCCATATCTTCAAATGTCAACTCTTTAACTTGAAGATCTAAACAAGATATCTCAAAATCTTTCCAAGATTGTGTTCATGATGCATGCCATGATGTCATCCTAATATTTAGAAGATAAAGTTTCTAATTTAAGAAATAAACATGTAAATGTATGTCATGTTGTTCCTAGTAAACTTGTAATGTGTAAATGTGTTTTAAAAGACTTATCACTATAAATGCAAAAGACTTAATCTTATTTATGCTTTTGCTTAAAGATAAACTTTGTATTCGTCATTAACAAAATTAAGCAAAGATCGTAAAATATAAATAACATTTTTGGGACGATATTTGTATTAACAGTTACCTATTGTTATCAAATATAGTGCTATTAGTACCTGGTAGGGGCAAACCAACGGGAGTAGTCACACTCCAGATAGATCTATCCACAATATTCGCGTTCACACACAAGTGATTATGGTTAATGAAATTTGGGAAATAGTGGCAGGTAAAGGTACTCGTGCAATAATGATTTAGGATAGAAAAAAAGGTTTATAGCATGTATCCCCCTTGCGGGTTTTTCTAAAACAATCAAAACATTTAAAAGCGAGGCTACGAACTCACCTTAGTTTAGGGAAATCTGATTGATGTCAAAAGTGACTCAGATATTAGACGGCTTACTCACGCAACCTGGGGTAGTGTATGTCAAGTCTTAGTTGGTTTGTCTATGTTTCTAAACCTTGTTTTTTAAGTAGATGTTTCTTTAATTCACTAGATTTATATATAACGTAACACAATTCGGCCTATCATAGTCCAGAGGTCATGTAGTAAACGTTTGAGGAGCCAGAGCACTTTAACTCGTAAATCCAGCAAACTCGTCGAAACGTATACCCAAATGAAACCCCTCACATGAAATTCCCTAGTATTGTGGTACATTGTTAAGTTAAAAAGATAGGTTTTCAATTTATAAAAATATTTCATTTATACCCTTAAGTTTGTAAATTGGCAATATATACCTTTGACTTATAAACTTTTACAAAACTAGTCCTTTATAATTATATATATATATATATATATATATATATATATATATATATATATATATATATATATATATATATATATATATATATATATATATATATATATATATTGGTTCATGAGAAAAGTTGATTTTGGTAGAAAAGTGTACAAATCACCTCCTCCCCTTCCCCCTTCCTTTTTCCCCCAACTCAAGGGACCTTATTGTAACTTCTTTTATTTTATAAGGTTTGTTTCGTAGCTTTTTCATCTTTTCTCTTCTTATCATATTTTTCTATTATTTACGCCAGTTTGGTCAAACGATGCAATTCAACTTTTTCAAAAATGTGTCTCGTGTGATCAGTATACACCATCAATTGGTAGCCAGTATACATTTTCTGAATATTATAAATTAAGCATTCACCATGGGCTCGCAAATAATTATTAAAACTCATTTTCAATATAGCTACACGTTTAAACTGCTGTGTTGGTCACATGTGATATGAATAATAAACCAAAAGCTAAAAAAGCCACACAAATTAATTCATGTTATACTAAATAAAAACCAAGATTATCCAAGAATGTTCTTCTTGAGCCCCAACTTGATATGCAACCTTTCCAGTTCCGATAGCCCAAACTGACATGGCTCTAGCTCTTCAAGCAGTTCCTTTGTCTGGTTGATTCTACCTTCTACTGAGCTCAAAAATGATATTTGCAGCTGCAATTCTACCTTCTACCGAGCTCGACTTAAGAAGAACAAGAAGTGGAGGAATGCAACCCCGAGCAATACTTTAACCCGTAATTCATGCAAAGTTAAGAGCAACAATTACTGAGCCTCGACTATAAAAGAACCATATTATCCTAATGATGAAGTGACAAAACCTCCACAGATAGTGTATCTACACTTATACATATAACATATTGAACACTTGACTCGTTTAATAACAATATATGTGTAAACAGTTTATCTGGACCACACCTTCACTAAAACCGTTGCCAACTTTGAGGTCCTGAACAACCTTTGAAAAGGCACTCGTAAATTTCTCATATATGCCTATAGGGATAGTAGTTGTCTAGTTAGGAGACAAATAGGTATAGATAACAGGATATACCTAAACATTCACAAATATTAATATTTGCTGTCATTGTTAATGTTTGCCTTTTTACAAAACAGTTAAAAAGCAAACAAGAAGCGTCTGTTTACATGTTTTGAATGTTTTACTCTCCGATTAACATGATTATACAACTTCATCAAGAAAAGAATAAAAATTAAATTTACCTTCTTGCACAAGTATTCTGTTTGCACAGACGCAAGTTTGTCCAGTGTTACGAAATTTGGTTGCCAATTGAAATCAAAGAATGAAATAGAAATTAGTTGATAATAATACGCTGAAGTCAGATTTTATACAAGCTTTTTAATACATGAATGGAGATATCACAAACCTTAAGGGTCATGTAATCACGACTAATTTATATCGTCCGTCCCTTCCAAACTTTAGATCAGATATAGATGCTATCATCTCAGTGAAGAATGATCTTGAACCAGGTTCGTCATGTTCCTCAAACCTATAAAAAGAATAAACTAGTGCTTTTTATTTATACATACGCCGTAATATGTGTTCTATAATTGTTTCAGAATACCCTAAATCATATTATCTACATTAATAAAAGCAGAAAAAGCAATAAAAGCATAACTTAATTATAGGATTGACACAGAAAAAAACACTTACAATCTAGGGTGTTTGTCACATAATGCAGACTGACGCAAATCAATGAGGCGAATGGATCCTTTTAAATTACTATACGCTAGTGTGCATGTGTCCTACCGTTAGTAGGATGAAACTCAGCCGATGTAATCACCTCTACAGTAGAAGAACATTTACAGTCAAGATAGTAAAATCAAACCAACAAGCAAAGAAATAAAAAATAGACATATATCAATGCATAAAAAATAGTCATAGACTGAGCTTGTTGTGAAGCTAGTACTTCTGTCCTCGAGTAGAGAAACCCAGCAACTCCATGAATAACGAAATAGATGCAACCCACACTGCCGAATAAACAGGTTTTCCAGCAATTTCATAACCCATCTGTAATTCAAAAGATACAAAATATAAGAACTTAAAAGTCATTTAGTAGTACTTATCATACCATCATAATAAAAGCAACAATAAAAAATTGGTTGAAAACGAGTGTATCATACAGTGTTTTGAAAGGCTCGAGGCGCACTAAGGCGCAAAGGGGGTCAAAGAGCCTCGAGGCGAGGCGCACTCCAAGGCGCGGGATTCATGAATACGAGGCGCACTAAATACATTAAGTTTTTTATAACATATATGACCATTTATGTAGCTTAAATAATACAAAATAACATTAAAATACTTAATACATGACACATATTGTCGTTATAAAGATTAAAATGGACCAGTTGTCACCTCTCAAACGGATCAACTCTTTGGCTCGATGACCTATATAGAGATTAAAATTCATATCAGACTAAATATGCTTGTTTCCTACACTTGCAGACTTACATTTAACAAAGCTCACAATTTAACTCAAAATATCAAGCAAGCAACGTATTTATACTCAAGTCATAATGCCACATTTTCATGATAATATGTAATAAAGAAAAATACTTAATGAAACAAAGTAATTTCTTAAAGAAAATTTCAATCAATAAAATAACATAAAATCAGTTCAAATTTACAAATCATACAAATACTCACCCTATGACTTAAAAGGCCCATGTATATAACTTATAAGGCCCATGTATCTTATCTTAATATTTAGAAAAAAAGCCTAAAAACCTGTTACATCTCCGAGGTGCACCAAGGCGCAAAGGCGCAAAAGCCCCAAGGCGCGCGCTTTTTGTGGGATTCATGCATGTCGTGAGCCTCGATCCAAAAAAAGCCCCAAGGCTAGAGCCTCGTGCGCCTTAGCGCCTTAGGCGCGATTTTCACAACTTTGGTATCACATATGATCTTCAAAAATATGGCATCCAATAAATGTAAAACATTGAGTAAAAGTAAACTGGCAGCAAGTAAGCAAATTGCATACTTCAAACAGAGACTTGTAAACTATAATATGTAAACAGATGCACGAACGCTTATATTAGATGCACTAATCAAACAAACAGAAGCGCTAACGCTTATTTTAGATGCGCTAACTTATACAGCGAGCCCAATATACCAATAAACATGTTCTACTACCTACTAGTAATGATCACTATCAATGGACGAAATCACGAAGTTTGCTGATAACAGAATACGAAATCACGAAATTCTAAAAGCATTTTACTGTTATTATTACCTTTTACAGCCATTGAGCAGAGTTCATCGAGAGTTAAAGCAGGCTTCAATTCATTGTCACGAGCCTTTTTAATCTCTATGTCGGGCACAACTATTGCAGTCACTGCTTCTCCATAAGCTTTATCTGGTAACCCCAAAACACAGCATTCTGAAACGGCTGGATGCTGTACAATAATCAAGCATATTGATTTATTATGTAAATGCATTTCCAATTTTCATCACCTATTTAACGGAGACAAGAAATAACTTACCTCTAAAAGAATTGCCTCGATTCCTAATGCTGATAACTTGTATCCACCAACCTTCATTATGTCAGCATTAGTACCTGATTGGAGGACATGCAGATGTGAATATGCTTTGACTGATAAAAAGCAAAAAATATTACAGAAGAAGAGTAACTGGATCTTACGTCCCAAAATTACATAATATCTATCTTCATCCACTTTAACAGCATCACCAGTCTTGAAATAGCCACCCTCTATAAATGAATCCTTGGTTACCTAACATTTTTTATGATTCAATATTAGACAACAAAATATGTGACATGATATCAAAGTTTCGTCATCTACATAGAATGTTATCCAAGTTGGCAGATGGTTTGTCCTCTAATCCTATATGTAACATTGATATCGACTCCCATGATATTTTGATGCCCTACTATTATACAAACGGATGCACTAAAGTACCTCAAATGGATGCACTAAAGGTCCTCAAACGGATGCACTAAAGTACCTCAAACGGATGCAATTAAAAAAGTCGGTTCCAAAAAGCTTTTAGGATTTTGACTTACCTAACTGGTTTTCTGCGTTAGAAAGACAGATTCAACAATTAAATAAGTACATATATTATCCCATAATGTATGCAATGTGCCTCCGGTTTTAATGACAGAAGACAGGTCTGGCGGGCTTGACAACGACAGCAAAGTCACATGATAAAGGCCCTAATTACATGAAACTATGCACTAAACATACACATTGATGCACATGTTAAAGGCCCTAACCTGAACTCATTCTTTCACATATAAAAGGCCCTAATTACATGAAACAAATGGATGCACTAAACATACACATTGACGCACTAAACATACACGTTGATGCACTAAACATACATACTGATGCACTAAACAAATGGACCCATAGTTATCGTACCTAAGTGCCTAAAACGATGGGTTTCCTAAGTAAGTATGTGCCCTATTTGCCTTATAAAACCTATCTTCCCATTGTACCACCATACCCAAATGCTGATTATTGAGTAACAGTATCTTAACCGGAAGATTTTCCACACGAATAGTTGCTAATTCTTGAACATTCATGATAAAGCTGCCATCACCATCAATATCTACAACAACCGCATCAGGTCTTGCAACAGCTGCCCCAATAGCAGCAGGAAGTCCAAATCCCATTGCACCTAATCCACCCGAGGTCAACCACTACCTCGGTCTGTTATACTTGTAAAACTGAGCAGCCCACATCTGATGTTGCCCGAAACCAGTACTTATAATCGCGTCCCCACCCGTCAACTCATCAAGAACCTGAATAGCATACTGAGGCGGTATAGCCTCACCAAACGTCTTAAAACTCAATGGAAATTTCACCTTCTGCTCATCCAACTCACTCCTCCACGATGAAAAATCAAAACCTTTCCCCTCACCCTTCTCCAAAATCTTATTCAAACCCTGTAACGCAATCTTAATATCACCACAAATCGACACATGTGGCTGCTTATTCTTCCCAATCTCCGCCGAATCGATATCAATATGCACAATCTTAGCCCTACTAGCAAACGCCTCCAGCTTCCTCGTCACACGATCATCAAACCTAACCCCAAACGCAAGCAACAAATCACTCTTATCAACCGCGTAATTAGCATAAACCGTCCCATGCATTCCGAGCATCCTAAGGGACAAATCATCCGAAGCAGGAAAAGTCCCAAGACCCATCAAAGTATTAGTAACAGGAATACCAGTCAACTCCACAAAACGCCTCAACTCCTCACTCGCGTCCATACACCCCCCACCCGCATACAAAACGGGCTTTTTCGCCTCACTAACCAACCTAACAATCTGATGCAAATGATCCTCATTAGGCGTCTTAGGCATCCTAGACAAATAACCAGGCAATCTCATAGGCTCATCCCACTTAGGCACAACTAACTGCTGATGAATATCCTTAGGCACATCAATCAAAACCGGGCCAGGGCGACCCGATCTTGCCAAATAAAAAGCCTCCCTAACAACACGAGGAATATCCTCAACATCCAAAACCAAATAATTATGCTTAGTAATAGACCTTGTAACCTCAACAATAGGAGTCTCCTGAAAAGCATCAGTACCAATCATCCTACGTGGCACCTGACCAGTAATAGCAACTAAAGGTACACTATCTAAAAGAGCATCAGCAAGACCAGAAACAAGG
This sequence comes from Artemisia tridentata subsp. tridentata, assembly GCA_021014915.2. Classification (NCBI taxonomy): domain Eukaryota; kingdom Viridiplantae; phylum Streptophyta; class Magnoliopsida; order Asterales; family Asteraceae; genus Artemisia; species Artemisia tridentata. The sequence goes on from CP139508.1 coordinate 375,914,665, forward strand.
TTAGTAGCACCTGGACCTGACGTGGCAATACAAACCCCGGGTTTCCCGGAAGCACGTGCATAACCCTCAGCAGAGAGTAGAACAAGATCCGATGACGGATGAATCTGCTCCAAAAAACAACTTGACCATCAATATTCAATTGGAAAGCATCAAAACCGACTACTGTGTAGTTACATATAACAGAAACTTACATTCATATTCGACGACGGATGTGTCAACTCAGGTATGAATCAACAATTCTTGATTTAATTACATAGCAATATAGCATGACTAGATGGTAAACTCTACTGAATCAAAGGCGTGCAAATGGATGCACTAATATGTCCAAACAGATGCATTAACCTTGCAAATTGATGCACTAAACATTACCAACAGATGCCAAGTAGTTCCAGTGATGCACTAAAAATAAACATTGATGCCTTAATATGTCTGACGATGCACTAGACTAATCATACTCATTGATGCCTGAATATGTTCATCGATGCACTAAACATACAAACAGATACACTAACACACACACACCGGTGCCTTAATATGTTTAACAATACACTAGTCATAATCACTTGTGCCCTAAACATACTCACTGATTCTCTAATATGTTCAATGATGCACTAAACATATTTTCGATTCAATAATCACACAAACAGGTGCCGTAACAAGTCATTTGATACCCTAATATTACTAACAGATGTTGTAACAACTAATCCTGATGCACTTATCATACTAACAAACAGATGTCGTAATACATTTTTTTGATGCACTAAGAAAACAATAAGATGCCCTAACTTAACATTATGCACTTATCATAAAAAGAGATTTTGTAACTCATTTTTTAAGCAGTAATTATACAAACAAATGCTGTAACCAGTCGCGTGATGCCCTAACCATACTAACAGATGCGCTAACACTTATTTTAGATGCGCTAATCAAACAAATAGATTCTCTAACTTATAACATGATTCTCTAATCATACTAATCATACTAATAGATGCGCTAACGCTTATTTTAGATGCACTAATCAAACAAATAGAATCCCTAACTTATAACATGATTCTCGAATCATACTAACAAATGCAAAAGCATGAATCGTGATGCACTTATTCAGACAAACAAATGTTATAACATATTATTAAGAGAGATGCACTAAATTGTAACTTTATACATACATATGCCTTAATATGTCATTTCATTCAAAAATAACAACAATTATATTATAGTTTACACAAAGATGCACTAAAATAACATAAAAATGAAAAAACCTGTAAACACTTACTTTTTATTGGATTTGGTTCACTTACGATTCCTAAACTTAATTTTTGTCATTTTTCTGAAGATCGAAATCAAATTAGTTCATCCACGAGTTTTTTTTATCAGATTTTTATTTGCTTACGATAGCTTTTTAAGGTTTCTTGATCGGAATATGTGTTTTCGATTGGAGTATGTGTGTTTTTTTATTGGAGTATATGTTTTTTTGACCGGCGGTGTGACGGTGACGGCGGCGTCGGTGGTGGTGGTGACAGGGTGTGTGTGTTTAAATCGATGTGTGTGTGTTTGAATACAGAGCGTGTGTTTGTATCAGTAGTAGTAAAAAAAGATGGTTCCATTCTTTTTTTAGGTTTTTTCTTTTTTTACCCTGAACTTTCAAGTTTTTCAATAATATACCCTGTAACTATTTTTCTCACTTTTCTATCTAATTATACTTTTCTCTAGAACTGGGCCCTATATATATATATATATATATATATATATATATATATATATATATATATATATATATATATATATATATATATATATATATACACACACACACTAACCCTTTAGCTTTAAAACTTTACAAAATATGTCCTTAAACTTATAATTTTATGAAAATAGCAGAAATAACCCCTATACTTAATAGTTTCCAAAAGTTACAATATATACCCCTATGCATGGAATACGTTACAAAACTAGTCCTAAAACCATGCAAAGTGTGTTTTAAGTATAACAAAAGGGTTTTACAGCTTATGGCTTATTAGAATAAGCTTAGATAAGTAGCTTTTAAGAGCTTATAGCTTATGGAAAGGGCTTATGACCAAAAATAGCAATTCGACTAGGTTTTAGGGTTTTAAAAAGATAACGCCTAGGTTTTAGTGATCAAGGCTTAAACAAGGGCTTATATAGGATCTAATAAAGCTTATAAGCATTCTAGAACTATAAGAGAGCTTATTGAACTAGTGGAAAGACTTACTCGACTAGAAATGGGTCGAAAAGAAGTTTAGGGTTTTCTCGGCTAAAAAGGATTCGACAAGGGCTTCTAGGCTTGATCCTCTTGGTTCTTTGGCTTCTAAGGGCTTCTATACTACTGCTAGGACTAAGTGAGAGCAAAGTTTGGAGGTGGTGAGGCTGTATGGGATGGTTTCGAATGGTGGTGTTTTGCGTGGTATTTATAGGGTCAAAAATGGAGTAGTGGCCAAGTAAACTTGGAGTGATGGCCAAGGGTAGGAGGGGGTGACTAATGACAGCTAGGGGATGACTAGGAAGGGATAGGGTGGTGGAAAGGGTTGTGTGGCTATGGTGGTGCCGCGGTGGGGTTTTGGTGACAAGGTGGTGATGGAGGTGGTTGGTAGGTTGCTTGGTGATGAAAAGCTGGTGATGGAGGTGCTAGGTTGCTAGGATAGGTCATGGTGGTGTCATGGTGGTGCTAGGGTGCTAGTTTAACTAGTTTTTAGGATTTAGGACTTAATTTAGGATTAGGGTTAGATTAGGATTTAGTACTAGGATTAGGGTTTAGAAAGTAATTAGGGACTAAGTTTAAGGTTTAGGAATCATATACTAAGTGGTTGTAACTTGTGCTAAAGAAATGGTAAGGTTTAAACATGGTTTAGGCACCTAAATAACCTAATTTGGGTTCTAAGCTTAAAAGGCTTGTACTTTGGGCTCTAAGTAATTGTACTAGAGTTTAGGAAGGAAAATGTAGCTAGGATAACTTATACTTAAGCCTTGAATACTTTCAAACTAGTTTTAACTTGAAATTAGGGTTTTTAAAATAACCGTAAATGTATAGGGCTTGTTTTGGTAAAATGTTAGATATAGTAAGTTAGATTAATAGTATACTTGATAAATTGATTTTTGTAACTTAGACTTGACATACTAGGAGGTTTACATGATGTAAACATAGAGATATTTGGCATTGGTAGTTGCGTGAGCACGTCTAGAGGGCTATGTAAGTTACTTTACATAGTTGGAGTGAGATGAAGCAAAAAGTTTTCCCGTGAAAATACTTTATATAGATATTGTAGTGGAAATTATGTTGATGAAAAATTACGGGTTGTTATATGTAACTAGACGGTAGGTGCAATTTAAAAGGTGAATTAAGGGGCAAAGCTGGCATGGTTCATGTTATAGTGCAGCTTTGGCTATGTGGTCATACACTCTGTGTTGATAGAGATATGGTGTAACACCCCAACCCGGCAAGGGTAGAAGTATCACACTAATGGCTTCATATCAGATCAAACAAAGCATACATTCAATAATAATACAAAGATTCTCAAAGGTTACAAATGAAATACTGAATACACAAGGATACAAAGGAAACAAAAGCTAAATACTAAGTCTGCAATGCAATCCTTCTAATAACTTCTACTTCAGAATAACTATCAAGGTATTCTAAGTCCAAAAGTCTCTTCACTCTTACCAAGCTTCCAACTAAAACCTGCCGCGGGAAAAGAAACGCGACTGAGCTTTAAAAGCCCAGTGAACAGATATATAATAAACGGAAACGAAAGCAAATGGAAATAAACGAATATAGTATAATGTATAAGGTACAAGAGTAAAGGTTTAGGACAGTCATCCACCACGAGCCCAAACAAATCAAATATCATATCATATCATATCTTCATAATCATATAGAGGGGAGACCTCTCAGATAATCAGATAATATGAGGGGTGTCCTCATTCTTCAAATGGAGTAGCTAGCTCCCGAAATTTGTGAAGACGTGGATTGCACCCATCATCATTCACCGAACCATATCAAATCAAAATGTCCACGAACACGGACTCGAACCTAGGATGCATCCATTCGCCCCCCGAACAAATCATATTGGCCATAACAAAACATATCATAGTGTGCTAGCATATCATAATCAAATGGGGACGGTGTAACCAAATCACTAGGGCTACACGCTAGTCATGCCAGTGGTGCATCACAGACACGGCCATGTTACCTTCATGGCTAGGAAACGAACTTGGCTCGGGTATCAAACTGGAGGGTCAAAGGTCAAAGGTCCAAATCATAGCAAAGGTTCAAATAGTCTCAGTCATCGAATCATAGTCAAAGTCCAAATATCAAAGGTCAATGAATCCAAATGAACTGATCAAGGTTCATCATCAACTGGTTCATTTTAAGAAATCTTTATCAAATGGTTTTCATTAAAAGTTTAGTAAAATTCCAAATAAAAGTGGCATCGCATATTTCATCATTTTAAAATAAGTTTTCCTCAAAACATTTCCATGATATAATTAGAAAGGTTTTCACATCTGTTTACCAAAATCAAATGAACCTTCGAAGCATCAAGTGATACGAATACTAATATCCCAAGGTAACGAACGAATATCAAACGGATCATTATAGAGGCTCAAAGCGTAAAGGGTCATATCGAACATCAAGGTCAAAAGAATCGAACAACGAACCAAAGTGTAGGGAACATAGCAATGGCATAGGAAATCCTAATACGAATCAAATCAAAAGAAACGAAGGCACCTTACTAAAAGGGCAGAATATCTGTATCTTAACCGCCAACGAAACATAACATAAGGATAAGAAATCACTCCTCCTTCAGCGAATCTACACGAATACATGGTCGTTTTAATAATAACTCATTTTAAATCAATTTACTCATTTTGGTCGACTTTCCATTTTTATTAACTTTCTAATTTTAGCAGGTTTTCCGAAGTAGCAATTTAATACTTTAAAATTAAATTTGACAATTAATAATATTTAAGGGTCAAAATGACAATTATAAAGGTTTAGGGTTGATTTGTCAAATTAAAATGTTTTAGGATCATAAACGACAATTTACTAACCTTAAAGGTTTAATGTGGTAAATAAAATAGTATAGGTGTTAATATGACATTTATTATAGTCTAAGTTTTAACATGCCACTTTAGTATAGTTTAGGGTTAAAAGTGTTAATATAGCAAAGTTCAGGGTCTAACATGTAAACTTATCATAGTCGAGGGTTAAAGGTGTCAATTTAATTAACATTTTTGGTTTATAGCGCATACATGCAAATCCCATTCTATGTTCTACGTATTACATGATATAAAAATTATAAGATTATGCCTTTATTCCCAATGTCCTTCTCGTTCAACAAGCTCATACCAGACGCGACATCGACTCGAAACACAGAAACATGTACGGTTCACAATTACTTGGTTTCAACTCATTTAAGTTTACTTCGATCACATGGTGATGGCAAGACCCGATATCGAACTCGAGTTACACAAACATATACGGATCACATTCATTCAAAATGACATCGGTTACCTCGTAACATAACGATAATAGACTTATACCACGACACACATTGGCGAGTACAAATAAAGGTGGTGCGAGGGGTTTTCACATGAGCAGTAACAAAGCATGACAACACCATTTGAACGACTAAGGCAGCGTGTAACCTGGGTTCATCCACACAGGTCGACACAGCCCGCTACCCACACAAGGAACTAACGAGACAAACACACTCGACCCCCACGTCATCTTGTTAGGAGACCTGACCCGATATGAAGCCAAAACAACGGCGCGACACATTTATATAAACTGAAACACAGCATCGAGTTCAACAAGGTCTGATTATAATCACTTTCTCTCTTTTTTTTTTTAGCATGCGATCTACTCTAGCCCACACCCGAACCCCTCGAAAACCCACAGCCCTCGTTAGTTGTATATAGGGTTTCTTGTTTTAGAGTCGTGTTAATGATCATATAAGATTCATTTATAGGGCTTGCAATTGTTTATTTTTATGTCGATATAGGGGCTGCTAACCCCAACACAATATAGCACACCATCACACGACACAAAACATTCAAAAAAAATGTATCAGTTTGTTATCTCATGTGGTTTTCGTGGCAATAAAACGAGGTACACCACAAGTATTTTAACGTGGCTCAAGTGTTTTCTTAACATAGTTTTATTGATTTGCTCGTCATGTGTTACCCTTGATTATTCATGTGAATATGTCGAAAGAAGGGAAAAAATAAAATGGCATGGAGATACCTTGATGTCGACAGAAACAGAAGTCGAATAGAACGAGTTCAAGGCTAGGAATAAACACCAGGGACTCCAGCAATTGGTACTTCGAACCTTGCTCACCAACCCTTCTCTTCCTTATTCTTTTCTTGGCAGCAAGCAGTGAATGTGTGGGGTTTGAATGTCGCATGAAAGAAGGGGAAACAAAAAGAACCAGTTTCTTAATAACTGGAGGAGCGTATTTTTGTTTTAGGAAACACATAAATGAATTGAATTGTGATTGTTAAGATTAGGCGTGATTAGGCTACAAAATAGGGAGATACCGTGTTTTTGTTTAAAGAGGAATAGGAAACAAATAAGCTTTTTTATTTGTTAGGATCCTCATTGATAGTGTGTTCTAAATCCTTAAACGTAAAAGATATATGAAAAAAATAAAATAAAATAAGTGTCGTTTGATTTAGTAGTAGGATTGGGACTAGGATTAATATTCTATTTATTTAAGATACACGTATTTAAATGTGTACAGATTTCATAGTTCAGTTATATGTATAAATAGTATATATCATATAGTTTTTATATCATTTTATTATTAAACTTAGGTTATATTTCAAACGGACAAATAAAGATGCATTCCAAATAATATGGTATTACAATTATCTCCCTCTAAAAAGAAAATTTTCGTCCTCGAAAATTGAAGTCGCAAAGTTAAACGAAGTCGCAGCAAGTCGTAAAGGATCATCTCAACCATTCTCATGCCCGAGGAGGTTCTTCCAAAAAGGATCTTCAGACCAAAATAGTTCTCATGACTCAAATCAAAACGAGGTCGGTTCAAATTCCTCTGAAGGAGACAAATTAGGTTGATTCAGAACAAAAGGTCCATGCAACATAAAATGGACGATAGGTGAATCTTCAGGGAACTCATATGGAATACGAACAAAAGTTCAAATCAAATTGATTGTGTCCACAGTAGAGAGCTCTACAAAGAGTTCAAGGTTTATAACTGAGGTTAACATAATGCAAAACGAGGTTCTAAACTCATCCAGATATTTAACGAACGAAGGTAGAGTGTACGCATAACGGTGAAAGCAGATTAAACGCATAGGTGGAATGAACCTAAAGTCTCACTAATCACGGATAATCCAACGGAGATCAATTTCTAAACTTCTTAGGTACTTCTCAAGATATCCTATGGCCACAATGAGTGCACGTTATATGATGTAAGTATTATCACGTTGGCCAGACGTCATAATACTGGCATCATATAAATATGCCCTCATGATGGTCATACTTTATCTCAGGTCGTAATTAAAACCACCTATCTTAATCCACCTAGTACTTCTACAGTTTCGAGGTCAACAAAATCGAATGCCATAGTCAAGAGGAAAAACAAAACTATTCGCAAGAGTATCAAAACTCCAGATTGCCTAACAGAAGTGAGGTACGCCGTCACAAGCATCATATCTTCCACAATTCGCCAAAATCTCTCAAAACAAAGCCATCACCGAACATACGAAAATAAACACGAACTGAAATACTTCTAGGGAACTTAAATCATAAGAGGATCTTATTACTTTATAACGAAACTTAAGAGGGTCGACGGAAATGAAAGTTAGTCGCCAAGAACTTCGGCCTTCATAGAATCAATTCTTCCAACATAAAGGGTCTGCTTCAAAAATCCGTTCATTCAACACATCCAATCTCCTCAAGTCCGGTTAATCTGTCTTCGTCTATCCATCAGTCGGGAAGTGAAACCAAGATTGAGAACTTGTGTCTGGTTCGTCGAGCCTCCTGCAATTCTTCTTGGAATGTGATGGAGGAATGTGAATTCCTGGCACGATTCTTTAAATCTCTTCATCATCCAGTCTGCTTCCGCTCTTAATTCCTCTTAGTACAACCAAGAGGAATAGGGAAGTGAGACTGCATGTCTTCATCAGCTCCAGGTTCGCCGTCTTGACTAGATTTTCTTCTTCTGCATCGCCCACACTTCTGCTTTGTAAGGAATGTCTTCACTCTTCAGGTAGCCGCCGCTGTTGTCAACTCCAGGTCATGCAGTAAATTATTGCTTCTAGTTGTCCTAATGTATACGAAAAACCTTCTGTGCTGTAAGGGAATATAACCGAGTCTCTTTCTGATTTATCCCAAAATTGTTCCGCCCGAGGGTGAGGAAACTAATTTCTATTCCAGCTTTTTCAAAACTTCATTCTCAATCAAACTAAGCTGTTTCTCTCAGTTCACGAAATTTCTCAATGGTATCATAAGTTGTAAACATCTCCCAGAGTGCACAAATGATCACCAAATTTCTAACAAAGTGTAAAATGATTTTCATGCTTTTCCTCGTCTCCGAATGTACTATTAAGTCATACAATGACCATTTGTCCAAGTACTCACGAGAAAACATCATTTATCAAATTCACAAAATAGTCAGAGCTGTAGCTAATACTATTAGCGTCACTAACCGTCATAGCAGTCGTTTACGAATATGGAAGGCGATTCCAAGAATAAAATCAATTTATCAGAAGAAAACTTCGCGCTCTAAAATTAAGCAAACACATAGTCGTTTCAGGGTGGAGGAATATTGGCTCCTAACAGTATTACGAGTCAGCTTCCTGTGATCGATACATATCTCCAGTCATCATCCTTCATAATCGCGAATGAAACTAAACACACCCAGAAAATACACTTAAGTAAACTCACTTCCTAGTCTTCGGTTGCTGCTCTTCCCGGTCGTTCAAATCAATTTGGTATGATCCCGGACACATCTGGAAGACACCTTCGCTCGGTGACTAGACAATCTCTCGGTAACATGTCAAATCCTACTTCACGCTCCGGTGGAAAAATTTTGGTGGTTCGAAAAAGAATCATATTCAGAAAACGCAGGGTGTCAAATAATTCTCAAGATACGATTTATTCATTGGTGTACGAAGTGGGTCCTAGGAAAACTTTATAACCGCGAAAGTAACACACGAGTCTCTAGAATAATAGTGATAGCAAAGGGTTTAACAATTGGTAAACACAGTAGGGAGTTCAAAATTGTTTCAAACGTTAAAGGTGAGACATAGAAGGGAAATTGTCCATATTTGAATGCTCAATCAGCCGATTCCTTGTCAGAATAAAATTGAAGATAACTATCCCAAGATAGACGGATCACAAATCAAATCTTTATCATTTAAAAGTGGGGGAAAACATTTTATACTCGTGGTTACACACCACAAGACTTCTCATAGGGCAGAGATGGGTGAAACGAAATCAATTAGTGTCGGAAGATTCATAGTTACTTAGCAAAAGCAAGAGACAAATAAGAGAATACATCAAGTACGTCATTGCCATGGAGGCATCAAAATGATTAACGAAAGGATCAAAGATCAGAGTCAAAATCTGAAGATAAGGATCAATTAGTGTCGGCAATTATTATGAAATTCTCAATGCCTTCAAGATTTAATCAGGTTCAAATCTTAGGTGGTGCAAGGCATAAGCTTTCACTTTCCAAAAGTGATATCAACAGGATCTAACCAAAAGCAAGGCACGAATCAGAGTGATGCGGAAGCAATGATACTTAAACAAATGCCTTATAGTCTACCCATTCCTCACTGGTCAAAACTTACGTTCCTATAAGGGAATCTTAAAGCAAATTTTCAAAGGTTGTCCTATGAGCGCCTACAGGGAAAACTTAGTGGTCCTAACTTACACAGGTCAAGGGTAAATGTATTACGAGTCGCAGCCTGTTGCTCTGATACCATAAGTGTAACACCCCAACCCAGCAAGGGTAGAAGTATCACACTAATGGCTTCATATCAGATCAAACAAAGCATACATTCAATAATAATACAAAGATTCTCAAAGGTTACAAATGAAATACTGAATACACAAGGATACAAAGGAAACAAAAGCTAAATACTAAGTCTGCAATGCAATCCTTCTAATAACTTCTACTTCAGAATAACTATCAAGGTCTTCTAAGTCCAAAAGTCTCTTCACTCTTACCAAGCTTCCAACTAAAACCTGCCGCGGGAAAAGAAACGCGGCTGAGCTTTAAAAGCCCAGTGAACAGATATATAATAAACGGAAACGAAAGCAAATGGAAATAAACGAATATAGTATAATGTATAAGGTACAAGAGTAAAGGTTTAGGACAGTCATCCACCACGAGCCCAAACAAATCAAATATCATATCATATCATATCTTCATAATCATATAGAGGGGAGACCTCTCAGATAATCAGATAATATGAGGGGTGTCCTCATTCTTCAAATGGAGTAGCTAGCTCCCGAACTTTGTGAAGACGTGGATTGCACCCATCATCATTCACCGAACCATATCAAATCAAAATGTCCACGAACACGGACTCGAACCTAGGATGCATCCATTCGCCCCCCGAACAAATCATATTGGCCATAACAAAACATATCATAGTGTGCTAGCATATCATAATCAAATGGGGACGGTGTAACCAAATCACTAGGGCTACACGCTAGTCATGCCAGTGGTGCATCACAGACACGGCCATGTTACCTTCATGGCTAGGAAACGAACTTGGCTCGGGTATCAAACTGGAGGGTCAAAGGTCAAAGGTCCAAATCATAGCAAAGGTTCAAATAGTCTCAGTCATCGAATCATAGTCAAAGTCCAAATATCAAAGGTCAATGAATCCAAATGAACTGATCAAGGTTCATCATCAACTGGTTCATTTTAAGAAATCTTTATCAAATGGTTTTCATTGAAAGTTTAGTAAAATTCCAAATAAAAGTGGCATCGCATATTTCATCATTTTAAAATAAGTTTTCCTCAAAACATTTTCATGATATAATTGAAAGGTTTTCACATCTGTTTACCAAAATCAAATGAACCTTCGAAACATCAAGTGATACGAATACTAATATCCCAAGGTAACGAACGAATATCAAACGGATCATTATAGAGGCTCAAAGCGTAAAGGGTCATATCGAACATCAGGGTCAAAAGAATCGAACAACGAACCAAAGTGTAGGGAACATAGCAATGGCATAGGAAATCCTAATACGAATCAAATCAAAAGAAACGAAGGCACCTTACTGAAAGGGCAAAATATCTGTACCTTAACTGCCAACGAAACATAACATAAGGATAAGAAATCACTCCTCCTTCAGCGAATCTACATGAATACATGGTCGTTTTAATAATAACTCATTTTAAATCAATTTACTCATTTTGGTCGACTTTCCATTTTTATTAACTTTCTAATTTTAGCAGGTTTTCCGAAGTAGCAATTTAATACTTTAAAATTAAATTTGACAATTAATAATATTTAAGGGTCAAAATGACAATTATAAAGGTTTAGGGTTGATTTGTCAAATTAAAATGTTTTAGGATCATAAACGACAATTTACTAACCTTAAAGGTTTAATGTGGTAAATAAAATAGTATAGGTGTTAATATGACATTTATTATAGTCTAAGTTTTAACATGCCACTTTAGTATAGTTTAGGGTTAAAAGTGTTAATATAGCAAAGTTCAGGGTCTAACATGTAAACTTATCATAGTCGAGGGTTAAAGGTGTCAATTTAATTAACATTTTTGGTTTATAGCGCATACATGCAAATCCCATTCTATGTTCTACGTATTACATGATATAAAAATTATAAGATTATGCCTTTATTCCCAATGTCCTTCTCGTTCAACAAGCTCATACCAGACGCGACATCGACTCGAAACACAGAAACATGTACGGTTCACAATTACTTGGTTTCAACTCATTTAAGTTTACTTCGATCACATGGTGATGGCAAGACCCGATATCGAACTCGAGTTACACAAACATATACGGATCACATTCATTCAAAACGACATCGGTTACCTCGTAACATAACGATAATAGACTTATACCACGACACACATTGGTAAGTACAAATAAAGGTGGTGCGAGGGGTTTTCACATGAGCAGTAACAAAGCATGACAACACCATTTGAACGACTAAGGCAGCGTGTAACCTGGGTTCATCCACACAGGTCGACACAGCCCGCTACCCACACAAGGAACTAACGAGACAAACACACTCGACCCCCACGTCATCTTGTTAGGAGACCTGACCCGATATGAAGCCAAAACAACGGCGCGACACATTTATATAAACTGAAACACAGCATCGAGTTCAACAAGGTCTGATTATAATCACTTTCTCTCTTTTTTTTTTAGCATGCGATCTACTCTAGCCCACACCCGAACCCCTCGAAAACCCACAGCCCTCGTTAGTTGTATATAGGGTTTCTTGTTTTAGAGTCGTGTTAATGATCATATAAGATTCATTTATAGGGCTTGCAATTGTTTATTTTTATGTCGATATAGGGGCTGCTAACCCCAACACAATATAGCACACCATCACACGACACAAAACATTCAAAAAAAATGTATCAGTTTGTTATCTCATGTGGTTTTCGTGGCAATAAAACGAGGTACACCACAAGTATTTTAACGTGGCTCAAGTGTTTTCTTAACATAGTTTTATTGATTTGCTCGTCATGTGTTACCCTTGATTATTCATGTGAATATGTCGAAAGAAGGGAAGAAATAAAATGGCATGGAGATACCTTGATGTCGACAAAAACAGAAGTCGAATAGAACGAGTTCAAGGCTAGGAATAAACACCAGGGACTCCAGCAATTTGTACTTCGAACCTTGGTCACCAACCCTTCTCTTCCTTATTCTTTTCTTGGCAGCAAGCAGTGAATGTGTGGGGTTTGAATGTCGCATGAAAGAAGGGGAAACAAAAAGAACCAGTTTCTTAATAACTGGAGGAGCGTATTTTTGTTTTAGGAAACACATAAATGAATTGAATTGTGATTGTTAAGATTAGGCGTGATTAGGCTACAAAATAGGGAGATACCGTGTTTTTGTTTAAGGAGGAATAGGAAACAAATAATCTTTTTTATTTGTTAGGATCCTCATTGATAGTGTGTTCTAAATCCTTAAACGTAAAAGATATATGAAAAAAATAAAATAAAATAAGTGTCGTTTGATTTAGTAGTAGGATTGGGACTAGGATTAATATTCTATTTATTTAAGATACACGTATTTAAATGTGTACAGATTTCATAGTTCAGTTATATGTATAAATAGTATATATCATATAGTTTTTATATCATTTTATTATTAAACTTAGGTTATATTTCAAACGGACAAATAAAGATGCATTCCAAATTATTGGGTATTACATATGGGATAGTGCTATTAGATATCTGGTGAATGTTCTTTGTGATTAGATATAGGATAGACTAGTTAGTATTGTGTGTTCTTTAGTATCTCACTAGATGATAATGTTCAGTCCAGTTGTATAGTTTCTGCATTGTAAATTGTCAATGTTGATATTAATATAAATATTCACCTTTTGCACCAAAAAAATATATATAATCAAAAGGGTGTTTATTGTTGAAAGATAAACACACAATAGATCTTAATAATCATACATGTTGACCTCTACTACCAGATCCAGATCCACCTTTGCCACCAGATCCAGATCCACCTCTGTCGCTACCACTACCAGATCCACCTCTCCCACCACTACCTCTAGCTGAACCATAACATCCATAATTTGGTTGCCTTCTTCTGCCTAGTTGCTTTTTTTCCTTTGGTGTGTTTGCAACAGGTTCCTTATCACCACTTAGCTTATCGTGTCCTATAGTTTGACAGTTGGAGCATCTCATCCTCCTCCTAACTCTATTAACTTGTGAGTTATTTTCTCCCAGTGCTTTCACTCTAGTCTTTATGGGTCTCCCAAGCATTCTCCTAACAATTGGGGTGGGGTGGCTGATTGTCAGTCTTTTTCCACATTGTGGTTCCAAAGACATGTTCAATGGAATACTAGTATGACTTAAACCACATATCCTTACTATAAAAGTGACTAACTCCCTCATCTGCATCCCCAAAGGACTGTTGGGTCATGCTTACGATAACTAACACCTTTTTTAATCTTAAACCTAGGATCTATGTTACCATTGTTAGGGTCCTATATTTCTTCTCTTTAGTTAACAAGGATAGGCTTATCAATAAAACCCCTAAAGTTCTCATGATTGCTACAAAGTTTGTTTAAAAATAGGTCTTGAGTAATTAAATTCTTATTAACTACATTTTCCTCCCCTTCTGTTCGAAGTCAACATAATTAAAATCGCCACCCTCAATCACTAGAATAATAGTCATCACTTGACTCACTACTAAGAATACCAATTTATTCTTCATTTATAACATCCTTAACATCATAATCAAAATGTTCGACATATAAATCAACCATGCATTTGTTCTCATAACCGACCCTCAAATAATCTTCTACACCATCATCATCCTTAAGTTCCTCAATACCAACATTCAAAGGTGTGTGTATTTGGACAATAATATAACCTCATAACACTACAATGTACTAAGCTTCTGACAATTTCTCGTAAATCGTCATAGGTCATACATTCGAAATTGACATCTGTTATTTGTTTTTTGTCACCTTGCGCAAACCTTAATGGGCTAGGAATGAGAACCCCATCACGGTGTATATTACCAGTAAAAACTTGATATGTCAATATAAAGAAAATAAAAAATTTTAGGGTTTTAGAAAATTAGGGTTTCAAACACAATTTAACCAATGATAACGATATAAGCTACAAGAGCAAGGAATTTCAGTAATTAACCAAATTAGGGTTTGGCATTAGTAAATGAAGTTTGATAAGGTGTACAAATTTTTTTTATATGGGGGACTGATGTGTTTCAAAAGCTTTAAATTTATAATGCTAGTTGTACCGTTTCTTTAATACATAAAACACACGGATAAAGTATAACCCCCGTTTATAGTAAAGGTTTAGGTAAGACCAGGTCGTCCCAAGGGAGGAAAGTGTTTCTCATACAAGTGTTGGTTAACCAAAATTAGATTCCAATGATTGTCACTTATCACTAAAACCGTTTTTGTTGGATTTAAGATTTTTGAAAGTTTTACCAAGTTAATTAAAGATATGTTTGTCCAAGGCTAAGCAACCTGAGATAAATAAGAGAATGTAATGTAATGAGTACACAGACAAAGCATAAGAGTAACACATGACAGGTAATCATGAGAACTATTATATCTACTCGACATAAGAAGGAATCCTTTCGGCCTTTAATCCTTAATACATAAAGTGCATAAAGTGTGGTCTGTGTATGAATTACAAATAATGTATTTCCCCGAATCAAGTCGTTAGATGTGAGATTAGTCCTTAAACATGTCATAATCCGGGCTGTCAAATGTTTTACTATCCAATTCTCACAAGTATAGAAATGACTCGTTATAGACAGACGATTCATAATATAATCAACACAATTGCATCTTTCGACCTTTTGACAGTTGTAATGACCAATCCAAACAAGAGATAGTAAACCGAATAAGGACATATCAAATACACAATTTATAGATTTAGAACATATATTACAAACTCATATTCATATCATATGGCTATAATGCCTCAAACAAACATAATTCGACTACTCCATATTCAAAGTAAAGTAACAAGTATCATATGAATAAATGATTATCAAACTCATAATGTAATAGAGGTTATACCGAGATTAGAAGGAATGAACCACGTTCACAACTTATACTCCAAATTATAGCTGCTTCCAGGCTCTTTAGCAAGTAGTCTTGGTGTAAACCACTCCTATTCTTCTTATTATTAGTTTATGATGATTGGTGAGTGAGATGACCCTTATGCTCTGAATTAAGCCACTATTTATAGGTGTAGGAGCAACCCTAAGACGTGCCTGGTGAGTAATGATAGGTGATGAACTCAAATAAGTACATTTTATTATCATCATTTATCCGATTTATTTGACTTGTTTTATTATATTATATATGAGAATCGATACATTAATGTTTACTTTAGTAATTCTCAGGTAAAAACAAGCATTATGTGAAACTTGGCGATTTTGGACTAATTATGGAGCAAAACAAGCGAGATGTCAAAAGTCTACTGAAATCCAGAAGATGCGCCGTATCTCACTCAACAAATACGACGCAATATCATACTTAGATGAATTCGAAGACCATTGCCTGACTTTGAATAATGCGCCGCATGCAATTCTGTCATGCGCCGCATATGAAACTTTGGTCAAAGAAGAAGATCAAGCTCGTTCGACTCCAGATACGCCGCAATATACTTCTAACATACGGCGTATCACTATCAAGATTTCACCAGTTACAATCCAAGACTGCTAAAGTACATGCGCCGCATACAAAGATCAAGTTACGCCGCATCTGAAGACGGTGTACGAATATTCCAGAATATATTAATCTTGGACCCCACGCGAAGTTAAGTCAATGCGCCGCATCTATCAACTCAATGCGCCGCATCGATCCCTCAGACAGAAACTATAAATACCCCAAGGCCAGACGAATTTAAGAGATTTTTTGGAGAGGAGAGATATAACCCTAGAGCCGAATTCAGACGACCAAGCAGCACAAGACACACCTCAAACAAAGATACAAGAGCTGTAAGAAGGTCCTGCATGTATTCAATTCATTAAGTATTTTTGTTTTATTGTTTTAGTACGCTTTAATTCATCAGGATTGATGGGCTTGTGTCATGTGACTACGGAAGATCATGCACTCCCCTTAATATTGCTTTCCCATTAATTAAAGTTTATATGTTGATGTCTTTGGTGACTTTTATTAGTGCATTGATAACCTCTGTGTCTAGCTGAGTCTTGCTTGGGTCGCCATGCCCCTTCCTCGCCTATTTATTCTAGCGTCTCTAAATAAATAGGATAGACATAATTAATCATTAAGGGTTTACTCGCCGATAAGATTAGAGCCAACGAGAAAGGTTTAATTATATACACTTCATATAAAACTAGCAATAAAACAAGTGACAAGCTATTTAATTATCAGGACAGGTCTTCTTATTGTCTCGAGTATCTATCTGTGTACGTGTGTGCTAATCGCTGATTCGTGCTCATTAGTTTAGTTTTCTATTTAATTATAACCAAATCGTGCCAGTCTCTCAGGCTAAACCCCCTTGCGTTAGATTAGGTTGTATAACTAACTTAGGATATTAAAATACTGATTAGAATAACTAGATAATACGTTCCACTCTTAGTGATCGACACTCTACTTACCATTATATTCATACTGACCTGGTACACTGCTCGTTAAGTGTGTTTGTTATTGATAAGTCGGCTAAATATAAATTTAAAACTTGAGTAGGCATTAATACTGCTAAACCGCAATGACACATCACGCGCATCAAGTTTTTGGCGTCGTTGCCGGGGAGTGAATTATTATTATCTGTTAATTTGATTATGTATTTTAATTAGGTTTTTTCTTTTTAGTTTTTTTTAGATTCTAACCACTAACCCTGTTGTATATTTGATAGATTGCATTCATTGTATAATTTGCATATTTACAGTTCTTGTGTGTTTTTATTTTCTGTAATTTTTGTTTCTTTTTGTTTGTTTTTATTTTTGTTTTTCTTTTTTTTTATTTTTCTGCATTCTGCTGTCGTTGTATTGTGCAGATACAAACGATACGGCGCATCTGTTTTCACAGATACGGCGTATTGCGTTTAATTTTTATAAAATACAACGCGTTTAATAAATTCGAGTACGACGCATCTTTCCCCAAGATACGGCGTATTCTGTTTTTAATAAGAAATTTTTCTAAACCCTAACGCCATACGACGCATCTGTTTTAACAGATACGGCGTATTTTCTATTTAAATTAAAAACAGTTTTTTTTTCGAATTATTAAACAGAAGCGACGCATCGATCTTTATCGATACGGCGCATCTACTGAATCAAAAATCTTGTATTTTGAAATGTAACGAAAATACGGCGCATTAGCTTTTGTTAATACGACGTATTTAATTTTAATAAATATAATCGATTTTTGATAATTTAAACTGGATACGGCGCATTCTAATTCATAAGCGGTGTATCTGTTTTCTGAATAAAAGTCTGATTAAATTTTAACGTAATAAGATACGGCGTATCCAACTTTCTGGATACGGCGCATCGTTTGCAGATATCAGCAACTTTTATTTTTCGTATTCCGTTTTCGTTGTTAATTTTCTGATATCATACTTTCTAGAACATACCCTACTGATGCTTTTGTGATGATTTCAGGAAGTGCATGACCAGGAGTTCAACTAAGAACTTGATTAAACCTTTCGCAGATCCTGAACGAGCCTTACATTCGCTTAAAAGGCTTTTCAACACAAAAAGCTGTAGGATATTCACTAACAAACAAACACAAGATTGGAGCTAGATTATGGATCAAATAGAATATGTAGAGAGAGAAACTAGTGATATATTAGCTTGATAAGCAAATGAGGTCCAACCCTTCCCAAGAGTGGGAAGGGGTATTTATAGTCCTTACATATTGTGCCCCTAGTGGGCTGTGGAGCGAGCTGATAGTGGGTAAAGACCCGACCCACTCCACAATATTAATAATTACTAAACTACTACTAATATTAATAATTATCCTATGAGCTATTATGTGCTAATAAGTACTCGGGGTGACCGAGTCTTCAACTGAATATTCATATTCCTAACAATCTCCCCCTAAGGGAGGTCACCCCGGAATTAATGTTCTGAATTCTAGCACTCTATCCTTGAATCTTGACTTCATAGCTCGTAGACCTTGATTCTTCAACTTTAAAAATCTTTGTGCCTTCAGCAGTGAACTTGCGATGACTGTTTTTGTTTTGGATGATCTTTGAGTATTCTTTGAAGATATCATCCATCATATGTCTTCACGTCATCTTGCAGCATCGTCTTTATGTAAGGTTGTGATCTCTGAGCCTTCTTTGAGATCATCAGCCACCGTAAATCTCTGAGCTCATCCATTGTAGAAATGCCTCCATGTGATTTGTTGTGACTGTTGGACTCGCATGCTCACACATTTTTGGATCATGATAGCTATCATCAGAGTTGCAGAAGCTGTGTTGTAGGTCTGTCATCTATCATGATGTCTTTGATAATGACTTGGAAGTGTGAGCATGGAGCGTGGATTGACACGTCTCTGCTGGAATCAGGAACCACCATCGCCATCTTTATATGAACCTGAAATAAAACAGTTAGCAATAAAGTTGGAGAACGAATATGGCTTTGTCATTAGTTCGATGTGGTGGTTGGATTTAACCTTCGGTTCTGTGAAGACCGACCTGTGATTAGGTAGAATCCCCTTTAAAGAAGATTCTCCTTGACAGGAATTTCCAGCTTGTATTAATGAGTCTTCCAACAAATTAATGTCAGAATCATCATACTAAGCATGTTCTCATACCGGAACGTCTCAAAGCAGACAGCACGGTAGAGTGAATCAGTGAATTAAATACCCACTGATTGACGAGAAATTAATTAGAAAAATCACTTGCGTGTCACCGAATAAACATTTTGTGCAACACGACAAGGGTTTTATAAATTGAAATCACATTTCTGTCAAAAATACTTTTGTTTGAAAATTTTCACAATCAATGTGCTCGAAACTTTGTTGGTGAGCACATTGAAAGGTTTTCCAAAAGTATCTGTCAATCCATTTCCTGGAACAAGTTTGATTCAAATTTGAATCGCCCCATCGTTTCTTTCCAGTTGTCACAAGCATGATCCATGAAGGATCTCACATGTCACCCACCAAGAGCTTGTTTGATGTTGGCTCTAGAAGGATTTCCATCTTCATTGTGAATACTTTACGTATCACTCGGATGTTCTGGCAATACCACAAGGATAATGTGTAGGACTCTTCATATATATTTTCTTGCTTTTCACGGTGTATGAAACAGCAATCATATTGGAAATGTGTCCTACTGAGATTTATTGATGATCTCTGGGCTCTAGACTCAATAGTGCATTTTTATTTAGTGATCGGAGGCTAGAGAGGACTGCCACCTTTTCAATATCATCCAACTCACAGTGAGAGAGACGATAGCAATGAATTGATCTCCATGACAAGTGAAACAAGAGTCCTTTGAGGGACCTTGAGTGGCTAGGGAGGGTTGTGCAGCGTATCACTGGGTCCATGATACTTTGTCTTCAATGTCAGCAATCAACTAAGTGATTCTGACAGCATATGTATTGACTCGGTTTCTGCCTAAAGTGTAAGGAGGGCTTCTTTCTTTTCACCCTTTATCTTTATATTTCTTTTTCATTCTTCAACCCCTTCAGCGCTTACCGAGACTTCATTACTAGCACCTTGTTGGGTTTGTTCCAGTACTAGCTCTATCTCAGTCGGCACTTTTCCCTTATTCACTTTTCTCCTTTTTAATCATTCCTAAGGACTTCTATTCTAACTAGAGGATTGTCCCTGGGAAGATCCCTCCGGTTCTGGCTGGATCATGGGAACTAATACCTAACCTTACCATCCTTATAACTCCAATACATAAAGTAAAATGGTCGGTCCTTGGTATTCTTTCACAATAGCCATCACAAATCATTTGCTCCCCCTCAATATGTGCATCGATATATGAAAAGGTTTAGCACATATGGGAGAGCCTACACTTGAGTTTCAAAGGATCATATTTTATATCAGAATTTCATATTTAAGTCACATTCTCTCCCCCGATCAAAAATTTCAAACCATTTGAGATTTGTGATCCCAATTGAATTAAATATGTTTAGAAAATTTGGGAGAAAATGTGGTCAGGTTTAATATATTCTGATTACGAAGCATACAATGCTCCCCCTCAAACCAAGAGAGAGTGTTACTGCTGATGTTGCACAATGTTTAAAAAGGTGTCAAAATTTTGAACAAATAAACTCCCCCTTAATTAATGACCCATTTTCTATTTAAAGAGCTGTAGTCATTCAATTGAGAGATAAGTATTTGTGAAATTTAAGTCCAGTTACCACCTTGTGAAACACCAAAACTCTCTTGAAGAATCATAGAACTGAAAGAGTTCATGGTGCAAAGAAGACTTCTCTTCTTATACGCGAAATGATGCACTGAAACGTACATCAAATCGGGGAAACATGGATATAAAGTAATCCATGCCCAGGTGAACATCACCCGGTTAGAGGAACATCTGTCTTTTTGGCGACATGCTTTCCCCATTGTACAGCGCGGGTTGCAGTATGAAGTAACTGCAAGCCATTTAGACATGTTTTAACCAGTTTGTATAACTTCTGCTCGAGCTTCATTTAAAGTCCCGTGTCATTATTGAATGACATTTCTAAGACCGTAAATGTTATCGATAAACAGAAGACATGCCTAGGTGAAACTATTTTTGGTCTTTTCTAATTTTTTTAATTTTTATGGTTTTTCTGATTTTACGTTTCTCTATTTACAATTAGCAAGATTTCTATATATCTATTTACAAAAATGGTATAAGATATGAAAAAGAATGTAAGAAGCAAAATATATACAAGGATACGAACCGAAAACCATTACTCCTCAGCTTCCAGAATATCTCCGCTGCCATCGCTTTACTTGCTAAAGAGTAATGTGAGCACATTTAATCTTAGGGATTAATTCAGGCTTTTCACTCTCCCCTAATTAGTGCTCTCCCCTAATCTGACAACCTTTCTGATGAACACCCATAATAGAAGAAAGAATTTGGATGAACGCCCATAATATGAAGAAGTCTTTAGATAACCGAATGCATGCCGTCTTTAGTCTTCTAACACATGGCGGAGAATGTAGAGAAGACTAAAGACTAGACCTTCTTCAAGATTGCCAAATATGGAGGAACAGAATACCAACCATCTTCATCTCACCAAATGTCTTCCAGTAACCTTACATACAACCCATCAGCCCGTAGCATACACATGAGATGATAACACACAACAGAGAATGTATAATAGACTGACGACTCGACCTTCTTTAGTCTTTAGTATAACACCAAAGTAACAAGTTGAACCACTGATCATCTATAGTATGTATCCATCCTTGGATATTAAGCCCTGATCACGTGAACCTGTTGTGCGTCCTTGATGTACACATTCTCTCTCCCCTAATGGTTACGATTAATCAGTCCATGACGTAATAGTGAAACGTTAATACCAAGGTAACAAGTTGAACCACTGATCATCTCTGCGGTTATCAACATCGGAATAAATGATTAAGCCCGATCACGTGAACCTGTTGTGCGTCCTTGGTGTACACATTTCTCTCCCCCATGATGGTTACGATTAATCGGAATCATCATCATGATGTGTACATGCAGAGTAATGACGTGTACATGAAGCATTGACTAGAAACCCTTTATTGCTGATTGTACCAGCCCGTGAGACGATGTCGATTAGCATTCCATGACCATGTTCTTCAACACCTTGATAGACGGAAGAAGATGTAGTGTTGGAGAACCATGGTTTGCACGACTCCTGAACTGACGTATTAAGGAGTCGTATGACCATTTCTCAATCATCAATCAACATGTAGATTAATATTCACCCTTTCCCCCCCTCAAAAATTGCATATGCCTGCCAACTGCAATTTTTGATGATTGAACGAGTGAATATGAATACCATCAACGATAAGTAGCTCCACTTGACGGTTCTTGAAGACTAACATGTTGTTTATTCACCCTTTCTCCCCCTCAAAAATTGCATATGCCTGTCAACTGCAATTTTTGGTTGAATAAGTGAATAAGAATATACTCCAATGTGCGTCGATCCACTTGAAGATTGAATGAGCACGGAAAGAGCATGAAACTTGTTGATGAGAATGGCCATAAATAAGAAGATTCCTCTTCTTTTGAAGATAAAGTGCACTCAAGCGTACACTTTTCTTTTCTTTGAAGAACGAGGCCTGAACTGATGTGTACAGACGTCATTATGATGAAGAGCGAGGCCTGCACTGATGTGTACAGACGTCATAATGATGAAGATCGAGGCCTGAACTGAGGTGTTCAGACGTCATTATGATGAAGAGCGAGGCCTGCACTGATGTGTACAGACGTCATTTTAGTTTCCCCTCATATGTTGTGAGCAGCCTGTGTCCAAATGTCAAAGGACGATCCGTACGACCTGCATTTGAAAACAGACGAAAGAAGAGAATTTGGAGAGTCGGATCCCCAAT
Source organism: Artemisia tridentata subsp. tridentata (assembly GCA_021014915.2). NCBI lineage: Eukaryota > Viridiplantae > Streptophyta > Magnoliopsida > Asterales > Asteraceae > Artemisia > Artemisia tridentata. Next base: position 375,937,889 of record CP139508.1, read on the forward strand.
TTAGGTTGGGTTCCAGTTGGTTAGTGCAAACAATCTTTGGGGCTGCTGAAACCATAGGTGCCTTGGTTTTAACAATAGGGGCAACACTAGTAGATGCAATGGACCTAGTTAAGGGACATTGTGTATCTAAAGGGATAACTCTACCAGTAGGCTTCCATTCCTTAACAGGCACTACTCTAGGAATTGTAATCCTTGTTAAAGGGCACTGTTCCCTTAGTGTGAATGTTCGGCCCGTGGGCTTCCACTGAAAGCCCACATTGGTAAACATTTTCCCTGTAGGTTTCCAAGATTGCTTAATTTGTCTAGCTCTCCAAACTTTCTTAACTAGGGGTTTGTTGGACGACTTCAGAAATTTCTTAACACATTTATCATGATTACATGAAATTATGCATTCATTACATGTTTTGCAAAGTGAATTTGGATTCGAATTATGATTCCTTTTGTTCAAATCTGACTTGTTGTTTCTCATGTGGTCTTCTACTTTCCTTTTAGGAACACTTTTAGCTAATGACGTCCTAGAATTCTTTGTGTTTCTCCTAGATTTTGACTTGATAGCTTTAGTGTCAATATTAACTCCTGTAGAAGGACTGATGGGAGTCTTAGTCTTTTTCACTTCTGGTTGCTGAACATGTTTTGATGTGCTGGGATCTGAAGTTTCCAAGGGTGCCTCAAAGGTTACATGCTTGTTCTTACTTGTGGATGATGATGCACCTAATCTATCTCTTTGGTTGCTAGACTTGGGACCCGTGCCAATGGCATATTCTAACTGTTCCTGGATCCTTTTTGTTAGGACGCAGGCATAACCTACTGCCTTATCAAGTGGTTTTCCTATTCTGTCCTCTTCCACAACCTCACGAAGTGTGTCAAATCCATCCCTAAGGTGACAGAGATACATTTGATGGACAGGTCTGTTGTTTCTCATGGGAAATAGAATAGGCCCCACATCAACATCATACATTTTACAAGCAGAGACCTTTGATGCAACACAATTACAAGTGGTACATGGCATTTTTCCTTTCACCTGAGTCTTAAGATTCTCAATTTCATTTAACAAAGAAGTTATCTTTTCATTATGACTATTTCTTGTAACTTTAATTGAGTCATATAACTCTTTGTAATGCTGTTTAATCTTAGAATTTTCTTGTCGAAAACACTCATTTTCATAATGTAGTTTATTGATGGTGTCTTGATATTGAAAATTCTGAGAATCTGAAGACGAAGGTTTATTGGTGCCATATACATCACACTTGTTGGACTTCAATTGGGCAATTTGAGCCCTTAACAGTCGAATCGTGTTTGTGTGAGCTTGAATTTTTTCATCACATTTGCTTAATTCAAAATATGTATCAAACTCAGGAGCATCCAAGGATGTCTTGACATTTGATATTTTGCATTTTTCTTCTAAGTGTTGATGTTTGAGTTGCAACTTCTGATAATCAACCTCTAGTTTTGAAAAACGTTTAACCATGTTATCATGGTCATCATTTTGAATTTTTTCAAGCAATTTCAAATTCTCCCTCTCAAGCTCAACAACACGATTCTGGGTGACATTTAACGCAATAGCATACTCATGAAATTGACAAGCAGACAATGCAGAATCAGTAGCAGTGTAAAATACATCTTGTGCAATACATTTAGCAATCAAGTTGTCATTAGTGATGAGTATGTTTTTTCTTTCAATCTCACGACTCTTAATTTCTATTGCATATTCATTCACCTCATTTTCCATGTCTTTAAACACTACTTTCATTTCTTTTATTTCTGTGTTGAGGGCAGTTTGCAACCCTTCAAAATGTTCTTTAAGTAGTTTAAAGAATGGCATGACCTCAGTTAAGTAACACCTTTTTGCATGTTCAAAACACCTTTCCCCCTCAGTAATTCCAGTTGGTGTGATTCTCTTCTTACATGTTTTATCGAAATCAGCAAACAGTTACCAAAGCACATATAAGCTAATTAAGGTTTTGCATTCAGTGGGAAGAGACAAAGGCACCAAATTCCTAGGTGTATTGGGAGGATACACCGTTATGGACGCAACTTTTCTAATGAGAGGGGTGTTGGCCTTAAGTTTTTCTTCCTTAAGTTTTTCATTATCTTGTTTCCAGAATATCTGTTCAGGTGTTAACTTCTTTTGAGGAGCAAACACAGTCAAATGATTTTCCTCACTATAGTCATGGGCTTGACTATTATTCGTCTGGCTATGCACTAGAGATCCCTCATTTTCTCACTCATTTTTTCCCTCGTTCTATCACTTATCTCATCCTCTTCATTTGTGTAGATATGCTCAGGCGGGTCATGAATAGGCATAAGCATCACATTACCATCATATAGGGCAGGTTGAGCTACTTTTATGCCCCTAAGGATGGTTGACTTGGGTTCACCTATCATGATCTTACTATGCTTATCACTCAACTTTCTGTGCTTATGAATCATTTGAGCAGTTTGTATGGTTTGATCTTGTGTGTACAACTTATCTTCAAGCTTATTTTTTAACGTCTTGAGTCTAGAGAAATCATTTAAAAATGTTGTTTCTTTTTCTTTGAATTCTAGCTTAAGTGTAGTTATACAATTTTGTACTTCCTGTTTCTGTTTGACAGACTGTTCTAGCTGATTTTTCAAAGAATTCAACTCTTGTTTTAATGTTTCTTCTCTTACTCTAGACTCTTTAATAAGTGTACTCATTTGACCTTTTAATTTCTGCTCGTGTTGATTAAGTTCAAACTTAGCACGCTGTTCATACATAGCCACTTGTTCTTTATAAATGTTTAGTCTAGTGATCAAGTTATCATCAGGGACAGGCAAGTTGTTCTCATGGTACTCACATGCATTATCTATATTACACGCATTATCTAAGGCACACACATTACTTATAACACAAGCATCATTATTGACAGAAGATTCACCATTTGGTACATCAGGCGAGATGTTGTGATTCAAATACTGTTCATATGAAATAATATTGCTATTTTCCATGTCAACATTACTTGAGTCAGAAACATCTGCCTGTTGTACTTCTTTGGGATTCTTTTGTTCATCAACTATTTCATATGTGTCATAGATTTTTAGTACCTCAGATATCACAGATGCACTAGAGGAACCAGCTTGTCGAGGTGATGAAGCCAAGGAAGACAAGTTGGCCATGAAGATTGTTTGAGCCGTAGGTTCATCATCTACATCTGAGTCAAATGCATCACAATCATCTGCCTTGAAGATGTTAGGATCGTTAAGTGCTAGATCCTGAACTGGTTGCTCATCCACATCTTCATCAAACGTATTTCCCCCATCACCAGCCAAGAACAATAACTCTTCTTCATCCAATACAGCTCCATTCTCTTGAGCTTGCATCAACAACATCTTGTCTTTGAAGTAATCTGAGTTCTGAGGACGTTTAGGTTGATTGCAGTTTCTGGCAATGTGTCCCAGTCCTCCACAATTATAACACTTGATCTGTTTCCCTTGCCCCTGATTGGCATTCCCTGCTCTATTCTGCACATAACCTCGACCCATGTTTCTTCCAGCTCTCCCTTGCACATTTTGAACCACAATTTTCCCATCCTCCACCATTGCTAGATTGCGTGGGTTGGATGAATTCCTTAACTGATTGTTGGTCTGAGGGAGTGATGCTTGAAACTGTTGAACCAGTAATGATACTTGATTGGTGAGGTTGTCAATCATTTTGTCGGTCTGAGAGTATCCTGAGTCAAGTTGAGAACTCATAGCAGGTACTGGTGAGTGAAGTTGATGATAGATTGGGTTGGATGATGATTGGGTTGTTGGTAGAACATTTGTCATAAAAGCCAGTGGATCATTTGGAGTTGAAGGATTTAACTTTTCTCTCAGCACCCGATCGTAGGCAGCATGTTTCTCATGTTGTTGCAGGTAAGCATACAACTGTTCATAGTTGGTGTCCCTTAGACCTTTGTTGAGTTTGACTGCAGTAACAAATCTATCCCATTCAGGAGTCATGTTGTTCACAAACTTTGAGTTAAGTTGAATGTTAGGCATAGTCATTCTTATCATTCTCATATCATTTACCAACTTATGAAATCTCACATAGTAGTCTGTGATATTCTCTCCTGAGTTCATTTTGAAATGCTCAAACTCATCATACCGTTGTGATTCACGGTCTTCCTTTGTGAGTTCTGACCCAGCTAACAACATCTTAACATTGTCCTACACAGCTTTAGCTTTAGTGTTAAAATTGATGAGTTTGTAGACATCCTTTGGCAGTCCTTGAATGACAATGTTTGAAGCTCTAATATCAGCATCGTACCTTTTCTTTTCATCGTCATTAAGATCATTGTACTCGCGGGGTCTGTCAATTCCAAATGTGACTGTGCCATCTTCACCAGTAGTAACAGCATCTCTGGTGGTACCCATCTGAAATGGTCCTTCATCAATGGACTTAAGGATGTTTGCTCCATTGTCTTTTCCCAAGCAGTAAAGTCTTATTCGTTGTGCCCAAGACTCATAGTCCGTCCTATCTAGCATAGGTGGACAAGTGTCAGATCCTGCTGCTTGAATATCATCTGATGAGGTGCTTGATGTGGTAGCCATAGTAACTACGGGATTTTACAGATCTTGTGATTTAACCGAGAAATTGAATCTTTCGCGGGACTTTCTAAAATCACCAAGAAACAAACCGTAAACAAAGAGTAACTTGCCACTAGAAATCACAATAGACAAATCGCCACAGACAAATCGCCACAGACAAATCACCACAGACAAATAGCCACAGACAAATCGCCACAGACAAATTGCCACAGACAAATCGCCACAGACAAATAGCCACAGATAAATCACCACAGACAAATCGCCATAAACAAATCGCTAGCTTTGGAAAGGACAAATCGCTGCTTTATGAACCTGGACAAATCGCTATCTTTGACACAAATCGCTAAGTCGCTACAGGACAGAACAGTCACTATCAGGGACAAATCGCCAGCCACAAAACGCCAAACAAGTCACTATCGTAGCGGTTTGTCATTTTTTGCCAAATCTGGTAAAGGGACAAATCGCTACCTCGAGAAAACACAAATCGCTACTTTTTCTTTCCCACACGACACAAATCGCTGCGAAGAAGGTTTTCCAGAGAGACAAATCGCCACTTAGAACAAGCTTCGAATCTTCCAAAACTCACCACACAAAGCCTAGATCTGTGATTCCAAACACCAAAAACTACTCCTATGTAATCCCTAAGCTATAAAGTACAAGATTTAACAACTTTTAACCACAAAACAAAGCACAAAATGGATTTTTAGGAGCAAAAGTGTTCGACCCAAAAAACAACCCCAATCTACTCGAATCTGTGAATATCAACACACATGGACCTAACCATGGCTCTTGATACCAATTGTAGGATATTCACTATCAAAGAAACACTTGTTTGGAGCTAGATTATGGATCGAATAGAATATGTAGAGAGAGAGAGAGATGGAACCTCTTAGAGAGAGAAACTAGTGATATATTAGATTAAGTGTGAAATGAGGTCCAACCCTTCCCATGAGTGGGAAGGGGTATTTATAGTCCTTACATATTGTGCCCCTAGTGGGCTGTGGAGCGAGCTAACAATGGGTAAAGACCCGACCCACTCCACAATATTAATAATTACTAAACTACTACTAATATTACTAATTATCCTACGAGCTATGATGTGCTAATAAGTACTCGGGGTGACCGAGTCTTCAACTGAATATTCATATTCCTAACAAAAGCTTTGAAATTTCAAGTTCGTTCGAGCTTGATTACTTTTCTGAAGAGAAGGAGAAAGAAGAAACAGAAACAATGACGGAAAACACTACTATGGAGGAATACATGAACAAAACCCGTGCTGATTACAGTTCAGGAGTTGCTAGACCGAAGTTTGATGAAAAGTCAAAGTTTGAGTTGAAGGGTCAGTTTCTCAAGGAGCTAAGAGAAAATGCTTTCAGTGGAACAGAACATGAAGATGCTAATGAACATGTTGAAAAAGTCCTCGAGATTGCAGATCTGTTTACTACAGAAGGAGTCTCTGACGATCAAATTATGCTAAGAATCTTTCCAATTTCGCTTAAATGAGCTGCTAATAAGTGGCTAAGGAATGAACCTGCTAGTTCAATCACAACATGGGAAGATTTGAAGAGCAAATTCTTGAAAAGATATTGTCCACCTGCTAAAACTGCTAAAAAGATGGAGGCTATCAACAATTTCAAGCAAGAGCCTGATGAAACTCTTTATCAAGCTTGGGAACGATTTAAAGACTTATTGATGAAATGCCCTCAACATTATCTAAGTCCAATGCAGGAGATAATATTGTTCTATCAAGGATTGGACGTGCCTACTAGACAAATCTTGGATGCTAAGGGAGCTGTGCCTCAAATGAGTGCAGCCGATGCTAGAAAAGCTATCCAAGAAGCTGCTGATCACTCTCAAAAATGCCACGACGGAACCTCTACTAGATCTAAGAGCAACACTAATTTTGACGGGTTTGCTGCAATTCAAGCTCAATTAGATAAAATTAGTGGAGAGATGAAGAAGCGTGATGAGAAAGTTTATGCTGCCCAAGTTGGATGTGAAAAATGCGAAGGACCTCACTACACTAAAGATTGCCCTAAAAAGAATGAAAGTGAGACTTTTGAAGAAGCATACTACACACAATTTGGACAACCATTCCAACCTTCAGGAAGATTTAGGGAAGCTGCTCCGGGATACTATCAAAAGAACAACTATAATCCCACTTATCAAGAAAGGAGGCAGACTTTGGATGACACTCTAAAGCAAATTATGGCCAATGCTGCTAAAGGACATGAAGAGAACACCGCTATGATCAAAGAAATCCGAGCCTCAACGGATACTATAACAAGAAATCAAGGAGCTTCGATCAAAGCATTGGAACAACAAATCGAACAAATGAGCAAGGTTCTTCAAGAAAGGGGATACGGAAGTTTACCTAGCTCAACTGAAACTAACCCAAGAGATCATGTCAAGGCCATATGCACTACTGAAGAAGTCACGCCTAACATACCTTTTCCTAGAAGATTGATGAATGGTAATGATACTGCAAAGCCCGAATTTTTCTTTAATTCTTCAATCAGTTTAAGGAGGTTACTCAACGAGAAGGCAAAGATTGAAGAGGAGATCAAGGCTACAATGAAAAAAGAGAGCTCTGCAACCGACTTACGTGCCTTGCCTCATAAAGAAAAGGACCCAGGAAGTTTTACTTTACCTTGTTCAATTAATGACATATCTTTCAATAATGCATTAGCTGACTTAGGAACTAGCGTTAGTGTTATGCCCCTTAAGACATTCACTACCCTAGGACTAGGAAAATTAGCACCAACTAAGCTGCTTATTGAATTGGCTGATAAAACGGTAAAACGACCTGAAGGGGTTGCTGAAAATGTGCTAGTTAAGATTGAGAAGTTTGTTTTCCCCGTAGACTTTGTTATATTAGATATGCCCGAGGATGTTAAGATTCCTTTAATCCTTGGAAGACCTTTCTTGTCTACCACCCATGCTAAGATTAATGTGTTTAAAAGAAAAATCTCATTAAAGGTAGGGAACAATAAACTAGTCTATAAGTGCCAAAATCCTGCTAAAAGCATAATTAGAGGCGTCTATGTGCTAGGATTAAGAGAACGTATGGACCTCGATCTAGAAGCTAGGCTTATGGGAGAAACATTGATTCAAAACAACTCAACTAATCCTAATCATGAGAACTTCGAGGAATTTATTGACCTTAATGTACCTACCGAACTTAGGCGCGATATTGTTAATGATTCTGATGATGAGTGGTATGATTGCGAAGTGATTAACAAACGTAGGAGAATAGTTGAGAATACAAATTTGAATAATGATATGTTTATTGAACTACCACCCCACCTTGCATATTTATGCATATATTATAAGAAGAATGGCGTGGAAATTAAGGACGAGCAAGGAGTGTTCAATATTACTGGACTGGCGATGAGGGAGCGCGATGCTTCCGACTCTTTCAGTGATCGGTATTAAGGAGCTGAACGTGAGTCTAACTTGAAGACTCTGGAATAAAGACAAGTGCTGACCGGGAGACAACCCGAAGGAAAAATTTTTACTTTTCTGTTCTGTGTCGAGTCTGTCAGACCTGCAGAAGATGCGGCGCATCTCCATCATAAGATGCGACGCATCACCTGCACTGGTCATATCTTATTTCATTTTCTGCATTTTTATTTTTGACTTTAAAACTTTCTGTCAGTTTATTTAATGCGGCGCATCCCTGGTTAAGGATGCGATGCATCTTTTATTCTGATTCGTATTTATTCCAGGCTCGATACGGCGTATCTTCTTCCATAAGATACGGCGTATCTACTGACCTGATGATTTACATTTTACTTTTTTCTAGGTTTTATTTTTACTAACTACTAATGTATTATGCAAGTTTGAACCTTCTTAACTCAGGTGTGTTAAAGTCTAAATGGTATTATAGATTCCTGCATTTTTGTGGATACATCATTTATGAAGCTTAAACGTTCTCATCCACAAGAAAGTTGATTTTTGCTCTTATACGAATAATGGAGGATCATACCGAGCAAATTTCAGGGGAGTTTTTCTGTTCTAATTCTTTTATTTTCCAGTTTTTAACCTTTGACACAAACAACGAGGACGTTGTTTAACTTAAGTGGGGGGATGGAGAATTAGAACACTTACTTGTCCTAAACTTTTTCAAAATATGCTTAAAATGCGCTTAATATATCAAAATTTAAATTTTTTTAGCATGTTTTTGTTTAAAGTCTAAATTACATAACCGCACACATAACTCTATTCTTTCAAAAATATTAAAACTTTAGTGTGCTGGTGACTTGTAAACTTTAGAACTTGGCTTGTATACTATTCGAGACCACCATAATGACTATTATCTATATAATTGGAGTGACTTGTCTAAATTGGTAAATTTCTAGGATTACACCCAAATAGCCTTTATATGTTATGTGATATTAACTAACTACACTGGTTAGTTAACCTCCGTATAAACCCTTTGTTTACTCTCACTTTTAGAGTAAGATACCCCTAGAAAAACCCTCAGAGCCATTCCTTTCTTTTCTTACACCTTTGTTATAATGTTTCGATACACCCTTACACCTTAGCCTACCCTGTAGATTAAAATTCGTGGTTAATTGCTTTAGGAAAAGTGTGTTTCCTTACATTACCTGTGTTCGCGTGCGTAATTCATTATCTTTGGTTAGGTCGGGAAATTGCACAATGCAATTGGTATGAAAGTAAATATTGTATAACTTTTAGTTTATTTTTCGTGTGTTTGCTACTTTCACTATTACAGTTATTTCTGAAAGTTTGAAGAGTATGGAAAAATTATCCAGAAAAATAGTGATAGAAAAGTTGTGAAATTTTACACATATATGTTGATGTCAAAAAAAAAAAAAAAAACAGAATCGAAAAAAAAATAGAAAAGAAAAAGAAAAAGGAAAAGTTGGAAGTTTGTTTTAACCAACTTTTGTAAAGTTTTGTATTAAGTGGGAGATATCACCACTATTTGTTGTATATTATGTTTATGGATTGAATGGGAGTTGGCCGTTATGGGAACGCCAACTAAGTTTATTCTTTGATTGAGATTTTGTTGAGTATAATTCGTGTCTACCTAAAGCGTGCATTTCAAGTGTTAAAGTGTGAGTTATTCAATGATATGAGTCTTATTCATGGGATGGTTGGGAAAGTGATTAACCACACTTAGGATTATAATTTATCTGTTTTGTTTATTTTTCATTTTACACCAATTTGTATCCCAAATATTATCCATACCCTATATCATTCTTCATCCAAACCTTTGATTTATTGAGATTAGGGATTTGAGCAATCTTAAGTATCGTAGTCGTGGATTCGGCTATGTATTTATGATTTTGTCGCCCTTTTTGATATAATATTATTGGTGAAGATTACTTGGTCCTATCTTTAGCCCATTCGAGTTAAGGAATTGAGCAATTGCAAGTATCGTGGTCGTGGATTCGATCATGTATTTGTAATTTTGTCGCCTTTTCTGGAATGTGAGATCGATAGAGATTAAAAAGGATGATCAACCCTTAACCAACAAACCTTTTTTACCGCTTTAGACTTGTTACTCCTTGGCTTTAGTGGGGGAGATGCGTATACTTGCCAAGCCTATGATAGAATATTCGTCACGACTAAGCAACTAAACGATTTAGAATTGTTTTAAATAAAAAATTATTTTGGTTTCTACTTCGTTAAGTGTTTGGTTGTGTGATTATGACAAAACGAATACGTGCTTAAATATAAAAATAAATCCTAATATCTTTTAGGATACATTTTCATATGATTAATTCTAAGGTTTACTTGGGGACAAGTAAAGTTTAAGTGGGGGGATATTTGATGAACTCAAATAAGTACATTTTATTATCATCATTTATCCTATTTATTTGACTTGTTTTATTATATTATATATGAGAATCGATACATTAATGTTTACTTTAGTAATTCTCAGGTAAAAACAAGCATTATGTGAAACTTGGCGATTTTGGACTAATTATGGAGCAAAACAAGCGAGATGTCAAAAGTCTACTGAAATCCAGAAGATGCGCCGTATCTCACTCAACAAATACGACGCAATATCATACTTAGATGAATTCGAAGACCATTGCCTGACTTTGAATAATGCGCCGCATGCAATTCTGTCATGCGCCGCATATGAAACTTTGGTCAAAGAAGAAGATCAAGCTCGTTCTACTCTAGATACGCCGCAATATACTTTTTGTGTATGGAAAGTGTAATACCTGAAATTCTATAACATGTAAAATGACCAAATTGCCCCTGGGAATTTAAAATCTAAATAAAACATATGTAAAGCACCAAATAAATTCCAAACTTCTAGCAATGAACAAGTTATGATCCCAAATAATTTTGACAGCTCCATTTAACATTTATACAAGCCACAAAATTACCAAAATGCCCTTGGGCGCCAAATAGAGTTTAATTTCAAATATTATGATTTAATTAAGGTAATTAAAGGCATTAAAAATAGTAAATCAAAGCAATTAAATTCCTAAGCTAAAAATCCGAAATTTTGGCCCATTAGCCCTCCCATATGACCGGTTTCTCTTTTTAAAAATCAATCAAAACATTTATCCTAAGAAAACCCTAAATGCCGATTTAACTAAAACACACAAAAATCCTCCTTGTGCCCATTCGAAATTCTGGAGATCAAACACATATTTTCCTGAGTTCATCACAATCCTAAGAAGCCTAGAAAAATAGCAAATCTAATTGTGGTAGCCTAGTTCAAGCGTTTTTGAATTTTCTTGGTGTCGAGTACAAAAGTGAGGTAAATGGTATTATAATTCATTCGATCATTGTAAAACTCTTTTGATAATTTTCCTGAGTTCCTCACATCATTTATACTCTGTGAAAAATCATTCCAAGGTTTATTGATCGCGTTCTTGGCTCGTGGAGATTTTAGTGTCGTTTTTATCCAAACCGAGAAGAATAATTCCATTCAGCGTGATCCGATCGTTCTAAAACTATCCTGGTATTTTTCTCAGCTTCTAATGATCAAGTATAACATGGGAAAAATGATAAAAACAGCCCATGCATCATATATAAATCGTATGGAAAATATTGGGTTATAAACCCTAAAATCGAATTAAAAATCAAAAGGCATGCATGCGATTTTTCTGGAGTAGGTTATTATTTTTCATGGCATCTATGATCATCATATAACACTATAAAAATGTTCCTTTGAATTTTGGATACCTAAAACTATTATTGTGGAATTTGTTGTGAATCGGCTATAATAGAAATAAAAGGAAAATTATGGAAAACCCTAAAAACAATTTGACCTAAGGATTATATGATTAAATCTGGAAAATTGAGGTGTCTAAATGATGTGGTTATGATGATGTAATGATTGGTGAAATTAGGGTTTTGTTTTTGTTATTTAAATGTGTACCGATTGTAAGAAATAAATCTAAGGGTGTGTTTTGTAATTCTAAAAACTCAAGGGGTAATTTTTATAAGTCAATTAGACCTGTTATTATTCATATAAAATGTTAAATGAGGGGTCCTTATGTAAATTTTGTATTTAAAAGGTTAAATGGGTATATATATATATTTATTGAATCGATTTGCAATTAATTAAACTTGAGGGACTAAAAATGTAAATACTGGAAACTTGAGGTCATTTTGAGTAAATTATAATGTTAAGATGGTTCGGTGTAAGTTTGGATAATTATGGGGGCTAATATGTAATTATTTGGAATTTATAAATTAATATATATGTTTTATAATTATAGGGACTAAATGTGTAATTATGTGAAACTAAAGGGCTAAATCGTACCATACATGAAATTAGAAGGTAGATTCTGTAAATAATTAAATATAAGGGTTAATGGTGTAATTAACAATATTATATGGGTTAAATTGTAAATTATGAAACTTTAAGGTTTATTTTGTAACTTTTATAAATAAAGGGTTTAAAGTGTAAAATATGGAACTTAATGGGCTTAAGAGGTAATTCTGAATAAATAGGATATTTAAATAAGTAACTTATGATATTTTCATTCTAGACCTTTAATTTGATATAATTGCAATTAAAACCCTAAACTATGTAAACTTGTCATATTTAACCCTAAACTTTTATAACCTGCTAAAACCAACCCTAATTCCATAATGATACTAAATTAATGACTTAACTAAATCATAATACTTAAATCTTACTCATTATAGAAATCTGCTAATTTTGGAAACTTACTAAATAAGGAAACTTTCTAAAAATGGAAACCTGCTAAAAATAGAAAGTTACTTAATATAGAAATGGGATCTTTAGTAATCATGTCTTTACTCCTCTAGGTGTGAAGAGGGAGTAGTCCTGTGCTCTTGATCATCTTATCCAGTATTTTCTTTTGTCAGCAATAAGGTACAGATATTCTGCTTCTTTGATAAGAGGCCTTCATTCTCTGATTATGATTCGTATTAGGGTTTCCTATACCATTGCTATGTTCCCTTCATTCATGAACTCCGATCTTTTGAACCATCATGATATTGAACCTTTTATGATTATGAACCTTTCATTCATGAACCTTTAATTATGAACCCTTGACCATGAACCTTTGCTTATGAACCTTTGCTTATGAACCTTTGCTTATGAACCTTGCTTATGAACCATGATTATGAACTTATGATTATGAACTTATGAAACATGATATTGACCTATGCAAGTAAACTAAAAACATGATTCATGATACTTGACCTTTACCCTCAGTTTGATACTACGAGCCACTCACTAGGCATGAGGGTTTCATGTCCATGTCAGTCGATGAACCGATGGCATGACTCTAGGGCAGGAGAGTGATGACCTGTCCCGTCCCTGCACGTTTATGTTTATGATTCATGTTTATGTAGAGGCAGATTATGGCCACCGGGGGCGTATGGATGCATCCTAGATTTGTTCATGTTCATGTTATGTTATGTTATTCATGGTGACTGATGGTGTGTGCGATACACGTCTTTCACACTCCGGGAGCTAACTACTCCAACCCATGATTGAGGACACCCCTCATATTTACAGGATACCCATGATTGAGGACACCCCTCATAATTACAGGATACTAAGAGGTCTCCCCTCTACATGTTTATGACTATGATTATGATTATGATTTCATGTTATGGGCTCGTAGTGGATTACTGACTTCCTTTACCATGTACCCTCTTACCTTTCCTTATGATATCATGTATTCATGTTTTCGTTCCCTTTTACTCATGTTATTATTTCATTGTACTACTGCTTGTTACGTTATATCTGTTCACTGAGCTCTAGTAGCTCAGCCGCGTTTTCTTTTCCGCGGCAGGTAATTAAGCTAGGAGCTGGGCATGGCTTTGGGGTTGAGTGCACTTGAGTGGAGCTTGTTCTTTATAGCTTATCTACCATTTGATTTCCTTAGACATTATGTTGCCATTGTTTAGGCATTGAACTTATGTACTTCTTTTATTTCCTTTCCTTTTGGATATAAGTCATGTTGACTTATTGTTGGATTATGTATTTGACTTCCGCTATTTTGGTTTATGGATGCTATGTTGTTCTGATATGAAACCATATATTTGTGATATCTTTACCCTTGTCGGGTCGGGGTGTTACAATTTATGGTATCAGAGACAGGTTTCCGAAACCCGTTGGCTTAGGCCTTTGACCTGTGAGGATTGGGTAGACATTAGGTTTTCCTTTCACGTACTCTTTTCCTTATTTTGCTCTGTATATTTTTTGCTTCACCCTACTAATCGTCTTCATAATTCTATAGATGGTTAACACTCGTCACCAGGAGTATAACAGTGGAGGAGATGCTGAAATCCCCAATCTGGAGGCTATGGTGGCTAATGCTGTAGCCAGTCTGCTACCGGGCCTTAACACTGAGGCGGTGATCAACCGGCTTATCAGTGGTGGAGCTGGTCCATCTGGGGGTGCTGGCAGTTCTTCTGGTGGTGGGGGCCGACCCACTACCATTAATGGGTGGCTGGAGAGTTTCAATAAACTCAAGCCGTTGTCCTTCACTTCTGCTGCTACTCCTCATGCGGTAGAAGACTGGATCACCCACATGGAGAAACTGTTTGAAGTGCTAGGTTGTGAGGACGAGTTCAAGACTCGTCTGGCTGTGTTTAAGCTAGAGGGTGATGCGCTCAACTGGTGGAAAGCGCACAAGGAAGCTAAGGGTGGTGATGCATATGTTCTTGGTTGTTCTTGGGCTGATTTTCGTACCACGTTCTATAATCGGTACTTCCCTGTTTCCGAGCAGCAGAGATTCATTAGGGAGTACAACACTATCTCTCAGCTAGATTCTGAGAATGCGGGGCAATATCTGGAGCGGTTTCAGAGATTAGTTAGTTTTGTGGGTCCGCTTGCTGGGGATGCTAAGCAGCAGGCTAGACAATTCAAATGGGGACTCAAGAGGTTAGTAACCTATTTAAGTTGATGGTTGGTACCAATAGACATTAATACATTTTTCTTTTGCTATTGTATTAGGTGGGTACTAGACCGCATACTTAATGATGAGTTTCGAGACCCGGCAGAATGTTGCGACGCAGCTCGCAATATCGAGATATTTCATCAGGGATCTGGGTATAAGAGGAACAGAGATGGGGATAAGATTCAGACTCAGGGTCAGAGCAGGGATTTTAAGGGCCGAAATGACAGGAGTTATGATTCTCGTGGACAGGGGGATCGACGATACGACCATCAGGGTCAGGCTGGCAGGAACTATGATCAGAGGAGGTCGGATACTAGAGGGCAGGATTCCAGGTTCACTCCTAGGCAGGGAGATGATCGCTCGGGACGCAACACCAGTCAGAAACAGTGGAGAGACCAGACTGCTAGGGGTAATCAGCAGAGCAGGGCTTCGGGTTCTAGTTCTCAGGGAGGTGCATCTGGGGGTTCATATTCTTATCCTATTTGTACTACGTGTGGCAAGCGCCACAATGGACCATGTCGTCGGGCTTCTGGGACTTGTTTTGGATGTGGTTCGACAGAGCATCGGGTGAAAGATTGTCCCAAGCAAAACCCGGAGAAAACCGGGAACTATCTGAAACCTCCCCCTCCACCCAACACTGGCCGTGTATTTTCTATGACTCGGGATCAGGCGGCACAGTCTTCAGGTACGATTACGGGCGTTTTATATATTGGTGATTACGCTATTTTCACACTTTTTGATACTGGAGCTACACACTCGATTATATCTTTGAATCTGGTTAAGAAACTTAAAATATTACCAACACCACTAAGTAACCAAGTATCCCTCTCCACTCCCATGAAACTCAGTACTCTTATTGATCATGAATATGTAAATTATCCTCTACGATTCGATGACCGGATTCGTTCGGCAAATCTGCTCCCTTTGGACATGGTTGATTTCGACGTTATCCTGGGCATGGATTGGTTATCTTTTCATAGAGCCACCATTGACTGTCATGCTCGGAAAGTAATTTTTGGTGATCTAACTCAGCCTGAATTTGTCTTTCATGAAACACGCTCTCTAAAATCTGTGAAAATTATCTCTGCTTTGAAAGCAAGGACTCTAATATCTCATGGTTGCCAAGGTTATTTGGCCTCTGTTAAAGATTCTTCTGTAGAGGGTCCTGATATTAATACTGTTCATATTGTTCGGGAGTTTTCTGATGTTTTCCCTGAAAAACTTCCTGGCCTCCCTCCGGCCAGAGAGGTTGAATTTACTATCGATCTGATTCCCGGCGCTGAGCCTATCTCTAAGGCTCCGTACCGGATGGCACCGGTGGAACTTAAGGAGTTAAAGGAGCAGCTAGGAGAGCTATTGGACTGTGGATTTATTCTCCCGAGTGTGTCACCATGGGGTGCTCCTATACTTTTTGTAAAGAAGAAAGATGGGTCTATGCGGTTGTGTATTGATTACCGGGAGCTAAACCGTATCACCATTCGAAACCGTTATCCGCTACCTCGCATCGATGATTTGTTCGATCAGTTGCAGGGAGCTAAAGTATTCTCCAAAATTGACTTGCGATCTGGTTATCACCAGTTGCGAGTTAAAGAGCAGGACATTTCTAAGACTGCTTTCCGCACCCGGTATGGACATTATGAGTTTTTAGTTATGCCTTTTGGGTTAACAAATGCTCCTGCAGTATTTATGGACTTAATGAACCGGGTTTTCCATGAATTTCTTGATAAATTCGTCATCGTTTTCATTGATGATATTCTGGTATATTCTAAGTCGGCGGAAGAGCACGAGCAGCATTTGCGTACTGTTTTGGGTATTTTGAGGCAGCAGAAATTATACGCTAAATTTTCCAAGTGTGAGTTCTGGTTGGACCAAGTTGCTTTCCTTGGTCACGTCGTGTCTGCAGATGGGATTACCATGGATCCAGCTAAGGTCGAGGCTATCACAAAATGGCCAAGACCTACCACGGTA
Source organism: Artemisia tridentata subsp. tridentata (assembly GCA_021014915.2). Classification (NCBI taxonomy): domain Eukaryota; kingdom Viridiplantae; phylum Streptophyta; class Magnoliopsida; order Asterales; family Asteraceae; genus Artemisia; species Artemisia tridentata. The sequence goes on from CP139508.1 coordinate 375,954,790, forward strand.
ACCGAAGTCAGGAGTTTTCTGGGGTTAGCTGGCTACTATCGACGTTTTGTCGAGGGTTTTTCGAAGTTGGCTTTACCGTTGACTCAGTTGATGAGAAAAGGTGAAAAGTTTGTGTGGACGGATGAGCGTGAGCAGAGCTTTGAGGAGTTGAAACGACGACTAGTGTCTGCACCTATTTTGACCTTACCGTCGGGTTCGGGAGGATTCCAGATTTATAGTGACGCTTCCAAGAAGGGTTTAGGTTGTGTTCTCATGCAGAACGGGAAAGTAATTGCCTATGCTTCAAGGCAGTTAAAACCCTATGAGGAAAATTATCCGACCCATGATCTAGAGTTGGCAGCTGTGGTATTTGCGTTGAAAATATGGAGACATTACTTATACGGTGAATCATGTGATATCTTCACGGATCATAAGAGTCTCAAATACATATTTACCCAAAAGGAGCTCAACATGAGGCAGAGGAGATGGTTGGAGCTTCTTAAGGATTATGACACTAATATCCAGTATCATCCCGGCAAGGCGAATGTTGTTGCCGATGCACTCAGCAGGAAATCGGGTATGATTGCTAGTATGAATATCGAGCCTCGTATTCTTCAGGATTTAGAGCGGTTAGAGGTTGAGCTATGTGTAAAGGGCGTTAGTGGTTACTGGGCAAGTTTGAAGGTGGAATCAAACTTGATGCTGCGGATTAAGGAAGCCCAGAAGGACGATGGTGAACTCTGGGCTATTGTGCAGAATGTCGAGGAAGGTAAGCAGTCTGAGTTTCGGGTCGATGATAGTGGTATTGTATGGTATGGGGATCGATTATGTGTTCCTAATGACCCTGATCTACGTGAGGCTTTGTTGACTGAGGCTCATAGTTCTCCTTTTTCTATACATCCTGGCTCAACCAAGATGTATCGGGATCTAAAGCAACACTTCTGTTGGAATGGTATGAAGCAGGATGTGGCATCGTTTGTAGCTAGATGTATGACCTGTCAGCAGGTCAAGATTGAACACCAGAGAGCTAGTGGGTTATTGCAGCCTTTGGAGATTCCAGTTTGGAAGTGGGATGAAATATCTATGGATTTTGTTTGTGGTTTACCATTGACTCATAGGAAACATGATGCAATTTGGGTGGTCGTTGATCGGCTAACTAAATCCGCTCATTTCTTACCCATCCGTATGAGCTATAGTGTTGGTAAGTTGTCAGAGATTTTCACGTAGGAGATTGTTAGATTGCATGGCACTCCTTCTTCTATCGTTTCTGATCGTGATCCTCTTTTTACTTCGCGCTTCTGGAAGGGATTACATAAAGTTTGGGGTGTTCGTCTTAAATTCAGTACCGCTTTTCATCCCTAAACTGATGGTCAGTCGGAGAGGACCATCCAGACATTAGAGGATATGTTACGGGCGTGTGCGTTGGAATGGACGGGTAGTTGGGACGATTATCTGTGTTTGGTAGAGTTCGCTTATAATAACAGTTGGCACGCGAGCATCGATATGGCACCTTTTGAGATGTTATATGGGCGGAAGTGCAGAGCACCGGTATGTTGGAATGAAGTAGGGGAACGTCTCCTTGAGGGTCCCGAGATGATTGAGGTCACAAATGAAAAGGTTGCCATAGCTAAGGAGAAATTGAAAGAGGCATGAGCGCGTCAAAAGAGTTATGCGGATAAGCACCGTCGGGATCTAGAGTTTAATGTCGGCGACCGGGTATTTCTTAAAGTATCTCCGTTCCGAGGCGTCAAACATTTTGGTATTAAGGGCAAGCTCAGCCCTCGGTTCATTGGGCCTTTTGAAATTCTGGAGCGTATCGGAGAAGTATCGTATCGTCTAGCTTTACCACCTCAGTTGGCTCATGTTCATAATGTATTTCATGTATCTCTTTTGAGGGGATACAACTATCATCCTCTACATGTGGCTTCTTATCCGTTTGATCAAATCCGTCCCGATATGTCCTTATCTGAAGAACCGGAAGCGGTTCTAGAGCGTCAGGAACGCGTTATGAGGAATAAAGTCATTCCATTTGTAAAGATTCTTTGGCGGAATCACCCAGTACGTGAGGCGACCTGGGAGACCGAAGAGTCAATACGAGCAAGTTATCCACAATTCATGTTCTGATCTGGTATGTCCTGTTTCGTTTCTGTCCTTTTGTTCTCTTCTATATCCTTGCAAATTTTGAGGATGAAATTTTTCTGTTAGTGGGGAAGAAGTTGTAATACCTGAAATTCTATAACATGTAAAATGACCAAATTGCCCCTGGGAATTTAAAATCTAAATAAAACATATGTAAAGCACCAAATAAATTCCAAACTTCTAGCAATGAACAAGTTATGATCCCAAATAATTTTGACAACTCCATTTAACATTTATACAAGCCACAAAATTACCAAAATGCCCTTGGGCGCCAAATAGAGTTTAATTTCAAATATTATGATTTAATTAAGGTAATTAAAGGCATTAAAAATAGTAAATCAAAGCAATTAAATTCCTAAGCTAAAAATCCGAAATTTTGGCCCATTAGCCCTCCCATATGACCGGTTTCTCTTTTTAAAAATCAATCAAAACATTTATCCTAAGAAAACCCTAAATGCCGATTTAACTAAAACACACAAAAATCCTCCTTGTGCCCATTCGAAATTCTGGAGATCAAACACATATTTTCCTGAGTTCATCACAATCCTAAGAAGCCTAGAAAAATAGCAAATCGAATTGTGGTAGCCTAGTTCAAGCGTTTTCGAATTTTCTTGGTGTCGAGTACAAAAGTGAGGTAAATGCTATTATAATTCATTCGATCATTGTAAAACTCTTTTGATAATTTTCCTGAGTTCCTCACATCATTTATACTCTGTGAAAAATCATTCCAAGGTTTATTGATCGCGTTCTTGGCTCGTGGAGATTTTAGTGTCGTTTTTATCCAAACCGAGAAGAATAATTCCATTCAGTGTGATCCGATCGTTCTAAAACTATCCTGGTATTTTTCTCAGCTTCTAATGATCAAGTATAACATGGGAAAAATGATAAAAACAGCCCATGCATCATATATAAATCGTATGGAAAATATTGGGTTATAAACCCTAAAATCGAATTAAAAATCAAAAGGCATGCATGCGATTTTTCTGGAGTAGGTTATTATTTTTTATGGCATCTATGATCATCATATAACACTAGAAAAATGTTCCTTTGAATTTTGGAGACCTAAAACTATTATTGTGGAATTTGTTGTGAATCGGCTATAATAGAAATAAAAGGAAAATTATGGAAAACCCTAAAAACAATTCGACCTAAGGATTATATGATTAAATCTGGAAAATTGAGGTGTCTAAATGATGTGGTTATGATGATGTAATGATTGGTGAAATTAGGGTTTTGTTTTTGTTATTTAAATGTGTACCGATTGTAAGAAATAAATCTAAGGGTGTGTTTTGTAATTCTAAAAACTCAAGGGGTAATTTTTATAAGTCAATTAGACCTGGTATTATTCATATAAAATGTTAAATGAGGGGTCCTTATGTAAATTTTGTATTTAAAAGGTTAAACGGGTATATATATATATATATATTTATTGAATCGATTTGCAATTAATTAAACTTGAGGGACTAAAAATGTAAATACTGGAAACTTGAGGTCATTTTGAGTAAATTATAATGTTAAGATGGTTCGGTGTAAGTTTGGATAATTATGGGGGCTAATATGTAATTATTTGGAATTTATAAATTAATATATATGTTTTATAATTATAGGGACTAAATGTGTAATTATGTGAAACTAAAGGGCTAAATCGTACCATACATGAAATTAGAAGGTAGATTCTGTAAATAATTAAATCTAAGGGTTAATGGTGTAATTAAGAATATTATATGGGTTAAATTGTAAATTATGAAACTTTAAGGTTTATTTTGTAACTTAAGGGTTTAAAGTGTAAAATATGGAACTTAATGGGCTTAAGAGGTAATTCTGAATATATAGGATATTTAAATAAGTAACTTATGATATTTTCATTCTAGACCTTTAATTTGATATAATTACAATTAAAACCCTAAACTATGTAAACTTGTCATATTTAACCCTAAACTTTTATAACCTGCTAAAACCAACCCTAATTCCATAATGATACTAAATTAATGACTTAACTAAATCATAATACTTAAATCTTACTCATTATAGAAATCTGCTAATTTTGGAAACTTACTAAATAAGGAAACTTTCTAAAAATGGAAACCTGCTAAAAATAGAAAGTTACTTAATATAGAAATGGGATCTTTAGTAATCATGTCTTTACTCCTCTAGGTGTGAAGAGGGAGTAGTCCTGTGCTCTTGATCATCTTATCCAGTATTTTCCTTTGTCAGCAATAAGGTACAGATATTCTGCTTCTTTGATAAGAGGCCTTCATTCTCTGATTATGATTCGTATTAGGGTTTCCTATACCATTGCTATGTTCCCTTCATTCATGAACTCCGATCTTTTGAACCATCATGATATTGAACCTTTTATGATTATGAACCTTTCATTCATGAACCTTTAATTATGAACCTTTGCTTATGAACCTTTGCTTATGAACCTTTGCTTATGAACCTTGCTTATGAACCATGATTATGAACCTATGATTATGAACTTATGAAACATGATATTGACCTATGCAAGTAAACTAAAAACATGATTCATGATACTTGACCTTTACCCTCAGTTTGATACTACGAGCCACTCACTAGGCATGAGGGTTTCATGTCCATGTCAGTCGATGCACCGATGGCATGACTCTAGGGCAGGAGAGTGATGACCTGTCCCGTCCCTGCACGTTTATGTTTATGATTCATGTTTATGTAGAGGCAGATTATGGCCACCGGGGGCGTATGGATGCATCCTAGATTTGTTCATGTTCATGTTATGTTATGTTATTCATGGTGACTGATGGTGTGTGCGATACACGTCTTTCACACTCCGGGAGCTAACTACTCCAACCCATGATTGAGGACACCCCTCATATTTACAGGATACCCATGATTGAGGACACCCCTCATAATTACAGGATACTAAGAGGTCTCCCCTCTACATGTTTATGACTATGATTATGATTATGATTTCATGTTATGGGCTCGTAGTGGATTACTGACTTCCTTTACCATGTACCCTCTTACCTTTCCTTATGATATCATGTATTCATGTTTTCGTTCCCTTTTACTCATGTTATTATTTCATTGTACTACTGCTTGTTACGTTATATCTGTTCACTGAGCTCTAGTAGCACAGCCGCGTTTTCTTTTCCGCGGCAGGTAATTAAGCTAGGAGCTGGGCATGGCTTTGGGGTTGAGTGCACTTGAGTGGAGCTTGTTCTTTATAGCTTATCTACCATTTGATTTCCTTAGACATTATGTTGCCATTGTTTAGGCATTGAACTTATGTACTTCTTTTATTTCCTTTCATTTTGGATATAAGTCATGTTGACTTATTGTTGGATTATGTATTTGACTTCCGCTATTTTGGTTTATGGGTGCTATGTTGTTCTGATATGAAACCATATATTTGTGATATCTTTACCCTTGTCGGGTCGGGGTGTTACAATACTTCTAACATACGGCGTATCACTATCAAGATTTCACCAGTTACAATCCAAGACAGCTAAAGCACATGCGCCGCATACAAAGATCAAGTTACGCCGCATCTGAAGACGGTGTACGAATATTCCAGAATATATTAATCTTGGACCCCACGCGAAGTTAAGTCAATGCGCCGCATCTATCAACTCAATGCGCCGCATCGATCCCTCAGACAGAAACTATAAATACCCCAAGGCCAGACGAATTTAAGAGATTTTTTGGAGAGGAGAGATATAAGAGCCGAATTCAGACGACCAAGCAGCACAAGACACACCTCAAACAAAGATACGAGAGCTGCAAGAAGGTCCTGCATGTATTCAATTCATTAAGTATTTTTGTTTTATTGTTTTAGTACGCTTTAATTCATCAGGATTGATGGGCTTGTGTCATGTGACTACGGAAGATCATGCACTCCCCTTAATATTGCTTTCCCATTAATTAAAGTTTATATGTTGATGTCTTTGGTGACTTTTATTAGTGCATTGATAACCTCTGTGTCTAGCTGAGTCTTGCTTGGGTCGCCATGCCCCTTCCTCGCCTATTTATTCTAGCGTCTCTAAATAAATAGGATAGACATAAGTAATCATTAAGGGTTTACTCGCCGATAAGATTAGAGCCAACGAGAAAGGTTTAATTATATACACTTCATATAAAACTAGCAATAAAACAAGTGACAAGCTATTTAATTATCAGGACAGGTCTTCTTATTGTCTCGAGTATCTATCTGTGTACGTGTGTGCTAATCGTTGATTCGTGCTCATTAGTTTAGTTTTCTATTTAATTATAACCAAACCGTGCCAGTCTCTCAGGCTGAACCCCCTTGTGTTAGGAATATAAATATTCAGATGAAGGCTCGGTCACCCCGAGCATCTAATTAGCATTTATATAGCTCGTAGGCTTATTTATATTAGCTTAGTATTATTAGTATTAGTATTAATAGTATTAGTCGTATTTATATTTGTGGAGTGGGTCGGGGCTTTCCCCACTGTCAGCTCACTCCACAGCCCACTAGGGGCACCAATATGTAGAAGTATAAATACCCCTTCCCACACTTGGGAAGGGTTGGAACTCTTGTAACCAAACACACACTAATCTAATATTTCCAGGTTTTTCTCTCAAGAGTCTCCCTCTCTCTCTCTCTCTAGTTCATCTCATCTAAACCATGGATCTAATCTTCCATGAATCAAGACCACCCGAATCATACACACAATCAAGAAGGTTATTTCCTACAATTGGTATCAAGAGCCATGGTTAGATCCGATTGATTGTGTGTTGGTCTTATTTTTTTTGTGTTGATTCGTAGGTCCATCTCATGTTACTGCTGATGTTTTAATCTCCTTGTGTCTAACTTGTTTATTCGTTATACACAAAGTGGGCCTCAAACTAGTCTTTTTGTCTAAACAGTGTTCGTTTGTCACATGTTTTTATGGATTAACTGATTTTGGGCTTTAGGTGTACACTATTTTTATGACTTAACTGATTTTGTCACATGTTGTCACTTTGAGACATTTGCTCCAAAAGTTTTAACAGATCTTAACACATGATTTTGGATGTTCAAAATCATTGATTCAACGTGAGACGCTTGTTGAGTGATAAAAGATTTGTCACCCGTGAAGACACATCACGTGTTGTTGGTCTTGAAAGTAGTAAAAATTTTCATTGTTGGTTCTAACAGATCTGAACATCCGGGATTGTTCTTGTTGCTGCTTGTGTAAAATGATGAAGTTCTTGAATGCGGTTTGTGGGTATTCTTGGGTGCAGTTTGGATTGTAACCAAAAAGGGGTAAAATACAAAAGTGTGAGAGTGACAGCTTTGACTGGTCAAACATGCGGTTTGTCCTGGACGCGGTTTGTCTACTCAGTCATGAACTCGGTTTGTCATGAACTCGGTTTGTCTGTATAGTCATGAACTCGGTTTGTCTGTATAGTCATGAACTCGGTTTGTCTGTATAGTCATGAACTCGGTTTGTCATGAACTCGGTTTGTCTGTCTCTCAGTAAAACGATCAAACAACAACAACTGATTCAAACAATAACACATCCACAGCAACAAAATCATTTTTCGCTCATTCAAATCAAACTGAAAAGGAAACACGAAAGCTCAACAACGATTACAAACAACAAATACAACCTCATTCAAATTTGGTCAACAAGATACCAAATCTGATTGATTACAACGACTTCAAATCACAAATACTAAAGAATAATTCCTTAAATCATGATCACAGTCTCATAAGCACAACATTTTCACAACTAATTCACAAAGATTTTACAATCAACAACAATACATCCTCTAACTTCCATCTTACTCGAGATTTAACAACAACTAACCTATTCGAATCAAAACCTACCGTGACCCACCAAAGAGTCTTGAAATCTTAACTTGCCTTCCGGACTCGATGTGTGTTGACACTCACATCAAGGGAACGATGTGGGTATTCCTGCCTTGGCGTTGATTCGATTTAAGTGGGTTCAGGTTGATTGGTGCTCAATTGATAATTTAATATGATGGTGTGATGAGGGTAATGGTGAAATAAGGAGACGGATTTAAGTGGGATTAGGGATTATTTGAGATAAGTGTTGTATGGCTGCGTTGTATTAGTAATAGAGAGATTAGGGTTAGGGAGGTTGGAGGAGAAATGGATGAAAAAGGGGGGCGTATTTGTTTAAGTATGAGGAGATTAGGTTAAGTTTGTGATTGGTGTGGTATTAATACCGCATTATTAGGGTTAAGTGGGATATGGATCGGGTAGTTAATTGTTTTGGACCCGTGCTTGTTTAACTTTGTCAATGGGCTGGTAAAATCACGTGAAACAAGGCATTCTTCAAAGTTTTCTCAAATGTGGCATTTTGTTTCGAGAAATATTCAATACCAAGGACAAACTCACTTTCTTTATTGGGCACAAAGGGACAAAAGATCACGTGATGTTGAATTGAAGACAGTGTGACTCAGACTTCACGTGAAACCCACTTTTAACTTTGCCAGTTTGTCGGTTTGTGGTGTGATACAATGAACTGATGAAGTAGCAATGTGTACGTTGACTGATATTTAAAAAATGCATTTCTGGCACCTTGTGACAATATCTTATAATAAGATGTGATAACTAATGCAACAATCACGTGATACAATGTGACAAAATGACAAAGCACAACAGGTCACAGTCTAGAAATGCATACACCTTGGTATGGATTGGGTCTATTGGTTACTTTGGGCCCAAGGTGCTTTAATAAGCAAATATGGATTTGGTCTATTGGTTATTGGTTAAATATGGATTGGGCTTAAATCGTGACTGGGCTGTCTAATCACAAGACTTGGGCTGAGCTTGTTGGATTCGTGACCTTGGGCTGAGCTTATTGGGCAGATATCACATGGACGATTGGGGTTTAAGAGCTTATACGTGGGTTGAATGGCGGACTGTGATCATAAGGACGATTTTATTTGTTTTATTTGGGCTGAATGTGGGTGTCTTAAATCATCCTTTGTTTATGGTCGGTAAATTTGGTATTTTTGTTGAATATCCTTGGGTATATGAATATCAACGTGATTACAGAGTTGTGGATTTGCCAGCATTGTCCTAGTGATGCCTACTATTTGAGTGAGCCTGCGATTTGATATTTGCAATTTGAGTTACAGTTGACTAATTACAATTTGATTAATTGCTAATTGACAAGTTGCTATTTGACTTGTTGCGACTCGACTGATTGGGATGCTACCAGTTGCGATTTGACGTTGCGAGTTAACACTTGCGATTCGACTTATTGCGATATGGTTGATTACGATTTGACTTGTGGCAGCTTGACAAACTGTGACTTGACTTGTTGCGATTTGATCAAGTAGTGATTTGACTTCTGTGACTTGAATCTCGAATATTAATATTGCACTTCACTATTAGGCTATTCGTGATGATTTCACGGTTTCACTTGTAGATTTTAGAAAATCCCGCGAAAGATTCGATTTCTCGGTTTAAATCTCAAGAGCTGTAAAATCCCGTGAAATTAATTTTGGACAAGTAGGCGGGACTTGGATTTAGACAAAATAAAACTTAAGGGGTTGACTATTTTTTTTTTGGGATAAGTTTGTGCTTCAAGATCAGCAGGAATTGGGAAATTATGGTAACTTGGTTGGTTTGTTAATTCACGGGTTGGTGTACTTAGTGTCACAAACATCTCGGGGTGGATGGATGCACGATGTTTGATGACCCTTGCTCAAGCGTATTTAAGGTGATTAGACCTGGATGTTCAAGAAGTGGATATATACAATAAAGGATGGAAGGTTGGGTATATATCACTACCTATATTTAAAGGAGTTACGTTGTTGTGCTCAATATAGGTTCTAAATCACAATTTGCAATTTAAGGTGATTAGACTTGGATGTTCACGAAGTGGATATATACAATTAAGGATGGAAGGTTGGGTATATATCACTACCTATATTTAAAGGAGTTACGTTGTTGTGCTCAATATAGGTTCTAAATCATAATTTAGTGCAAGTTTAAGTCGCGGACTTGTTCTTTATCAAGCTTCATCAAGTGATTGTTCTTTCTCAAGCTTCTAATGGGATTGTTGTTCAAGATCTTCTCAAGAGGTAGTCAGGCTTAAAGACAAGAGGTGATTTGTTTGGAGACATGTTTTAACCTCTTACTCACTTTAAAGTCATATGCATTTCATCAAGCGGTTTTGGCATATTACGAGCTTCAATGAATTGTTAATCTACTAAACCATTGATGATGAGGAAAGCAAGGGGTTACTACAAGAGAGTCTTAATCACCATCTTCGTTGCAGTAGTTTCATTTGTCTCTTTCCATGTTTTGTGCCTGACAAATTCACAAACATCACGGACTCTCAGCTTTGGAAAAAAGGTCATTTCATGTCCTTTTTGAGGGGGAGAATTATCGCAAGTTTCCTAGAAGTTCCGTCTCCAGCGATGTGAATTTTAGCGGTTCCGGTTACAGCGGGTCAGATCGTATCGGTTCGGTCTTCAGCGGTTTAAATCTTAGCAGTTTCGGTTACAGCGGGTCAGATCGTAGCGATTCAGGATTCAGTGGTTCAGTCTACAGCAGTTTGATACTTACTGTTGTGCAGTTAGTTCTTGAATTTATTTCTCAGATAAATCTCAAGAACTGTAAAATCCTGTACACAGTACGACAACTATTCCACATCCAAGTAGCTGGGTCAGACAGCTTTGTTTGATAGGACTGACTATGAGTCATGGGCACTTCTAAGAATTAGCGCATGTTTCTTCTCTTTTTGGCTAGTCAACAGCACAAGATGATCACGAAGTTAATCTGGTATTCTTTATTTGTGATTGAAGTTGAATTTCACGAAGGCGTCTACTTATTTTATCTTGAAGTCGGGGTTGGTTGGAAGCTTGACCTTCAATGATAACTTGCTCGTGCGTAAAATTTAAGTTGAAGACTTGGGTTATCTAGTTACCAGTAGTCGGGGTAACTATCACTTAAGAGTTATTAGAGTACTCAGTGTCACACGTCAATGACGATGTCGATAATCGCAAGAGGTGTTAATGTCTCATACTTTGGTTGGGTATTGAGCACTTAGAGATTTGCTTGGAGCATTAATTCTCTACACCGTTCTTCCAACATTAGTGCAAGCTTAAGTAACAAATTTGGGGACTTCTACTTCAGTTTTCAGTATTGGTATATCGGGTTTTCTTCATCGAGTGGACACTAATCTATGTACAAGGTTGGTTAGTTGGCCAAAGGCTTTAAAAGTTGTGATGTGATCTGTAATCTTCACAAGATATTCTTTACCCAAACTGATGTTCACCAAAAAATCAAAATCAGTCATGCCACATTCAATCTGTTACTGCCTCACGGTTTCTTCTTGGTTTTGTAAAATCCCGCGAAAGAACTTATTTCTCGGTTTAAATCATAGATTTGTAAAATCCCGTGATGATGGGCTATGCACTCTTGACCATGATCGGGTTAAAACCATTATCAAAGTTCAGCTATAACATCACAAATGGCTGGATCGAGGCATTTAATCGACAAGATGTGACTAAGGGGTTAGTTCAGTATTATTTATTTGAGGCTGAAGTGAAATTTCATGAGTGCGTGTACTTAGTATCTGAAGATATCGGGGAGGTTGGATGAAGATTCTTCGAGATCCTTGTTCGAGCTTTCAATACAATGACAAGGACTTGGATATCTAGTTATTTTTTCTTTCTCTCTATTACAAAATAACTATCACTTTAAGGAGTTACGTTGTAGTGCTCAGTGTCACACGAAGTTGTGGATATCCAAGAGGTGATGTACGTCTTATACTTGTTGGTTGGTTGGTTGAAGAGTATAGAGTACTTAGGGATTCAATGTTGCACGAAGTCTCTACACCGCTCTTTGTCACGCATTAGTACAAGTTTGAGTCACAAGTTCAGGTTATATTACTTCAATCTCAAGTTCATCATATTGGGTTTTTCTCCATCAGTGGTTACGACATCAAGCCGATAAAATGATAATGGGGTTGTTAACGAGTTAGATGAGAGAAGTAGTAAAGAGAGAGATAATGACGTCTGTACAAGTCAGTGCAGGCCTCGCTCTTCAACATAATGACGTCTGTACACTTCAGTGCAGGCCTCGCTCTTCATCATATGACGTCTGAATACCTCAGTTCAGGCCTCGTTCATCAAAGAAAAGAAAAGTGTACGCTTGAGTGCACTTTATCTTCTAAAGAAGAGGAGTCTTCTTATTAATGGCCATTCTCATCAACAAGATTCATGCCCTTTCCGTGCTTATTCAGTCTTCAAGTGGATCGGCGCATATTGGAGTATAGTTTTATTCACGTATTCAACCAAAAATTGCAGTTGACAAGCATATGCAATTTTTGAGGGGGGGAAAGAGTGAATAAACAACATGTCAGTCTTCAAGAACCGTCAAGCGGAGCCACTTATCGTTGATGGTATTCATATTCACAAGTTCAATCATCAAAAAGTTGCAGTTGCCAGGCATATGAAATTTTTGAGGGGGGGAAAGGGTGAATATAAATCTACATGTTGGTTGATGATTGAGAAATGGTCATACGACTCCTGAATAAGTCAGTTCAGGAGTCGTGCAAACCATGTTTCTCCAACACTACTTCTTCCGTCTATCAAGGTGTTGAAGAACATGGTCATGGAATGCTAATCTACATCGTCTCACGGGCTGGTACAATCAGTAACAAAGGGTTTCTAGTCAATGCTTCATGTACACTTCGTTAGGCTGCATGTACACATCATGATGATGATTCCGATTAATCGTAACCATCATGGGGGAGAGAAATGTGTACACCAAGGACGCACAACAGGTTCACGTGATCGGGCTTAATCATATATTCAGGTGTTGAGAACCGCAGAGATGATCAGTGGTTCAACTTGTTACCTTGGTATTTACGTTTCACTGTTACCTCATGGGCTGATTAATCGTAACCATCAGGGGAGAGAGAATGTGTACATCAAGGACGCACAACAGGTTCACGTGATCAGGGCTTAATATCCAAGGATGGATACATACTATAGATGATCAGTGGTTCAACTTGTTACTTTGATGTTATACTAAAGACTGAAGAAGGTCGAGTCGTCAGTCTACTCTTCATTCTCTGTTGGGTGTTATCATCTCATGTGTATGCTGCGGACTGATGGGTTACATGTAAGGTTACTGGAAGGCATTGGGTGAGATAAAGATGATTGGTATTCTGTTCCTCCACATTGGGCAATCTTGAAGAAGGTCGAGTTTACAGTCTTCTCCACAGTCAAAACTTGTTGAGTTCTTTTCTTACAACTTGATATTTAACTTAATCCCATGACAGTTCTTGTTTGATGAGTTGTGGAGTTAAGTTAGGTTCAAGTTGTTCCGTAGTTTAAGGTTAAGTCCAACTTGATATTAACCTAATCTCATGACAGTTCTTGTTTGATGAGTTGTGAGGTTAAGCTAGATTTCAGTTGAGGCTCAACTTAAACTACCGAAAAGATGCCTAAGGTTTTTGACGGCGTCACTCTAGGACGGGAGTGTTAGAAGATTAAAGACGGCATGCATTTGGTTATCAAAAGACTTCTTTCTATTATGGGTGTTCATCAGAAAGGTTGTCAGATTGGGGGAGAGCACTAATTAGGGGAGAGTGAAAAGCCAGAATCATTCCCTGATTGAAAGTGCTCACATTGCTCTTCAGCAAGTCAAGTGATGAATGCGGAGAAGATTCAGAATGCTGAGGAGTAATGGTTTCTGGTTCGTATCCTTGTATATATTTTGCTTCTTACATTCTTTTTCATATCTTATACCATTTTGTAAATAGATATATAGAAAATCTTGCTAATTGTAAATAGAGAAACGTAAAATCAGAAAAACCATAAAAATTAAAAAATTAGAAAAGACCAAAAATAGTTTCACCTAGGCATGTCTTCTGTTTATCGATAACATTTACGGACTTAGAAATGTCATTCAATAATGGCACGGGTCTTTAAATGAAGCTCGAGCAGAAGTTAAAATGGATTGTTAAAACATGTCTATATGGCTTGCTATTACTTTAGATAGCAACCCGCGCTTCAAAATGGGGAAAGCACGTCGCCAAAAAGACGGCTATTCCTTCAACTGGGTGATGTTCACCTGGGCATGGATTACTTCATATCCATGTTTCCTGATTTGATGTACGTTTTAGTGCATCATTTCTTGTAAAAGAAGAGAAATCTTCTTAGTATAACAAATAGTTTTCATTCTATGATTCTTCTGAAAATTATTTGTGAGACACTTGGTGAATATGTGTTGTATGAAATTTGTTTATACTTGGATTATGCATAAAATTTGTCACTCAATCAACGACTACAAAACCTCATGACAGTTCTTGTTTGATGAGTTGTGGGGTTAAGCTTGATTTTAGTTGAGGTTCAACTAGAATACGGGTCATTGATTGAGGGGGAGAGTGAATTCAAATTTTATATCATCAAACGGGTTTCTTGATTAATTCATGACTCTTAGAAAAGGTTTTGCAGTTAATGGGGTATTAGTTGAAGAGGATATTGCTTAAATATATCAAATGACCAAGTGTGTTAGTTGCTAGAAAGTTTAGGACATTATGTGCAATTTGCTTGTAGTATCCTAGCTTCATATAACTAGAAGGTTCATTTGTATCTCTTTGGAATCCTCGTTTAATCCCCTAGATACATTAAAACTCAAAATCTAAAAGAAGTTAGAAAACCCGATGTGTTTGATGTTCTTGAATGCTCCACTGACATTTGTATGAACTAAGTGAATGAGTTTCAAATGTTGTTTGTCTCTGCTGCTTAATTGTTGTTGATATTGTGCATATGTTCTCAGGATTCGCTTAGGTAGATTGCTATTATGTTAGAATCATGTTCCTAAGATCCTGAATTAAATATTGAAATCTGTGTGAATTGCCATGTTCATGATTGCTAATTGCTCTTCATGATAGATAGTGGTTTGACGTAGTTCCTGATTGGGGTTTGATTATAAGATGAACTTGGTATTATAATGTGGCAAGCTGCTGAAGGGTAGCTATTAAGGAATAGTGTATCTGTATGCATGTATATCTGTGTTGATATTCTTATGCAGATTCCATAGCCAAAATGAATGTGCCAGTTCCCATTCTAACCATTTAATCAGACGTTCAAATTTCATTGATTGGCTCGGAATTCACCACGACAACAACATCGGCAACAACAACAACAACAACACCTTCACCTCCACCACCATCATTTCAACAAAGAAGTACTTACTCGAATCTCGCCAAGAGGGGATCGACAATACTTGAGAAGATTTGTTGGTGGATGGATGATTGATGTTGACCACTGACTCACTCAGAAAAGCGGGTGATTATATCGTCTGCGCAAAAAGGTCAAACTCATATGTGTCATAATTGTCAAATTGTGCATAATAAGCAGTGAATCTCCCTCTTAGTTTAAGGGGGAACATAGTATGTTCCATCATCAGAACATGTTAAACCTGACCACATTTTCTCCCATGTTTTCTAAATTATTTAAATCAATTGGGATCACAAATCTCAAAAGGTTTGAAATTTTTGATCGGGGGAGAGAATGTGATTTAAATATGAAACCTGATGAAAATGTGATGTTTTGGATTTAAGTGTTGGCTCTCCCATATGTGCTAAACTCTTTCGTATATCGATGCACATATTGAGGGGGAGCGAATGGATGAAAAAGGATTTGGCATAGCATGAGATCGTGACTCAGACTTAACCAATGAATTGACGAAACATATACTGTCATGAATCGAAAGGACATATCCTGGCCGGGTAATAATTTCAAGCTAGTCTAACTAGTGATGTAAGCGTGTCTCGAAAAGGATGTGTCTGAGTAGAGTGTACCGTTTCGAGAAACTTTCTATGGACTTGACCAGGACGGGTAATAATTTCAAGCTGGTCTAACCAGTGATGTAAGCGTGTCTCGAATCGGTCATGTTCACTGAAAGTTGATCAATTCAAAAAGTGCGAGCTCTACCTAACATGTGCAAATTTATAAAACTATCACTCGAGCACATGTTGAGGGGGAGCATTTGAAAAATATAAAACTCTCAAGTGTTTGCAAAAATGTGTTTCAGAATCATGAACACTTTGAGAGATTTTTTCAAAGATTTGGTTTGGCAATCGTGGATGAATACCAAAGACCGACCATTTTAATTAATGTATGGAGTTATAAGGATGGTTAGGTTAGGCTCAAGTTCCCACGATCCCGCCAGAGCTGGAGGGATCTACCCAGGGACAATCCACTAGTTAGTGTAGAAGTCCTTAGGTATGATTAAAAAGGAGAAAAGTGGATAAGGGAAAAGTGCCGACTGAGATGGAGCTAGTACTGGAACAAACCCAACAAGGTACTAGTAAGGAAGTCTCGGTAAGCACTGAAGGGGTTGAAGAATGAAAAAGAATTGTAAAGATAAAGGGTGAAAAGAAAGAAGCCCTCCTTACAACTTAGGCAGAAACCGGGTCAATACATATGCTGTCATAATCACTTAGTTGATTGCTGGCATTGAAGACAAAGTATCATGGACCCAGTGATACGCTGCACAACCCTCCTTAGCCACTCAAGGTCCCTCAAAGGACTCTTGTTTCAATTGTCACGGAGTTCAATACATTCCTATCGTCTCTCTCACTCCGAGTTAGATGATATTGAAAAGGTGGCAGTCCTCTCCAGCCTCCGATCACCAAATCAAAACGCACAATTGAGTCTAGAGCCACGAGATGCATAATAAGATCTCATAGGGACATGAATTATTTCTACACTGGGTGTTCAACATTAAGGACACCAGTTGTAAACTTAAGAGTCCTACGCAGATCTTAGCAATCTGCCAGAACATTTATGAGAGAATTTACGAATGTAATTCTCAATGATTGAATGGAAATTCCTGCCAGGGTCAACATCAAGCAGCCCTGAAAGCAGGTCACTTCGGTAATTCTTTATGGATTACGCTTAGTGGTCACGGCGATTTCAAACGGTCTACAGTCGTGGAGTGATCTCCAGCGACTCACCTAATCGTTGATGTGCTACGGTTCGATCTTAAAAAGCCCTCTGTGGGTTTTCGATTAGGAACGGTCTTGGTAAGGATTAGAGAGAGTTTTCACACTATGCTGTTAACAATCTCGAAGTCCGAACTTGTAAGTACCGGACGTTTTATTGCTAACTGTCGTATGCAGGAACTTCTGGCGATTGTAGCTGATTGCTGTTGCAGCTGTTTGCAGTTGTAGCTGATTGAGGTTGCAGCTGAATGCGGTTGTAGCTGATTGAAGAAAAGATGTCAATCCTATACCACATGTTCACACTACATCATCATTGTAACTCAACAAAGTCATGATCAACCTAAAAGACCTTTAACACGGCTTCTGCAAACTCTGATGCTAAAGATCATGACACCAAATAGTGTGAGCATGTCGGCTCAAAGAATAACACATCACATGGAAACATACTGCTGAAAGATGACTTGGAAACAAATGTTGGATAATAAAGTCGAAGAATACTCAAAGATCATCCAAGACAATCAATCAGTCATCAAATCATTACTGCTGAAAGCACAAAGATTCAAGACTTTGAAGAATCAAAGACTACGAGCTATAAAGACAAGTTCAGAAGAAAGAATGCTAGAATTCAAATTATTATTTCCGGAGTGACCTCCCTTAGGGGGAGATTGTTAGGAATATAAATATTCAGATGAAGGCTCGGTCACCCCGAGCATCTAATTAGCATTTATATAGCTCGTAGGCTTATTTATATTAGCTTAGTATTATTAGTATTAGTATTAATAGTATTAGTCGTATTTATATTTGTGGAGTGGGTCGGGGCTTTCCCCACTGTCAGCTCACTCCACAGCCCACTAGGGGCACAATATGTAGAAGTATAAATACCCCTTCCCACACTTGGGAAGGGTTGGAACTCTTGTAACCAAACACACACTAATCTAATATTTCCAGGTTTTTCTCTCAAGAGTCTCCCTCTCTCTCTCTCTAGTTCATCTCATCTAAACCATGGATCTAATCTTCCATGAATCAAGACCACCCGAATCATACACACAATCAAGAAGGGTATTTCCTACACTCAGGCTAAACCCCCTTGCGTTAGATTAGGTTGTATAACTAACTTAGGATATTAAAATACTGATTAGAATAACTAGATAATACGTTCCACTCTTAGTGATCGACACTCTACTTACCATTATATTCATACTGACCGGGTACACTGCTCGTTAAGTGTGTGTGTTATTGATAAGTCGGCTAAATATAAATTTAAAACTTGAGTAGGCATTAATACTGCTAAACCGCAACGACACATCACGCGCATCAATAGGCAAGTGATCGGCCTTATCATTGATGTATCTCATTAATGAAGAAGTATAACTATCAGGGGAAGTACGCCGCACATTAGCACAAAACCAGAGGGCTTCACCTCCCGTATCCGGCGCACTTTAAGTATAAAACCGGCGTACTTCAGTGTTGACTCGTAAGTACATAGTTGACCGCTCTTTCTCAATAAAGTCGGCGTGCTTTTGCCAAACCATTTTTTATTTCTCTTAAGTCTTTTGAGTCATTAGTTTCTTGGCTTTATCGTGTCCTTCCTTAGATCATTAACCCTGCATGTTTATTCATATATTAAGTACCAAAAGATCTATAAATAAGAGTATTTAGCTATATAATTTACATAATATTGAGGGTATAAACATGTATAATACGAGACTCATCAAATCCCCCCATGCTTAAACTAATGCTTGTCCTCAAGCATAAAAAGAAAAAATGAAACTTGGATCATTACAATGGAGTGATACCTTGTATCTTGGAGTTCTAACTGGTATGGTTGTACCTATGGTAACCTCTTGATTGTTCAATTTGGCCTTGGGAGGAAATTGGACGGTTAAGCATGGCTAAGTAGGAGGCCTAACTGTTATGAATGTACCATAAAGTAGGGTCCCCATTGTGAAGGGTAAATGGTCTAGGAGGATGGTGTATGATGAGTGGAATAGAGAGGTGTGCAAGATGAACCTTATTTGTCCACTCAATACACCATCACAGGAGGTAATGGTTGGTCATCATAGAGGGAGAGTGTTCCCAAACAACTGAAGCCTTCCTTTGAGAGGGAAATGTAGGTTGTTTTGGCAGAGCCCCCCCCCCCCTCCCAATGGATGGGTTATGGGTGCCTAGTGATGCCATTCTCCATTTCTAACTTGTCTACTGTGGTGGCAAGTTTAGTAGCTTGGTGAAATGGAGTAATGGAAATGTAGCTAGATGGTAGGTGCTTAAAAAGGTGAATTTATATAAAGATATGGATGCTAAAGAAGGGTAAGGTGGAGTTTGATTCTGGATTCTTGGACAGAGTAATGAGATATGCTCTGTTCTGGTTGTCAGAGTTTAGTGTTATCAGACATAAATGTAGTTATGTCTGATATCGGGTAGTACTGAATTGGTTAGTTTCTGAGTTGTCTAGTGTATGTTTTCAATCTGTATTACATTTGGGTGATGTCCAAATCTTGTTTTTATCTTATGATGTACATCTTTTGGAGTTTAACATAAATATTTTCTCCTTTGCACAAAAAAAAATATATAAATAAAAAATAAAATAAAATAAAAAAAAAAAAATTTTTAAAATCGAGTCTCGTATAAATTTCATAGATTATTTTTCTGTATCCAAGACAACCGTTGAGCTAAATTAACATGATATGCTCATCACGAATATGTATGTTTTTATAATTCACTCAAGCACTCATATTGATTGTAGTTGATGTTGTTTTGTAAAATTCACTCTCATAGCTCAGTCATAATTCATAAGTTTATCATAAGCTTGTACAAGAAACAAAACTGCACCGACGTGGCGTAAGCACAAGCATAAATATCAAAAAGGACTTTTATTCGGGTTATATCGTTAGGCTTAAGGTTTATAAGGTAGGAATAAGTCATGAGATTTATTTACTGGAATTGGTGTAAAAAGAAAAACTTAAGTCGGGAAATCTGTATCAAATAACACTTTTTTTTCATATCTTTTCATATTTCTCTTTTTCTCATTTCTTTTCTTTTCATAATAAACATAAACACTACAAGAATTCTGGGAAATAGCCACGGACATTATTTGTGGGTAAAAGTCCAAATTTCATGGGTAATCGAGTAATACCCACGAATAACCCACAACTCTACGAAGATGGGTAAAACCTCCGAGGTGGGTAAATTTACCCATGTCATTTAGGTGGGTGATTGTGTTACATTCATGGGTAAAGTCTAATGGGTTTTTCTTACTCACCACGAAAATACCCATATATAGTTGTGGGTAATTTGTGGGTAACGTTACCCGCATAACCATTCGTGTGTAGAAGTCAACGCTACATAACCCATATTTTTCCACACGAATAATCATGACCGTGTGTAAAAACATGGGTGAATTTACCCATGATAATCTGTATGCAAATATTCCCACTAAGATAACAAGGAGCAAATTCATGGAAAAAATGGTAAACGAAATATTTCTATAAACTACATTTCACATACATTTGTTAGCGAATGGAATATACCGAAACAATTATGTATTCAACAATTTGTATCCAAGTACAATCTTTAAAACGACTCATCCAGAAAACAATAATAGTAGTTTTGAATGGAATATACCGAAACAATTATGTATTCAACAATTTGTATCCAAGTACAATCTTTAAAACGACTCATCCAGAAAACAATAATAGTAGTTCTGAAAGTACTATAGTGCATGAGCAACATGCATGACTGTATGAGTAACATTGGAGTATGTTACATGACTGATATATATTCACAAAGCATCACTCCATGTCCAATATAGTGCTTTTTTGCTGACTATTGAGTGCAGTTTCTCTTTAATTTTTTCCACGCATTGGTCTTCACTTGGAACACACAGTTTCGCTCATACCCTACATATAAGACATAAATAATCAGTTTTACAAATGATCATATAGCCATGAGAGGTTTTAACGAAAAGAGATGATTATAAAATGAGAATTTCCAATAGTATATATAATTTGAGGGTAAATGGTGGTAAGCACAAGACCCACTTCTCAAATAAGATTCTAAGTTTAAGGTCAAGAATAGCATCATATACATTGGTATAACTCAATCTTGGCAATCCACATTCATATCTTTGTAATATTATGTAGTTGATTTTAATCATATATGCAGCTTTAACGTTGTAAAGAAGATCCATATAAACATCAAAGAGAATTTCACATGTATGTACATGATATACATAACTGAGACCATGAGAGTTTACCTTGTTTCTTATATTTTTTAAGCGAGACGAAAAACAAAGCAATTTCTTGGTGTGTCGCTTGACCTCTAGCCAAAATGGTACCTGCTTTTCATTAGTTAATAGTTTTAATAAACAAGAAATAGAGGAACACTACAACAAAAGAGAGGACTGGCGAGGATGGTTTTGGCGTGGATGCCCTTGTCCCCGCCAAAAGTCGCTAAACGACAAAAAACATGCTGACCTGGCACACAAATTGGCTGACCATTTAGTAAATTTTCAACGCACACTTTTGGCGGGGACATGTCCCCGCCAAAAGTCTATATGATTTTCACAAAATTTTGACCAAAGTTATAGCTTGCTAACTCCAACACTTTTGGCAGGGACATGTCCCCGCCGAATGTTTTTTGAACATATTTCAATCTTTTGGGGGGGACATGTCCCCGCCGAAAGTGGATATTTAAAAAAATTATTTATAAATGATTTAAAATTATTAAAATTTATTAAAATTTATTTAAATTAATTAAAAATAATTTAAAATTATTAAAATTTATTTAAAATTATTTAAAAATGATTTAAAATTATTAAAATTTATTAAAAGTGGGAAATTTAATTAAGTTAAAAATCATTTAAAATTATTAAAATTAATTATAAATGATTTAAACTAATTATAAATGATTTTAAAATGAATTAAACAAAAAATAAATTATATAAATTACTTTTTGTATTAGACGACGAAACGGAAGACATGTCCCGTCATTAACTATTCTATTATATATACAACGACACATTACAAAGTTATAAATAACAGAATGACCATCACTTCTTTTTACATTTCTTTGATGCTAACATTATGTATATTAATAGCATCTCGACTCATCCGATTAACATCTTATGTGTATCCATAGAGTAGTCTTGGGTCATTCGTTTAACATCTCGTGTATAACAATATCATCTCGGCTCATTCGTTTAACATCTCGTGAATAACCATATCATATCGGCTTATTCGTTTAACATCTCGTGTATAATCATATAATCTCGACTCATTCGTTTAACATCTCGTGTATAACCATATCATCTCGACTCATTCGTTTAACATCTCGTGTATAACCATATCATCTCGGCTCATTCTTTTAACATCTCGTGTATAACCATATCATCTCGGGTCATTCGTTTAACATCTCGTGAATAACGATATCATCTCGGCTCATTCGTTTAAGATCTCGTGTATAACCATATCATCTCGGCTCATTCGTTTAACATCTCGTGTATAACCATATCATCTCAGCTCATTCGTTTAACATCTCGTAAATAACGATATCATCTCGGCTCATTCGTTTAACATCTAGTGTATAACCATATCATCTCGGCTCATTCGTTTAACATCTCGTGTATAACCATATCATTTCGGCTCATTCGTTTAACATCTCGTGTATAACCAAATCATCTCGACTCATTTGTTTAACATCTCATGTATAATCATATCATCTCTGCTCATTCGTTTAACATCTCGTATATAACCATATCATCTCAGCTCATTCGTTTAACATCTCGTGTATAACCATATCATCTCGGCTTATTCGTTTAACATCTCGTGAATAACGATATCATCTCGGCTCATTCGTTTAACATCTCGTGTATAACCATATCATCTCGGCTCATTCGTTTAACATCGCGTGAATAACGATATCATCTCGGCTCATTCATTTAACATCTCATGTATAATCATATCATCTCGGCTCATTCGTTCAACATCTCGTGTATAACCATATCATCTCGGCTCATTCGTTTAACATCTCGTGTATAACCATATAATCTCGACTCATTCGTTTATCATCTCGTGTATAACTATATCATCTCGGGTCATTGGTTTAACATCTCGTGTATAACCATATCATCTCGGCTCATTCGTTTGACATCTCGTGTATAACCATATCATCTCGGCTCATTCGTTTAACATCTCGTGTATAACCATATCATCTCGCCTCATTCATTTAACATCTCGTGTATAACCATATCATCTCGACTCATTCGTTTAACATCTCGTGTATAACCATATAATCTTGGCTCATTCGTTTAACATCTCGTGTATAACCATATCATCTCGGCTCATTCGTTTAACATCTCATGTATAATCATATCATCTCGGCTGATTCGTTTAACATCTCGTGTATAACCATATCATCTCGGCTCATTCGTTTAACATCTCGTGTATAACCATATAATCTTCACTCATTCGTTTAACGTCTCGTGTATAACCATATAATCTTCACTCATTCGTTTAACATCTCGTGTATAACCATATCATCTCGACTCATTCGTTTAACATCTCGTGTATAACCATATCATCTCGGCTCATTCGTTTGACATCTCGTGTATAACCATATCATCTCGGCTCATTCATTTAACATCTCGTGTATAACCATATCATCTCGACTCACTCGTTTAACATCTCGTGTATAACACATCTCGGCTCATTCATTTAATATCTCATGTATAATCATATCATCTCGGCTCATTCGTTCAACATCTTGTGTATAACCATATCATCTCGGGTCATTCGTTTAACATCTCGTGTATAACCATATAATCTCGACTCATTCGTTTAACATCTCGTGTGTAACTATATCATCTCGACTCATTCGTTTAACATCTCGTGTATAACCATATCATCTCGGCTCATTCGTTTGACATCTCGTGTATAACCATATCATCTCGGCTCATTCGTTTAACATCTCGTGTATAACCATATCATCTCGGCTCATTCGTTTAACATCTCGTGTATAACCATATCATCTCGACTCATTCGTTTAACATCCCGTGTATAACCATATCATCTCGACTCATTTGTTTAACATCTCGTGTATAACCATATAATCTCGGCTCATTCGTTTAACATCTCGTGTATAACCATATCATATCGGCTCATTCGTTTAACATCTCGTGTATAACCATATCATCTCGGCTCATTCGTTTAACATCTCGTGAATAACGATATCTCTCGGCTAATTTTTTTAACATGTCATGTATAATCATGTAATCTCGGCTCATTCGTTTAACATCTCGTGTATAAGCATATCATCTCGGCTCATTCGTTTAACATCTCGTGTATAACCATATAATCTCGACTCATTCGTTTAACATCTCGTGTATAACCATATTATCTCGACTCATTCGTTTAACATCTCGTGTATAACCATATAAATCTCGGCTCATTCTTTTAAGATCTCGTGTATAACCATATCATCTCGAGTCATTGGTTTAACATCTCGTGAATAACGATATCATCTCGGCTCATTCGTTTAACATCTCGTGTATAACCATATCATCTCGGCTCATTCGTTTTAACATCTCATGTATAACCATATCATCTTGGCTCATTCGTTTAACATCTCGTAAATAACGATATCATCTCGGCTCATTCGTTTAACATCTAGTGTATAACCATATCATCTCGGCTCATTCATTTAACATCTCGTGTATAACCATATCATCTCGGCTCATTCGTTTAACATCTCGTGTATAACCATATCATCCCGGCTCATTCGTTTAACATCTCATGTATAATCATATCATATCTGCTCATTCGTTTAACATCTCGTGTATAACTATATCATCTCGGCTCATTCGTTTAACATCTCGTGTATAACCATATCATCTCGGCTTATTCGTTTAACATCTCGTGAATAACGAAACGATATTATCTCGGCTCATTCGTTTAACATATCGTGTATAACCATATAATCTCGACACATTCGTTTATAAAGTATATTACTAAACCAATGCAAACAAACACTTGTCGATAGAAGTAGTAGTGTTGCAAACGTTTTTAGAAATAATTTTAATGATGTAAATTAAGTATAAATGATTTTGCTTAGTTTAAAATGATATAAATAATTTTAAAAAATTTTAAATCAATTAAAGATGATTTACAAAATATTTAAATTAAATTTAAATTATTTAATAGTGATTTAACTTAATTAAAATGTTTTAAAAATAATTTTAAATGATTTAAATTAAGTATAAATGATTTAACTTTATTAGGTAAAAGTGATGTAAATAATTTTAAAAAATCTTAAATGAATTAAAGATGATTTAGAAAAATTTTAATTAAATTTAAAAGATTTAATATTGATTTAAGTTAATTAAAATTATATAAAAGAGTTTTTTTTTTATTAAAACATCTTTCGGCGGGGACATGTCCCCGCTAAAAGATTTCACCAAAAATTTTGTTTTTCCCTCTTCGCATTTACTTTATCCCGCCAAAGTTTTTGGCGAATAATAAAAACTTTTAGCGGGGACGTGTCCCCGCCAAAGGTAGCTGCAGTCAATTATTAACAGATCTTACTCACTTACTAAAAAAAAATCAACACTCCCACACTTCTTCTTCTTCCTCTCGATCTACACCACTACACCATCTCCACCACATCCACCGCAACACTCCCACACTCGCACCACTGTGCACGATGCATCTCCCCTCTCCTCGTTTAATTCTTTTTTCTCATCTCTTTTCTTCCCTCTCGTTTACAAACCCAACCCAGGTATAATTTTTGTTAATTTTTTTTATTTTCGTTATTTTTTTACTTTGGTTAATTTTTGTTATTTGTTAATTTTTGTTAATTGTTGTTGTGTTAATTTTTTTACTTTGGTTAATTTTTGTTATTTGTTGTTGTGTTAATTTTGGTGGCATTAGTTTTTATAGATAACAAATAGATAAAGTGGTTCGGAATATAATTTTTAAACCTTTTGCATATGATGTTTGCATTATCGCCAATCGATTGTGAAGATGTGGAATGGTGTCACTTGATTCAATGCAAAGAGCAAATTATACCTTAGAAGATTTTGTAAGAGATAACTCTATCACCTAGTCATTATGTATAATTCTTATTTGCTATCTATTATTCTATTGTATTAAGGTTATGAACAGTCACCAGCATCAGTGAGTACTTTATAGTTCACATTTAATGTATTTCTTGTACTAAAGCTCCCTTGTTTTGGAGAGTAATAGAGTTGACATATGACACTGATGACGGCCGTGTATAAGAAGTTTCTTGAAAGTATATTAGTCGTAGCAATAGGCATAATCTTGTGTTCCATGACCTTGAACTTTGCCATTTGAATTCCATTATCATTTGGAGAGTAATAGAGTTGACATATGACACTGAGGTGTGTGAATGTTTTGAGAGATGGCGAGAAAGGGGGAAATCATGCGAGTTTGTGTGTGTTAGCAATGAAGGTTAGGTTAGATTTAGGAAACTATGGTGAGGCAGAAAAGGACTTGAAGGTAGAAAACTATGGGTTAGATTTAGTGTGAGCCATCTAAACCTGATGGACATTTGAAAATGTGTTACTTAGTCCCATACCTTAAAATTCAAAGAAAAAGAAATGCAAATTAAAATAAACCTTATTTTTATCTAGAAATTGACCTTAATTTCTAACTTCTATATGCTAGGTTTTTTAGTTGGACCTGATCTTCAATTTTCACAAGGTACATTATCTTTTCGCCCACTTGGAGGGTGTTATAGACATTTGAATTATAGTCTGTGTAACACCCCAACCCGACAAGGGCAAAGGTGTCACAGATACGGATTCTTATCAGAACAAACACAAGCATATGACATAAATAATACAATAGGATTCCAAGGGTTACAAACCAAAATCTGAATTTACAAGGTTACAAGTGAGATATACAATAATCACTAAGTCTGAATATAACTTTTCAAATCATCTCAAATCCAATTTAGCTAGCAAGGTCTTCTAAGTCAAGGCTCTTTCTAACAACGACCCAGCTTCCAACTAAAAACCTGCCGCACACGAAAAGAAAACGTGCGGCTGAGCTTACAAAGCCCAGTGAACAGATATATAATAAACGGAAACGAAAACAAAAGATATGAAAGTAAAAGGACAAGAACAGATATAGCATAATGAAATAGATAAGTCAAGGTACAGAGAGAGAGAGAGAGTAACGGTTTAGGACAGTAATCCACCACGAGCCCAGAAACACATCATATCAAATCATATACCAGGGTGTATGGAGGGGTGACCTCAGCATACCAAGACAAGGTTGAGGGGATACCTCCAGGGTTGGAGTTGCAAGCTCCCAGGGTTGTGAAAGGCATGTATTGCACACAGTACCAGTCACCAGACATACCAGATATACCAGAAACAGAACAAGACTAGGATGCATCCATTCGCCCCCCAAGAACAAATCATATTGGCCATAATAACAGGAGTGTGCACATATCAGAATCAAGATGGGGACGGTGTAACCAAATCACTAGGGCTACACACTAGTCATGCCAGTGGTGCATCACAGACACGGCCATGTTACCTTCATGGCTAGGGTCACAAATTTGGCTCGGGTATCAAACTGGGATCAAGGGTCACATGTCAAAGGTTCACATCATAATCAGGTTGTCATATCAGAAAGTTCAACATCCGCAGGTCAATATCAGCAGGTCAATATCAGGTGGTCAATAATTAGCAGGTCAGTAACAGTTCATTTAAAAAGGGTTTCTAATTAAGAGTCCATTTAAAATAATCTTTATTAACGGTCTTCATAAAAATAATCCTTCAAAGTAGAGTTCATAAAATGATCTTTTAAAATGGTTTCTCATGCAGATAGTCTTTAAAAATAGTTTTCATACAAGTTAGTAAAATCCCAATCAAAAGAGTATTGTATCACATTTGTAAACTTCATTTTTAAATAGCTTTTCTCAAATCATTTTCCAGGTCAGAAATTAAAGGCTTCACAGTCTAGGTTCATATACTAGGTCAAAGGTTCAAGGCAAAGGATTCATAGCAAGGTATCAAATGTCAAGTATCATATTAGGGTTCACATCAGGGTTCATATCAGAATTCAAGACAAGAGATCAATGCAGAAGTTCATTATCAGAAGGTCAAGTCTCAGGTATCAATCAGAGGCTATACAGATCAGAACATGAAAGAGATCACAGGAAACCTTACAGAGAAGGTCTGAATATCTGTACCTTATTCCAGAAGCAAACACAAATCAGAAATGGATGACACAGAGTGGATCAGGACCTCTCTTTCTTCACACCTAGAGGGGTAGACAAGAATTACAAACCCTTCCTTTTTAAGTAACTTTCCATTTTAGCTTTTAGATTCATCAAGTTACTCTTTTAGTCCTTTAGGTTTCATAATTTACACTTTATACCCCTTTACTTATCAAAGTTACAAAATGAAGCCCTAGATTTACTTAGTTTACATTTTAACCCCTCTCATTAATTTATTAACACATCACGCATTTTATTTTCCAAGATTACAGAGTGTACCTTCAAATTAACTTATTATACGAATTATACCCTCAAGTTTCACGATTCACAATTTATAACCCTTCGCTTAGGAAAATAACAATTCACACCCTTTTTACATGTCTTGACAGTTTTTAGGTATTACTGGACTCGTTTTAAATAATTTTCAAACCATATTAAATCTTCGAAATAAAATCTATAAAAATTCACAGACGTTCCCCAGGGTCTTGAGTATTTTATGTAATTTTTCCAGATTTTATTAAGTTGTCTAGATACGAACTAAAAATCCTTTCTCCCAACCTGCTCCAGAACCATATTAATTAAAAACACCCGACCATTTTTCATCTTCTTTCCCAGTCTATAAAATTTATAAAATTCTACAAAAATTCCAGTAATTAGCTAACATGTGATATTTTACTCAGCTAAAAGGAAACATCCTAATTCGTTATGGTTTGAAAATGATAAATGAAAAACCCGGACTGTTTTTCCAGACTTTACAAATACGACCAGACACATGATTTTCTAAAAATCAAAAGTAGCCTTACAGGCCTCTAAAAATTACAAAATAAATTTCTCCAGGTAGCCACTTCATTGAACTTAGTTTTAGACTCAAAAACCATCCCAATACCCGTTCACATCATTTATTTATAGCCGGTTAAAGTCGAGCCAAGTTCCAGATCAAAACAGTTATCACAGAATCATATATATACTTAGGGTTTCTTCATCCCGTTCATTAATTTTCGACACCAAACGACTTTAGGTGAGCCCACAACATATTTAAGTTGATTTATAACAGCTTTAAACACATTCAAATCGAATTAATAGTCCCAACAAATTCAGTCGATCCATGTTACTAGGGTTTTTAGGGTTTCTTACTTTTATGATTTCATGTGACATGTTGTGTGATTTTTCATTCGATTAGGCTACAAAAACATGAACAAGGATTGAGCAAAAGAGATACCATACCCTCGTAGACCACGAAGAACACGGGAAACAAGAGATCAAACACTACACGAAGGTTTCTCCCCCTTTCCTTTTGATCGAACAGCAGCAGAAATACAAGAACAATGAAAGTTTTTGATTAGTTTTTGACTCCTAAATTCAAATGGATCAATGCACGGATTACATGGTTACCTTAGGATGAATGAGACACCAATTAGGATCAAGATCAAGCCTCCTTTGGTGGGGTTTAGGGCTCGACAGCAGCAACAAGAATGGAGCAGCAGGATTTTTTTTTGAAGAGAGAGTTTTAGGGTTTTAAGAAGATCGGTTTTGTATTTTTAGGAGAAGAAAAAGATAAGGGTTGAGTTTATCATGGGAATGTCGAGTGTATAGGAGGGGAAATGGCCAAATTTTCGGAATTTAATGGTTGGACTGATTCATGAATGATTTGATTGTAAGTTTCCAATTATAACTTTGTATTTCAAATTCAAAATGACTTAATTTGTGTACTAAATATAATATTCAGCTAAGAGGGACTTTAAAGTGTCAAGGTAACATTTTAAACGTGTTATATGAGCCTTAGTATGATTTGGTTCCATAAGTTATTGGTTTACCAAGATTCGGGATCAACTCGGTGCGTTACGGACTTGTTATGCCAAAGTTTTTGATTGCAGGGCATTTTGGTCTTTTACATGTTTTAGATTTTTCGGGTTTTACAGTCTGAGTGTTGCTACTTAATAAGCCTGTGGTGTGCTTCAAGTATTGAATGTGTTTTGGCACTTATTGAAGGCTTACTATATACTGGATGAGGTACTTATAGCTGGGGAACTTCAGGAATCAAGCGAGAAAACTGTGGCTCGTTTAGTTGCTGCACAGGTAAGAATCACATAGAGGGTATGTGAGTATGTCTGTCCTGGACTCACAACTGATTGAATTGTTGATGTTTTTTGTGTTTTGCAGGATTCTTTGGTGGAGGTAGCCAAAGAAGAAGCAAATTCAATGAGCAATATAATTTCACATGCAACCAAGTAGGCTTGTGCTTACTCCTGTCATCGTCTAAGTGATATACAAATGCGATCTAATGATTTTGTATTTATACGGTCATGGCAGGCATGTAGCAGAAGGATCTCAGTTTGATACTCATCAATTTGAGTTGTAAGTTTTCCATGGTTTACTTTCTCTCCTAGAGTGCAATGGTACAACTACTTCTTTACTTTAACTTTCTGAAATTTGGTAATAACTTTGCAGGCTCTTAACTTAATTAAAAATGTTTGGTGGTTATTTCAAGAATTTGGTGGCTATCAACTTTTAATTCGAGAGTACAACATAAGGTGACCATTCATATTATAAATTCTATCAGATTCGAGAGTATAACATAAGGCCCGTTCAGTAGCTTATTGTAGTTTTACTCCTTACATTCAAGTTGTCCATTTGTTTGTAATACTTACTAAGAAATAACGTTAGCATTAGTGTGTGAGTTGATTCTTAAGCCATACTGTCAAAATTGAAGTCTGAGATCACTAAGGTCAAAAGAATTATTATGGGTAATATTGAAAATAGAAATGTTATTCTTGTCTTTACGCCGAGTGATTATTAATATTGTTTCGTTTGGATTTGTGTCACTAAATATATATTTACAAACGAACATCTGTTTTGTCATTATGTGCTTATTATTAACAAAGTTTCTTCGCGTATGCGTCTATGTATGTATAAAATAAATAAAAAATAGGCATTTTTGTTGTCTTTACGAGCGTGATTATTAATATTCTGATCATTATTTTGTTTAGGAACTATGTTTTGCAACACATAGTGGGACTGAAACAACCGGGGTTAACTGCACTGCTTGTGAGGCAACTACAGGGGGTGGTCCCACAAAGAACACGAAACTCAAGTAGAAGGTGTCAGATGAAGGTCGTCCGGTAAAGATCAGTTTTGAGCTAGGCAAAGAGGGGGACATCGAGAAGTCATGTTTTAGGGATCACGGTTTTTTATCCCCGCTAAATGGATTATGCGTATAGTTTTGGACCATTTGGGGATAGGTTATGGATAGTTTTGTAGAAGATCATGTTTTAGGGATCACGGTTTTTGAACCGTTTGGCGAATTTCTAATTTATAATATTATGTTTAGCGAATTTGAACCATTTGTGGTGTTGTAGCATATTTTGTGATGTTGTAGCATGTTTGTGGTTGTAACACAGGTTGGGTTATTATAGATTTTTTGGGGGAAAATCTGGAAATTACCCATTTTGCAGTAATATGCTGCAAAATAGGTCAGACACTTTTGGCGGGGACATTTCTCCGCCAAAAGGTTCACTCAGTTTTATATGGTTGAGACTTTTAGCGGGGACATGTCCCCGCCAAAAGAGTCACTTAATTAAATTAACCAATTTATTAGTGGCTTTTTGGACTAATTACGAACGCTTTTGGCAGGGACATGTCCCCGCCAAAAGTTTTGCCACGCTGGACAACCTTTGACCAGCTAAAAGGCGGTGGGACCCACAAGTCCCCGCCGAAAGTATCAGCGAGGCACTTTCTGCGGTGACGGTTCGGCGGGGACATGTCCCCGCCGAAAGGGTATTGGCGGGGACATGTCCCCGACGAAAGGGAAAAAAAGTCCCCTCCGAAAGCAGTCAATGTTGTAGTGGAAATCAAGAAGTGGCACAATATCTGGATCTGAATCTTTTTTTATATCAGCTCTCACAATATAGATCACATATATACAATTTTGAAACAAAGCACTAATATGATGTAAATGGTCAAAAACATAATTGATATCATATTCCATAGTTCTTATTTATATTTAAAGTGCGGCATGGTAGGCTGTAGTCATTTGAAAATACATTCAACATGTTACTACAAACCCATTAAAATAGTACAGTTTGCATTCTTAGGAGTAAGACAAATTAGCAAACTTGATACAAGTGGTCTTTTGTTAAACAACATTGTGGTAAACAAATCGAAGCCAAATGTATACAAACATACCTTGGGCTTCTACAATCACTTCGATGTTCATTCCATAACGATGATAATTCATGCTTTTCTTCTCGTGAAGAATAAATAGTCAAAAGTTTACCAAATCCTGTATGGTCATATTTTGTGAGTGCAAATGGCAAAATGCATACTACAATCTCGTTCTTTTACAAAGTACATACTCATTATTTTTTTAACAATTACTTACATAGTTACATGCATGTATATAACTGAAGACGTGAGCCGTAACATGTAAACTATATTTCTCTCACACATTTCATCGAGCAGCATATAGGCACTCACCAAATCACCATGTTCACTACGAATCAACAAACAAATAAATCAAATTAGTAATGTCCGCATCAGTTGCTATAAAAATAAACACTCCATAGAAGAATAAAAAAATATTATATCAAATTTCCTAAAAATGAAGACAAGAAAAGTATCTCAGAAACGTATGGAAATATCGTACTTGTAACATTAGACTAATCAATTACGGAGTATTTAATTACATAGTTAAAATTACCAAAGCAGAATTTTTTACCCAACATTTTACCTTCAAATCTACGGCACTCTATTTCTTAGGATTTAGGAACCGAGTAGAGAGAAAAATGTAATTTTTTGATTGTGCTACATGAGAGGGAAATAAATTTTGTTACCCGCTATAAACATTTTAACTTTTTAAAACCGCCCCTTTTTTCCTTCCCGGGCTAGATTAAGAATTTAGAATTTAAGAGAAGTGACGTGGAATTGCATATATCTTTACTACATTATAATGCATTTAGGACTATTCTATAATTAGAAAGGCTGAAAATTCAGATACTTTCACTTACTTATTAGGGAAAGATTGGTATTCCAACCACAGCAAATGTTTTAGTTCTGGAAATTAAATACAATTCAATTGACTTGTAACAGGCCATTTACTTTTAGTTCTGGAAATTAAATACAATTCAATTGACTTGTAACAGGCCATTTACTTTTGTAACAGCCCATCTACTCCATCTATATATATACTCCCTCGAGGCAGTTGCCTACTACCACACTTCTATCAGCCTTAAAACATCACACATCAAATATACTTTTCCACCAATTACAAAAACACATTATTTTCAAAAATCCCACCTTAGAGTTCCACCTACTTCATTCTTTTTGTCTCACACTTCCTCAACTTCCAGCAAAGCAGATGACGACCATACTTTGACCAAGACTTTCGACCACTAAACCAAAATAAACTTCACCTGTCCATGTACTATACTTAAATCAAAATGAAATACCAGTAACACGCCAATCCCAACACAAATCAAACTCCATCAATTAACCTAATACTAGCCACAACCAAAGTCTCTCACCGTCAATTCCCAACACTCGTACAAACATAAAAACTGACTAACAACATAATAACAGATCTCAGATTTTTTCGTGTGTCTCAACAGTTTCTTCATATGACCTTAAAGACCAATCACACGAATTAATTATCATCATTGATCCTTGTTGAAGCTTTGCTTCTTTAATATCCGAAATAATTAAAGAACGATGAATAACAATTGTGTTATTCCCGTGTCTTTCTTTCGGTAATAAAATAACTAAAAGAACAATAACATAAGTACCACCTACCCGAGACCCATTGGATCTTGAAGCCATAATTTTTGGTCGTCTTGATTCGTATGGTATGGAGAATGAGGACATCAAATTCGATTACATTTATGATTGTGTAGTTCAATTGGTTATTTTTTCCGGATTAAAGATAATGGATGACACGATATGGGTGAGGGGGCGGATTATTAGGTTATTAGGGGTTATTAGGGGGGCGGATTATTAGGTTATGGGAGCATGACTTTTGCAGATCTGTTTTTGTTGAGATGAGATGTTATAAGCGAGTGGGTGAGAGATATGGGTGAGGGGGGCGGATTATTAGGTTATTAGGGTTAAGTTGGTGCTTTATATTCTTTAATACCCGAAGGTTAGGGTTTGGAGTTGGATTGGGTTGTTTTCAAGTTGGGCCTTATCATTTTGATTAAGTAGGCTGAAATAAGGTAATGGACTGGAGTGCACTATTTTAGATCCGAAAAAAAAATTATTGACAGATGGGCAAATGTTGTTCATACATTGTCGTAATTTTTTTTTATCATGTTTGGAAGAATGCGTGGTATTTTTTGGTGATACAAATTTTTCATGGGGATACGTTTTTGACAAGATCGGGATAAAACCATATTTGTTTTATATTTCTTGGGCTGAATATGAATTGAAAAAGTGTAAGGTTTATAATTGGGCTTTATTTATACGTTTTGACTACTACTCTATACTGTGTATCTCTACTACTTTAAATATAAAAAAGTTAATTTGTGAATTCTATATATACATGATTGAGATTGATAATTCATATTAATAGTTGGCATTTTTTGTTTATGTACATTACATTTTATTTTTTATTAACGTCTATCTTAAATTTATGTCTTAAAGATGCTACTTATGCTGCTCTTTTTAATTTGAACCTTATGTTTATTTGAATGTAAAATAGTTTTCATTATTATGGTCTATAGTTATTTTAATAAAATTTTGTCGTTATTTCATAAAGTTATTGTTAGAAAAACATATAAATGAACAGCATTTGCTCGCCACAACATTTAGTTACTGGGTACCTGCCGCCGCATTGCGCGGGTACCCTTCTATACCAACTAAAACATGAAGGGTGCGTTTAGTTGGAGGAAAACACCTTTGTTTTCCACAAAATATTTTATAGAAAACAAGGAAAACAGAGATCACGTTCAAATTAGCGTTTTCCAACAAAATGTTTTCCAAAACACAAAATTTCTATTTCCATCCCTAACAAAGAAAACAAGAAAACAATTTTTTTTTGTTTTCCTTATTTCCTATTTCTATTTATGTTAAAACCACATACTCACACACTCCAACCATACCTTAACCCCAAACACCACCCTCCCACAGCCCACATCAGCCATCACCACCCTCGTCGGCGTCGCACCAGTCGTTTTTTACGTTTTCGTCCGATTCTTTACGTTTTAGTCTGATTTTTACGTTTTTCTCCGATTCTTTACATTTTCGTCTGATTCTTTACGTTTTCGTCCGATTTTTTACGTTTTCGTCCGATTCATTACGTTTTCGTCCGATTCTTTACGTTTTCGTCCGATTTTTTACGTTTTCGTCCGATTCTTTACGTTTTCGTCCGATTCTTTACGTTTTTTCCAGTTTTTTTAAGTTTTCTTCTGATTCTTTACGTTTTCGTCCTATTCTTTAAGTTTTCGTCCGATTCTTTACGTTTTCGTCTGTATTTTTACGTTTTCGGCTGAATTTTTACGTTTTCGTCGGATTCTTTACGTTTTCGTCCTATTCTTTACGTTTTCGTCTGATTCTTTACGTTTTCGTCTGATTTTTTACGTTTTCGTCCGATTCTTTACGTTTTTGTCCGATTCTTTACGTTTTCGTCTATATTTTTACGTTTTCGGTTGAATTTTTACGTTTTCATCCGATTCTTTACGTTTTCGTCCTATTCTTTACGTTTTCGTCCGATTCTTTACGTTTTCGTCCCATTTTTTACGTTTTTGTCCGATTCTTTACATTTTCGTCTATTTTTTTACGTTTTCGCCTGGTTTTTTTACGTTTTCTTCTAAATTTTTATGTTTTCGTCCGATTCTTTACGTTTTCGTCCGATTCTTTACGGTTTTTCGTCTGTATTTTTACGTTTTTGGCTGAATTTTTACGTTTTCGTCCTATTCTTTACGTTTTCGTCTGTTTTTTAAGTTTTTGTCCGAATTTTTACGTTTTCGTCCAATTCTCTACGTTTGCGTCTTTTTTTTAACGTTTTCTTCTGAATTTTTATGTTTTCGTCTGATTCTTTACGTTTTCGTCCAATTCTGTACGTTTTCATCCGATTCTTTACGTTTTCGTTCAATTCTGCACGTTTTCGTCCGATTCTTTACGTTTTCGTTCGATTCTGTATGTTTTCGTCCGATTCTTTACGTTTTTTTTTTGATTTTTTACGTTTTCGTCCGATTCTTTACGTTTTTCGTCTGTTTTTTTACGTTTTCTTCTGAATTTTTACGTTTTCGTCCAATTTTTTACGTTTTTTTTTGATTTTTTACTTCTTCTGAATCGGACAAAAAGTAAAGAATCGGACGAAAACGTAAAGAATTGGATGAAAACGTAAAGAATCGGATGAAAACGTAAAGAATCGGAAGAAAACGTAAAAAATCTAACAAAAGCGTAAAAATCAGATGAAAACGTAAAAAAAACAAATGAAAACGTAAAGAATCGGATGCAAATGTAAAGAAGCGGACGAAAATATAAAAAATGGGACGAAAATGTAAAGAATCGGTCAATAAGGTAAAAAAATCGGACGAAAACATAAAAAATCAGACGAAAACGTAAAAATTCAGACGAAAACGTAACGAATCGGACGAAAACGTAAAAAATCAGACGAAAACGTAAAAAATCGAACGAGAATGTAAAGAATCGGTCGAAATGTAAAGAATCGATCAAAAACGTAAAAAATCAGACCAAAACATGAAAAATGGGACCAAAACATAAAGAATCAGACGAAAACCTAAAGAATCAGACGAAAACCTAAAGAATCGGACGAAAACGTAAATAATTGGACGAAAACGTAAAGAATCGGACGAAAACGTAAAAATCGGACGAAAACCTAAAGAATCGGACAAAAATTTAAAGAATCGAAAGAAAACCTAAAGAATCAGACGAAAAAATAAAAAATCTGACGAAAACATAAAAAATCAGACGAAAACATAAAAAAACAAACGACGAAAACGTAAAGTATCGGACGAAAACATAAAGAATCGGACGAAAACCTAAAGAATCGGACGAAAACGTAAAGAATCGGACGAAAACGTAAAAATTCGGACGAAAACGTAAAGAATCGGACGAAAACGTAAAGAAACGGACGAAAACGTAAAGAATCAGAAGAAAACCTAAAGAATCAGACGAAAACGTAAAAAATCTGACGAAAACGTAAAAAATCAGACGAAAACGTAAAAAACGGACGAAAACTTAAAAAAAACCTACGAAATCGTAAAAACGGACGAAAACGTAAAAAAACAGACAAAAACGTAATAAAACGGACGAAACATAAAAAAGTGGACAAAAACGTAAAAAACAGACGAAAAAGTAAAAAAAAAAAAAAATACATTTTTTAGTTATTTTACGTTTTCGAATTATAGTCGCTTGAAGTTTTTTTCATATTATTTTATGTTTACTTTTTTAATTCTTTATTTTATCGTATTATATTTTTTTATTTATTTTATAATTTAGTTGGTTAGTTTATAATATTTGTTTTGTGTTTTGAAGATGTTTTTTATAATATTACAAAGGTGAATAATAAATTGAGATATAAAACAACAACACTTAAACATGTTTTCTATTGTTTTGCAAAATGGAAAACACAAACGCATTTTCTCAAACTAAACGCGTTTCTAAATTTTCCATGTTTTGTGAAAATAAAACTCCTCTCCCGTTTCCTACAAAACAAGAAATAGAAAATGAAAGAAAATGTTTTCTAACTAAACGCCACCGAATATTTGCATATTTCCTCAAAATACAAGTTTTTATTGCACAATGTAAAATGATGTTTAAGCATGTTTTAGGTATATATGCAAATTTTAGTTGAGATTTATATAATCGCCCCCTAACAAATAACAAAAGGGAAATTTGCATTTTTATGCTTATTTCTAAATTGACTCATTTATGTGAACGACCGTTCCAAAAAACTTTATTTTGCTAAAATAAAGTTGTGTGAAACAGTAATGGGACATTTACATAGATCAAGTGCACTACTCCTAGTGAACAATGGATTACATCATGCCCCTAATTGATGATTGTTATGAATGTTCTAAGATTGACTTCAGTTTATATGGATATGCCTTATCGACCACTACAAATGACAACCTAATGCTTTGGTCTGGGTACTAGTTAAAGTGTCAATTGTACATTAAGTAATCTACTTGCTTAACAATTTCACAAGCCAACATCGCTTACTGCTAGTGGAGGAAGTGTTGGGTCAGTTCAGTGCCCACTTCCCCTCAACTAGGATTTGAATAGAAAATATCCTAAGTACAGGACACTAAAGACAACTTCAGTATGGAAAGCTGAAGACACATTCAGCTCAACAAAGCTGAAGGCACATTCAGCTCATACAACAACACAAAGCTGAAGACACATTCAACTCAGCCATTGATGCCAACTTTAGTGCACAAATCTGAAGACAAATTCAGCTTAGACAACCTAAAAAGTAAAAACAAAATATGAAGAAAATTAAGTCGAAACAAAGATAAAATAAGGTAAAATGCTTAATAGCATAAGGTAAATGAACTATAAAATCACTATGAAGATGCACCTCATCACTCACAAACACAAATAAGAGGTAGGGAACTGTAATGCAAGTTCATCAAAGAGCACCCAAAAAATAAAACGTGTGTAGAAAGATTGGTATACATTTACCCACAAAAATTACACATGCAAAAAAATAAGTATTTAATCCATGGGAAATATGATTTACCCATGGTATTACCCATACTTTTACCCATGACAACAAAGTTTGTGGGAAATGCGTGGGAAATTTTTTAGCGGGAATAATTTAACCACAAATTACACATGAAATACATTTATGTAGGTAATTTTGTGGGAAAGTCAAGGGTAAAATTTATTCCAGTTTCAGTTACATGAACGTAGGCATTTTGTGGGTAATTGGTAGGTAAATACCCATGACTCAAAGTTCGTGTTTAATTTTCGTGGGTATCTGACAGAATTCTTGTAGTGAAAGCGTGCACTCTTCATCTTCATTATAATTGGTATGAAACCATTATTTCAACGTACTTTCATCTTCTATTTTCTGGATTCCCGACTAAGTAACATATTTTTGTTATTTTCTGGTGTTTATAAGAAACGAAAAAAAGTTCGGCTCAAAGGGTGTAACTAATTGGATTTAGCACTAAAAGTTAGTGTTATTTTCTGAGTGCTATACTGGGTTTATTTTTAGTTGGTAAATGGATGGTTTATTTTGGTGTAATTCCTAATTTTTGCCTCTTATCACATAAAAATACTTATATCACACGAATGTGATATCACTGCAGTCTCATAATGATTTCATGCACAAGTTCTAGAATCAAATAAATCATCGGCACACTCATAAACAAAGAAATCAAGCATAAAAGGTATATGCCGATAAAGGCTCGAAATCTTCATATTTTCAGTGGTAAAGGGTATAAAATGTGCAAATAATGTTATCAATCCCGATTCATATTGCTTTTAGAT
Organism: Artemisia tridentata subsp. tridentata; assembly: GCA_021014915.2. Classification (NCBI taxonomy): domain Eukaryota; kingdom Viridiplantae; phylum Streptophyta; class Magnoliopsida; order Asterales; family Asteraceae; genus Artemisia; species Artemisia tridentata. The sequence goes on from CP139508.1 coordinate 375,994,536, forward strand.
CGTTTTGGATACATTTTATAAAACTTAGTTTTAAAATAATAGTAATTTTCTAAATTATTTTTACCTCGTAAGTGGCGTACATCACTAGAATGAGCGTCGGTTTTTTATTCAAAAGATCGGCGTTCTTGGTAAAAGAACGGCGGTTTTACAGTAAAAGTTAAACCAAAATTTCAAAATTTTACATACTAATGCAGGTACTAACTTTATTTTTCCAGTTTTATCCCCCCCCCCCCCCCCCCCCAATACTTAAATTTAGCATTGTCCCTAATGCTAGAAATTTGAAAATAAAGTATAACGGGACAAATAAAGGATAACAGTACTTCCCGGGTATGCTTTGATATGCCATAAATATCTCCTTGTACTTGTCCATCTTTTTGGACAATTTTCTTATCTCTGCACATATACAAATCATGCAATACAATATATCACAAAATGGTGAAGTGCACCATTGCACATCACATATTAGTTAATATTAATTATAGATGATAATTTGTGCTTGTTTTGATGCTACGGTGCTTGTGGTGGTGGTGCAAATGTTCAAATTGTCTTGTAGTACCAACAGAGGTACCAATATTACAAACCCAAATGAAAATTTTTTTTGAAATTGTCTGAAACATGACCACAGATTGGTTATACCAAATGAACATAAAACACGTCGTACTTTCCAGCTAAGTACGGCGGTCTGCATTCCTGACTCTCACCACTCATTTAGGGGTTCAATCTCCAACACCTCTAGCATCTCCTTAAGCTTCCCTGTCTGCTCATCTCTCAAACTCCAAAAACTCCTCATGTCCATAGGCTTTGTAATCACGGGTTCTCCAAACAACTCCATCTCTTCATCATTAAACAACTCCATACTCTTGGCAATCCTGGTGATAATGTGACCACAACACATGTATGAACTACCAGCAGCTACAGCTCCATCCCCAAGGTGTTGAGCAATGATCCAAATCACATTGAGGTGCCTCAAATGATGTTTCTTATCAAAAGCATGCAAGATCCATAAGTCATCATCTAGCACATATTGCTCATAATAGGACCTGTGTAATATTGACTGAACCAGAAGTTTGTGTAACACCTGCAACATTGTGTTCCCAATCTTCCAAACCCTTTTCTTTCCGTATACTCTGACATCTTCTCCACTAATCTCTTCCCAATAGACTGTTGCATCAAAATCTCCCTTTGTTCTTTCTCCTTGTTTGATAAAATGAATCAGCTTATCATTGGCAAGCTTCCTCCTCAAAAATTGTTAGAATCGTTTAGATCTCGAGATTGGTTATATCTCATCTAGGAATTAACAATAACAATGATAACAATATGCAGCGGAATTAATCAAAGAGCAATTGTTATTGAAACAAGGTTTTTCATCATTATCTTCTATGATACATGACTACTACAATAAGCCTCAATACTACCTGATCAAGTGTAGTACGGCTACTAATCTAACAGGAATCATAAGATCCTCGAGGCTTAACAAACACAAACCCTAGGCGTCTACATTAGAGAACTCACGCCTAGGATATACACACACACGCTTTCCTGGTGTTTACATCTTGACACACACTAAAACTAACGCCCTATGTCTCTTTATATAATAGAGACATTAGGGTTACAAAGGACTCATAATATAAAATCTTCTTCGTCTTCTAAGTCCTTCATCTTCCATATGTTTTGTATTATCCATAAGGGGACTCTAAGTAAATGCAACTTTGATTTTGACAACCACGAACAAATATCATACTTCGAATCCAGCCTTCCAATGTCTCGAATTACCCTCCATGAAGATCACCAAAAAGCTTACTAAAAATGAATTCAAGACAATAGAAACTTAAACCAGCAGTAGTAATAATGACTAGCAGTTGTAAAAACCTTCACCTCGATGTTGCATATAAATGGTTAAACATTTTAACATTAAGCTTCCCCTGAAACCCATATGTTAACCATCTCTTCAATATAGGCTCTATGTAATGATTACTGATGAAGAAAACTAAGTATAACGAACTTGATGCTGAAGTAGAACAACCCAAACTTGTGTATTATATCTTGTACTATATATGTGACTTCGAACTCATACCAAGACCAAAGTATAAGTAGACCGCAATCTCTTGACAAAAATCCTCATCATCAATGAGACACTGAGTACAACAACGTAACTCCTTAAAGTGATAGCAAATGTGAGCATTGAGCACCATCAGTTTGTAGATCACACACCTTTGCTAGATTCGTCAAGTCTTTGTCACAACATTGAAAAAGCACGAACAAGTTATCTTCTGCTAAAAGATATAATAATAACACAAACCTGTGAAACTCCACTTCAACTTCAAATAGGTGATAAACAATCTTCTTCGTAACCAATTAAACCAATAAATACAAGCCTTTAACCATTTAAGAACAAATAAACCAAAACAAAAAAAATCTTCTTGTGTGTGTCATCTGATATCACAAAACCATGTACTGTCCAATATCAGATAAAGCTAGCAGTACAAACTTTTAACGAGCAGTACTAACCATTCCTTCGAGCAGTACTAAGTTTTTCAACAAGCAGTACTAACTCTTCCTTCGAGCAGTACTAAGTTTTTCAACAAGCTGTACTAAGTATCCTCGAGCAGCACTAAATTTTAGTAGCAGTACTAAAAACATATTAGCAGTACTAACTTGCTATAACTAGCAGTATTAACGAAATGCAACAGTAGAAACAAAGCTCATAAGCAGCAGTATTAACAACCAATAGCAATATTAACTTTCAACAAGTAGTTAATAGTTGCCACACCTCCAACTCTCAAAGCCTTTGAACAGTAACAATCAATTCACATAGGATTTGACAATTCAATATCAACATCAGATCTCCAAGGGCTTACTTCCATTCAAAAAGTAGCCTTACTTTTCAGTAACCTAAGAAGATACCAAACATTAGTAAAAACTCCAAAAATACTTGTACTGCAGTTCTTCAAACATGTAAACCCTAATTTTAAAACAAGGGTTTTTATTCAAATAAGCACAAAAAATAACTCATGATGTCAGTCTGTTATGAATGATCATGAATGAACTTGTAAAACAGAACCAACGTCGAAACCCTAATCATAAACATCAGCGATCTCCAAACCAATGAGCAGCATCAATACACGCCAAGAACCAAAATAATAATCAGAATCAAGTAGTACTAAGTAATTAACTGTTAAGGATACTTTTTATTTTTTAAGTATCCAGACGACGCTTTTTAGTGACACTTTTTAGTGTCACTAACCTGTTGCTAATTTCGTACCTTCAAACCAAGAAGCAGCAGCAGCAGAAAATTTCAATTAAACCACTTAGAGTATTAGGGTTTAAAGAATAAAGGAATAACCACGTTTGCTCAGCATGTATCGCATCAGTAATCGGTTTTAACATTCAAAACCCTAAAAAAAATCGATTTTCTTGAAAAACCCTAAAAACCCATCGACAATACCTTCTCCAAAGCTGCTTCCATCGACTTAAAACCTTGTGAATCCCTAGATCATGAGCTCCATGAGCTCTGATACCACATGTGAGAATCGTTTAGAGCTCGAGATTGGTTAGATCTCATATAGGAATTAACAATAACAATGATAACAATATGCAGCGGAATTAATCAAAGAACAATTGTTATTGAAACAAGGCTTTTCATCATTATCTTCTATGACACATGACTACTACAATAAGCCTCAATACTACCTGATCAAGTGTAGTACGGTTACTAATCTAACAGGAATCATAAGATCCTTGAGGCTTAACAAACACAAACCCTAGGCGTCTACATTAGAGAACTCAAGCCTAGGATATACATCTTGACACACACTTTCCTGGTGTTTACATCTTGACACACAATAAAACTAACGCCCTATGTCTCTTTATATAATAGAGACATTAGGGTTACAAAGGACTCATAATATAAAATCTTCTTTGTCTTCTAAGTCCTTCATCTTTCATATGTTTTGTCTTATCAACTCAAATATAAAACCCAACAGAAATCAACCCTAACATCCTTCCAAACTGAATTAGTGAAACTCTCATGTTCTCTCCTCCTAACCTGAAACTGATAAACGGGTCAGTTTCCATTCCTTCATCTCTGATTTCTTTTTCAACCTTTACATTGCTGAGAAACTCTAAACACCACTCCTTATATATAGGTTCCCTAATCTCTAGAGCTCTTTTTCACATTATGGATGTCAGAATTTCCGTACTAAACACCATTCTCACTAGCAACATGTCTTCCAAAAGCTCAAAACAGCCCAAGTTCTTGATAATTCGCCAATCCACAATCCTTGGCGCATGTATTTCCCTCTCACAGAGTCTTTTCAGCTTATCATTTAGAGCCCTCTTCTTAGCTCTATCCACTCCAGTCCACCTTAAATTCGGATGGTCCTTTGATCTCTTCTTGTGTTCATTATCTTTCAGAGCACCTCTGGTTCTTTTTGCAACACAATAACTCCTTTCTCCTGGCATATTCTATTCAAACAATCACAAACAAGTAAGATTAGTGGTTAGAAAGCATAAACATATCATATGTGAACAAATAAGCAAGTTTCATGCATTCTGTAAACAAATTTTTCCAGAAAAGTGGCAGTTTTGACTACAAAAACCAGCGGTTACGTGAAATTTTTCTATGTAAAAAGTCTATGTTCGGCCATTTTTTTTCGAAAGATCCGCGGTCTTGGCCACAAAGACCGGCGGTTTTCTGTGCCCTGCACAAGAGTGCTCTGTTTTGTTGTCCGAGAACCATATTTAACGCAACTAAACATCCAAATACTTAGCACAAAGTTACCAAATAACTAGCAGGCATCTTCAAGTTCTCATAAAAGTAGTTTAAAGCAGTTATAACTTATTAGAACTAGTTTCGCCAAAGATTTTATAAATTTTTAGAAAATCTTAAAAAGTGTTATAAGATCATTCTAAATGTAGTGCAAAAGCTTCCTAAACATCTTAGGCCAACATAATAGTTATTGATCAACTCATTTCTTTAAGGCAATTTCCTAAGATTGGGTAACAAACCCTAGATTCTAATGATCACAGAATATTGCAAATAAACATAGGGGTAACATTAATCACACACATATAAGCAAGTAATCAAGCACCATATACCATAATTCAGTCATTCATAGCAAACCCTAGGTTTATGATTATTTAAAACCCCTAAAAATTTAGAAAAATTAAACACAAGTGTAAAGACTTACCCTCATTGTGTTTTGAAGTGAGATTTGGCTGTGAAAACTTGTTTTGCAAGAATTTTTAGTGTGAAAACTGTCGGTTTTTTTTAGGTTGTGTGTGTTTTCCTTCTTTTTTTTTTGTGTTTTGTGAAAATGACATATGTTTAAGTTATTTAAGTGTTCCCTCGCTAAAAAGAGCGACGACCTTAGGTTTAAGGTCGGCGGTTTTTTTTGCTATTTTCTTAACAGTCTGCTATAAAATCCTAGAAAATGGTAGAAATAAAAACTAAAAACTATTCCAAACACATAAACATCATAATAAACATTCATCCATCTCATCAAGAGGCATAAACATCATCAAACATATGCTTGAGATACAATTTTATTTAAAAGGACAAAATAAACATAGAAACAAAATTTAAGAAATGAGCATTGTTTCAACTCCATTTTCCATGGCATTGGTATTTCAGGCACAGAAATGGTCTGGTGACATTATGTCACTCAGTTTGTATGATCCAGAGGGTTTCCTTTTGGTGTGCTTAGTTTCAAATCCTTTTTTCATACCCATTCCCATATGGGTCAACAATCTTAATGTTAACATGCCACTTCCTATCTTCATCTCCTTTTGTAATCCCCTTGAGTAGTTTGGTGTCCAATCAGTGTTTTTTATTGACAATGGTAAAGAACCAAGTAGAGCAGTTACTTTCTGCCAAACACAAACATTTCAGAAAGGGTTAAGATATTCTTGTTCAGCCAAAGCCCTTTCCATTGGGTCTTCATAGTCATAATGCTTAGGAGGGATAGGACCATAAATTGGTTTGCCACTCTCATCCCTTTTTGGAGAGTACTCCTCTTCATCCTCACTTTCACTATCTTCCTCCTTGTTTTTCCTAATTTTGGCAACTTCAAAATGGTGGTGAACATCCCCATCAAAAGTTGAAATTCTTTTTCTTCTTGTGTCAAGCACGGATCCTAAGGTGTAGATGAATCTTCTTCCTACAACTAAAGGAACATCTTTGTCAATAGGAACATCTAGCAACAGAAAATTGGCTAATATGGTGTGAGTGCTAACTTGACAAAGAACATCCAACAATCTTCCCATGGTTTCAGCATTGGAGCTATCAAGCATCCGAATTTTATCAATTTTTGGTTTTACTTTTCCTCTTTCAAGTAACTCATAAATTTTATAAGGCATCATGTTGATGTTGGAACCCGTATCCGCTAGAGCAAAATAAGTAAGATTTCCTTCTAAACGAATAGGTAGAATAAAACAACCAGGATCCTCCTTCTCCCTTAGAACTTTATGTCCTCTCACTACATGTGCAGCCACTGCTTCTTCATCCTCATCCTCAACTTCTCCATCCATCTTAAGTCTATCCATGAGAATGCTATCTAGGATCTTCTTGTGTTTGTCTGCATTTTTTAGAGTCTCAATTATGGGCCTCTTCTCATATAACAACATAATCCTAGCATAAACATCTGCTTCCATTTCTTCTTTAGTAAGTTCATCACGGGTTATAGGACGGTTTATGGTTAGTGAAGGTCCTTCATCCCCATACTTCATTTGGTAAATGGGTTGTGGTTTGTTTTTTACGCACACAAACTGAGGTGTATCTGTGGTGTTTTCATTTTCAAGGTTTATGAGTGGTGGTAAGTCTCCTTCATTGATTTCAGAAAGTAAAGCATCCAAGTTTCCAAAATCTTCATCTATTACAGTTGCATCCGGCCAAATGGTTAGCAAACCATTAGCAAAGTCCACAATACTCCTAGCAAGTGCAAGGAAAGGCCTCCCAAGAATTACATTAGGCTCCCATTCACTTTCATTAGGGTTGACATAAAATTCGACCAAAAACAACTCCCCATTCAAATGCACTAATAGTTTCTTTGTAACAACCTTACTTCCATATTCTTTCTCTTCACTGCTTGCTCCTAACCTTTTGAAGAACTCATGAGATAGCAAATTCTTGCTATAATCTAGGTCAGCAACAACATCATAAGCATACAATTCCTCCACAAAACAAGGGGTAATGAATTTCAAGTAACAATCCTTTGTTTCCATTTTACTAAAGGTGTGAACCCTTTGTTAATTTTTAAGTCCACTGTCTGCAGTATCAGATTCTGATGTGCCCGGTTCGGTGCAAGTTTTAAATTTATAAAGGGTGAATTACCGAATCTAATAACAACACATACGAGCAAGTATACTCGTCCGTTGTAGCAAGATTTTGATGGTAAGTCGGGATCGTTCGCAGGGATTTGTGTAGTGAATCGAATTGCAAGTTAAAAGCAACAATCTCAAATAAGCAGTAATGATATAATGAAAATTCAAATGATTAAAACTACACTTGCTTAGACTAGTGTACTCCAATTGACTAATATGATTGTGATAACTTTGGAAAACATGTTGGTTGTGATAATTAGTTTTTACACTAATCTATTGTTCCTACAAATTAAACCTTCGTCAAGATTTTGGTTTATAAAAACAAGCATTACGATTAACCAATCAATTCAAGATCAATTCAAGGTTCATGAGTTGGTGTTCCTCAAACACAAAAACAATCTTTTGTCTAATCAAACAAGCTTAGGAAATGGTCAATACAAAAGGTAACCAATTATAGACAAAAGGTCACAATTGAAAGCAAACTATTAATCTTTCGACCTTTAAAGTGGTTTACAATCAATCCGTTTTGATAGACAAAAGCTTTTTCATTACAATCACAATTAAGTTCCTTTGGTTAATCAAGAATAGTGGTAGACAACAATCATTCATAGACAAATGATTATAACTAGTGGAATAACAATAGTTCTTTCAACCCTTAAGATTACTAGCACTAGTTAAACTTGATTTCCCAAATGTCACTATGAAACTTTATCACAATTAGTTCTTAGAATTGACTTGAAATTGAATTAAAACATGTTATCACAATCATATGCAAATCAATGAATAATACACATCATCTAAGCAAGTGCACAAAGGCACTAGCCACTCATAGCAAACATAAATGTAAACTCAATAATTTGAACATTAGAAACCATGATTGAAAGTCTTACAATGATTTGGAAATAAGATTACAAGTGAAAGACAATGATTCCACAAGCAATGAAAATGGTAAATTCGACTTTCTCCCTTCTCCTGGACTTATGGACGAATTTCTTAAGTTTCTTCTGTGAATGGTTCTCTCCTAGCACTTGTTTAGCATGTATCTATCTCTCTAGATTGATTGGTATATAAATACTCAACTAATGGTTCCATAAATTGCTCCAACCAAGGGTCTAAGTGCATAAATGCTTCTCTTGCTCTCCAAGTAGTATTGAATGGTTAGAATAATGACAAGAAGGGCCTAGAACCGGAGTTATAAAGTCACAATCCTTAATAAAGAAGTCTTGGGTAAAACAGCGACTTCCAACCGATCGGATGGAATGGTCTACCGATCGGTTGGTCTTCTCGGTAAATCCACTTTCACTCCATCCGAATCGGTTGCGGGCGGCGACCGATCGGATGGTGATGGCTGCTGAACCTATTTCTTGGTCTTTTGCGTATGACTTGTTTGTCGGACGTAGCTCTTGATTCTTCGGTCTTTCTCTTTATCCTAAAGCTTATGAACTTGACTACTTGAACTTTAACTCCTTGAAGTACCTTACGAAGCGGAACTTGACACAAGATTCACATGAAATCTCAAATACTTCCTTTTTCTTCATTTTTGCATCTTTTCCATCCATTTTCCTGTCTTTGGCTACAAATGCTTTGCAAACACACTTTGGTACGATTTAGTAACAAAAGCATATAAATATAACCACAAAACATATATAAAACTACCAATAACGCTATCAAAAACATGTTAGATTTAGGCGTTATCAGATTCAGAAGCATCATTACTCTCTCCTACACTTTCCAGTGTCTCATCTAGCCAACCACAGTTGTTCTCCTTGGCTAACTTCTTTCCTAGCCTATTATTTTGATCCATGGCTAAAATAGCTAAAATGTGCAAAAACATCAAGTGAAACATTAATAGGTTAGTCAAATAAGTTATAAGCTGGTAATTTAACTCCAATAGTCTCATATAACTTGTGTAAGTTAAGATACGGATTTGTTTTATCATATCAAAAGAGATTTTAGTCCCCTGTGAAGATTTTTGCAGAAAAGTTCGGCGTACTTTCAGAAAAGTACGGCGGTTACGTGTTTTTCTAGCTGTTTTATTTAAAATTTTCCAGAAGTGCGGCGGTCTTAAGAGTAACACCGGCGTGCTTCTGGGTTTTGACAGATGATCATAAGTTATATAGCAGCTTATAAGTTTTGATAACATTTGAAAACATATCGCAATTATCATTTCATTCATCAGAGCAATCCAATATAGTAATTCCAAGCAAATAGATAACAAACGAAAGCAAAATATTTTTGTGTTTTTTGTTTTAATGTGCAATTTATACATATGCAATAATTGAGGTAATAAAAACAAGAAAAACATCAATCTCATGTTCTCAAGACCTGGAAATAGCATTTTACAAGTTTGTTTGGGTTTTTGAAATTAAATCCAACTGATCCTTGTTAACTGAACTGACAAGTACGGCGGTCATGTGTTGTAAAACCGGCGCGCTTTTGAACTTAGAAACGAAAATTTTCCAAATTGTTGCAAGAAAACTTAGTAACGAACGACCATTTTTACCAAAACTGATAAAATAAACTAAAATAACCTCCCCGGCAGCGGCGCCAAAAACTTTGATGTGTTTCGAAAGCTTTAAATTTATAATGCTAGTTCTACCGATTCCTTAATACACATAACACACGGGTAAAGTATAACCCCCGTTTATAGTAAAGGTTTAGGTAACAACAGGTCGTCCCAAGGGAGGAAAGTGTTTCTCATACCAGTGTTGGATAACAAAATTAGATTCCAATTATTGTCACTTATCACTAAAACCGTTTTTGTTGGATTTAAGATTTTTGAAAGTTTTGCCAAGTTAATTAAAGATATGTTTGTCCAAGGCTAAGCAACATGAGATAAACAAGAGAATGTAATGTAATGAGTGCTCAGACAAAGCATAAGAGTAACACATGATAGGTAATCATGAGAACTATTATATCTACTCGACATAAGAAGGAATCCTTTCGGCCTTTAATCCTTAATACATAAAGTGCATAAAGTGTGGTCTGTGTATGAATTATAAATAATGTATTTCCCCTAATCAAGTCGTTAGACGTGAGATTAGTCCTTAAACATGTCATAATCCGGGCTGTCAAATGTTTTACTATCCAATTATCACAAGTATAGCAATGACTCGTTATAAACAGACGATTCATAATATAATCAACACAATTGCATCTTTCGACCTTTTGACAATTGTAATGACCCATCCAAACAAGAGATAGTAAACCGAATAAGGACATATCAAATACACAATTTATATCAAATACACAATTTATAGATTCAGAACATATATTACAAACTCAGATTCATATCATATGGCTATAATGCCTCAAACAAACATAATTTGACTATTCCATATTCAAAGTAAAGTAACAAGTATCATATGAATAAAAAACTCAGATTCATATCATATGGCTATAATGCCTCAAACAAACATAATTTGACTACTCCATATTCAAAGTAAAGTAACAAGTATCATATGAATAAATGATTATCAAACTCATAATGTAATAGAGATTATACCGAGATTACAAGGAATAAACCACGTTCACAACTTATACTCCAAATTATTGCTGCTTTCAGGATCTTTAGCAAGTGGTCTTGGTGTAAATCACTCCTAAACTTCTTATGATTAGTTTATGATGATTGGTGAGTGAGGTGCCTCTTATGCTCTGAATTAGGCCATTATTTATAGGTGTAGGAGCAACCCTAAGACGTGCCTGGTGAGTAATAATAGGCAAGTGATCGGCCTTATCATTGATGTATCTCATTAATGAAGAAGTATAACTGTCAGGGGAAGTACGCCGCATATTAGCACAAAACCAGCGGGCTTCACCTCACGTATCCGACGCTCTTTAAGTATAAAACCGGCGTACTTCAGTGTTGACTCGTAAGTACATATTTGACCAATGGTGCCCGTAAGCGGTGTTCTTTCTCAATAAAGTCGGCGTACTTTTGCCAAACCATGTGTTATTTCTCTTAAGGCTTTTGAGTCATTAGTTTCTCGGCTTATCGTGTACTTCCTTAGATCATTAGCCCTGCATGTTTATTCATATATTAAGTACCAAAAGTTCTATAAATAAGAGTATTTAGCTATATAATTTACATAATATCGAGGGTATAAACATGTATAATACGAGACTCATCAGGGACCAACGAAACCTGTCAACAAGAATTACATGTTGGATATCTTAGTCATCAAAATTACTTTATTTGTTTCATATAAATTTTCATGTTTGACATTTTGAAATCTTTTTTAACCAACTTTGATCTTAATTATATATTTTTGTGTTATATAATACTTGATGCAAAATATATGAATGGATTGAGTTTTAAATGTATTTTATTTGGTATAATTTCATTAAGTATTATATAACACAAACAAGAATATTTAAAGTTAAAGTTGAAGGAAAAAAAGACTGCAAATATTAAAACAAGACAATTAATATGAGATAGAAAGAGTATATAATTGAAAATGACGTTTCAATTAAGTTTAATTGTCAACCGGTAGCCGGTTGACAAATTTAAATGTTTCCGTTACTATAAGCCTATAACAGTGGAAAAAATTGGTTTATTATTAAACCTAAGAGCACCCACAATGGGTCAAATTACCAAAAGTTTTTCCCTATTCTAAAAAGCCTTTTAAATGTGTTTTTTGCATTGTATCAATAGCTTTTTGTAAAGCTTTTTATAAAGACTTGACAAACATCAAGTTTTTCTCAAAAGCTTTAGCTTATAAATATACTATGCATTAAATGCTTCAGGTCATTGAAGACTTGGAGCATTGTGGATGTTCTAATAAATATCCCTAGAACTTAGAACCGCCCAAAACTAAGGGTAAGTTTGGTTGACTACTTTGGAGTGGGTTATATTTGATGTGACACTTATAATTTGTTTGGTTTGATAGTTAGAGTTTAAAAATTGGACTCAATACCACATTTAAGGGCATAGAGAATTTCAGGCTCACATGCCTACTCTTGGTCTTACATTCGTTTTCTTTTGCCCTTTTTATTTTTTTTCTCATATATTTGTTTTGTATATCCATTTGTGTCCACACAAATATATATTAATGGGCCCTCTTATTATTTTAATATTTAAAAAAAGTATTATATAAATAAAATTATATATTTTCTCTCTCCAACATTAAATTCAAATTTAAATTCTAATCCAAATGCAAAATCCTAAAACCGTCTACAAACCAAACAAGACCCTAAACCAGCCTAAACCAATTTAACAATAAAGTCAAAATCAAAGATAATGTTATGAATATGAGGAACAAGAAGAATGAGAGGAGGGAGAAATCTTATTCAGTGGTGATCCAAAATGGTTATATTAAGGGTGTATTTATAGGATACAAAACCCTAAAAGAAATGATGAATATACATTAGCTACAAGCCCATAAGCCCAAGCCCATATTTACAATACTCCTCCTTGGATATTCATCGTTTATTACACGCCATAAAAACTGCCTCCTTAAAAACCTTACCAAGAAAACCCTATTGGGATAAAAACTTGATGAAGGAAAAGAGTGCAGTACGCATAATGCTCCTCCTCAAATTAATGCATATCTTTTAAACGTCGAAGGCCGATCTTCCGAACCAGTAGCTCAAAAACTCTTGTTGGCAAGGACTTTGTGAATAAATCTGCCAAATTGTCACTTGATCGAACTTGACGAACATCAATAACTCCATCCTTTTGTAGATCATATGTAAAGAAAAATTTCGGAGAAATGTGTTTTGTTTTGTCCCCTTTGATATACCCTTCCTTGATTTGAGCTATACATGCCGCGTTGTCTTCACATAACATGGTTGGATTTCCTTTAATAGACTCGAGCCCACATTCTTCTTGGATGTTTTGAATCATCGATCTTAACCAAATGCACTCTCGACCAGCTTCATAAAGTGCAATAAGTTCAGCATGATTTGATGATGTTGCAGTTAAAGATTGCTTTGTCGACCTCCAAGAAATTGCAGTGTCTCCATATGTGAAAACATACCCTGTTTGGGATCGTGCCTTATGTGGATCAGATAAGTAACCAGCATCAGTATATCCAACCAACTTTGATTTCAAATTCTTTTGGTAAAACAATCCCATATCACGGGTACCACAAAGGTAACGAAAAATGTGTTTGATTCCATTCCAATGTCGGCGTGTTGGCTCGGAACTATATCTTGCTAGTAAGTTCACTGAAAAAGCAATATCTGGGCGCGTATTACCAGAAAGGTACATTAAAGCCCCTATCACACTTAGATATGGTATTTCAGGACCAAGAATGTCCTCATCATGTTCTTTGGGGCGGAACAGATCAAGTTCCCGGTCAAGTGAACGACCGACCATTGGTGAGCTTAGTGGATGAGCTTTATACATATTGAATCGTTTCAATATCTTTTCCGTATAGTTTGATTGATGGACAAATATTCCACTTGACAAATGCTCAATTTGCAAGCCCAGACAAAACATTGTCGTACCAAGGTCTTTCATTTCAAATTCATTCTTTAACAAATTTGCAGTATGTTCAATTTCATCAATATTTCCGATGATATTTAAATCATCAACATACACTGCAATGATTGTGAAACTCCCCTTTGATCTTTTGATAAAAACACACGGACTTATTTGATTACTTTTGTATCCTTCTTTTGAAAGATATTCACTCAGGCGATTATACCACATTCGTCCTGATTGTTTTAGACTGTATAAAGATCTTTTCAATTTAATTGAAAACATTTCACGGGGCTTAGATTTACAAGCTTCCGGCATTTTCAATCCTTCGGGGATTTTCATGTAAATGTCACTATCAAGTGATCCGTACAATTAAGCTGTGACAACATCCATAAGGCGCATTTGGAGCCTTTCAACATTTGCAAGACTTATTAAAAATCTGAGAGTCGTTGCATCCACAACAGGTGAATATGTTTCTTCATAATCTACCCCGGGTATTTGTGAGAAACCTTGTGCTACAAGTCTTGCTTTGTATCTCACAATTTCATTTTTCTCATTTCTTTTTATAGAAAATACCCATTTATAGCCTACCGGCTTCACATTATTTGGGGTTAATGTCATAGGGCCAAATACTTGGCGCTTTTCAAGTGAATCTAGTTCAGCTTGTATGGCATCTTGCCATTTTTGCCAATCTTTTCTTTGTAACATTCTCTGATAGATTTTGGCACAGAAACTTCATCATTTATTATTTCACTTGCTATAGCATATGCAAAAATTTCATCAACACATGTTTCATTTCGATTCCATGTTGTACCATTTTGTACAAAATTTATTGAGATCTCATATTCATTAGGTACATGGCCATTTTCAAGAGATTTTTCCACATTTTCTGTGTTATTATTAATCTCTTATGGGGTTTTATTGATAACAACTTCTTGGACTTTGCCAGTTGTATTCTGCTCTTTCCTTTTTCTTGGATTTGTATCCTTAGAACCCATTGGTCTTCCACGCTTTCTGCGTACATTTGACTCATTCAGAGTTTCAGGAATATCAATTCGAGAAGGCGCATTTAAAGCTGGAATGTATGATTTTGTAACTCTTTTTGTATCTGTAAATGCATCAGGCAATTCATTTGCTATTCTTTGCAAGTGAATGAGCTTTTGAACCTCTAATTCACATTGACTACTCCGAGGGTCAAGAAAAGATATTTGTGATGCATTCCAAGTTACATCTTGTTTGTCCAACTTTTTGTTTTTTCCTCCTAAGATTGGGAACATTGTTTCATTAAACTGGCAATCAGCAAAGCGTGCTGTAAAAACATCTCCAGTTAATGGTTCCAAATATTTTATGATTGATGGAGAATTAAAACCAACATAAATTCCCAATCTTCTTTGAGGTCCCATCTTTGTTCGTTGTGGTGGTGCTATTGGGACATAGACACCACAACCAAAGACTTTTAGCTGAGACAAATTTGGTTCTCTTCCAGAAACTAGTTGGAGTGGAGAATACTTATGAGATGTGCTTGGTCTTAATCTAATAAGAGCAGCAGCATGTAAGATAGCATGTCCCCATGCAGAGGATGGCAATTTTGATTTCATAAGTAGTGGTCTAGCAATAAGTTGTAATCTTTTTATTAAAGATTCAGCTAGACCATTTTGTGTATGTACATGTGCTACAGGATGCTCAACCGTAATCCCAAGTGACATACAAAAATCATTAAATGATTGAGATGTAAATTCTCCTGCATTATCAAGTCTAATCTTTTTGATTTGATGATCTGGGAAATGTGCTCTTAATTGGATTATTTGGGCTAATAGCCTCGCAAAAGCAACATTTCTTGATGCTAACAGACAGACATGGGACCATCGGGATGATGCATCAATTAATACCATAAAGTATCGAAATGGTCCACACGGAGGAGTAATTGACCCACAAATGTCACCTTGAATTCTTTCTAGAAACAAAGGAGATTCTTTTTCAAGTTTATTGATTGAGGGCCTAGTTATCATTTTTCCAAGAGAGCATGCTCCACATAATAATTCTTTTGATAATAGGATCTTGAGATCCTTTAGTGGATGCCCATTTGAGCTCTCAATTATTCTCCTCATCATAATATCACCCGGATGACCCAATCGGTCATGCCAAAGGGTAAACATTTTGGGATCTATATCCTTTCGGGTAGAGACCATATTTATTTCTGTCTGATTGATGTATGTAAAATACAATCCAGAAGATAGACCTTTCATTCTTTCCATTATGGTCTTTTTTCCGTTTTTATTGGAAGTAATTTGGAGATACTCAATTTCATTTTGAGTCATGGTTTCAAGATGATAACCATTGCATCTTATATCTTTAAAACCTAGTAGATTTCGCCTGGATCTACTAGAATATAATGCATCATTTATTATTAATTGTGTACCTTTAGGTAACATAATGCAGGCTTTGCCAGAGCCTTCAATCAAGTTGCTAGTACCACAAATTGTGTTGACATTTGCATTTGCTATATGAAATTCATAAAAGTATTTTCTGTTTTTGAAAATAGTATTTGTTGTTCCACTATCTACTAGACACTCGTCTTCACCATTTTCCAAAATGTGTTTCATATCCTTGAATAAAAATAAATAAATAAATAAATAAGCAATTCAAAGTAAAAGAAAACTTTAAAGAAAACATAAATACTTCATTAAAATTCAAAACATGAGTAACAATGCTAGAACAAACCTAGCTTATTCAACACAAAATTTAAACTTAAACACTTATTGCGGAAAATATAAAAATGCAACTAGATAGCTAGTTATTATTTCCATCGTTGGAAAATGAAGCAACAACATCTTCGACGTCATCAAAGAAATCTGAGGAGTCGAAGCGCACATTGGGAATTTGCTCATCACCATTGAAATTATTAATATCATCATTGAAATTATCAATGAAATTTGTTTCAATGTCTTTTCCTTTCTTTTTTAGTGATGCTTGATAAAGATCAACAAAGTGTCTGGAGGTGCGACACTGTTTTGCCCAATGAGTGTTCATGCCACATCTGTGGCACACATTTCCAGATTTCTTGGGAGCTTGATGTTGAATCCTTTTGCCTTTATCATCTTTTTTCTTGAAATCATATGGCTTAGGATTATAATCATCACGATGCCAAACCATATTTCGACCACGTCCACGACCATGACCACGACCACGACCTCGTTCATTTCCACGGTTATTACCATGTTCACGACCCCGACCCTTCACATTTGATGTTGCATGCACTTCAGGCAATGCAGTAGAACCAGTGGGGCGTGCTTGATGGTTTTTCATCAAAAGCTCATTATTTTGTTCAGCAACAAGGAGGACAGATATTAGTTCGTGGTATTTTTTGAAGCCACGTTCTCGATATTGTTGCTGTAAGAGCATATTTGAAGCATGAAAAGTAGAGAAAGTTTTCTCTAGCATGTCCTCTTCAGTAATCTTTTCTCCGCACAATGTTAGTTTAGATGTGATGCTAAACATTGCGGAATTGTACTCGCTGACACTTTTAAAAGCTTGCAACCTGAGGTGCATCTAGTCATAGCGAGCTTTAGGAAGGATTACTTGTTTTTGATGATCAAACCTTTCCTTTAAACTTTGCCATAATATTAACGGGTCTTTCACCGTTAGATATTCCTTTTTTAGGTCCTCATGAAGATGATGACGCAGGAATATCATGGCTTTGGCATGTGCTTGTGCAGAGGCCGTATTTCCAGTTTTGATCGTTTCTCCCAATTCTTTTGCAGTTAAATGGATCTCAGCATCAAGAGTCCAAGGGAGATAGTCTTTTCCAGAGATGTCAAGAACAGCAAAATCAATATTTGAAAGCTTTGAATTTGACATGTTAACTACAATAAAAGAAAAAACAAGTGTAGCATTTAGCAAAACGTTGCAAATATTTAGACCAAGTAATATTAGATGTCACGTTATGATATTGTTAATCAGGTCTATACTATTCATTATTTTATTCTGGATAGGTTAAAGATGTCACAGTAATATATATTCTTTATTGTGTTCATGCTCACAATCTTAATCGGTCATACATAGTTGCTTTTCCAATTTCACAATTTTAACTACATTAAAAAAAATGGCAAATAAACGCAGTATAATGACAATACAACAATTTGTTAAATAATTGATATGATTTTAAAGTAAACATTGATACGAACAGTAAGAAAAAAAAAACTAATAAAAATAAAACTTATTAATCTATATGAATCAAATTGGAACTTGAGGTTCCAATATTCTTTTTCAACATAACACAAGGTTATGATTTTGATCTTTTATAAAAAAAACCATATTAGAACTTGAGGTTCTATTTTTTTTTTTTTTTTTTTTTACTCATAACTTGAGGTATTTTTTTTTTTTTTTTTTTTTTTTTTTTTTTTTTTCATATTGATTTTGAAAGAACCATATTAGAACTTTGAGGTTCTTTTTTTTTCAACATAAACATGAGGTTATGTCATTTGGATTCTTTTTGAAAGAATCATTTTTTTTTTCATTCATAACATGAGGTTATGATTCTTTTTCTTTCAGTCATAACATGAGGTTATGATTTTTTTCTTTTTTTCTTTTTTTTTTCATATTGATTCTTGAAAGAATCATATTAGAACTTTGAGGTTCTAACTTTTTTTTCATATGATATAAAAAAGATACATATAAAACACATTACGTAAGATATGAATACCGAACAATGAAATAAAAAAAAAAAACATATACGAATGATGTTGACTAAAAGCATTGAATAATATTAGTTTATAATATCCTAATGATTAAATGTTTCAATACCGAACGAATGTTTTGCAGATCAAATAAAGAGTTAATATGTTAATATAAAGAATTCGTGGCATACCGGGATGAGAAAAAAAATAACCTTTAGAGCGTGCTGATAACGTGTTATGAATATGAGGAACAAGAAGAATGAGAGGAGGGAGAAATCTTATTCAGTGGTGATCCAAAATGGTTACATTAAAGGTGTATTTATAAGATACAAAACTCTAAAAAAAATGATGAATATACATTAGCTACAAGCCCATAAGCCCAAGCCCATATTTACAATAAAGTCAAAATCAAAGATAAATATTATAAAAAGCAATTATCCTTTTACGAGTTGTTGAAACAATAAACTACCATGAGTTATTAATTTTTCAGATTGGTTTTGTTGGTCCCATATAAGTTTTATCCAAATATGTTTGACTATCTAGTTTTATCCAAACATCTAACTGCATACGACTTTGTACGGGGCACTTGAGTTGAACAACAACAAAAAACAAAAAAAGCTTACCTGAAAATCCCTAATAACTCGCACTGTACTTATTTGCATAGGATGGATATGTCATCGTCGTTTTTCACGACCTCAACACGATGCTATGTTCCTTCACCAGGTGTTTATTATCACAAACTGTTTTCCTTTATTATCCTTGGTTAATATGTTTGTAAATGATTCATTCTACTCTTTCAGATAATAGTGTCTGGACCTTTAAGACTGCGGTTACACGAGCTTATTTGCTTTCAGCTTATATTTTATAAGCGCCGTTTTTTCGGCTTATTTTGAAACCCAAATAAGCTTATATAAGGGGGTGTTTGTTTAAGCTTATTTATGGGCTTATGTCATAACAAACTTATATCACTCCACATGTTTCAAAATAAGCCGAAAAACATATAAGCTCATAAGCGCGTAAATAAGGTTAACCAAACACCGTTTCAAAATAAGCTTATGAAATGTAAGCCGAAATCACATAACCTTGTAAGCCCAAAAATAAGCTTTAACAAACACCCTGAATTCCATTAATATGGTGATATAGGATACACAAAATTCGGTTAAATTTGCCTTCAGACCACCAGGAGACCCACAGGTAGCACGACCTCCTTGACACCGCTATTTGGCGTAGCTAGGATCAGATTAGCTTACACGTGCATGCCTTCAGCATCTCCTGACCGGTTGTTAACTTACCCAAGAATCCCTTCGGATTTAACAAATCCCAATTACATTAACTGATTAGTGACACTACATCGAGAACAAACTATAAGAGTCGATATTTCATTTGTGTTTGTATCATCTGTCACGACTAATAAGATTGTAATGAAATTGTTATGTTTGTAGCTGATTACAATGAGGCATTCATTGTTATTCGTCCGTTACTGAAATCTGTATATCTTTACTTCGATATATACTCATATCTGCCTGTTGTTAAAGTATGCTTATTTTTATGTTTGTGATGATGAATTCATACTTTTTGAGGAGTTACATATATGAGTTGCTCTGCTGTTTAATCGTAAAACATTAAACATAAGTGCAAGTACTTCGGGAGAAGTTTTTCTTTGGTATTTCAAAGCAGAGATCTATCTAGTAACGCTTGAATGAAACGTGGACTCTTTTTTTTTTGTATAGGAGTATAGTCTGTGCAGTTCTTGAAGGCGATAAATTGTTGTTTCTTGACTATACATTTATGCCGTTTAGCTGCGATAAGCTGATGCTTTCGTTTTATAATGACTAGCTAGTTCCTTGAAACTAAACGGTTGACCTAAAAATGCAGCGAAAAGATCATTAATCGGTGCAACTCTAAGCATTTATTAAGGTCATGATGTCGATGCAAACCCCCACACTTCTTATTTATATGTTTATATGCCTGACTATATAAGGAAGTCGAGCAGTATGTGTGAATTTTTTTGGCTTCACATCCATCGACCTTTGCCCTGTGTAAGTGAATTTACTTGAATCCCTCAAGATAGCATCTTTCCTGCATATTATTAGCCCAAATTCCATAATGTCATTTTACATTCTTGAGCTTCCTGTGTGAGTGTGTATCTTTGTATCAAGTCATCTTACTGCTTGCACTTGCACACGTATACACCATAATATATCTGCACATTACACAAACTAATATTGGGTAATGCTAAATTCTACAGATATGGTACTGCTCAAGAAAGTTGGCGTCTCTCAGTGCTATCAAGGCTCAGGGGTATCCATGTTTGTTAATAAGAGCAGATCTCAGCCTTCACTGAGTCAAAGTTTAGTCTTGAAACATAAGAAATACCCGGTTCAGGTGCATGTTTATTTCCTCTACTCGTTATTTATTCTTTACATTTTCTTACCTCTACCAGTATTGAGTTCGTCTGATATATTGCTCTCATAGATTTATTCTTTATTTTCAGGTGTTATGTAGCCAGAAGAAAGAAATTACTATAGTAGAGGCTCGGTGTGTCATCTTTACATGTACTTATTGGTTACCTATATGATCACTAGTGTCTTTTCTATTCTGCCACATACTATCTACCGTCTTTTATTTAAATAAATTCTATGAACAAAGAGTACTGAAATTGAGTAAATGTGATTGTTTGGTATGGTTGTGAGGATAAAAGTGTATGTTAGTATTTTTTTTTTTTTAACTCGACGTTTAGATTACTCTCTATTTCTGCAGGTACATGGATGAAATATATGATACTTTGGCTGAACGTCTGGTGCCAACTGCAGCTTCAGGAACAAATATGAGTAGGAAGTAAGTTTCAGGCCTTATAGTATTTAAGATATAATCTATTATAGAGTACATGGAGTATTCTTATTTATAATTATATGCTTATTCAAATAGATAACAGATTACAATAAGATAATTCTCTCTTAGATGTTGCTGTTAATGCTGGCCTTTTGGTTTATCCTGATAAATGAGTTGACTCGGGCTATATTTTATCTTTAATGGGTCAAAGGGGCAGAGTAAGAAAATAGCTACTATAAAAAGGAAATAGTCAAATAGGTCAAATGGGTCGCAACACCCAAAGTGTAATGTTAAAGCATTATACCTCCTAAATCTTATTTGGTCTAATTGCATAGAAAAGGTAATTTATTTTTATTTCTATTTCAGTAACCAACTTTATTTGCACGCACAGACGTGCTTGAGTTTTCATCCAGGGTCTGTGTATAAGTTATCCTGTTTCCAGGTGCCAAATATGAAAAAACTCAACATGGTCAAACTAATTGACATGTCAGCTGCCACATCATCATTTTGACTGGTTATCGGTGCCAAGTTATCCTAAACCGATATTTTTGAGAGTCTGAGCCTTTCTGTGTGTAAAAATAGACTTAGTTACCCAAAACCAAAATCAGACCATAGTTCTTTACCTTAAATACAGCAATATTATTTATTTTCGAACATTTTGCTCCTGCATGCAGACATATTGTAGGATTAGCTGGACCTCCAGGTGCTGGAAAGACCACCATTGCTTCAGAGATTGTTAAGCGTGTAAATAAGATATGGCCTCACAAGTCATGTTCCTTCGATTCTCAGGTTGAACCTCCAGAAATTGCGGTAGTTCTTCCCATGGATGGTTTCCATCTTTACCGTCATCAGCTTGATTCAATGGAGGTAAATATGAAACCAAATACATACTTGACTGACCAACTATTTAGAATCAGTATATGGGTGGTGTTGATTATAAAAAGATCAATACTTTGGTGGTCTCTGCATACATTACCTACTTGATATATTTCTGTTTGTGTCTTGCAATAGAGGTTCATGGTTTCTGATTCTCTTAATGTTATCTTTTTTAGAATCCGAAGGAAGCCCATGCAAGAAGAGGAGGTGAGCTGCTTTTCTCGTATTTTCAGTGATTTCTAAATGTTGTAATCGCTTGATAAAAACTAAAGGGTTGGAAGATGGTGGGTTGGGTAATGGTGTGGGTTTGAAACTTTGTTTTTAGCATGGGTTAGGTTGAACCACAAAGGCTTTTGTATGTCCGCTTTTATATTTTTTAAATGAAGTAATTCGTTAAATATGATCACTGAAAATAATTATCAGAATAATAATACTCTAAATGTTTGAATAAGTGATTTAGAGGATAGTATGCATTAAAATTACACTTTTGGCGACTTTCAACCCGTTTCACCCATCCTAGCCGTTTTGATTCTACTAAATTTTTTATTTTTCCTGTTGGGATTGAAATATAACCCATATTGACCATCTATTTATCATTACAAACTGGGTTAAAATTGACGCATCTAACAAAACCAACCTTTATGTTGCCAAATCAGCTCCATGGACGTTTAATCCTGATTTGTTCTTGAAATGTCTGAAGACCCTGAGGGAGCAGGTAATAGTGCCTTGAATATATCAGCATGACTGATCTTGCTATTATTAATTCTATTGAAATTGGGTTTAATGATCAATTGCAATTCAGGGGTTGGTTTATGCTCCTTCCTTTGACCATGGTGTTGGAGATCCAGTTGAAGATGACATCTTTGTAAATGTTCAGTAAGTGTTATAAGATTATACTTTTTTTTAATACCTTAAAGAGATCACATATAAGGCTTGGGTCGTGGACTAGCTATACTTGTAACTCTCATGATAATTTCTAAGCTGATTTAGAAGTTAGTACGCAACTCTACTACTGTTGGTTTGATTCATTGCTAACATGACATCCATATAGCAGAAAGTTGGTCGAGTCTCTTTTGCCTGCTTTTTCGTTCATGCTAGTTTAAAGAACTTTGCTACATATGAAACAGAAATTTTTATAAAAGTTTGCAGTTTGGATCTTACATGTGGTTAACCATAGTTCTAAATGGGGTATATGTCACTTCTCTATTTGCAGGCACAAAGTTGTGATAGTGGAAGGAAATTATATACTCCTAGAAGATGATACATGGAAAGAAGTATCATCGATGTTTGACGAAAAATGGTAAATCTAGTACTGTATAAGCTAGTTTTTGTGCATACTTTTGGTGCCATATACATGTATCAGTATTTCTTATCAAGTATCAGATTCGTTGTCAAATTCAGTCTTGTTAAAATAGGGTTATTGCAAACAAAAATGTGACTTTAGTCTGATATTTGTTTTGAGTAACCATCTTTTTTCGCCCATTACACCCTCAAACTTTCAAGAAAATATTGATACAAACTTTCTAGAATATTGGTTTAAGGTAATCAATAGATCACTGGTGAAAAATGATGTGTGCCGACGCGTGTTTGTTCTGACCATGCTGACTTTTTTTCCCTGGTGTGTTGTGGAAACAACTGGTTACCATGAGGTTAAAGATTATCTTAGATTAAAAATATCAAACATCTGTTAGCGGTTTGCCCAAACAGAAACTAGGCCAAACTTGGTTACCTTAGTTAGGCAATATTTCATTCTAACAAAGCAGTGGTTGAGAGGGTTATCATACTCATCTGGTTTCCGATTTTTTGAAGGTTTGTTGATGTTGACATTGACATTGCAATGGAACGAGTTTTGAAGAGACACATAGGAACAGGTAATGTCTTTATTTAGTGTTCCACATCCATGTGCAATGTAGATTACCATATATAATTATCTGTACCGGTTTTCATCTCTTTGTTAGGTAACACCCCAGAGCTCGCCAAGCAACGGGTAAGCTACTAACTAGAGCTGGTGATTTTGTTCAACAAGTGTGAATGGGATTTTTGACATACGACTTTTAAGATTTTTGGAAGTTAGATTTATATTAAAGTAATATAACTTTTCTTAACATATTTAAGACACTGTTTGTACATTTAAAAATGTTAGAAGTTATAGACAGAAACTGTTACGGGTCATCGCTGCCCATTTTGACTGGAAAGTTACCCGTTTTGATATGTTGCCCACCCCACCCATTTTGTTTAGCTGACTTAAATTTACATGCAGATTGAGTACAATGACAGGCCAAATGCAGAACTTGTTTACAAGTCAAAGAAAAACGCAGATCTGATAATCAAATCCGTTGCTCTTTGAAGGGAAACTCACCATTGGTAGTGCAGAACTGCAGATAAGGTTTCCGAAACACGAATGAAGAATGGAATTTACAAACTACATGGCATGAAGGCAATCTGGTGGTAAGAACTGGATTCAGAAACTGAGTGAACCAAAAAGGTCAGATGATGAATGAAAGACTGAAATGTCCCCTGTTTGTTTAAAAAAAAAAAAAAAAAAAAAGAAAAAAAATGTCCCCTGTTTGTTTAAAAAAAAAAAAAAAAAAAAAGAAAAAAAAAAAGAAAAAAAAGCGCGGTTCTTTTAAAAATATTTATGTATCTGGATTTCTGGTGTTGATTTTGTCGGTAGGTCTCAGTTGTAATTATTTGTTTGCAGCCTTCTTGAATTGTATTGGTTTGTGTCAACAAGATTCTTTAGTGTTACTGTACATTTAACACGATTGTAATGTTTCCGTATACCAATTGTCTATCCACAATTTAAGACCTGAGAACCAAGTCAATTTGTAATCTAATTATCAGCGGTTACAACAGCAGGTGTGAGAAACGGCTGACTGTTTACTGGCCTAGTTCTGGTCAAAACATTTGTTACAAAACTGCATGTCACTTCAAAAGTTATACGAGTAACAACAAAAAGAACATATATCTATGTGCAAGAAATTAAGAACATGGTTCTGAGATAAAACAACCTATTACACTTGACTACACACAGCAATGGTCGACACCCTTTCCGACGATTTTTGAAAGCATTTTCTAAAGTAATGTTTCATCATATGGTGTTCAAGTCTCAGCTTCGATTTACAAAATAACATGTCGACCTTGAACTTCAATTTTGAACCCTCCACTTGACCTTCTATGGGTTTTCAGTTTAGCTGAGTGGATCCAAGAGAAGAAAAAGTTTGTGTTTGTCATATACTAATGCAGGGCACGTTCGAGCTCCCGCTCCTCTGGCTTAGCTGCCAATTCTTCGATCAACATGTGAAATCAATTGTTTTAACTATTTTGAGAAGATTGGAGGGTAAAACGACATTTCACAATTGTCGTAATCTATCTCTATTTAATATTAGTATCATCTTATTTTAATAGTTGTCAATTATGATTTGTTTCCCTATTTTAATTTTAGTAAAGATTCTTGGCTTTCTCTCCAAGACTCTTTTAAAGTATAAGCATTAGAATTGTTTAAGTTTCTAGAGGAGTTATGATGAATTAATAGGAAAAGAGAAGTTTCTCTTGAAGTCCCGATTGGGCACCCTTTAAGGGTTTATCGAAATTCCTTTGTTATTTGTTCTTTTGTGGTTTCTTTCATTCACAACGGTATTCGTCATCATTTGGTATCAAGAGCACAGGTTCGGGGAAAAGAAATCACGCAACTTGGAGAAGCCAAATCAAGAGAAACAAATACATATGTTTCACTTCGTCATATTTTGTGCAATCGTAGGATAATTGGCGGCCCGCATTCGTTCACTGTTAGATTTCTGTAATTTTTGGGCACGATGTTCGGGACACATAAATCTACGATCTCACTGTTCGAATTCACAATTGGAATTCCTATAGGGAGATATACCTATTCAAAGTTGATGTGTTTTTATGCAGAATTTTCTTATATAAGTGTTGTACTTACCACACAAATGTGTGGACGTGGACGTGGACAACCATTTGGTTATATAGCTCGTAGATTCGCCGGACGAGGCAACGTCACAACTAACCAACGAGGACCAAATGTTGTAGAGAATGAAGACCTCCTTAAACAAGTGAAGGAACTTCAAACATATTCCAAAACCAAACTAACCGTAGAGTCGCCGAACGAGGCAACGGTCACGTGAGTGAGGATGATGTCACTTCACCTATATGATATTATCGAATGGTTGGCATGATGGAACATGATTCTTCATAGAGAAGTTGTGTTAAGGAAGCGAGGGGGGGGGGTGATGCGTGCATATATCGTTGTAGAATATATTATATTATCAAGTTTTAAATTTATATTTAGCCGACGTATCCTATAACACACACTAACGAGCAGTGTACCCGATCAATGTAGCTAATTGGTAAGTAGAGTGTCGAATACTAAGAGTGGAACGTTAACACCTAGATATCTATCAATATTTTAATCCTAAGTTAGTTCTAATGCCCTAATCTAACGCAAGGGGGTTTTTCAGCCCGAGAGACTGGCACGATTGTGTAGATTAAGTAAATAGTAAATAAAACAAGGGAGCGAATGGCACACACGTACACAGATAGAAAACAAATACATATAAGAGGCCTGGCCGATAGTAGAAAAACTTGTCACACGTTTAATTGCTTAGCTGTATAAGATGAGTGCTAAAATCTATTCTCTCTCAGTGGAATTCTTAACACAGGTGTGTAAACACCTAATGATTACTAAGTTTATGTATTATTTATCCCTTTTACAGGCTTACATTAACTATGCAAACGATGTTAATGAAGTAATTGTGCGAGCCTACGTTGACAAGGCGCGATAAACTCAATATGTAATCAAAGCACATGCATTAAGAAACCAAATAAACATCAAATACTCTTTATAAAAGCTGGAAACAGTTAAGTCCGATCAAATAGTGAAAAAGACGCTAACTCAACGATTAACAGATTGCTAATACAAGTAAACGAGTTTTCCTATGAATTAGAATACTAGCAGGACCTTCTTACTGCTCTGAATTCGTCCTTTAGGTTGTGTCTTGTGCTCCCAATTCGTCTGGTTTTTCTCCCTTGGTATTTGTGTCGAATGTGGCTGTCGAATGGGGTATTTATACTTTCTGATGACAGGGTCGATACGGCGTATCCATTAAGTTGATACGCCGTATCTAGGTAACTTCGCGTGGGGTCCAAGATTATTATATTCTGGAATATTCGTACACCGTCATAAGATACGGTGCAGCTTCAGTCTTCATACGGCGCATCGTCCTTCAGATTCTTGGATTATTTGGTGAAGTCTTGAGATTAATACGCCGCATACATGGAATGTAATACGGCGTATCTGGAGTAAATCAAGTCAGATCTTCTTGTTGACCAAGGTTTCATATACGGCGTATGGGATAATTCCATACGACGCATGCTTCAAAGTTAGGCAATGGTCTTCATATTCGTCTAAGTCTTTATGTACGGCGTATCTGTCTAGAATGATACGGCGTATCTTCCTTCAGTTTAGTAGACTTTTCCAACATGATCCATTTTGCTCCAATTTACGTCCAAAATAGCTAACTTTCACCAAATGCTTGTTTATAACTGAGAATTACAAAAGTAAGCGATTAAGTATCAATTCTCATATAAAATAATATAAAACAAGCGAATAACATAGGATAAATGATGCCAATAAAATGTACTTATTTGATATCATCAAATATCCCCCCACTTGAACTTTACTTGTCCTCAAGTAAACCTTAGATTTAAACTTATGAAAATGTATCCTAAATACAGCTTAGGATTTATTTTTATAGTTTTAAGCGCTCATTCGTTTTAATCATAATTGCACAATCAAACACCTCATGAAGTAGGAAAATGAAATCACTCAAATCACTCAACTAATCTATGTGGTAACATTTAAGCAATTCGCTCAATTGCTCGGCCGTGACGAATATTCTATCATAAGCTTGGCAAGGATACACATCACTAAAGCTAAAGAGTGACAAGTCTTGTTGGGAATTATATTTAGAGTTGATATTGACAAAATGTGAAAGATGAAGGACTAAAGAAGACAAAGGAGAATTCTTCAAAAAGCAAGAAGATACATGATATATTCTATATGTTAGGAAGATTTCTTTTATTCTTATCCCTTTGTAACCCTAATGTTTCTAGTATATAAAGAGACATAAAGGATCGATTATAGGTGTGTCAAAATGTAATATTTAGTAAAAAGTGTATGTGTACAGGTGTTTTATGGGAAAACGCCTAGGGTAGTTTGTATAAGCCTCAAGGATCTTATGATTCCTATTAGAGTGTAACCGTGCTACACTTGATCAAGTAGCATTGGGGCTAATTGTATTTGTTAGTGTTAGAGATGATGACGAGAAGAAACCTTTGTTCAATAATAATGATGTTCTTATTTATTCCTTTGCGTACATGTTAATCATTATTATTGTGTAATCCCTAAATGAGGTCTAAACAACCTCGAGCTAAACGATCTTCACAATTGGTATCAGAGTTGGTTGATTGATAAATGTATAAACAAGAAGCTGCATGAGGTACTATGATTACTGGTGTTTGTGGTGCGAGAGGAGTACGCTTATTCTTACTGAGGTTACTTGTTTTCACAAATATATCTAATCCTTTGTTAAAGTAACCCTACTTCACTACTCTTGTACAAGGTACTGCTGCATCGAATGCTTTGTACTGGGAATTAACTGTTTGTTTATTAGTACTGCTCTTCAACGCCAGTTAGTACTGCTCGCTCGCGAGTTTGTACTGCTCGTGTATTCACTTAGTACTGCCCAAGGATAACGTTAGTACTGTTGGTTTTCGATGTTTGTACTGCTTCGATGGATTGTGCTGTTTGAAAGGAAGCTTACTGAATTGACAAGGAAAGTCTTTTGGTGATTTTGGTCGCTATGCATTCTGAAGTATGGGATACATCATGGGACGATGCATTTTTAAATTCCTTTATTACGCATGTTGTTCTCATGGTACTGGTGGCGAAATTTTTGCATGATCACGGAGGATATAATATGTTAATGGGGCCGTGACCTTATTTGCATGTGATGATTGTTTCTTTTGTCGATATGCTGTTTGCATGTATTATAAAGTGAAGTTAATGGGTCGGTGATGGATTCTAGCTGATCATGCATATTGGACAGTGATGGTTATATGTGAAGAGGCAAATGTGTTATCAATTGGACGGTGCTTTTTGTTTCTTATCAACATGGGACGATGCTAAACTTGATTATACATAAGCGGCTTGATTATAATTCTATGCATGTGAAAGTTATTTTTTTGTTTGTGATTTCATGCTATATCGACACAGAAGCATTTATCAGTGATTAACATGTGATACACGAAGTGAGGGAAGGTACATGTTGTTGATTGTTGATTTGGAACATGGTAGTTCCAGCATACACGCAGGGGAAGAAACACGCACACAAGATGATGATTTGATTTTTGGATTTGGTCTTTATGTTCATGGCTCGTATTTATTTTCTTATTGGCGAAGTGGATTAGTTATTGCTTATTTGACGATGAAGTGGAATTTTTCAAGGTTGTGTTTTATTATATCTTAAGGTGGGTGTTACGCTTTAAAGATAACTTGTTTGTTCGTTCAAGAGGCTACGAATTGACAAACACTTGAAGGAGTTACGTTATTGTGCTCAATTATTATTGTCAAGGGATTGCGATCTCCTTATACGTTTGAAGTCATTTTTAGTACAAGATATAGGACACAAGGTTGGTTTATTCTACTTCAGCAGCGAATTGGTAATAGTTAGTTTTCTTCTTCAATACATCAAGGTTATACTACATCAAGGTGAAGGTTTTTCTACTGCTAATTGGTATTACTACTGCTGGTTTTGATTTCTATTGTTTCAAGTTCATTTTTAGTGCGGAAAACTTAATGGTGGGTAATTTGAGACATTGGAAAGATGGATTGGACGTGTAATATTGATTTGTGGTTGTGAAGATCAAGGTTGCTACAACTTTTGTCCCCTATTTGATGATGACAAAAAGGGGAAGAAGAAGATATTGAAGATTGCAGCTTGAAGATCCTTGATGATATGCATGGATTAAGGGGAAGATGACATCTTTCATACATGGTTTTGTCATATCAACTAGGGGAAGATTGTTGGGAATTATATTTAGAGTTGATATTGACAGAATGTGAAAGATGAAGGACTAAAGAAGACAAAGAGAATTCTTCTAAAAGTAAGAAGATACAGGATATATTCTATATGTTAGGAAGATTTCTTTTATTCTTATCCCTTTGTAACCCTAATGTTTCTAGTATATAAAGAGACATAAGGGATCGATTATAGGCGTGTCAAAATGTAATATTCAGTAAAAAGCGTGTGTGTACAGGTGTTTTATGGGAAAACACCTAGGGTAGTTTGTATAAGCCTCAAGGATCTTATGATTCCTGTTAGAGTGTAACCGTGCTACACTTGATCATGTAGCATTGGGGATGATTGTATTTGTTAGTATTAGAGATGATGACGAGAAGAAACCTTTGTTCAATAATAATGATGTTCTTATTTAATAACCCGAAATTTTTGAGTTATTAACTTTCTGTAAACCCGAAGCAATTGATTATGAATTTTAATCCAGTTATTTTATTTACCTTTGCATTCGAAATATTACTATATATGTATTTTTACTGAGAAATAACTAGTGAGATTTCAAAACGAACCCTGTGACAAAACTCACGTTCCATTTTCATTGGAACCGCACGCGTACCAACACCGTGATAGTATGGCATAAGTTTAATAGATCAAAACGAAGAATGTACAAAACAGATCATAAAAATAAATACGAACTCGGAAATAAAAACAAATAATTTATGACGACTCTAAAACTCTCGAGCTAGAGATATTTAAACGAAGCCAGATCCGACACAGTCTAGCGAGACCCGGGTATTTAAAAGCACAATATACACTCTACTAAACTTTTAACAATACTACTTTTCTCTTATCTTTGGTCAACGCCCCATTTCCCTATCATAACTTTGTTGCTGCTGCTACTTCTTCTTTCTTGTTCTTGTCGACCCTCAATCCAACCAAAAACACCATCACCTTTCTACTCCCACCTTTCCACCTTATCATATTCTCGGCAAAACACCATCCTCAAAAGCACCATCCTACCTTTATCTCATCACTTTTGCTGCTACCCTCGAAAACCCAAAACCGAACCATCTCTATCACACCATCGATTCTAGTCAACCATCAACCTTTGTCCTCTTCGAATTCACGGGTCTCCTTAAGATTTAAAATCACTAGTATAAAGATTAGACACCAATTTTGGAGGTTAGTTGTTCCACACACCGAAAGTGAAATGGAGCTTAACTCCATTTTCATCCATAAATCCTCACCTCCTGGACACTATTCGAATCACACCAACACTACAAACACACCAACATCTGAGAGGTTCTCAAAATCCGGGTTAAAGTGTGATTCGAATTGGAGAAGGAAGTGGGTTTTGGAGCTTTTGGATTCGGGTTAATTAGTGTCGACAACATCCCACAAGTTTCAGGTTAATTTTTATTTAAGATTGATTCATATATATATATTTTTTTATTTTCATTCGAGCCATATAAGTTGGAAATTTGGATTAGATATAAGCAAAACTAGGATCTTTGTGGTTAGGTTGATAAAATGTAAGTATAAGAATATATAATAAGTTGCGATTAATCGAAAGTGGTTTTGATTTATATAAGTCGAATTAGGCTTAAATGAGTATGGTTGATCTTTGATGAAGAGATAAATCAATATAGTTGTGTTACTATGAATGGATTGCGGTTTAAACGGGTCAAATTAGGTGTTGTTGTAAAACGGGTCGAATGGGAAGGTTTGTCTTGAAAAATCACGGGTTAGTTGCGGATTCGTTAAAAGGATAGCAGTTAAGAGTAGTCGAAACGTACGGCTTGTCGAATGGCATTAAGAGCTTAAAACAACAACTAGCGAGACTTATAAGTAATATTGAACCCGTAGAGTTTGTAGTCGAATTGCTCTTTTAATATCGTGAGATCGTCATCGAGTAGTTGCATAGTTCATAACAAGGCCTAGGTTCGACGTAGTAGCACTATCAACCCTTTCGCCAAAGTCTCGTTTGAGACAGTCGATTCTTTTAAAACTGCGAATGGTTGTTTTTGTTCCAAACTGAATTACCAAGCAAACCCCAAACTCAAAACAAAAGCAAACCTGCATGTTTTAAAAATGAATTTGGGTTTAAGGTTAACACTGGGCCGAAGCCCAGCAAATAAATAAAAAGTAGAGCCTTGGTTGATCCTAGAACCGGGCCAAGCCCACGAAGAATGTGGATTGTATTTAGGGCCGCAGCCCACTTTGCTTTAAATATAACTGTAAGGGTACGTTTGATATTAGGAATTAAAATGGGATGCCTTATTTTAAAAATATGTTAACACTTAATAAAACCCGAATTGACAACACGTCGAATGTTAGTTATTAGAATTGTGACAAAAACGAATAACCGAAACACTTAAAACTATTATACGTCAATAATAATTACGCCGTAAAGTAAATAGTTAACACATGCAACAATAACATGATCGTTTTGAAAATATATATAAACTATTTTACGTTCATCGAATCTTAAATCAAAAATGCAAACTAAATTATGCCATACTAATCTAGGTCACGCGTTGGAGTTACAACATACCATTTGACTCTATTGCATCACAGATTTCTACTACTACCAAGGTGAGTTCATAGTCCCACTTTTTCTATGTTTTCAAATCCCGTGGGGAGATACATGCTATAAATCTGAACACAAGTAAATTTCTGTTTGCTTCCCTGATTGATATTGCTAAGTTAATATTGCCTAAGTTACCACCCTACCAATGAAAAGTCCCTTATATCATGAACCATTAATCACTTGCGAGTGAACGCGAATTTTGTGAATAGATCTATTGGGAATTGACAACCCATTTGTACTAGCCGGATAGATAGCCATTGTGTTAGCCGGATTGATAGACAAATGCACTTTATTCGAATTATGAGTATGGCAAAACTCCTACGACAAGGGCATTTATTATTATTACCCCTACAAGTTAAGGTTTGCGTGTCATGAGGCTTAGGGCAATATTTGTTTATATATTACCCCGCATTATCATTGCTTTTCCACTACTATTTGACTTGTGTTCAAACTATTACAAATTAAACACTATGGATTCACTCAACCTTTGTGTTGACGTTTTAAGCATGTTTTATCTTAGGTATCTAACGAAGCTAATGGCACGGAGTGGAACAGGGCCCCCTTTGGACGATGTCCAAAAACAAATGTTTTCATTCATCTTAAACATTTTCATTTTGTACTTTTAAATATTATGATTCTGTTGTTGACAACTCTGATTTTAAATTGATGAATGATAACAAATTTTCACAAAAACGTCTCTTTCGAGTCGTTTTCTATAATTATGACTACGATCTAAGATGTAATACCCCAAATTAGACTTCCGCTGCTTCATTACGATTTTCGGGGTGTTACAGATTGGCATCAGAGCCATGGTTATAGAGAACCAAATGCTTTTTCAAAAACATTGGACTATAACCGTGATTTCTAAAAGGACCATTTTAAACCTTACCACCCTATGCCCTCTGTGCCAACACTTTGCTACACTTTTGCATTGAGATTTGCTTGGCAGATTATGCATGACAAACGAATTTTATCACTATAGAAAATAGCATCGAGATTTGCTTGGCAGATTATGCATGACAAATCAGTTTTATCACCTACGAATGTTATTATGATTAAGTGCATGTTAGTATTATTAATGACTTATATTATTATTATTGGGGTATTGCAGTATTATGTCACCTCCCATCATCATACTTTCTGACAGTGATGACGCACTACCAGCATCACCCTCTGTCCCCACTATCATTTTATCCGACTATGACACTGATAGCACCTTACCTGTTTTACCCACTGTTCCATCTGTTGTCCCATCTGGGGATGTATCTGGAGAGACGGAGCCCTTTGAGGAGGGTGAAGTCGCTTCAACACCAGTTATCACACCTACTATCCCACTTTCATCTTCACTTGCTTATGGTCCTTTGACTCTTGATCAGTACTATGAGTCACAGCAGTTTCTAGCTGCTGATGATTGTCCATCACCACCCCCACCCCGAGCTTTGACACCTCACCACCCCTCTGGATCAGAGGCCGATGACGAGTCATCTGAATCGGACTTATCTGATTCGACTGCATCTGTTCCACCACCACCCCCGCCTGCACCGGTCCGCCGGCGCAAGCGAGTTAGAGTCCTCCAGCCTTAGGAGCCAGCTCCTTTTAGGAAGAGGTTCAAGTACGGCCCTAACAGTTTCACCTATGTTTACACTGCTTGGAAACGAGTACGTACCCCACCAGCTCTAGTACCACCACCACCAGCTCTCATAGCTACACCACCAACCAGTTCTCCTGAGCCATCTCCATCAGTGCCACAGCCCCACTCTTATATGCTCCCGACTCTACCACCCTCGCCAGAGGATGCACCATCACCCATACCACCCCCTACTGTGTTTTACACCCAGACCACCACTGTTCCCTTGTCATCTCCTATCTCATCTCCTACTGTCTCACCCATTCGGGCTCAGAGTGTTCCCCTACCCTCTCCTGAGAGAGCACATCACGGGAGCCCTTCATCATCCGACCATTGTGTTCACAGGAGAGTCGATGCCCGTAGATGGTCATTTCTGTTGGAGTGCATTCGTCATTGGAGACTTCAGGAGGGAGCCCCTAGAGCTTCGGAGCTGGGGGAGTGTTCATCAGCTGTCCTCCCAGTCACAAGGGAGCCTATCCACCACACCATCCCGCTACTAGCTGCCCGACTGGCCCGACATGAGGATCGTCTTGATGAGTTGCTGAGTTTGATCGACGATATATCTCTCGAGCGAGTCGAGAACATTCAGGAGGAGGTCGAGAACCTCGTGGTGGGCAGGATAGCTATGGAGGAGGTATTTGATCTGTTTGGTACCCAGTTAGAGGAGGTTAGAGAGACCGTTGCTGAGTTTGGATATCGGATGGATACGCAGAGTCATGAGATACAGCAGCTGAGAGATATGGTAGCGATACAGCAGCAGATGATGGAGCATCAGACAGAGGCACTGGCCGTAGCCCACAGTACCATTCACACTCTCAGAGGTACGATTGGAGAGATACAGACTAGAGAGAGAGTTAGAGACCAGAGGATGGATGAGTTGACTGAGATAGTTAGAGGTTTACAGCACGGACCTGGAGATGCACCCGGCACTTCGTAGATTAGCCACGTATTGTTGTAGTAGTGACATCTTAACTTGCCCTGCGTGGCATTAATAATCTTGTATTGTATTGTTCTTTTGGAAACAATGTATCAAATTATTAAAACTCATGGTTGGTTATGATTACTATGTACCAATATTGATCTATGTTATGGTTGCTTTCTTCATTTATGTGTTGTGATTTTCTTTTATACATCACCATATTATTCCATGTGTGTTGTGATTGTATTCAGACATGTCGTGATGATTAATTATGATGATTTTGTTTATAAGGATGTTGTATGCTACTATTATGAGGACAATTATGACACCTCACTTGATTATATTAACCGTAAAACTTAAATATATGTTCTTGTGTCATTGATAGAACATGGCTACCCGCAACAGAACTACAGAAGCAGTCGCCGGATCGATCATGACTCCGGAGGAGATCCGCCGATTGATCACGGAAAGCATGACCGCTGCATTAATAGCTCAAGCTGCAGCCACGACTCCTACCGGCAGTGCAACAAGGCCCACTGCCAAGAGCGAGCCAGTTGCAACCCGCAAGTGCACGTACAAGGAGTTCATGAGTTGCAAACCGCCAACCTTTAAAGGTACTGAAGGAGTGACAGAG
Organism: Artemisia tridentata subsp. tridentata; assembly: GCA_021014915.2. NCBI lineage: Eukaryota > Viridiplantae > Streptophyta > Magnoliopsida > Asterales > Asteraceae > Artemisia > Artemisia tridentata. The sequence goes on from CP139508.1 coordinate 376,030,530, forward strand.
TTAGCTCGATGGTTTGAGCGTTCAGAGACTGTCTTTACAAGAAGTGGTTGTGCCGAAAATGACAAAGTCGCCTTTGCTACTGGCACTCTAGCAGATGATGCACTGTCGTGGTGGAACGCCACTGCTTATAAAATGGGTAATGATAGAGCTTACCAACTTCCTTGGGCTGAGTTTAAACAGAAGATGTTGAAGAAGTATTGTCCTCGCACCGAAATTCGAAAGATGGAAGATGAGTTTGACCGCTTGGTGGTAAAAGGATATGATCTTAGGGCTTATGATAGGAGATTCCAAGAGCTCTCCATACTATGCCCAACCAAGGTGCCGAATTTCGAGAAGACACTGGAAAGGTATGTTGAAGGATTACCCAGAAGCATAGAAGGAGATGTCACGGTGTCCAAACCACAGACACTGGAGGAAGCCATAGAGACTGCTAAGAAATTACTGGAAAGGGAAATCAGGCGTAATCAGGCTCAGGGAAGCAACGATCACAAAAGAAAATTTGATGATCGTAGAAACAATCACAGCAACAACAACTCTCACCATAACCAAAGCCACAACCGCAACAACACACAAGGCTATCAGCAAAACCGGAACCACCATCACAACCAACAGAATCGCCGGCAGGAAACTGCCAGGGCTTACATTGCCACACCTACTGGAACTGGGGGCTATGCTGGACCCGCTCCCATGTGCAACCGATGTAAGTTGCACCATCATGGACCCTGTTTCGCTAGATGTGGAAAGTGTCAGAAAACCGGCCACAAGACCCAAGACTGCAAGGCCACAGGAGCCAACCTGCAACCAGTGGCCGTAGTATGCCATGGATGTGGTAAGAAGGGGCACTACAAGAACCAGTGTCCGAATCAGGTTGCCAACCCTGTCAACAATGCTCGCGGGAGAGCATATGTGCTAGGAGATGGAAATGTCGAACAAGATCCCGATGTCGTGACGGGTACGTTTCCCCTTAATAACCACCTTGCTAAAGTTTTATTTGATTCTGGAGTCGACAAAAGTTTTGTATCTTCTTCATTTGCATCTCTACTTGATATTACCCCGACTAAATTGAACACCACCTACGAAATAGAACTAGCTGACGGCAAACTAGTAAAAACTAACACCGTAATCCGAAACTGCACCCTGCTTCTACTAAACCAACCGTTTGACATAGACCTCATGCCCATCCAGCTTGGTAGTTTCGACGTAGTCGTCGGCATGGATTGGTTATCCAAGAACCACGCTAGAATAATATGCGACGAGAAAGTTGTTCACATCCCATGTGAAGGAGAAACTTTAGTCGTCCGCGGAAAACGGAGTAAGACTCGACTAAGTATCATATCATGCTTCAAAACAATGAAGTATATCGAACGAGGATGTCTTGCATTTCTGGCACAAGTAACCGAGACGAAGTCGGAGGAGAAGCGACTAGAAGATGTATCGATAGTTAGAGATTTTCCTGAAGTATTTCCCGAAGACTTGCCTGGCCTCCCGCCAATCCGACAAGTAGAATTTCAGATCGAGCTAGTGCCAGGAGCAGCACCGATGGCACGAGCACCTTATAGGTTGGTACCGTCCGAGATGAAAGAACTGTCAGAGTAATTGCAAGAATTGTCAGATAAAGGATTCATACGCCCGAGTTCTTCGCCATGGGGAGCTCCGGTGCTGTTTGTCAAAAAGAAGGATGGATCCTTCTGAATGTGCATCGATTATCGCGAGTTGAACAAGCTCACCGTGAATAACCGATACCCACTGCCTAGAATCGATGACCTGTTCGACCAACTGCCAGGATCGAGTGTATACTCGATGATTGATTTAAGGTCAGGGTACCATTAGCTGAGAGTTAAGGAGGAAGATATACCGAAGACCGAGTTTCGTACACGATACGGGCACTACGAGTTCCAAGTGATGCCATTTGGACTGACGAACGCACCAGCCGTGTTCATGGACCTAATGAACTGAGTGTGCAAGCCATATTTGGACAAGTTCGTAATTGTGTTCATAGATGACATCCTCATCTACTCCCGTAGCAAGGAAGAACATGCGGAGCATTTGAGAACTATCCTAGGACTGCTCAAAAGAGAGAAACTGTATGCCAAATTTTCCAAGTGTGATTTTTGGATTGAGAAAGTGCAATTTCTGGGGCATGTCATCGACAGCAAAGGTATTCACGTGGACCCCGCAAAAATCTAAGCTGTTAAGAATTGGGCATCTCCTGCAAACCCCACGGAGATACGTCAATTTTTAGGTCTTGCTGGGTACTACCGGAGATTCATCGAGGGTTTCTCTAAGATCGCCAAACCTTTGACGGAATTGACACAAAAGAAGAAGAAGTTTGACTGGGGAGAGGAGCAAGAGACGTCATTCCAACTGTTGAAACAAAAGCTTTGCGAAGCTCCGATCTTAGCACTACCTGAAGGAAGTGAAGACTTCGAGGCGTATTGCGATGCATCGTGCCAAGGCTTGGGAGCCGTATTAATGCAAAGGAGTAAGGTTATCGCATATGCTTCCCGACAGCTCAAAACCCACGAAAAGAACTACACGACCCACGATCTTGAGTTAGGGGCAGTAGTGTTCGCTCTTAAGATGTGGAGACACTATTTGTATGGCACCAAGTGCAAGGTGTTTACAGATCACAAGAGCCTTCAACACATACTAGATCAGAAGGAGCTGAACATGCGACAACGCCGATGGTTGGAGTTACTCAGTGATTATGATTGTGAGATTCGTTATCATCCCGGAAAGGCAAACGTAGTGGCTGATGCCTTAAGTCGAAAGGAACGAATCAAACCCCTTAGAGTTCGATCTTTGGGAATTACAGTTAGGTCACCACTCCCAGCCAAAATTTTAGAAGCTCAGGCCGGAGCCCTAAAGGAAGAAAACCGACCGAATGAGAAGATTCATAGGATGCCGGAAATCGAGAACGGTTTTGTGAGAAAACAAGATGGGACGTTGTGTTTCGGTGACAGAGCGTGGATTCCACTTCACGGAGGACTGCGCGATCTCATCATGCACGAATCCCATAAGTCGAAATATTCCATTCATCCGGGGGCTGATAAGATGTATCAGGATCTCAAGAAGTTGTATTGGTGGCCAAACATGAAAGCTGACATCGCTGTGTATGTCGGAAAATGTTTGACCTGTGCTAGAGTAAAAGCCGAACACCAAAGGCCGTCTGGAATGTTGACACATCCCGAAATTCCAACATGGAAGTGGGAAAGGATCACAATGGACTTTATCACCAAGCTACCTAAGACGTCAGACGGGCTTGACACCATTTGGGTTATTGTTGATCGCCGCACTAAATCCGCACACTTCTTGGCAATAAAAGAAACCGACGACATGAATAGCCTTGCACGGTTATATTTAAAGGAAATAGTCTCACGGCATGGAGTGCCGGTTTCCATCATCTTCGACCGAGATAGTCGTTTTACATCAAACTTCTGGCGGTCGTTGCAGAAGGCTTTGAATACACAGTTAGATATGAGTACCGCCTACCACCCGCAGACTGATGGTCAGAGTGAGAGGACTATCCAAACCTTGGAAGACATGCTGCGAGCATGTGTGATCGATTTCGGGAAAGGTTGGGATAAGCACTTACCATTAGCAGAGTTTTCTTACAACAACAGTTACCATGCTAGCATCAAGGCAGCACCCTTTGAGGCACTTTATGGTCGGAAGTGCCGATCACCGGTCTGTTGGGCAGATGTTGGAGATGTTCAGCTCACAGGACCCGAGCTTATCCACGAAACAACTGAGAAAATTTTCAGATTAAGCAACGCTTGCAAGCTGCCCGTGACCGACAAAAGAGCTATGCCGATGTGAGACGAAAACCCGTGGAGTTTCAAGTTGGGGATAGAGTCATGTTGAAGGTATCCCCTTGGAAAGGAATGATCAGATTTGGGAAGCGTGGAAAGTTAAATCCTAGATACGTTGGACCATTCAAGATCCTAGAAAGGGTTGGTCCAGTAGCGTACAAACTTGAACTCCCTGAGGAGCTCAGTAGAGTACACAATACCTTTCACGTATCAAACCTGAAAAAGTGTTTATCAGATGAAACCCTTATCATTCCGTTCAAAGAACTTCGGCTTGACGAGAAGCTCAATTTTATAGAGGAACCAGTAGAAATTATGGACCGAGATGTGAAACAACTAAAACTAAGCCGCATTCCCATTGTCAAAGTTCGATGGAACCCAAATAGAGGACCAGAGTTCACGTGGGAACGTGAAGACCGAATTCGTGCCAAATATCCACACCTTTTTCCCGAGCCAACACCAACCACTACCACGGACTAAGAATTTCGGGACGGAATTCAGAATTAGGAGTAGGTACTGTAATAACCCGAAATTTTCGAGTTATTAACTTTCTGTAAACCCGAAGCAATTGATTATGAATTTTAATCCAGTTATTTTATTTACCTTTGCATTCGAAATATTACTATATATGTATTTTTACTGAGAAATAACTAGTGAGATTTCAAAATGAACCCTGTGACAAAACTCACATTCCATTTTCACTGGAACCGCACGCGTACCGACACCATGATAGTATGGCATAAGTTTAATAGATCAAAACGAAGAATGTACAAAACAGATCATAAAAATAAATACGAACTCGGAAATAAAAACAAATAATTTATGACGACTCTAAAACTCTCGAGCTAGAGATATTTAAACGAAGCCAGATCCGACACAGTCTAGCGAGACCCGGGTATTTAAAAGCACAATATACACTCTACTAAACTTTTAACAATACTACTTTTCTCTTATCTTTGGTCAACGCCCCATTTCCCTATCATAACTTTGTTGTTGCTGCTACTTCTTCTTTCTTGTTCTTGTCGACCCTCAATCCAACCAAAAACACCATCACCTTTCTACTCCCACCTTTCCACCTTATCATATTCTCGGCAAAACACCATCCTCAAAAGCACCATCCTACCTTTATCTCATCACTTTTGCTGCTACCCTCGAAAACCCAAAACCGAACCATCTCTATCACACCATCGATTCTAGTCAACCATCAACCTTTGTCCTCTTCGAATTCACGGGTCTCCTTAAGATTTAAAATCACTAGTATAAAGATTAGACACCAATTTGGGAGGTTAGTTGTTCCACACACCGAAAGTGAAATGGAGCTTAACTCCATTTTCATCCATAAATCCTCACCTCCTGGACACCATTCGAATCACACCAACACTACAAACACACCAACAACTGAGAGGTTCTCAAAATCCGGGTTAAAGTGTGATTCGAATTGGAGAAGGAAGTGGGTTTTGGAGCTTTTGGATTCGGGTTAATTAGTGTCGACGACATCCCACAAGTTTCAGGTTAATTTTTATTTAAGTTTGATTCATATATATATATATTTTTTTATTTTCATTCGAGCCATATAAGTTGGAAATTTGGATTAGATATAAGCAAAACTAGGATCTTTGTGGTTAGGTTGATAAAATATAAGTATAAGAATATATAATAAGTTGCGATTAATCGAAAGTGGTTTTGATTTATATAAGTCGAATTAGGCTTAAATGAGTATGGTTGATCTTTGATGAAGAGATAAATCAATATAGTTGTATTACTATGAATGGATTGCGGTTTAAACGGGTCAAATTAGGTGTTGTTGTAAAACGGGTCGAATGGGAAGGTTTGTCTTGAAAAATCACGGGTTAGTTGCGGATTCGTTAAAAGGATAGCAGTTAAGAGTAGTCGAAACGTACGGCTTGTCGAATGGCATTAAGAGCTTAAAACAACAACTAGCGAGACTTATAAGTAATATTGAACCCGTAGAGTTTGTAGTCGAATTGCTCTTTTAATATCGTGAGATCGTCATCGAGTAGTTGCGTAGTTCATAACAAGGCCTAGGTTCGACGTAGTAGCACTATCAACCCTTTCGCCAAAGTCTCGTTTGAGACAGTCGATTCTTTTAAAACTGCGAATGGTTGTTTTTGTTCCAAACTGAATTACCGGGAAAACCCCAATCTCAAAACAAAAGCAAACCTGCATGTTTTAAAAATGAATTTGGGTTTAAGGCTAACACTGGGCCGAAGCCCAACAAATAAATAAAAAGTGGAGCCTTGGTTGATCCTAGAACCGGGCCAAGCCCACGAAGAATGTGGATTGTATTTAGGGCCGCAGCCCACTTTGCTTTAAATATAACTGTAAGGGTACGTTTGATATTAGGAATTAAAATGGGATGCCTTATTTTAAAAATATGTTAACACTTAATAAAACCCGAACTGACAACACGTCGAATGTTAGTTATTAGAATTGTGACAAAAACGAATAACCGAAACACTAAAAACTATTATACGTCAATAATAATTACGCCGTAAAGTAAATAGTTAACACATGCAACAATAACATTTTCGTTTTGAAAATATATATAAACTATTTTACGTTCATCGAATCTTAAATCAAAAATGCAAACTAAATTATGCCATACTAATCTAGGTCACGCGTTGGAGTTACAACACACCATTTGACTCTATTGCATCACAGATTTCTACTACTACCAAGGTGAGTTCATAGTCCCACTTTTACTATATTTTCAAATCCCGTGGGGAGATACATGCTATAAATCTGAACACAAGTAATTTTCTGTTTGCTTCCCTGATTGATATTGCTAAGTTAATATTGCCTAAGTTACCACCCTGCCAATGAAAAGTCCCTTATATCATGAACCATTAATCACTTGCGAGTGAACGCGAATTTTGTGAATAGATCTATTGGGAATTGACAACCCATTTGTACTAGCCGGATAGATAGCCATTGTGCTAGCCGGATTGATAGACAAATGCACTTTATTCGAATTATGAGTATGGAAAAACTCCTACGACAAGGGCATTTATTATTATTACCCCTACAAGTTAAGGTTTGCGTGTCATGAGGCTTAGGGCAATATTTGTTTATATATTCCCCCGCATTATCATTGCTTTTCCACTACTATTTGACTTGTGTTCAAACTATTACAAATTAAACACTATGGATTCACTCAACCTTTGTGTTGACGTTTTAAGCATGTTTTATCTCAGGTATCTAACGAAGCTAATGGCACGGAGTGGAACAGGGCCCCCTTTGGACGATGTCCAAAAACAAATGTTTTCATTCATCTTAAAGATTTTCATTTTGTACTTTTAAATATTATGATTCTGTTGTTGACAACTCTGATTTTAAATTGATGAATGATAACAAATTTTCACAAAAACGTCTCTTTCGAGTCGTTTTCTATAATTATGACTATGATCTAAGATGTAATACCCCAAATTAGGCTTCCGCTGCTTCATTACGATTTTCGGGGTGTTACAAACCTTTGTTCAATAATAATGATGTTCTTATTTATTCCTCTGCGTACATGTTAATCATTATTATTGTGTAATCCCTAGATGAGGTCTAAACAAACTCGAGCTAAACGATCTTCACAAGTCTAAAGCGTTAAATTGGGTTATGATAAGGCTTAAGGGTTAAACCTAGGTTTGTTTAAACGTCTCCACACAAACTTAGTAGATAGCTAGCACGAGCCCTCGATTCCTCAAACAACGGATGGTCACTAGTGTGTATCCTAGTTCGCTGGCGCGTTATTTTCATAACGGATAGTCACCAAGACATACTCTAGATCGCTGACGTGTCGTTCGATTAGTCTAAAACTCGAATGGTCACTACCATATTCATGCTTTTGACATTCTCACTTAGGCGTTACCATAATCGGATGCTTGAAAGCTAACAAAGAATTTAGTAACTTGGTAAAAGGGTAAGGATAACAATTGGGAAATAATTGGTGTTAAATAAAATAAACAAAACAAATAGATTAAGTCCTAACAAGTGTGGTTAATCATTTCCCAACCATCCCATGAATAAGACACAAATCATACACTAACTCACACTTTAACACGGAATGTTGGGAATTAAATATTTTGAAGTTTAAGTATCGGGAAAATCTCTCAAGTGATTAAATCTGGTAGCAGTAGAATTAAGTCTGGTGAGTTCCAAAGTTAAGTCTGCTGGTTATCTGCTGGTTAAGTCTGGTCATTGAAGTTAAGTCTGGTGGTTAAGTCAAGTGTTAATTCTAGTGACTATCAGAGTTAAGTCTGCTTTGTGAAGATATTAAGTCTGGTTTACTAAAAGTCAATAATACACGGTAGATAATATCTTACCCCATGTGCTCAGTCTTTATCTTATACTCACAGAACAAGTTGTAAACATAGATACATGTTGTATCTTAGTTACTGACACACATAAGATAAGCTAGCAAGTTGTTTGATAAGACTTAACATTATTGTAAAGATCTTTCTTATGTTATAAAAGAAAGATCTTAGACTAGAGATATAAGTGTGTTAAACTTATAGTGCAAAATATATATCTCTCAAGAACATAGAACAAAAACATATATCATAAGATATAAAAACATAAGATTCAAGGTTGTAACCCTAGTGATAACTCAAGATCACTCGTATTATTATCTGTTAGGAAATTAAGCTATAGCAGTTAGTACGGTTGAAAAGAAAGTTAGTACTGCTGAAGAGTTTTGAAGACATAAGCAGTTAGTACTATTTCTATGAAGAAGTTAGTACGGTTTATGTTTTGTGTAAGATAATTATAAAAAAGATATTGTGTATATCTTATACGATTAGGTTGATAGTTATCTTGTACAGGAATCCTTAGTCTATAAAAGGATTGCCTAGATTAAAGTTTTGGTATGATTGTTTTAGTATTGTTTTGTTAAGATTCAAGGTTGTAAACCCTAGTGATAGGAGATCACTCGTATTATTCATTAATAATATTGAATCGTTAAAGTTGAAGTATATTGTGTTCATTGTTCATTCTTTATTGATTCGTTAATACAAAACACAAACAAACAAATCTTCTAAGTGCTAGCTAGTAAATTCCGTGTGCTAGACTAGACATCATTCAAAGTATTCATCGAACACAAGGAGTGTGTGTAGATCCGGTCAAGTGGTATCAGAGACAGGTTACTGATACTTTGGTTTAGAAGATCTAGACGAATTTGTTCAAGAAAAGATGGACATGGAGACAACAACAAGTCAGACTAATATTGCTGCTAAGCTTCCAATGCTTAAACCCAATGAGTTCGATATGTGGCGATTAAGAATTGAACAGTTCTTTCAAGTTCAAGATTATACTCTCTGGGAGATTATTGAGGATGGGAATTCGTACAAACCTGCAACTACAACAACCGTTGTTGAGGGTGTCACTGAAACTAAGTTGCAAACTAAGCCAACCACTACTAAAGAGAAGGCACAACACAAGAATGATGTTAAGGAGAGAAGTTTGCTTCTGATGACTATTCCCAATGATCAGTTGTTAAATTTTAGCAAGTTTAAGTGTGCTAAAACCCTTTTTGAAGCTATTGTTGCAAGATATGGTGGGAACGAAGCCACCAAGAAATCTCAGAAGACACTTCTCAAGCAACAGTTTGAGAATTTTTCAGCAACAAGCAACGAGTCACTAGATCATATGTTTAATAGACTTCAAAAACTAGTGAGTCAATTGGCTATTCTAGGAATTGAGATGCCTCAGGAAGATCTCAACTCCAAATTTCTGAGAAGTCTACCAGCTGAATGGGCTATGCATGTGGTTGTATGGAAAAACAAGCCTGATATAGATTCCATGAGCTTAATGGATCTCTATAGCAACTTCAAGATAGTTGAACATGATATTAAGAAGTCTGCTGGATCAAGCTCAAGCTCAGGGAATTTGGCCTTTGTATCAACTCCCAGTACCTCAAGTCCAGATGAAGAAGTTCAAGTGACTGGAGCAGTTGGTACTGCTAGTTCCAATATTGGTACTGCTAGCACTTCAAGCAGTACTAGTGGACTCTTGGATGAGAATACTTATTGTGCTTTCTTGACTACTCAGCACAATGGAAGTATGTTGACTCATTCAGATCTTCAAGAGATTGATGAAGATGATATTGAAGAGATGGATATCAAGTGGCAGCTCTCTCTTCTCAGCTTGAGAGCTAAGAGATTCTTGAAGAAGACTGGCAAGAAGATTGTCATAAACAGAAATGATGTTGCAGGGTATGACAAGTCCAAGATTGAGTTTTTCAATTGCCACAAGAAAGGTCATTATTCAAGGGAGTGCAGATTGCCAAGCCAACAAGATGGAAAGAGCAGAGGATATGGAAACAAGTCAAGGGTTTTGGAGGTTACTGATTCAAGCTCAAAATCCATGGTTGCCATTGATGGCTTAGGGTTTGACTGGAGCTACATTGCAGAGGAGGAAGCAGAAGCATCTACAGAGATTGCTCTCATGGCATTTTCAGACTCGGAGGTACAAGTTTCTAAATGTTCTAAATCTTGTGAAGCTTTAAAAGATCTAGAAACTCTTAAGAAAAGATATGAGGATCAGAGAAAAGAGCTAACCGAAACTGCTATTAACTTAGCAAATCATAAGAGGGCTTTAGCTGTGTTAGATGAACAAATTGTTCATTATAAAAGTAATGAGTCAAAGTTTTCTGATGATATGATTATTGTTAAGAGAGACTTAATGTTTAGAGAGAACGAAATTAGTGTGTTGAAACATGAGCTAGAACAGATTAAAAAAGCAAAGGAGAACATTGATGAACTCAAATAAGTACATTTTATTATCATCATTTATCATATTTATTTGACTTGTTTTATTATATTATCTATGAGAATCGATACATTAATGTTTACTTTAGTAATTCTCAGGTAAAAACAAGCATTATGTGAAACTTGGCGATTTTGGACTAATTATGGAGCAAAACAAGCAAGATGTCAAAAGCCTACTGAAATCCAGAAGATCAAGCTCGTTCTACTCCAGATACGCCGCAATATACTTCTAACATACGGCGTATCACTATCAAGATTTCACAAGTTACAATCCAAGACAGCTAAAGTACATGCGCCGCATACAAAGATCAAGTTACGCCGCATCTGAAGACGGTGTACGAATATTCCTGAATATATTAATCTTGGACCCCACGCGAAGTTAAGTCAATGCGCCGCATCTATCAACTCAATGCGCCGCATCGAACCCTAGAGCCGAATTCAGACGACCAAGCAGCACAAGACACACCTCAAACGAAGATACAAGAGCTGTAAGAAGGTCCTGCATGTATTCAATTCATTAAGTAGTTTTGTTTTATTGTATTAGTACACTTTAATTCATCAGGATTGATGGGCTTGTGTCATGTGACTACGGAAGATCATGCACTCCCCTTAATATTGCTTTCCCATTAATTAAAGTTTATATGTTGATGTCTTTGGTGACTTTTATTAGTGCATTGATAACCTCTGTGTCTAGCTGAGTCTTGCTTGGGTCGCCATGCCCCTTCCTCGCCTATTTGTTTTAGCGTCTCTTGAATAAATAGGATAGACATAAGTAATCATTAAGGGTTTACTCGCCGATAAGATTAGAGCCAACGAGAAAGGTTTAATTATATACACTTCATATAAAACTAGCAATAAAACAAGTGACAAGCTACTTAATTATCAGGACAGGTCTTCTTATTGTCTCAAGTATCTATCTGTGTACGTGTGTGCTAATCGCTGATTCGTGCTCACTAGTTTAGTTTTCTATTTAATCATAACCAAACCGTGCCAGTCTCTCAGGCTGAAACCCCCTTGCGTTAGATTAGGTTGTATAGCTAACTTAAGATATTAAAATACTGATTAGAATAACTAGATAATATGTTCCACTCTTAGTGATTGACACTCTACTTACCATTATATTCATACTGACCGGGTACACTGCTCGTTAAGTGTGTGTGTTATTGATAAGTCGGCTAAATATAAATTTAAAACTTGAGTAGGCATTAATACTGCTAAACCGCAACGACACATCACGCTCCATCAAGTTTTTGGCGCCGCTGCTGGGGAGTGAATTGTTATTATCTGTTAATTTGATTAGTATTTTAATTAGGTTTTTCTTTTTAGTTTATTTTTAGATTCTAACCACTAACCCTGTTATTATATTAGATAGATTGCATTCATTGTATAATTTGCATATTTTCTGTTTTTGTGTGTTTTTATTTTCTGTAATTCTTGTTTCTTTTTTGTTTGATTTTATTTTTTGTTTTTCTTTTCTGTATTTTTCTGCATTCTGCTATCGTTGTATTGTGCTGATACAAATGATACGGCGCATTTGTTTTAACAGATACGGCGTATTGCGTTTAATTTTTATAAAATACAACGCGTTTAATAAATTCAAGTACGACGCATCTTTCCCCAAGATACGGCGTATTCTGTTTTTTATAAGAAATTTTTCTAAACTCTGACGCCATACGACGCATCTGTTTTAACAGATGTAACACCCCCAAAATCTGGTTTAGCGGAAGCATACATGTTTGGGTGCTACTAAATTGATATCACAACACAAAGTATAAAGATTGGTTTTATCTCAACCATTTAAAAATAGATTTCATATTCAAAAGAGATTTGTTTACAACATTTCAAAAACCATGTGGAAATATAAGCCCATAAAAGATTTCAAGTGGTCTCGAATATATCAGAGTCTTCTATGACCATGCCATGCCATGCCAAAAGCCTTGAGCAGTGTGCTATTGCTTAATACCTGAAAATACATGCTAAAAAGTGTCAACACGAGGTTGGTGAGTTCATAGGTTTATGAAAAGGCAGTAAAGATATCGTGAGTTCAATAAGAGTTTTGTGACCATTGTGTCGCTCACAATGTCATAAAAATATAGTTTACCTCATAACAAGATTATAGTTGTGTACCAAGAGTAGGGCATGTAACCCAAATAAAATAGTTTATTACGCTAGTAGTTGGACCATGAGTTTGGTATATGAACATCGCAACCCATGCGAAGTCATATAAAATATAGTCTATTACGTAAGCACTAAGTCATGCAACCGAAGCTATAACAGTGTGCATGCATCTAGAAGCATGTTAAATATTAAAGGCCCAGCAAGTGTGTATCCCAGACACTTGCAGTTTCGACATGGTATACGTTCGTTTGCCTATCCGGTCAACCCGAACGGGGACGTTACTCCCAATAGATCTATTTATAACATTCGCGCTTCCCAGCAGGAATTAACGGTTCATGAGTTGGGCAATTTGGGACATAACAGGGCTTAGGCTAATCTACGTAATAGCATAAAAAAAAATAATTTGGTCCATAAAAGTTTTGCATGTTTCTCACCCCAGTTGTAAAACAAGTTCAAATAGTGTGGGGTTACATATCAATCAATATCATAATACCTTCAAATAACCAATTCAAATAATGGATCAATAGTCAAATATTGAGTAAACAATTCACAAATTTTAAATAACAGTCAGTGAGTATGTTTAAAATGAGCATGTATTCTCCCCCAAAACAGTTAGAAAATTTGTAAAAGTAGGGGTTATGAACTCACCTGTTGCGATAGCAACAATGGAAAAAGTGGATTCACTGAAATGTAAATTCATTTGAGATTTCGGAACTAGCTTCTCACACGACCTGAATAACAATAATGTTTGAGAATTCGTCTCAGCACGAATAACGAATGCGATATGAGGAATCGTATGACGATTTGATCGGTGATGTGCGTGTGATATGCTTAAGATGTTTAAAGACTTGTTTTTATCATGTTTATATGTTATCGTTTCAAGAATCAACGTTTCCTTGGTTTTCGTTGATTTATAATGTTAAGTTAACCGTTAAATGGTCGTTAAATAATTAAACGTTGAAACAAATGAAACAATGCACGTGATACGAACGAAGTGACGAAATTTATGAATTGGATTTAGAATATCACATGTTACTGGTCAGACCTTGTATTTCCACAGAACTTACATTTTAAACCCTAACCGTATTTGCGTTACATCGTTAGTCCTCGGTTATGTAAAAGTTACGTTTTTGACCCATAATTTACCCAAATGACAAAATGAGTTTTCACTTTAATATAAAAATCATCTTCCTTCCTAATGATTCTATTTTGACAGGTTCAGCCCTTAGTTTTTCCGGTTTGGCAGAAATGGCCCCTCGGGGTGAAGATCTTTGCATTTTTAGTCCAAAGTACATAAAAATGTGGTGAAAAATTCTACAAAAATTTCCGTAGCTTATTGAAGCTTATTAAAGCTTAAGTCAACTACTTTTTCCAGAAAACAACTTATTTTTAGCTTAATGGGCTTATTAACGTGGCATTTAAAGGCCCGTTAAGATGTTTTGAGGCGAGGGCATGAATACTCTTTTGGGCCTGAGTTTGGGTCATTTTTGTGATTCTAAAAATGTTTAGATTGGGCCCATTGGGCTGTTCTATCGCAAAAACTTAATGGGCTTAAATTAAGTCCAATCGAAAATAATAAAAATTTTCTGGAAAAATAATAGAACTAGGGACTAGCGATGGCAGTTTGAAATGGTGGATTTTAGATGACGGGTTCAAGTTGCTTTTGAATACTCAAAAGGTAAAAAGTGTAGTATCTTAGGTCGTTAATGAGGTGGTGCAAAAATAATGGGGTGTTATGTTTACGAATTTAAAGATATAGCACGAGTTCTTGGCCTAGTCGCTTGTTTTTAAAACTGAAAAGCTATAAAATATTCTAAGTCTTGAAAATTAGTCGAGTAGCCTTTACTTAGGCTGAATTAAAGGGCTTTTTATAGTTTTTCATGAAAAGCTCAAAACATGAAAAATAAAGTATGTCAGGTTGAGGATCGAATTGAACAAAAATATACGTGGGTTACTTTTACAATTTCGAAATTACAAGGTCATTAATAGGGCGAGTTAGGCTGATTTTCTAAGTTAAAAGACTTGGAAAATTTTCTTAAGTCATTTTGATATAAGCTTATACGTGACTTTTGCTAAGATAAAAAGGGTCTCGTTTTTGTTTGATCCGAATGCGTGAGTTGACTGTGAATGTTCATATGTGATATTTGGCATCTCGAAAATTGGGTGGAGTATGGTTCGAACTCAGAAAAAGAAACGTGTACGTGAACTATAGTCAAGAATTCATACGACCGAATCAAGTATTTACGTTACGAATTAAATGAGATATGTTTCAAAATGAATTGGAAATCAAAACGAGAGGACTTACAACACCACGTAGGTGGGCAGAAACTTTGTAGAAGAGGAATAGGATGGTTGGAAAGTCTTGTGCTTGCTTGAAAACTTGAAACCCGATTCCAAAATAAATCTCCACGCCATGCACTATGGATCGAATGGTTTTATGACTTGTTGTTTCTGGTCTTTGTGGTGTCGGTAAATGAACTTAGGATAAAAGGGAAATGTGTTGTGAATGTTTGAGATGGATGAGAATGAAGAGTGCATGATACTCGATACCTATACAATCGAAAGTTTCCTTTGTGAATTTAATAAGTTGAGTGGTATAAGAGCAGGAGGCAAGAACTGACTTTCACATGCCATAGAGTATAAAAATAGTTGAGTTTGCTATTATGAGTGGGCCAGTTGATTTAACAATTCAAAAGGTGATAGATATGTTTCAATGTGTACGTATATAAGGGAAAGAGGCGTGCATGGTTCCAGTATACATGTGGATAATAAAAAAAATGTATGAGTGGTTGGTATAGTGACTCACATGCATAATTGTGAGTATTCA
The DNA here is from genome assembly GCA_021014915.2 of Artemisia tridentata subsp. tridentata. NCBI lineage: Eukaryota > Viridiplantae > Streptophyta > Magnoliopsida > Asterales > Asteraceae > Artemisia > Artemisia tridentata. Next base: position 376,046,060 of record CP139508.1, read on the forward strand.
CATCAATATTCTGTGGGCATAGTGACAGTAGCAATTTGTTCAGCTGAAATTTCTCTTGTTGTAGTATGTTTTTGGGAAAAGTATTGAGATGACATCCGTGATACGTGGGTTGGTCAAGATTTATATGGGATTTTATGGGTTGTCGACATACTTACTTGTTATTCCTCCTCGTGACATAATTCCAATATGATAAAACTTCATCTAGTATTCTCGTTTAAGGGTTCAAAGATTACAGAAATATGTTACGATCGGTGTCAAATTGTTTTGGATGTTTTGTGGCAAGTTATCGAACTCGATTAAGTGACTTTGGCCAAACACTTTGGCACAACTTCGAGGGTCAAACGTTGGAGTTGCGAGGTGATATCTGGCATGTCAACACTTAGCTAGGTCATGGATCAAGAGGCAAAAGAAATGCGTGCTTTGTTTGTAAAAATAACGTGATATCGCGCCTTAAAGTTGGGGCAGTGGGATCTTGGTTTACAAGAATTATCAAATTGCAAAAAGGTGCTTGACAGCCAAAAGCTTTGGCTTTATTTCGCATATCAAAAGTTGATGCCATAGGGTGATATTTGACATATCAAAACTTGGCCAGGTTGTTTATCGAGTGACAAAAAGAATCGCATGCATTGCTCGTAAAAATAGAGAGATATCGAGGTCCAAAGTTGGGGTTGTGGGATCGAGTAGCCAAAAGAAAGGAATAAACATTATGAATGGAAGTTGGGCTGGGTTGTTTTGGGCCGATGAACAGTAGGTCTGGTTGATTTGTTTTGTTAAAATTTTTGTTTTTATAGTTTTGTGATTTCGCGATTCGTGTGTAATTTCGTTCCGTGTTTTCGTCACATATTTGTTTTTGAGTTATTTTTGAATAATAACTATTCGTTACGAGATAACCTCTCGTTTTCACAAGTCGGAAAATAATTTAAATACGTGCATTTCGATCATTAATTATTGTTTAACAAATGGAAAATTTGCCATTTGTTACAGTCTCCCAGCCTTATTTGAATGTCGTCCCGACATTCAGCTCAGGTTATCAGTTGGGAGTGTCTTTTTGAAAGGTTCAGCCAATTTGGCAAGTTTAGTCTCTTCGCCCAATATTTATCCATGACTCTTCAATTTTTGGATTATGCCCATGTTCAGCCCCTCGCTTACTATAAAAGGGCAAGAATTTTCATTTTATTACATAAAAACACACACACCTCCTCCATTATTACTCTCTCTTTCTCTCTCCGCCTTTTCTTCCCCAATTAAATCCGGCCACCGAGAAAATTTTCCGGCCACCCCCGGCGAACCTTTTATTATTCCAAAGGTTACATCGAGTCACCCCGTCTTCGACCTTACCACTTGCTAGCTACAACTATTATTGTAGCTCCACCCCTTATTGCTATCGCCACCGCGAGTCGCCACCCTTAAAATGCCGCATTTCATTACCACTATTGCGATTGTTTATGTTGTGGTGGTGGCTATTTATTTAGCTTACGCCCCGGAAGAAGAGTTCGCACTCTTGTTTGGGATTTTAATGTTTGTCGTCCCATTGGTGGTTCTCGCCCTTTGGGTGGACAAGATTTGGGGGTAATAGTATTGTGTTAGGCTAAGTATTTGTTGTTTTGCTAATGAATGTGTAATAAGACTTGTTTGTTTTTATCTTACAGTGTGCTCAAGAGGTTACATCCCGCATTGGCTCTTGCTCTTGTGATTTTAGCGGGGATTTTTGTTGACTTGGCGAGTCAGCCAATCGGTGATTCTGCACCTTATCTAGTGATTTTTGTAATAGTAGTATTACCGATGCTGATTATATCGTTATGTATGAATTTTGGTTGGTCTCAATAAAAATTTCCGTTTTCCATATGTGTTTGTGATTCTCGGATTCGTACACGGGTTTGATTGTAATGGAGACAAATTTGTGATACGTGATAGTAAAATCTTAAGAGTAGGGATTCAATTCCTTACACATTAGCGTCACGGGTTTAGAGAGCACGCAAACTGATGTTTAAAGTCTTTGAGAAAATGAGTGCAATGTTTCCCCAAAATATATGTATGGAAGATTTTATCGTCCCTAAGTATGTATTGAATAATGTTGACCTTGAACTAGAAGGTTTGTCATCCTTGTTGCGTTATTTAAGGAAGAGCGTTACAAGTCGATAAACGTCTCCGGCTTGTGAAAAATCCAATTTCGGATTTCTTCTTGAGATATTCCAGCATAGGAAAATCTTATTGATGTCAAGAGTGTTCCGAACTTTTGGAATTGCAAATTTTTAGAGAAAGGAAGATTGTACTCAAAGACTTTGGCTGAAGATTTGTCTATACATTTTCTATAGTATGCGTCTGCATAGAAAACCTCATGAGAATGAGGAGAATACTATTGAAAACGAGTAGAATACTATTGATACCAATATTTGGTATCCCCAATTTCGTGATACGCATAAACAAAGGATTTCAAGTGTTAGGGTCATATAAATTTCGAAAGAGATGAACTTATTGTGGTTTATGTGAAAATTACTATTCCCATAGTCAACATGACTTGAGAAAATCTCATTTTCGTATGAAGTTTGTTATTCTATCGCGTTTTGAAAATAAAGTGGTTCATAACTTTTTGAAAATCAAAAATCAATGGGGGTAATCTACCCGTCAAACAAAGAGTTTGTAAGTAATAGATTTTTAATAATGAGGGTTTCGGTTGATAACTTGACTATCATATGATCGGGTAATTGGGAAAGACTTGTCACACATGATTCTTTGGTAAGGCTTAATCGAGATGTGTGAAAATATTGATAGGTTGTTAAGAAAATAACACGGAAAACGATCCAAAGTAATTTAGCACGAGTTAGTTGAATTCGAATTATAGTTTAAGTTCTGGGCCCGAATATTGTTGGGCTCAAGTTTTTGATTAAGGCCCAATGTCAAAACAATGGTGCGTTAGGTTACTGTAGCCATGGACTGAGGCCCAAACGTTTCAAGGGTAAGTTTGGTTTGGCGAATATGAAATGTTGAACACATGTTTCATGACATATATGGTTACGAGGTAGTTTCGAGATCATCAAAATTTCGTATAATGCCTGAGAGTTTTGAGAGGACGTTAGGAGGTTCACAATCTCCTAAAGATTGAGGAGTCAAATCGCACGAGGGGTGTTTTTCATACGTGGCGCTTTCATGAATTTTAAGTCATGGTGTGGCGTGTTTAACGCGATCTGTTCCTGCCATTTGTGTTGAAATGTGAAAGCCAAAGTAGAATTTTTACCACGTATCCTAGAACTAGTTGCTAGTTTTAATAGACAATAAGTTTTACCGTTTGAATACCAACGGTTATATTTCTCAGAATAAAATAATTTAAAAAAAAAATTTTCAAACCTTTATAAATACCATTGGCATGCTTGTGTTATCCATACTTACACACACATTCAATGGCTTGTAAGCTACCACATACCGCTGAACAATTTCAATTGTTTATCAAGGCAGAAGCTGAGGGTAGTGACGTGGATCGTCAAAATGCTATTGTGAAGGTCATCCTGCAGTTTGAGACTGTGAAACAACTGAAACAACGACTTAGAGAACGTTACGCCATGTGCAAAGACATTTCAGATGATAGGAAATATGTGATCGACACGTTTTTACATGATGAATATCGTAAGGACACTGCTGTCATCGAATCGCTGTGGGCTTGTGTTCATCAAATAGATAACCAGATTTCCAACAAGCTCCGTTGGAGTTTTGAAGAGAATGTTGAAGCTGCTAGGGTTGAACAACAACAACAACAAAATCCATCACCACCACCACAGCAACAACTACAACAAGATGTATCAAGTTCATCTACACCAATAGTTGATGTACAACAACAACAGTTGCCTCATCTGGATTCCTTCCAACCAAGTTTTGAGGAAAATGTGGCAGCTGATGATGATAGTTGGACTTCTGACATGGAGCGGGAGCTGAGCAAGTTGGAAGCTCAATGGGAAGAAGAGAAATTGGCGAGTTTTGATCCTTATGATGAGGGTTATGACTCTAACAATTCTCAAACCTGGGATCACCCGGACTACCTTTGAAGTCTAGGTTTATGTTTATGTGATGTTTTAATTCAGTATCGTTTGTAATGTTTAAGTATTTCTGTCAAGTTTATTCGAATAATATGGTGTTTGAATGTTTACGTCGTGAACACAACTTTGGAAGAGAACTTATTATTCTGTCATGTTTAGATATTATAATTACCAAAAATCTGTGCGGGTAACCTACCCGTTACACAAAAGAGTTTTGTTGATACAGATGCAAAGAGAATCTTGGATAAGGATGTGGAGAAAATTGTTGAATTATCAGCATTCTTGGGAATGATGAAAGTCGGTTTGTCTTTGTGCGGTGAATAGTAAACGGCTAGAATAGTAGTCTACAGCTACCACTCTGTATATCCTGATTTCTCTCTTCACCACTCATACTTTGCAACGGTTTTAAAATGTAATACACTTACACTGTTCTCGTCATTTTGTACGCTGCCGCAGCCATCTTTTCGGCTTACGTCCCAGACGAAGATCTGGAGTCCCTGGCCGAGGTCATAGTGCTTCTCATAGCACTCGTGGTTCTTGGCCGTTAGCGCGGATGAAATATGGGGTAAGAGATAGTATTACGATAAGAGCGTTGTTTTGAACCCGTATAATAACACCATGTATTAATGGTTTATTGCGTTAATAACTTGTGTATTCTTGTCGTACAAGATATTCGAGGTGTTGCACTCAGTCGTGGTTCTTACTTTTGTTGGTGTAGTGATGTTTTTCATTGGCATAGCGGGTCAACTGTTCGGTGGTGTCATGCCTTTCTTAGTGATATTCGTATTATTAGCATTACCATTGTTAATCATATCATTATGTATCAACATTTATGGTTTCTAATGAGAGTTATGTTGTGTGTTTAATGAATTTTCGTGATCATCGGTTTCATACTCGTGTCATTTCAGATACAAATAAGCCCACTTATTTATAATTCGTTATTTACATGGAGAGGCGTCCCAAACGATGTAAATAAGGAAGTATAAACTTATGGTTCGGCGATTCACAATTTCTTTACTTAAATATAAAGGCGTTCCAATTTATTTAAATAAAGACGTTGTCAATCATCCTACTTAAGAATTTCTGACAAAACATTCGTATGCGTGGAAAAGAAAGAATAGCCCACACTGGGTTTGAATCGCAGATCCTTCACAGTGAGAGTCTCGGAAAAGAACTCGATGAATGTAGAGAAAGTTGCTGAACTTCAGCTTTTGTAGATGATGATTCAAGTTTCCACGGCAAATGTATTGTAAATCCGCCCATGCAAGACTTGCAACATGTGTGTTTATTGCCAACATATGATTGTTGCAATGTGTTTGTGCTCGTAATGCCCTATGATAGGCATTCGCAGATGTACTTAGTTCTAGTGGGATTGAAAGTACATTGAGTGTATACTTATATCAATGAGTAGTATAAAATATTTAGATACCCCATAGTCGTTTTGATGGGTGAGAAGCAGTATCCATGGGTAAGTATGTAGTATTTACATAAAATTTTTAGTGTACAGCTAGGAAGTTTTAGTCAAGACATCGGTAAGTGTGTGCATGTATACAAGAAATATGAAATATATATTATAAGAGTAACATGTAAAGCATAAGCTAAGCTTGTTGTAGAGTAGCAAGTAGGTGGTAGGCAAGGCAGGCTGGCACTGGCGGTCATAGGGTAAGTTTTTGTAAAAAGTGGTTATAGTCTAGGTTTTAAGTTTGCCTAGTTCTCTATAACCTTAAGCTCTGATACCAATCTGTAACACCCCCAAAATCTGGTTTAGCGGAAGCATACATGTTTGGGTGCTACTAAATTGATATCACAACACAAAGTATAAAGATTGGTTTTATCTCAACCATTTAAAAATAGATTTCATATTCAAAAGAGATTTGTTTACAACATTTCAAAAACCATGTGGAAATATAAGCCCATAAAAGATTTCAAGTGGTCCCGAATATATCAGAGTCTTCTATGACCATGCCATGCCATGCCAAAAGCCTTGAGCAGTGTGCTATTGCTTAATACCTGAAAATACATGCTAAAAAGTGTCAACACGAGGTTGGTGAGTTCATAGGTTTATGAAAAGGCAGTAAAGATATCGTGAGTTCAATAAGAGTTTTGTGACCATTGTGTCGCTCACAATGTCATAAAAATATAGTTTACCTCATAGCAAGATTATAGTTGTGTACCAAGAGTAGGGCATGTAACCCAAATAAAATAGTTTATTACGCTAGTAGTTGGACCATGAGTTTGGTATATGAACATCGCAACCCATGCGAAGTCATATAAAATATAGTCTATTACGTAAGCACTAAGTCATGCAACCGAAGCTATAACAGTGTGCATGCATCTAGAAGCATGTTAAATATTAAAGGCCCAGCAAGTGTGTATCCCAGACACTTGCAGTTTCGACATGGTATACGTTCGTTTGCCTATCCGGTCAACCCGAACGGGGACGTTACTCCCAATAGATCTATTTATAACATTCGCGCTTCCCAGCAGGAATTAACGGTTCATGAGTTGGGCAATTTGGGACATAACAGGGCTTAGGCTAATCTACGTAATAGCATAAAAAAAAAATAATTTGGTCCATAAAAGTTTTGCATGTTTCTCACCCCAGTTGTAAAACAAGTTCAAATAGTGTGGGGTTACATATCAATCAATAACATAATACCTTCAAATAACCAATTCAAATAATGGATCAATAGTCAAATATTGAGTAAACAGTTCACAGATTTTAAATAACAGTCATTGAGTATGTTTAAAACGAGCATGTATTCTCCCCCAAAACAGTTAGAAAATTTGTAAAAGTAGGGGTTATGAACTCACCTGATGCGATAGCAACAATGGAAAAAGTGGATTCACTGAAATGTAAATTCAATTGAGATTTCGGAACTAGCTTCTCACACGACCTGAATAACAATAATGTTTGAGAATTCGTCTCAGCACGAATAACGAATGCGATATGAGGAATCGTATGTCGATTTGATCGGTGATGTGCGTGTGATATGCTTAAGATGTTTAAAGACTTGTTTTTATCATGTTTATATGTTATCGTTTCAAGAATCAACGTTTCCTTGGTTTTCGTTGATTTATAATGTTAAGTTAACCGTTAAATGGTCGTTAAATAATTAAACGTTGAAACAAATGAAACAATGCACGTGATACGAACGAAGTGACGAAATTTATGAATTGGATTTAGAATATCACATGTTACTGGTCAGACCTTGTATTTCCACAGAACTTACATTTTAAACCCTAACCGTATTTGCGTTACATCGTTAGTCCTCGGTTATGTAAAAGTTACGTTTTTGACCCATAATTTACCCAAATGACAAAATGAGTTTTCACTTTAATATAAAAATCATCTTCCTTCCTAATGATTCTGTTTTGACAGGTTCAGCCCTTAGTTTTTCCGGTTTGGCAGAAATGGCCCCTCGGGGTGAAGATCTTTGCATTTTTAGTCCAAAGTACATAAAAATGTGGTGAAAAATTCTACAAAAATTTCCGTAGCTCATTGAAGCTTATTAAAGCTTAAGTCAACTGCTTTTTCCAGAAAACAACTTATTTTTAGCTTAATGGGCTTATTAACGTGGCATTTAAAGGCCCGTTAAGATGTTTTGAGGCGAGGGCATGAATACTCTTTTGGGCCTGAGTTTGGGTCATTTTTGTGATTCTAAAAATGTTTAGCTTGGGCCCATTGGGCTGTTCTATCGCAAAAACTTAATGGGCTTAAATTAAGCCCAATCGAAAATAATAAAAATTTTCTGGAAAAATAATAGAACTAGGGACTAGCGATGGCAGTTTGAAATGGTGGATTTTAGATGACGGGTTCAAGTTGCTTTTGAATACTCAAAAGGTAAAAAGTGTAGTATCTTAGGTCGTTAATGAGGTGGTGCAAAAATAATGGGGTGTTATGTTTACGAATTTAAAGATATAGCACGAGTTCTTGGCCTAGTCGCTTTTTTTTAAAACTGAAAAGCTATAAAATATTCTAAGTCTTGAAAATTAGTCGAGTAGCCTTTACTTAGGCTGAATTAAAGGGCTTTTTATAGTTTTTCATGAAAAGCTCAAAACATGAAAAATAAAGTATGTCAGGTTGAGGATCGAATTGAACAAAAATATACGTGGGTTACTTTTACAATTTCGAAATTACAAGGTCATTAATAGGGCGAGTTAGGCTGATTTTCTAAGTTAAAAGACTTGGAAAATTTTCTTAAGTCATTTTGATATAAGCTTATACGTGACTTTTGCAAAGATAAAAAGGGTCTCGTTTTTGTTTGATCCGAATGCGTGAGTTGACTGTGAATGTTCATATGTGATATTTGGCATCTCAAAAATTGGGTGGAGTATGGTTCGAACTCAGAAAAAGAAACGTGTACGTGAAATATAGTCAAGAATTCATACGACCGAATCAAGTATTTACGTTACGAATTAAATGAGATATGTTTCAAAACGAATTGGAAATCAAAACGAGAGTACTTACAACACCACGTAGGTGGGCAGAAACTTTGTAGAAGAGGAATAGGATGGTTGGAAAGTCTTGTGCCTGCTTGAAAACTTGAAACCCGATTTCAAAATAAATCTCCACGCCATGCACTATGGATCGAATGGTTTTATGACTTGTTGTTTCTGGTCTTTGTGGTGTCGGTAAATGAACTTAGGATAAAAGGGAAATGTGTTGTGAATGTTTGAGATGGATGAGAATGAAGAGTGCATGATACTCGATACCTATACAATCGAAAGTTTCCTTTGTGAATTTAATAAGTTGAGTGGTATAAGAGCAGGAGGCAAGAACTGACTTTCACATGCCATAGAGTATAAAAATAGTTGAGTTTGCTATTATGAGTGGGCCAGTTGATTTAACAATTCAAAAGGTGATAGATATGTTTCAATGTGTACGTATATAAGGGAAAGAGGCGTGCATGGTTCCAGTATACATGTGGATAATAAAAAAAATGTATGAGTGGTTGGTATAGTGACTCACATGCATAATTGTGAGTATTCACATCAATATTCTGTGGGCATAGTGACAGTAGCAATTTGTTCAGCTGAAATTTCTCTTGTTGTAGTATGTTTTTGGGAAAAGTATTGAGATGACATCCGTGATACGTGGGTTGGTCAAGATTTATATGGGATTTTATGGGTTGTCGACATACTTACTTGTTATTCCTCCTCGTGACATAATTCCAATATGATAAAACTTCATCTAGTATTCTCGTTTAAGGGTTCAAAGATTACAGAAATATGTTACGATCGGTGTCAAATTGTTTTGGATGTTTTGTGGCAAGTTATCGAACTCGATTAAGTGACTTTGGCCAAACACTTTGGCACAACTTCGAGGGTCAAACGTTGGAGTTGCGAGGTGATATCTGGCATGTCAACACTTAGCTAGGTCGTGGATCAAGAGGCAAAAGAAATGCGTGCTTTGTTTGTAAAAATAACGTGATATCGCGCCTTAAAGTTGGGGCAGTGGGATCTTGGTTTACAAGAATTATCAAATTGCAAAAAGGTGCTTGACAGCCAAAAGCTTTGGCTTTATTTCGCATATCAAAAGTTGATGCCATAGGGTGATATTTGACATATCAAAACTTGGCCAGGTTGTTTATCGAGTGACAAAAAGAATCGCATGCATTGCTCGTAAAAATAGAGAGATATCGAGGTCCAAAGTTGGGGTTGTGGGATCGAGTAGCCAAAAGAAAGGAATAAACATTATGAATGGAAGTTGGGCTGGGTTGTTTTGGGCCGATGAACAGTAGGTCTGGTTGATTTGTTTTGTTAAAATTTTTGTTTTTTATAGTTTTGTGATTTCGCGACTCGTGTGTTATTTCATCCCGTGTTTTCGTCACATATTTGTTTTTGAGTTATTTTTGAATAATAACTATTCATTACGAGATAATCTCTCATTTTCACAAGTCGGAAAATAATTTAAATACATGCATTTCGATCATTAATTATTGTTTAACAAATGGAAAATTTGCCATCTGTTTTAACAGATACGGCGTATTTTCTATTTAAATTAAAAACAGTTTTTCGAATTATTAAACAAAAGCGACGCATCGATCTTTATCGATACGGCGCATCTACTAAATCAAAAATCTTGTATTTTGAAACGTAACGAAAATACGGCGCATTAGCTTTTGTTAATACGACGCATTTAATTTAATTTAATAAATATAGTTGATTTTTGATATTCACTTTGATCGTTTCACTACTCTCGTGCACAAGTTGGTTTACTTTCAGAATAAATGATGGCTTAAGCATCACTATGGAAGATTACATTCTGAACCTAACTAAGAGATGCTAGCTGGAGTCATCTTAAATTCTTGAAATAGAATTCCAGGTACCCTCTACAATTATTCACCTAGCCTTAAGGAGAGTTCTCTACGAAACCTCTCCCGAATATAATCTCAATTTTGTAAGCTTAAAACGATATTTGCTCCTAACCTTGGAGTAAATCATTATCCACTAAACAATAAGATTATAATCATTAATAAAACGGATATGCTTATTGTTCTTATCTTGAATTTATTTATATCATATGGTATACCGTTTTACCCCAAATTTGATGTATAAGGAAACGCGTTGCGGAGGCCAAGGTACGTTCCTTATTTAAATTTTGTTCACTGGCACAACAATACGGCGGATCTTAGTATTCTAAGCGCCGCATCTCTGACTAATTAAAACTTATTGACCAGTCAACGAATTTAGATAAATACGGCGCATGACAATTATGAGATACGGCGCATCGTATTTGCCCTATAAATATGAAAGAGATGCGCCGGATTTCCACGTTTTACCCAATTTACACACAGTTAAAACGCACACCACTTGACCGAATTAAACCCTTCAATCTAAGTTCTTTTCTCAAATCAAACCTTCTAATCCGAATTCTCGACCGAATCCTAATCGCGACATAAGGTAATAATCTTATTTAATTTTGTTTAAATTTAAAAATTAGGGTTTATGCTATATATCGAATATGATGGAAAATTTAGGGGATTTGATTAGAACTTGGACTAGGTGATTTCCCCTATATTAATTTTGGATAGATCATTGAATTTCAAACCGATTTGATTTGAATAAAAATTAGGGTTCGGGGAGATTATTTTTGAACTTTGGAGGGAAAATGAAATGTTGTGGTAATTGGAACTTTTAGATGTTGATATATGGGTAAATGGAACCGTGATGTTAAGTGGGAGTTTACGTCACGGGGCCGGATTCTTGGAAAACGTGCCTGACCCCCTTTCTTTTATACTAATACATTGCTAGATGCGGCGCATCTAAGTTACTTGATACGGCGTAACAACCTATTTTTAATTTAAATATTTCCACCATTGTTGCGACGTATTACTTAATTTAGATACGACGCATCCTCCATACGCCGTATTATATTGCATACTCCGCATCTCTTTTATGCAACTTAGATACGCCGCATTGATTCCTCAAGGATGCGCCGTATCGACCATATTTCAGAACTGTTCTCTAACCTTAAAATTTATTTCAGATGGCATTACCAGACGTTGAACACAGGCATATGTGGCTCCGTTTCGAGACCATGGGACTTACACCTGATACTGAGGCTGATTATGTACGGAGACTTAGGGCGATTTTCTTTAGGAAAATCTTTAGGGTTCCGGTTTTGGACTTTGAGGGTGTTGGTTTGATTGACGGAGGGAATGCAGCTGGTGGTCTTCATGATAGGTTGGAGATGGTAGTGAGGGATGGTGATGATGATGTTGTGTTTAGGTCACATGCATGGGAGAGGTTGTTCGGTATTGATGAGCCTCTGATTAGGGAGCTCATGCTAGAGTTCTTTAGTACAGTTCATTACAGGGAGACCGATATGGAGATTGATACGGCTGACACTCTGGTATTCAGGTTAGGTGGGGTGCACAGGCAGATGTCGATGCGACATTTAATTTTGGCCTTAGGATTACACACTGAGGCGGAGATTGGATCCGCTGGGTTTGCCAGATACTGGGCTGAGAGCTTACGGGCAGTTCCAAATAGGATGTTGCTCGGTGATTACTAGGAGAGGATATCCTCTGGGGGTGATTCCACCACTGCCACCCCATCCTACACACTCATCAGGGAGCCTATGAGGAGATTGTGCCACTGGATGATTGCATTGACTATTGCTGGGAGAGGTCAGTCACCTAAAAAGGTGACCACTCTTGATCTCTTCCTTCTCAGGAGCATGGATGAGGGATTGGTGGTGAACATCCCTCACTTTTTGGCACATTTCCTTCATAGAGGAGCCTTAGGGAGAGACAGGAGGAGTCAGATGACCGGGGGGGCATTTTGTGTCTAGATTGGCCTGACATTTTGGTGTGATTGGTGATGAGATCCCTGCTGGTTTAGAGATTGAGGTGACCAGTTTGCCAGTTATTGGGCAGGATTATTTGGTCAGGTTGGGGATTTGCGAGATGATCATGGGGGGATGCTATTGGGTGGCATTGGGCCCCGTGAGGCCAGCAGAGGATGAGCCGGAGCAGGGAGATCCCCAGGGAGCTCCAGCTGCTGCTCCAGCTCAAGAGGAGCCACAGGTACCCCCACCACCAGTTGCACGTTCTGTGGGACAGAGAGTAGAGAGAGTTGAGGGGGAGGTGAGAGCTTTGAGGGGCGTAGTTGATAGTATGAGGGCTGACCTCACTGTAGTCAGGAGGGATTTAGGTTGGCTAGTTGGGAGTGTGAGTCAGATTTTGGAGCATCAGGGCACGAGCCATACTCGCCCTAATGGCACTTACGATAGAGGCATGATCACATACTCCCGGCTCCCCTCACGCAGAGTCCGACCTAGGACCGATGATGCTAGCACCTCAGGGACTCACTCGGCTGTAGGAGACGACCCCCCACATCCTTGATCTCATATGTTTGAGTTTATTGACATTGTTCCTCATACATTTTTATTCTTCTTGGGATTGTACTGAATTCTATTATCGTGTATTTATTTAATGTTTCAGTTTATGCTTCTTATTATGTTTGATGAAGACTGGCATTAAGTTCAGCATGAGTGAACGAGAGAACCCGAGAGGTAAACCGTGAAACGTGCCAATTTTACAACAGACTGTTAACAGTCTGTTTGGTAACTACATGCGCCGCATCTAGTGAAATAGATGCGACGCATCCTATCCTTTATCTTTTATTCTGATTCGTATTTATTCCAGGCTCGATACGGCGTATCTTATTCCATAAGATATGGCGTATCGACTGACTTGATGATTTACAGTTTAATTTTTTTTTAGGTTTTATTTTTTACTAACTACTAATGTATTATGCAAGTTTGAACCTTCTTAACTCAGGTGTGTTAAAGTCTAAATGGTATTATAGATTCTTGCATTCTTGTGGATACATCATTTATGAAGCTTAAACGTTCTCATCCACAAGAAAGTTGATTTTTGCTCTTATACGAATAATGGAGGATCATACCGAGCAAATCTTAGGGGAGTTTTTCTGTACTAATTCTTTTATTTTCCAGTTTTTAACCTTTGACACAAACAACGAGGACGTTGTTTAACATAAGTGGGGGGATGGAGAATTAGAACACTTACTTGTCCTAAACTTTTTCAAAATATGCTTAAAATGCGCCTAATATATCAAAATTAAAAATTTTTTTTAGCATGTTTTTGTTTAAAGTCTAAATTACATAACCGCACACATAACTATATTCTTTCAAAAAAAAATTAAAACTTTAGTGTGCCGGTGACTTGTAAACTTTAGAACTTGGCTTGTATACTATTCGAGACCACCATAATAAGTATTATCTATATAATTGGAGTGACTTGTCTAAATTGGTAAATTTCTAGGATTACACCCAAATAGCCTTTATATGTTATGTGATATTAACTAACTACACTGGTTAGTTAACCCCCGTATAAACCCTTTGTTACTCTTACTTTTAGAGTAAGATACCCCTAGAAAAACCCTCAGAGCCATTCCTTTCATTTCTTACACCTTTGTTATAATGTTTCGATACACCCTTACACCTTAGCCTACCCTGTAGATTAAAATCCGTGGTTAATTGCTTTAGGCAAAGTGTGTTTCCTTACATTACCTGTGTTCGCGTGCGTAATTCATTATCTTTGGTTAGGTCGGGAAATTGCACAATGCAATTGGTATGAAAGTAAATATTGTATAACTTTTAGTTTATTTTTCGTGTGTTTGCTACTTTCACTATTACAGTTATTTCTGAAAGTATGAAGAGTATGGAAAAATTATCCGGAAAAATAGTGATAGAAAAGTTGTGAAATTTTACACATATATGTTGATGTCAAAAAAAAAAAAAAAAAATCAAAAAAATAAAAAAAATAGAAAAGAAAAAGAAAAAGGAAAAGTTGGAAGTTTGTTTTAACCAACTTATGTAAAGTTTTGTATTAAGTGAGAGATATCACCACTAATTGTTGTTGTATATTATATTTATGGATTGAATAGGAGTTGGCCGTTATGGGAACGCCAACTAAGGTTATTCTTTGATTGAGATCTTGTTGAGTATAATTCGTGTCTACCTAAAGCGTGTGTTTCAAGTGTTAAAGCGTGACTTATTCAATGATATGAGTCTTATTCATGGGATGGTTGGGAAAGTGATTAACCACACTTAGGATTTTAATTTATCTGTTTTGTTTATTTTTTATTTTACACCAATTTGTATCCCAAATATTATCCATACCCTATATCATTCTTCATCCAAACCTTTGATTTATTGAGATTAGGGATTTGAGCAATCTTAAGTATCGTAGTCGTGGATTCGGCTATGTATTTATGATTTTGTCGCCCTTTTTGATATAATATTATTGGTGAAGATTACTTGGTCCTATCTTTAGCCTATTCGAGTTAAGGATTTGAGCAATTGCAAGTATCGTGGTCGTAGATTCGATCATGTATTTGTAGTTTTGTCACTTTTTCTAGAATATGAGATCGATAGAGATTAAAAAGGATGATCAACCCTTAACCAACAAACCCTTTTTACCGCTTTAGACTTGTTACTCCTTGGCTTTAGTGGGGGAGATGCGTATACTTGCCAAGCCTATGATAGAATATTCGTCACGACTAAGCAACTAAACAATTTAGAATTGTTTTACATTAAAAATTATTTTGGTTTCTACTTCGTTAAGTGTTTGGTTGTGTGATTATGACAAAACGAATACGTGCTTAAATATAAAAATAAATCCTAATATCTTTTAGGATACATTTTCATACGATTAATTCTAAGGTTTACTTGGGGACAAGTAAAGTTCAAGTGGGGGGATATTTGATGAACTCAAATAAGTACATTTTATTATCATCATTTATCCTATTTATTTGACTTGTTTTATTATATTATCTATGAGAATCGATACATTAATATTTACTTTAGTAATTCTCAGGTAAAAACAAGCATTATGTGAAACTTGGCGATTTTGGACTAATTATGGAGCAAAACAAGCAAGATATCAAAAGCCTACTGAAATCCAGAAGATCAAGCTCGTTCTACTCCAGATACGCCGCATTATACTTCTAACATACGGCGTATCACTATCAAGATTTCACAAGTTACAATCCAAGTACATGCGCCGCAAACAAAGATCAAGATACGCCACATCTGAAGACGGTGTACGAATATTCCAGAATATATTAATCTTGGACCCCACGCGAAGTTAAGTCAATGCGCCGCATCTATCAACTAAATGCGCCGCATCGATCCCTCAGGCAGAAACTATAAATACCCCAAGGCCAAACGAATTTCGGGAGCAGAGAATTTGGAGACTTTTTGCATAACCCTATAGCCGAATTCAGACGACCAAGCAGCACAAGACACACCTCAAACAAAGATACAAGAGCTGTAAGAAGGTCCTGCATGTATTCAATTCATTAAGTAGTTTTGTTTTATTGTATTAGTACACTTTAATTCATCAGGATTGATGGGCTTGTGTCATGTGACTACGGAAGATCATGCACTCCCCTTAATATTGCTTTCCCATTAATTAAAGTTTATATGTTGATGTCTTTGGTGACTTTTATTAGTGCATTGATAACCTCTGTGTCTAGCTGAGTCTTGCTTGGGTCGCCATGCCCCTTCCTCGCCTATTTGTTTTAGCGTCTCTTGAATAAATAGAATAGACATAAGTAATCATTAAGGGTTTACTCGCCGATAAGATTAGAGCCAACGAGAAAGGTTTAATTATATACACTTCATATAAAACTAGCAATAAAACAAGTGACAAGCTACTTAATTATCAGGACAGGTCTTCTTATTGTCTCAAGTATCTATCTGTGTACGTGTGTGCTAATCGCTGATTCGTGCTCACTAGTTTAGTTTTCTATTTAATCATAACCAAATCGTGCCAGTCTCTCAGGCTGAAACCCCCTTGCGTTAGATTAGGTTGTATAGCTAACTTAGGATATTAAAATACTGATTAGAATAACTAGATAATACGTTCCACTCTTAGTGATCGACACTCTACTTACCATTATATTCATATTGATCGGGTACACTGCTCGTTAAGTGTGTGTGTTATTGATAAGTCGGCTAAATATAAATTTAAAACTTGAGTAGGCATTAATACTGCTAAACCGCAACGACACTTCACGCTCCATCAAACATTCAAATGACTGTTGACACACTAGAATTTGCAACTAAGGGTGTTAGTAAGATTGTTGAGTGTCAGATCCTCAATAAAGCTAAGTCAGGCCTAGGTTATAAGTTAGTTCCACCTCCCTATAGAGGAATTCCAACACCCCCAGGCATAGACTTAGAACACACAGGACTACCTAAATTTCAACTACTTGAGCTTAAATATGGTCCTCAACCTAAAAAGAATGTAGTTGATAAATCTGTGTATGAAAGTGCAAGTGATGCCTCATTTTCTGAGGATAAGGTGTCCTCAGCTAAGGACTCAGATGCTCCAACCATTGAGGAATGGACTTCTGATAATGAGGATAATCAGGCTGTGGATAAGCCTGTTAGTGTTAAAGTGGAGGAACCAAAAGTTCCAAAGATGGTTAAACCTGAGACTGTTAGGCCTAGATCAAATGTCAAACCTTTTAGACCAACAGTTAGGTATGCAGAAATGTATAGAACCACAAACAAGCCAAGAGGTAACCAAAGGAATTGGAATGACCTCAAATCTCGCCAATTAGGGGATGATTTTGTCTGCTATAGGAAAGCTTGTTACTCGTGTGGTAGTTTTGACCATCTTGCAGCCTTTTGTGATAAATGGGTAAATAGGTATTCAAGTCCTAGGGTGAACACTGTTAGACCTCCCACTCACCCAAAAAACACTAGAATGATACCTAGATCAGTTCTTTTAAGGTCTGGACCCAAAGCAGTTCATACTGCTAGACCAGCAGTTCAGACTGTCAGACCTATTAGACCTGTTAACCCAAGACCAACAGTTCAAGGTGCAAAACCAGTTTTTAAACCAGCACCAAAAACTGTTCATAGACCCTTTCATCACAAAGCAGTTGTAACAAACCAAGTTTGGAAACCTAAGGTAACAACTACCAAGCCAGCAGTTCCAACTGCTAGCAGAGTAATTGGTACTAGTGTTAATAAAAACACTGCTAAGGGAAATATGGGAAATGGTGTGAATGCATCAGCATGTTGGGTTTGGAGACCCATCAAACCCAATGGTGCTAAAATTGTTTTGAAAAGAATGAATTATGTTGATGCAAGAGGAAAGCCTAAGTCTGTTTTGGCTTGGGTTCCACAAGGAAATTAATTTTTCTTTTTGAGTGCAATGTTAGTCATATACTTTTATATTGTGAGATAAGTTCTTTGTGGCTTGTTTCTTTGTTTTTGGACTAACACTTGCATATTTTGGATGATAAACACCAAGGAATTAAATGCTATATGTTTTGGACTGTAATGGTGATTTGGAGCTGAGTGTGTGATCTTTGCACACAACATATGGTAATTGGTTCACCATGTCTAACCCACATAAGAACCAACTAGTCCAGAGCAAACGGTATCTGGTAAAGACTAATCAAATCCGTTGATGGTTGACAATTTACCAAAAATTGTATGGTTATCAGCTCACCATATCTAAGTGTGAAGAGTTGGCTAGTCCAAAGCAAATGGCTATTGGTAAAGACATATCAAATCCGTTGATAGCTGATAGTTTGCTAAAAACTATGTTTGAGCCATGGTATTTTAAAATCCTTTTCAATAAATTCATACAGCTCAACAAATTTTTTCCAACAGTTGGTACGGTTAGTACAAAGTTAGTACGACTCAACTAACCGTTGTAAAAATCTGCCAGTAATTAATTTTATAGCCGTTGGGGTAAAACCGTTATTCTTAAGGTATTTATAGGGATTTTTTCTAGAACATAATTATCTTTTTAAAATAAATTCATTTATTCTATTTCTAAAGATAATTTATCTCATACGCTTATTTCGCAAAACCCTAAACAGTACCTATAAACCCCAATAGACTACATAAAACCTCAATTCCAATTTAAACGATCATCGTATTGCTATAATCTTTCATTTTTCATCACTAAAAATAGCTGGATTGGAATTTGTTAAGCGTCATAATCAGGTTGCGTTTCTTGAGAAAACAGAGGATGGAGATGGACCAAAATTTTATGAGATTGTGGACTTTCTCAACCACTCTCACATAAGGTATGCTCTAACTGTTTCTCCTACTCTTTATGTCTCGCACATCACACAGTTCTGGCAGAATGCTACTGTCTTGACTAGTGAAGATGGAGACTTAGAAATTCATTCTGAAGTGGATGGTGTATCTTTTGTTGTTACCGAGTCTATACTTAGGAGACATCTTAAATTAAATGACTCAGATGGTATTAACACTATGCACAACACTGAAATATGGGAAGAACTTACCAAAATGGGGTATGATACATCTGAACATAAATTAACTTTTCAAAAAGGATGTTTCTCACCTCAATGGAGATTTTTGATACATACCCTTTTACATTGTTTAAGTCCTAAAAAGATTGCTTGGGAGCAGTTCGGTAGCAATATTGCTATTGCTCTCATTTGTTTGTCTACAAACAAGGTTTTTAACTTTTCAAAATTTATTTTTGAGGGTATGGCATCTAATGTTAATAGCAAAACAAAGTTTCTAATGTATCCCAGGTTTGTTCAAACACTTTTGAATAAAAAGACATACCTGCTTACAAAACCAACAGAAATTTTTGCTACTCCTAGCCTTCAATCAAAAGTTTTTTAAAATATGGCTATGGCTAGTAGGCTTTTTCAAGGGGAACCAGTTCCATTGTTTCCTCAAATGCTTCAAACTGAGTTGGGTGAAGGGTCAGCAGTCCCAACTGATCCCCATCACACATCCACTCAAGTACTTGAAAGAACTCAACCATCTCAATTACACATCACTTACAGGAGAAGGGAAACACCCAGAGTGATTCCTAGATCCTTTCCCCATGATTCACCTCTCCTAGCAGGTCACACAGCTAGAAGTGATGAGGGTAGTTCTAACCAAAATGCATTGATGGAATTATGTACCAAGCTAGTTGCCAAAGTTGAAAGTTTGGAGACAGATCTTGCAAGCACCAAGGAAGAGCTCAAAGCCCACAAGGAGAATTTGGCTAAAATTTTTAACAGGTTATCTTTAAAGGTGAAAAAGCTGAAAGATCAACTCAAGCAGAAAAGGGCAAGAATGGTATTGGATGATGATTCTTCTAGTGATGACTTAGATGATTCAGATGATGCTGATGGTGGAAATTCTTCCAAACAGGGGAGGAAATTTGGTAAAGACAAAGATGGATCAAGTTCTCAGAGAGGCAAGAAGAAGAACTTGATAAAGGTTCTGGTAATGTAGTTATGGAAGAAGAAGAACAACATGAAGCAGTTCAGACTGATATCCAAGAAGCTGAAACAGTTCCAACTGTTGAAGCAGTTTCAACTGCTGAGACAGAGCATCAAGCAGTTCCAACTGGTGACACTTCAGCTGAGCTAGTTTATGAAAGAAAAAGAGCAGACAAAGGTAAAAGAGCTATGACACAAGAAGAAGAGGAAGCATCTCAAGACTTTGAAAGGCTCAAGACATTAAAACCAAAAACTCAAGTTCAGATAGACTTTGATGCAGAAGTTGCAAGGAAAATGATAGAAAAAGATTTGGCTGATGAAGAAGCTAAGAAAGCTCAGATTGCTCAAGATGAGGAATTAGCAAGGAAAATGGTTGCTGATGATGAAAGGAACATAGCTGGTTTCATGGATAGAACAAGAATTGAAGATTTTAATCAAGAAGAGTTCAATGAGTAACTTCAATACTTGTTGGATTCTGATTGTATTTTAAAAGCTCATGCTGTGATGATTCTTAATGATCAGGAGTTAAATGAAGAAGAAAAGTCAGAGGAGCTCAAAGAATTTATCTTGAAGACAAACAGAGAAGCTACTTGGAGTGACTTAATGCACAGAATCATAGAAAGGCTAAAGTCAGGTTACAAAACAAAGTTACCTACCAGGAAGGAGAAACTCAATTTCATGAAGCACTATTTGAAGAATCAAGCTAATTACAAGATGAGTGACTTTACTGGATGGACAGATGCTGAAATTGAAAGGAAATTATTTGAATCATATGCAAGACTGAATACTCCAATCAGAGAGGACATGACAAGGAAAAAGAAAAGACAACCAGAAGTTCTTGAATCTGATGCTGCAAAGAAACAAAAGTCTGAAGAAGAAGGATTAACCAATGAGAATATCAAGAGCATGATGATGATTGTTCTAGAATCTTCATATATCAAACCTCTACAAGTAAAACATCCAATCATTGACTGGGAAGTGTTCACTGATAGAAGAATGAAAGGATGGAAGATAGTCAGATTTGGTGATATTTCTGAAAGGTACAAGTTGTTTGAAGATTTACTCAGAGGATTTGACAGAGAAGATCTTAATCAACTATGGAGCTTAGTAAAAGAGAGATTTAGAGATAAAGATCCTATTGAAGACAAAGACATAGAATTATGGGTTCAGTTGAAGAGAATATATGAACCTGATAGTGGAGAGTCAATGTGGAGATTTGAAGCACAAGTTAAAGATGTGTATTGGTATTTGTTTGAATCGTGTGGAGTACATAGAGTTTCTACTCCAGATGGGATAGAAATCTATATGTTAGTGGAAAAGGACTATCCACTCAGATCATTTGTGTTAATGGCTATGGTACAAGGAAGACTCAAGGTTGAAGAAGACTCTGAGATGGCAGACTTGTTAGTTACAAAGATGTTCAACCTTGCAGAGCAAAGAAAAGTCAAAGACTAAAGTGACTGATGTGATAGATGTTTGAAAGAATTTTCCACATTAAGAAGAAGAAGCTTAATTTGAAGAAACTTGGTGATTTGGATAGAAATCATAAGTTTAGGGGAGGATTGTTAGGAAATTAAGCTATAGCAGTTAGTACGGTTGAAAAGAAAGTCAGTACTGCTGAAGAGTTTTGAAGACATAAGCAGTTAGTACTGTTTGTATGAAGAAGTTAGTACGGTTTATGTTTTGTGTAAGATAATTATAGAAAAGATATTGTGTATATCTTATACGATTAGGTTGATAGTTATCTTGTACATGAATCCTTAGTCTATAAAAGGATTGCCTAGGTTTAAGTTTTGGTATGATTGTTTTAGTATTGTCTTGTTAAGATTCAAGGTTGTAAACCCTAGTGATAGGAGATCACTCGTATTATTCATTAATAATATTGAATCGTTAAAGTTGAAGTATATTGTGTTCATTGTTCATTCTTTATTGATTCGTTAATACAAAACACAAACAAACAAATCTTCTAATTGCAAGCTAGTAAATTCCGCGTGCTAGACTAGACATCATTCAAAGTATTCATTGAACACAAGGAGTGTGTGTAGATCCGGTCATTATCTTAATAATATTGAATCGTTTGGTGATAAGCTTTCATTGTTCATTGTCATATAACAAACACAACTGTTCCATTTCCATAACCATAATAACCTTCCAAGTGTGATTAAGTAGATTCCGCATACTTAATCATATTCACTCAATATATCGTATACACAAAGTACAAAAGGTTTAACCACCTTAACAGTGTATCGAATCCTAACAAGTGGTATCAGAGCAAGGCTGATATTATTGATTTAGAAGAAGAAGCTTAAGAAATGGATGTTCAAGATACTGCTACAAATGTTGCTGCAAAGTTTCCCATGATCAAACAGAATGAGTTTGAGTTATGGAGGTTGAGAATTGAGCAATATTTCATGGTCCAAGATTATGCTCTTTGGGATATCATTATGTATGGTGATTCATTTACATTAGGGTATACAGATATTATTCTTGAAGGCAAAACTGAAAGAAGAAGGAATACTGGACCATCTAACAATGATGAAAAGATACAAAAGAGGAATGATCAAAAGGCAAGAAACTTATTGCTTATGACCATTCCTGGTGAACAAATGCTATCTTTTAGCAAGTATCCAGATGCAAAAACTCTTTTTGAAGAGATTTGTGCATGGTTTGGTGGTAACGAAACTACCAAGAAAACACAGAAGACATTGCTAAAACAACAATTTGAAAACTTTAGTTCAAATAGCAATGAATCACTTGATAAGCTGTTCTCAAGATTACATAAGCTTGTCAGTCAGTTAGCTGTGTTGGGTGTTGAGATAGCCAAGGAAGATCTCAACATGAAGTTTTTGAGAAGCCTACCTGATGACTTCCATACTCATGTGGTTGTCTGGATGAACAAACCAGACATTGAAATCATGAAACTCAATGATTTGTTCAATAACTTCAAAATTGTTGAACAAAGTCTAAAGAAGTATGGAATCTATAGTACTAGTTCTGGGAATGTGGCACTCTTGTCATCTCCTAGTATTAGTAAATCAGAAGAGGTAGATGAAGAAGAAGGTGTTTCTACTGCTATCTATGGTGGTCCTTCTACTAGTTCACAAAAGAATGTTGCAGGACTTGGAGATCCGGCATTCTATGTATTCATGTCTAGTCAAACTAGTGGTTCTCCTCTAACTCATGAAGATCTTGATCAGTTGGATGATAATGATTTGGAAGAGATGGACATCAAATGGCAGGTTGCTTTACTTAGCATAAGGGCTAAAAAGTTCTGGCAGAGAACTGGTAAGCAGATTACCATTGATGGTAATGAAACTGCTGGATTTGATAAGAAGAAAGTAGAGTGTTTCAACTGTCACAGGTTAGGACACTTTGCTAAAGAATGTAGAAACCTAAGGAAGCAGGACAATAGAAGCACATGGTATAGGCAAGAGAAGAAGAAGGAAATCACAGTTGAAGAACCAAGGGTTATGCTAGCCATAGATGGTATCAACTATGATTGGAGCTTCATGGCTGATGAAGTGGAAGCACCAACAAATGCTGCACTTGTGGCCACTGAGACTGCTCTAATGGCCTTTTCTGATTCAGAGGTAAATTCCATAATAAAATGTACTGAATCATGCTCTGCTCTTAAAGCTTATGAAGATCTTAAAAAGAGATTTGATGATCAACTAGAACAATTATATGATGCATTATCCAACTTAGGTAACAATAAAAGAGGTATATCTGTTGTTGAAAAACAACTTGTACATTATCAAGAAAATGAGTCTAAGTTTGCTGATGACATGAATGCTCTTCAAAGAAAAATAGATTTTCAAGCTGAAATAATTTGCTCAGAAAGAGCAGCACTAGCTAAAGCCCTAAATAACAATGAAAATGTTAAGATAACAGTAGATGCTTTAGCTTATGCCTCAGAGGGAATTAATAAGATTTGGGAAGCTCAAGTAATCAATAAAGCTAAGTCAGGTCTAGGATACAAATCTGTTCCTCCACCATACAGAGGTGTTCCTTCACCTCCAGGTATTGACCTAGCACACACAGGTTTTGCAGAGTTTCAAGAACCAATAATGGAATATGGTTCTAAGTCTACTGAGGGTCCTAAGATAGAAAAAGTAAGTGAGAGTTTAAATAAAACTTCACTTCCTAAGGACAAGGTGTCCTTTGTTAAGAAAGGAGATGCTATAGTTGTTGAGGATTGTACAACTGATAGTGATGAAGATGAACAGGTTATGTCTAAACCTGAAAAAGTTAATAAAGCGGGAACAAAGGTTCCTAAAGTGGTCAAAAAGGATACTGATAGGCCTAAATCAAACATTAAACATGTTAGGCAACCAGTTAGGTATTGTGAACAATACAGATCCACTAGCAAGCCCAGAGGTAACCAAAGAAATTGGAATAACCTCAAGTCTAACCAATTAGGTGATGACTTTGCTTTTTTAAACAAAGCTTGTTATACATGTGGTAGTTTTGACCATCTTGCAGCTTTCTGCAACCATTGGGAATCTGGGTATGAAAACAATAAAGTGAACTACAAAAGGCAAACACCTAAATCTCATTTTCACTCTAGTTCTAAGGTTAACAGAACTAAACCCACAACAGTCTCTGTTAAGTCTGGCTTCAATAAAGTTAATTCTGCTAGACCATATATGACTGTTTACCCAAAATCAACAGCTAAGGGTGCAAAAACATCTTACAAACATGCACCAAAGTTTGTTCAAAGGCCCATTCAAACAAAAGCAGTGGTCCAAAAACAAGTTTGGAAACAAAAGGGGACAACTACAAAGCCAGCAGTTAATTCTGCTAAGCCAGCAGTTAATTCTAGTAGGCAAGTAGTTAAGTCTGCTGCTTGGGCAAAGAGGGCAAATGCTGTTAAGGCCTCAGCATGTTGGGTTTGGAATTCAACTAAATCTAATGTTGCATCAACTGTTCTAAAAAGATTAAATTACATTGATGCAAGAGGCAGATCCAAGTCTGTAATGGCTTGGGTCCCCAAAGGAAACTAATACTTCTCATTTATGTGCAGGAACATTCAATTGATCAACAAGAGGATCAAGGATACTCAGATAGTGGATGTTCAAGGCACATGACAGGCAACAAGTCCTATCTTTCTGATTTTCAATCATTAGATGGTGGCTATGTTACCTTTGGAGGAGGTGTTGGTGGCAAAATTTCTGGTAAAGGTACCATTAAAACTGGAAATTTAGATTTTGAAGATGTGTACTATGTACAAGAGCTAAATTATAATCTTTTTAGTGTCTCACAAATGTGCGACAAAAAGAACAAAGTTTTTTTTGCGAGACTGAATGTCTTGTACTTTCTCTTGATTTTAAGATGCCTGATGAAAGTCAAGTACTTCTTAAAATTCCTAGAAAGAGCAATATGTACAGTGTTGACATGAAGAACATTGTTCCAAAAAAAGATTTAACTTGTCTTGTTGCAAAGGCCACATTGGATGAATCAATGAAATGGCATAGAAGGCTTGGTCATATTAATTTCAAAACCATAAATAAAATTGTTAAGAATGGTTTGGTAAGAGGTTTACCTCACAAAAGATTTGAAAACGATCAAACATGCATTGCTTGTCTTAAAGGCAAACAACACAAAGCCACTTGTAAGCCCAAGATTTTTAAATCTATCAATCAATCATTGTTTATGCTTCATATGGACTTATTTGGACCTGTTTCAGTAAGTAGTATAATGCATAAGAGATATTGTCTTGTTATAATTGATGACTATACCAGATTTACATGGGTTTTCTTTTTAGGTTCTAAGGATGAAACTTCTAGCATTCTGAAGACATTCATTACACAGATAGAAAACCAAGTAGACAAGAAAGTGAAAGTCATTAGATGTGATACTGGGACAGAGTTTAAGAATAGAGTTATGGATGATTTCTGCAAACAAAAAGGTATTAGGAGAGAATTTAGTATTGCTAGAACTCCACAACAGAATGGAGTTGCTGAAAGGAAAAATAGAACACTAATAGAAGCTGCTAGAACTATGTTAGCTGATTCTAAGCTACCTATAACTTTTTGGGCTGAAGCAGTCAACACTGCTTGCTATGTTCAGAATAGAGTTTTAGTTGTACAGCCTCACAATAAGACATCATATGAACTTTTTAGAGGTAGAAATCCTGCAATAGGATTTCTTAGACCTTTTGGATGTCATGTGACAATTCTCAAATACCTTAGACCATTTAGGAAAATTTGATGGTAAAGCAGATGAAGGTTTCTTTGTTGGATATTCTCTTAATAGCAAAGCATTTAGAGTATACAACACAAGAACCAGGATTGTAGAAGAAAATCTACATGTGGAGTTTTTGGAAGATAAATCCAATGTAGAAGGTCAAGGACCAAAATGGCTATTTGATCTTGAAACTCTAACCAAATCAATGAATTATGTGCCTATTGTTGCAAAAACTAATAATTTTTCAGGTTCACAAGCAACAGATGAGGCAAGGTTAGAAAAGGAGACAAACCAAGATCATGTTTGGATGCCAATATGGTCAAGTACAAGTGTGGAATCACCTTCAACAATTGGTGAATCTTCTTCTGGTAAAGCTAAAGAAGATGTAGAAGATGAAAGCAAAGAAGATGGAAGAAAGGAACAAGAAAATATTTTTGTTGTTGATAATGCTGCTGAAACAGACTTAACTGAAGAAGCAGACTTAACAAAGGAAGCAGAATTAACAAACAATGAGGTAGATTTGAGCAATCTCCCACCAAACTATCATGTTCCACTTACACCACAAACCAGAATTCACAAGGTCCACTCCCTAGAAAATGTGATAGGAGATGTACAATCAGGGTGAAGACAAGGCAACAACTGATGTCTTCAGACCAACAAGGGCTTCTTAATGCCCTTTATGCTTCAAAACAGCATGAGTTTTCAAACTCTTGCTTGTTTGTTTGTTTTCTCTCACAAGATGAACCAAAGAACATTCTGAAAGCCTTAGATGATTCAAGCTAGGTAGAAGCTATGCAAGAGGAGCTTCTTCAGTTCAAGATTCAGAAAGTTTGGGTGCTAGTTGATTTACCTAAGGATGCAAAGGTAATTGGCACTAGATGGGTTTTCAAGAATAAAAGGGATGAAAGGGGAATAGTGATTAGGAATAAGGCTAGATTAGTAGCCCAAGGGTACAACAACAAGAAGGGATAGACTATGATGAAGTTTTTGCTCCAGTAGCAAGACTTGAGGCAATTAGGCTTTTCTTAGCTTATGCTTCATTTTTAGGCTTCACAATTTACCAAATGGATGTCAAGAGTGCATTTCTATATGGCACAATTGAAGAAGAGGTGTATGTCTCACAACCTCCAGGGTTCATTGATCCTGACCATTCAGACAAAGTGTACAGAGTTGTTAAGGCTCTTTATGGCCTTCATCAGGCACCTAGAGCTTGGTATGAAACACTGGCTTCCTATTTAAAAGCAAATGGATTTCAAAGAGGAAAGATTGATCAGATACTTTTCATCAAACAGCACAAGAAGCATCTTCTGTTAGTGCAGGTGTATGTGGATGACATTATCTTTGGATCTACAAGGAAGGAGATGTGTTTGGAGTTTGAGAAGCTTATGCATGATAAGTTTCAGATGAGTTCCATGGGGGAACTTACATTCTTTTTAGGTTTGCAAGTTAAACAGTCATATGAAGACATATTTATTAGTCAAGATAAATATGTTGCTGAAATACGTAGAAAGTTCAACTTTGCTAATTCAAAAATGGCAAGCACACCAATGGATTCTGAGAAACAACTTCCAAAAGATTTAGATGGAGAAAATGTGGATGTACACACATACAGATCTATGATAGGATCTTTGATGTATCTCACATCATCAAGACCTGACATCATGTTCTCTGTTTCTGCTTGTGCAAGATTTCAAGTAACTCCAAAGGTTTCTCATTTAACAGCAGTCAAGAGGATTTTTAGATATCTCAAGGTTCAACCTAGGTTGGGTCTATGGTATTCAAGGCAATCATCTTTTGATTTGGTAGCATTTTTGGATAGTGTTTATGCTGGTGCTAGCTTGGACAGAAAGTCAACAACTGGAGGATGTCAATTCCTTGGGTGTAGACTTATCTCATGGTAGTGTAAGAAGCAAAAAACTGTGGCTACTTCAACAACTGAAGCTAAATATGTAGCTGCTGCAAGTTGCTGTGCTCAAGTCCTATGGCTTTAAAACCAACTTCTTGAGTATGGGTACAATTTTATGAACACTGTCATTCATATTGATAATAGTAGTACAATTTGCATTATTAAAAATCCGGTACAACATTCTAAAACAAAACACATTGAAATTAGACATCATTTTATTAGAGATTGCAATGAGAAAAAGTTAATTCAAGTAATGAAAATTGCTTCTGAACATAATTTTGCAGATCTGCTAACAAAAGCTTTTGATGTTGGAAGGTTTCAGTACTTGGTAGCAAGTATTGGAATGCTTAATACTTAAAATTTTCAATCTATGTGTTTTTATATACTAGTGTGGTTAATTCTGGTGATTACTCAGTTAATTCTGGTGGTTACTCAATTAAGTCTGGTAGTGAAATTTTTGTTTGTACTATTGTCTTTGTAAATTTGTACTAGCTATTATTTTAAAATTGTGTTATTTCATACAGTTAGTCATATGTTTATTCTAATATAAGACAAGTACTTTGTACATTGTTCTTTTGGTTTTAGACTAACAATTTCAGGTATGAACATTTGAGCACAAAGGAAGTTTTCAAGTGAAATGGAAGCAGCAGAATGTTATATCAGTTGCTTACATAACAGGTTTATGATGGACTGAGATTGGGAATTCTTAACAAAGGTTTATACCTAAGTTCATTAATTCTTTAAAACTACTTTCTTGAAACCTGGTTATCATATTTTACATTGAATTGATGACTTAGTTGATCAGACAGTAACTGATTCAACTCACTTTCTATCATTTTATACTTTTAAGTATAATGAGCAAGTCTAAGGACATCTGATAGAAAGAATAGCTAGTAAAAGTGAATCTAACACTTGTGTTAGAGGCAACAATTGCTATGAGCTGGAAACCCTGTCAAGAAAGCCTTTTGAATAGGTTTATCTTTACACAGGCAGTTATTTATAACTGAAAACATTGGTTCTCACACAACCAGAGGTTGCTTTAAACCGAAATCTTGATTAAGTGCCTGTTATACACTTAATCCCTTCAAAATGGTTGAAAGCAGTATGATTTTTCTTAATAAAATCATATGCATACTGCTAAAAGTCAAAATTTTTCTTAAAAGGCTTTTTGAAATAAAAATGACTCAGAAAACCATCAACTGATGGATTATGAGTTATTGCCCCATGAATCACCTCTCATAGGAGTTAACACACCTAGAGGTGATGAGGGCAGCAAATTAAACTCTTAAGGAATTGATGGCTACATGTACAACATTGTCTGATAACAAGTTCTAAATGATAGCTCAGATGATGAAGAGAGAAATATTTTGGTACATTGTGAGAGATCTTCCAAACAGGGGAGGAAATGTTATTTGCATCTCAGGGGAGGAAACATCTCAGGGGAGGAAATAAAGTTGGAAGATTAATCAATGAAAGGGAGGAAAAGACAAGAGCATACAAGATGATGAGGAAGTTGAAAATGACAAGAATAGATCTGATTCTGGAGTATTATATATATTCAGAAGGGATGAAGCATTCCAAAGGAGAAAGTTCTATCTAGGTCAAACAAAGAAAGCTTTCAGTTTCAATTTCAGTTCACTACGTTTGTTCATCACTTGCAAAGGCATGCTGATAGATGATTTCACTTGTTGAAACAATCATCCAAGATCCAAGAAAACACAGCACCATTGCCTCTTATAATTCCTCCATCCAAGGAAATTGCCCCAATGTTCAAATAACAAGATGTAAAAGTAAATAAGGTAAAAGAATGAAATCAAATACTCCCCTGATTCGCTCGGTGGATAAAGGGGTAACATGGTTAGATCTTCTTCCAAGGTAATGTTGAAGCTCCAAGACTAAAGCAGCGCCAAAAGCTTGATTCCACATACATCTCCTTGTCCAAAATAACCTGTTAAACCTGAGAAAACAAACACAAAAAACCCAAAGCATCAACCTGAACAAAGAAAACTCACAACTAGATGTAATTCCAGACTTAGAAATAAAAACAAAACGATTAAAGATATAATGCTTGTAGAATGAATATTTGCAGATTTCCTGGAGTTTATAAGACTAAAGATTTAACAAAAACTTTATGACTCCGGTAGAAAAACAAAACTTGCAAAATTTCCAGAATTTTACACTTGACGCCGTCAGGTGTTAACCTTGACGCCGTCAGAAGTGACCTGCAGAAATTTTATGGTTAGTTTCCGGAAAATTTCTGGAAAAACTTATGCCTCACTTCTTGGAAATCCTGCAAAATATTCATTATGACTCGATACAAGCATTTGACTCTAACAATTACTAGTATGCATGCTCATTTAATATTGTTGTGATTCATGTTCAATCTTGTTCTTGTAAACAAATTTGGATTCCCTTACACTTATCTTTTGCAAAATACCTTTATATGTAGTTAAGACGAAGTTAAAAACAAGATAAAGCATTTTCACAATTTATTTTGAAACATGAGCACAAACAATAACAATTAAACTTGCATACGGAAACAAATAAAATCAAACAAACAAACAAACAAACAAATAAAGCTTGGGTTGCCTCCCAAGAAGCGCTTGTTTTTGTTCGAGTCACGAGCCTGACTCTACCCTTATTTAACGGAAATAGGGGAGGTTTTCCATACACTTAGGAGTAAGTGCGGGTGGAAGTAGCGATACACACCCTTAGGGTGGAAATATGCCACGTGAGGTGAAGGGGGTGAGTGAATGGCTTCCTTCATCCTAAAACTACCCGGATAATATTGGTTTATGGGTGGGTCGGTTCCTCTTTTGTCTCCTAGTTGTAAATCTAAGGATGAAAAGTTGTGTAAAGGTTGAGGTTCCGGCTCATCAACACTAGGAAATTCTCTAGAACTAAGAGTAAGGTCATCACTAAAAGTGTTCAAACCTATATCCTCTAGTTGTGCTTGGTCCAAGGGTTCTACCTCCATCGGGATTCCTAAAGTCTCTTCTACTTCTTCCGGGTAAGTCACGGGCAGTGTGGGTGCCTCAAATGGTGGTGGGTTTTGTGGAGTACTTGGTGGACTTGGATTTTCTACTTTATCCTCCATCTTATCTTGATTACCTATGTACTTATTATGTGATTTGTTGAAGTCTATCCCCAACATGCACCTAGGTATCTCAAATCCTTTTCTATTCATCTCAAATTCTTGGTCCGATTCATAAGAATCATTCTCAATAACTTGATCACTATGTTCCATTTGCCTAAAGGATTCCTCATACTCATCATATGTCTTGGTGAAATCTAATCCAAGCATGCACCTAGGTAGTTCAACATTAACCATCTCACAATCTTGGTCGGGTTCATAAGAAACTATACTAGGTGAAGGCTCATATGGTGCATAGGTTTCACTTAATGAGGTATTTTGAGGGTTTGATGGGGCTCCTAAGGTGATTTCCTCAAAAGTTTTATGCACTTGGTCTCTTTTCTCAAGGTACTCACTAAAATCTATGTAAGATCCTGTTCTCATTACTTCATTCCACCATCTTGATTTATCCAAATTAGTAAAATTATATTTCTTCATGTAAAACTCTAGTCGCGGATTTGGTAGATTCACGTTCTCCATAATGGCGAACGGAAGAGTCAATGGAAAAACTTTACGAACAAAAGCACAAAGAAAAGATAGACTACGAGAAAGCTAATAAAAAGAAAATAAAAATCTCACTAGATAGGAATCTAGTGAGTAGACCTAATAAAATAAAAATTCAACCTAAACAATAACTATTCCCCGGCAGCGGCGCCAAAAACTTGATGCGTGGTTTTGCGACCTTACAACAGGTTTTACCTCTCGAGGGATCTCAAGAGGCTTGCAATCCCCACCAGGCAGTGTACCTGACCGATGTAGTATAGTGAAGTGACAAGTACCGGGGGATTGATCGTTCTCTAGGGGAATAGTGTCGTTAGGATTGAAAAACTACTCTAATAGGTCTAAGGGTGAGGGAAGATTCTTTTTGTATTTTTATAATTTTATGAAAGCAAGTAAAATCTCGGGTTTGAAAGAGTGGGCGGAATTAGTTGCTAGTCAACTAACCCAAATAACTACAAATGCAAATAAAATAAAATAACTAAAAATGAAAAGGTCGTGAAACTTATATGGAGAGAAATGTGTTTACTTAGATTTCCTTACTCCCTAACTATCTTTTACCGGTTGATTAGTGTGTATTAATTACGTGGATGACGGGTGTATTCCTTAATACCAATCGTGGGGTGGCGTACGTACTTACCCAACTCTACAAGCTCCTACTTCACTCCAATGTCGAGCCGGCTAAGAAGCTCCTAACATGGGATCACTAGAATTCGCTCATGCATTAAATACAACCATAATAACCTTAGTACGCATTGGTTCATGTTTCTTAAGATATTCAAGCAAGTTACCGTATAGGAGGTTAGCCAGTTTTCTTAAGCCTAACATCGATAAACAATCATCCAATACAATTAATAACACACTAATAACCAATAATCAATAGTTAGGTTTCATTAGATCTAAGCAAACACAAGATAAATCTAGCCTAGTGTTGATACATAATCTGGCGCGGACTGATTCAACGACTCTCCCTGGGCCGTTAGTCGTCTTCTCGAGCCCTAGTAGACCTGTTCAACAAAGAGAACCCGTTAGGAGTGGACCCGAGGCCGTAGCCCCGGGATCCACCTCCGACGGTCAAGTTAGTATAGGTGATATAGTGTATCGTGTCCTAGGTTTAGAATAACCTGTCGTGTGTATATAGGGCATGGATTAGGGTTTAGCGTAGAGTGGGCCGCTGTTTGCCGGGCCTGGCCCATTTGTCGTGGGTCAGTCCAGACCATACGTCTACAAGCCCCCCAAGTTTAGTGTGACATAGTGCGTGGCTATGTTATGCTAAACTTAAGTCCTGTTCGTGGCTGTGTAGGCCCAACCAACTATGACGGCGTGACCATAACGCGCAGCCCAAATGCGACAGTGCGCACTGGGTCTGTGGTGCAGTGCGTGATGACCATGTTGGCGCGTCCTTGTTGGCGCGACCTTGTAGGCGCGTCCTTGTAGGCGCGTCCTTGTAGGCGCGACCTGAGTAACATTGACATTGCGATTGTGATTGTCTCACAATGGTGAAGGTGGATTCCGTATGCTGCATCCTGGGTAAGGGCGTGCCTTTGTACCAGTAGCGGTGCAGCATGATGCGACAGAAGACGTACTTCTATGGCAGAGGTGCGCGCTGTGCGCAGTGGTGCGAACATTACATCCGTCTTTACAACCAACAGAGGACGTCTCCCCTGCGCGGAAGGTGGCGCGAATATTTAAATCCGTCTTTGTACCGGGCTTGCAATACCTCTTACGTACGATCTGCTTCCAAATATACCTGCGTGATGCGTACTCACACAGTGCGTATCCTGGTAGCCCCCCAAGTTTGATGGTGCTACTCGTGTAGGAGCATTAAACTTAGTTATTCAAATCCTGAAAAAAACTTAATGCAAATATTAGAAGTATATGCTGCGCATCGCAACATATAAAAGATAATGAAATAAAAAATTAGCGCGTAGCATATATATAGCACGTAGCATGTAAAATTAACACATAAGAGAAGTAGTAGTGCGAATTACACCTAGCGTGAGGTTTTACAAAATACATAATTGTTTTTTTTTTAGTGCGCGCTGTGCGCAACAAAGAGGTGCGACAGAAGGCGTGCTTCTGTGACCGCGACTAATAGTTTCAATCGCACGCACAGACGCAGATGGATGTATCGTGACCGCATAGACTCTAACGTTTGTGGATGATCGCAGATGACCACGGCTTTTGTCCAGTGCGCTCATGGCGATTGACTAGCATCGTGGTGCCTGTACGTGACAGTGCGCTTATGGCGCCAGTCTGCGAAGATCTCTATACGCACGGCCTAACGCGGGTAGATTTATCGTAACTGCGCTGTTCGCGGCTAAAAGATATAGTAGGTCCGATCGTGCGGACTTAGTGCGTTATAGGTAAAATCGTGTTTACCAAGTTTAAAAGATTTACATAAAATCTTCTTAATATTTAAGATATATGCACAAAATATATGCACGAATGATTAAACAAACAAAGCAATCAATATTTAAAAGATTTACATAAAATCTCTTTTCAATGTTTAAAAGATATGCTCACTTTTTCTTGTCTGCTCGCGTCAAACAAACAAATCAATCAAAACCTTTTTTATTCTTACGCATCGGATGAAACAAAAAAGAATAAAAGAAAAGTCAAACTTTTCTTTATTTAATTCGTACATGGGGTGTTTGATATGCTGCGTGTACGGCAGAAAATAAAGATAGCAATTCTTTTTTGTGTCGCGTACGACAGAAAGTTTTAGAGTTACCGGCTTTTGAACTCGATGGTTGCTTTCCGGTGATATGTGAGACCACGAAACTTGTCGAGTCCCACGGATGGCGCCAATCTGTTGATACATAATCTGGCGCGGACTGATTCAACGACTCTCCCTGGGCCGTTAGTCGTCTTCTCGAGCCCTAAGTAGACCTGTTCAACAAAGAGAACCCGTTAGGAGTGGACCCGAGGCCGTAGCCCCGGGATCCACCTCCGACAGTCAAGTTAGTATAGGTGATATAGTGTATCGTGTCCTAGGTTTAGAATAACCTGTCGTGTATATATAGGGCATGGATTAGGGTTTAGCGTAGAGTGGGCCGCTGTTTGCCGGGCCTGGCCCATTTGTCGTGGGTCAGTCCAGACCATACGTCTACACCTAGCATGTTAATTAAAAGACAAGAACAAGATATAATCAAACAACACATAGACATATTGATTGATTAAATGAATACTTATCTTCAATTAAACATGGGAGATCCAAGGGTATAAAACCCTTAAAAATGGCAGAAAATTCGTCTTAGGGTTTCTCCTCACAAAGTTGCACACTATGAATAAAAATTGCAAAACTATATATAGAGTTTAGTGGCTGACGGCGTCACGTTGTAGGAGGTGACGCCGTCACCTCGCCGCGGCTAGGGTTCCCGGATGGTCTTCCTGACGCCGTCCCTCTTTAATCCTCCAAAATCCGCTCTGGCCTATCAAGGGTTGACGCCGTCAGAATAGTGCTTGACGCCGTCTCTCTTTAACTTAAACCGTGATGGCCTTGATCACCTTAAAGGGTGACGCCATCAGACTTTCCATTGTAAAACTCTCTGGCGCGTCACGTGTATTTTGTCATATCCACCTCTTTTGCCAAGCCATGACGCCGTCAGGAGCAATTCTTGACGCCGTCAAGTGTACTTTTCCAGCAGCTTTGGAGACTTTGTCGTTTTCTTCACTTTTATGCTCCAAAAACGTCCAAAATGCTTCCTTTTCCAGATTTCTTCTCCAAAGTACCTAAAATGACAAAAGGAACGATTTAGGGCAATATTTGATCAAATAAATACGATTTAGGGCTTAAATGACCCCTTAAAAGCGGTACACTTTTCGCTTCATCAAGCATGAAGATGGGGAACGGCGCACCAATGTCCACACTAGGCTTGGTAGTCGCAGGGTTCATGATAGGCTTGGGCGACGGTGCTCCCCAAGTGAAAGCCCTTCAAGCTCTGATTTCGAGGATAGTCGGCGCAAGCGCCGCAGAGGAGCAAGCTCGGATTCCGATGATAGTCGGCGCAAGCGTCGCAAAAGAGTAAGCTCATCCTCAAGTGACTCCTCGGACAACGAGGACAAAGAAACAGGACACTGGAAATCAAGGGAAAAACACCGCGACCAGGAGGACGAAGACATGTCTCGTCCCTGGCGCCGCCAAAAAGTTAATGCGTTCACTCGGTGCATCAGCGATTTTTCGGAAAATAAGAGAAGGCGCATGCCCGCTAATGTCAAAACTTATGATGGGACAGGTGATCCTGATGATCACCTAAAAATTTTTGAATCAGCAGCCACTATCGAAAATTGGCCACAACCTGTGTGGTGCCACATGTTTAACTCTACATTAGTAGGGAATGCGCGCAACTGGTTCAGTAAGCTTCCACGCAGAAGCATCGGTGGGTTTGAAGAGTTGCGAAAGGCGTTTCGTTTAAACTTTACTCAGAGGAAGAAGTGCGCCAAAAATCCTGTCGAACTCGCTAGGGTAAAACAGCGCCAAGGGGAATCCACAAGCGCTTTCATGGAGCGCTTTAAAGACGAATGCATACATGTCAAGGCGTGCCCAGAAATACTAAAGATCTCAGGGTTTATGAACGGAATTAATAACCCAGAACTGATAAAAAAGTTAAACGATAGGGTTCCCCAAACCTTTGACGAACTCATGAAGCGCACGAGGTCCTTTATCCAAGGAGAAGCAGTCGCTGCGGATAGCAAGAAAGGCTATTCAAACTATAGGTCACAAGAAGAGCCAAGGAGACAATCCAATGACCAGAGTAGCAATCGTAACAAAAGCTATCGCAGTCAAGGGGGCGGACGGGGAAAACGACAAGTATACCACACTAACGAAGACTCCAAGGGAGATATTCGTAACAGAAGGCGCGAACTTTCTGAGACCCCCACCAATGCGCACCCCAGAAGGGCAGCGCATAGGGAATGGGTACTGCGAGTATCACGGACAGAAGGGCCATACCACCAATGAGTGTGTCCAATTGCGCCAACTAATTGAAAAGTTAGTGAAAGAAGGCAGATTGGATCATCTGGTTAAAAACATCAAGGATGGGAAAAACAAACAAAAGACCGAGAACAAGAAAGAAGCACCTAAGGAAAAGGCTGACACAATCTACATGATACAATCATGGCAGCGAAAGACAAGGCAAAAGGTCAGCTAGAAATTTTCTCATGGAAGCAAAATTTCTTTTCCCACCTTGGCTGCGGACAACGCAGTGGCGGAACCACTTACCATCGAGATAAATACGGGGGGTCACGATATCCACCGCATGTATGTTGATGGAGGGGCATCCGCAGACATAATGTACGAGCATTGTTTCAAAAGGTTGCGACCTGAGATACAAAGACAGTTAAGCCCGGCCACGACGCCGTTGACTGGCTTCACGGGAGAAAAGATATGGCCTATGGGGCAACTACGACTACTAGTCGTTGTTGGTAATAAGGAACACTCCACCACAGCGTGGATGAATTTTATGGTGATCAGATCCCCTTCGTCGTACAATGGCATTATTGGAAGACCAGGAATTTCGGCAATGCGCGCAGTACCGTCCACAGCGCACGGGATGCTCAAATTCCCGGTAGAATGCGTCATCATCACTATCTACAATAACGCTGCGCCACCAAGAGAGTGTAACACGATTACACTTGAAACGACGCACACCCAAGAACAGAGCGCAGCTAAAGTACCAAACCTGAAGGTCGCAATTCATCCTGATTACCCGGAGCAAGAAGTATTGATCGGAGGATCGTTGTCTGACAAAGGCAGAGCGGCCGTGTGCGCGCTCTTGCAAAGGAATCTGGATATCTTCGCATGGGAACCAAAGCACATGACTGGTGTGCCACGCTCGATTGCAGAACACAAGCTGAAAATCCGACAAGGATATTCCCTAGTGCGGCAGAAAAAGCGCGGCCAGGCTCCAGAACGCGCAAAAGCCATTCTAGAGGAAGTACACAAACTTGTGGACGTAGGCATCATGCGAGAAGTCTATTACCATGACTGGCTCTCCAATCTAGTAATGGTCAAGAAGGGTGATGGTAGTTGGCGGATGTGTGTGGATTTCACTGATCTCAACAAAGCATGTCCACAGGACTGTTATCCGCTGCCAGAGATAGACTGGAAGGTAGAATCCCTGTGCGGATATCCCTTTAAATGTTTCTTAGATGCATACAAAGGGTACCACCAAATCCAAATGGCCAAGGAAGACGAGGAAAAAATAGCCTTCCACACAAGCCAAGGTGTCTATCGTTACACAAAGATGCCTTTTGGCCTGAAGAATGCGGGCGCCACCTACCAGTGATTGGTAGATAACGCATTTGAAAAGCAAGTGGGCCGCAACTTAGAGGTCTATGTGGACGATCTCGTGATAAAAAGCCATACTGAAGACGAAGTGGTGCGCAACATTGAAGAAACATTTACAACACTAAGAAAGATCAACATGAAGTTAAATCCTAAGAAATGCACTTTTGGCGCTACAGAAGGAATGTTCTTGGGATACTTGATAGAACAAGATGGAATTAAACCATGCCCAGAAAAAACAGAGGCTGTCATCCAACTTCCTTCACCACGCACGTTGAAAGAAGTTCGGTCTCTGAATGGAAAGCTAGCCGGCTTGAATAGATTCCTGTCCAAATCAGCGGATAAGTCACTTCCTCTCTTTAAAACACTCAAGAAGTGTACAAAAAAGGGAGACTTTCGTTGGACTACGGAAGCGGAAGAAGCTTTCACACAGCTTAAGCAACATATTGCATCGCTTCCTAAGCTAGTCGCACCCCGACCAGGGGAGGAGTTAATCGTCTACTTATCTACGACTCATGGAGCAATCAGCGCAGTGCTACTGACGGAGAGGAACTCTGTACAAACACCGGTATATTTCGTAAGCAAGGCGCTCAAGAAGACAGAGATTAACTATAGCCCAATGGAAAAATTGGTCTTGGCATTAGTATTCGCCACCAAAAGACTGCGCAGATACTTTCAAGCGCACCCAATAGCGGTGATCACAGACCAACCAATCAAGCAAGTTATCTCCAAACCTGACGCATCGGGGCGATTACAAAAATGGAGTGTGCTACTAGGCGAGTATAACATCTCTTATAGACCACGCACTGCGGTTAAGGGGCAAATACTAGCAGACTTCATCATCGAAAAACCAGACACCGATGCTGCACCTCCACAAGGCGAGGTAGAACTACAAGAGCCATGGGTCCTGTTCATAGATGGATCTTCATGCGTGGATGGGTCGGGCGCATGCCTTATCCTCACCAATCCAGAAGGAATGGAATTCACTTACGCGTTGCGCTTTGAATTCACAGCCACAAATAACGAGGCAGAGTATGAAGCCCTAATCGCTGGATTACGCATTGCAACTCGAATGGGTGTACGCAACCTAGAAGCAAATGTGGACTCCCGATTAGTAGCCAACCATGTGTTGGGCGAATATATGGCTAAAGAGGATAACATGGTTCAATACCTCGACAAGACCAAGTCACTAATCAAAAGTTTTGACAGGTTTACCATTAAACAAGTTCCTAGAGGGGAAAACAAAAAGGCGGACGCACTAAGCAAGATCGCATCTACAAGCTTCGCGCACCTGTCAAAACAAGTATTGGTGGAGATTCTAAAAAATAAATCCATCTCGGAGATGGAGATATCCACGGTAATAAAGGAAGAGAATCCTACGTGGATGACCCCTATTATCGAATTTATAAGCAAGGGCAAATTGCCCAATGAGCAGAAGGACGCTCGACGGATACGGCGCACAGCGCAGAGGTTCGAACTTAGAGATGGTATCCTATATCGGTGCTCATTCCTACAACTATGGCTTCGGTGCGTTGGACCTCTTCAGGCAGATTACGTACTCCGAGAGATCCACGCTGGTTCATGCAGTATGCATTCAGGACCACGGTCCGTCGTAGCACGAGCATTGCGCTCAGGATACTACTGGCCCACTATGCACCGTGATGCGCGCGATGTGATAAAGAGATGCAACGACTGCCAAGTTCATAGACCCATCCCGCGCAGACCACAACAAGAGCTAACGCCTATCACTTCTCCATGGCCATTCTATAAGTGGGGTATCGACATTGCGGGTCCCTTTCCTGTTGCAGCGGGGGGACTGAAATTCCTTATTGTAGCAATAGACTACTTCACTAAGTGGATTGAGGCAAAAGCAGTTGCGACAATCACAGGTAATCAAGTAAAACGATTCGTTTGGGAAAACATTGTATGCCGCTTTGGATTACCTGGGGAGATCGTTTCGAACAACGGAAAACAATTCCGTGATAACCCATTCAAAGACTGGTGCGCAGAACTGAATATCACACAACACTTTGCGTCAGTTAAACACCCACAAACCAATGGTTTAGTTGAGCGCGCAAATCGTAGTCTAGGCGAAGGAATCAAAGCACGCCTGGACAAACACAAAGGAAGATGGGTGGATGAATTGTCGCATGTCTTATGGGCGCACCGCACGACAATCAAAGTTAGCAATGGAGACACTCCTTTTTCCCTTGTCTACGGGACAGAAGCTGTCATACCAGCTAAAATTGGGATGCCAACAATCCGCACCGCGGAAGTTAACGTCGCGACCAATGACGACGAACGACGTATAGACTTGGACCTATTGGAAGAAAGGCGCGAGCGCGCAGCTATACGTGAGGCAAAAACCAAGTCAAAAATGAAGGGATACTACGATGCTAAAGTTCGAAGCACCTCATTCAGACCAGGCGACTTTGTTTATCGCGCTAATGATGCGAGTCACGCAGAAGATACAGGTAAACTTGGACCAAAATGGGAAGGACCCTATGAGGTTGTTGAAGCACTAGGTAAAGGCGCATACAAGCTGCGTGACATGGATGGCCGTGAGCTACAACGCACATGGAATATCTGCAATCTCAAGAGATGCTATCTTTAGGAAAGGTTATGACCCAATACACGGACACCTCCACACTTTAGTAAGTGCTCAATAAATATCCGTGTATTTACATTTTTGTTTCATTTAGACAAATGTTTTATCTTTTTACAAAAACTTGCAAGTATTAATAAAATGTTGCGGTTTTTAGCTAACTCCGTGACACACTTTACTTTATTGCTTACATATCATTTATGTCTCAATACTGTTTGTTACATTATCTTTTGCCTACATGGCGTGCATGCACCAATTAAAAACCCACGATGGTAAAAGGATGAGTAAACCTACTAAATGACTCGTTGAGTAAGAGGGTTGCAAACCCATCAACATCGGATCACGCATCCTTGTTAAACACCTTACTCTCAAGACGTTGGAGTAAGTTCGATGTGTACCCCACGACGGATACACATCAATGCACACTGTGCGCGTTTAACAAATTAGGAGTTAAGACAATTAACCCCTTAAGATGGTATTCGCAGCACGCTGCAATCCATACACTTGTGCACCCCACGATGGATACACAACAACTTGTGCATTTCATACACAATTATGTCATACACGACTATGTCATAAATTTCATACACAATTATGTCATACACGACTATGTCATAAATTTCATACACGATTATGATATAAGTGATTATAAATCCTTGTAATCTTTTTTAAATGTGTTTATACAAACGGTTTGATTCTTAGACATCTTTTACGCAAAGACAAAATAACTAAGTACAAACATTGTAACCACAATCAAATTTGATACAATATGCGTACAATCGTATTTTTCAAATCAACACTTTATTATGGATAACAAGTTCATACAAGATATAGACTAAACATGCACATGTGCAACAAAATGTTAATCTATTACACAAAATTACCAAGACAAGCTATGGGTACGCCTAAGCCCTGAACTACCAACATGGTACGCAACACTACCAGCCTCCTCAAGCTTCTTCAACAGGTCAACATCCTTAGGTGACACCGTTGGTACGCTAACGGGCACCCCATCAGACCTCGGGATGTGAGCCGCACCAAGACCACAAAGAATGGCTTTCCCCTTCACGCCCTTCTTCCTGGCAAGTCTCATCTCATGGGCTTCTAAGGACTCCCTCAATGGAATTTCCTTCTCAAGGGCAAAAGGGTTGAGGATGTCACGGGGGCGAGCGAAAATAGGTACATGTAGCTGCGACACATCCGGCTACAGAAAGTAGTCAAGCTGCGCCTCAGCATCCTCGGATGAGTGCCTAGCCAAGGTTAAACCCTGCATGATCACGCCTATGGGGTAATCATGGTCACGCTCCAGCTGAGCAATATGAGGAAGCTCTAAAAGTTTCAACTTCTCCATAGCCGCAACAAATTCACCATAAGCGTTCTCGTTATAACCAGGTACTTCGGAGGGAGACATAGTCAAAACCTTGGTCGCACACAGCTCCTCTACAGCTTCTGCCTTACCGCGTGCCAGTGCACATTGAACCACATCCCCAAAGGAGTGCTTGACCTCTTGAGACTCCAGCGTCGTCAAGGCAGCAAGACGCAAGCCATGGCTGATAAGCCACCTGCGCTCAACAATAGTTGACACCAAATGAGGATACAACTCCTCATCATATTCGATGCTGAGCTTGCGCAGCTTGCTCTCCTGATTCTCCACCAAACTCTCCACAGTCTTGCGGAATTCATCCAAGTTAGAGAAGAGTCTCCCCTTGTTTAGCTCCATATATTTCAAGGCCCAAAGGCAGGAGGCCTTGTATTCTTTTGCTCCAGTGCACTCTTGATTCAGTTCGGCCAGGAGCGACATCTTCTCATCAGCAATTTTCTGGGCGTACATAGCAGATGCCCTCACTTCAGCCTGCGCATCAGCCAACTGCGCCTTCAGAATGTCAATCTCCTTGTCCTTCTGTGCAACCTGGCTACCCTCACCACCATATTGAGCCTGTAGCCGCACAACCAATGAAGCCTGGTGCGCAGCAGCCAACGCCAACTCCTCTATAAGGCGATCTGTTGGCGCATCTTCAGAAGATTTTTCCTCATCCACTGGAATCTCAGGCACAAACTCACCAGCATATGCAGAACCAGTCTTGGGTGGCGAATTCCCAACATACACATCATCATCAACAGCAGTTTCAGCACTGCACGCAAATAACAAAGTTACTCTATAGTATTAAACGCGGATTAAAGGACTGAAGATCTAAAGATACAAGTACTTACTTGGGGGAGGAGTTTTATGCGATGACGCATCCTTCTCAGATGATTGCCCGACAGAAATAGCAGGGCGCTTACTTGATGTCCCTGCGCCATCATCACCAGACGATCTCTTGCGCTTTAACCCTTGGCCCTCCTCCTCAGACTCATCCATAGCACTCCCCGACGAGTCTATATGCAATAACTCCACAGGGATTTGCGACCCAGGAGCGGGAAAGCTACGCAGAGGAGTAGCCATAGTGACACCTGTGGGGAACTCCTCTGTCTCCTCCTGCGCGATCACCATCGTGCGCCCCGCGGTAGCCTGTAGAACTGGCTCCTCGCCATCTCTCAAAGGGCGCACCCCTACGGTCACCTGAGTGGGCTTCGCCAAGCGAACAACACCGAATAGATCCATCTCTGCGCAACAAAACAACAAACAAACACAAAATGTGTTAGATAAGCTACAAAGGGAAGAACGCTTACAACTACTAAGCGAAGAGGAAGGAAGAGACAAGCACCCACCCCGGCTATTTTCATCCAAAAATGTTGGCACTTCTTCCGGACTACCGAAGTAATTGCGACTGATGCCCATGTGCACCAAAAACTCTTCTGGATACGCTTTGATCGGTATGCGATTGGTATTTATCGTATCCGCATCAGCTACGTTATACAATCCGGGGTCTGGGCGCTCGTCTCTCGGTAATGATTCTTGAGTATAGAACTCAAAAATCCATGGAAAAAATCACTATCAACCCAAAAGAACTTTTCCCTCCAATT
The DNA here is from genome assembly GCA_021014915.2 of Artemisia tridentata subsp. tridentata. Classification (NCBI taxonomy): domain Eukaryota; kingdom Viridiplantae; phylum Streptophyta; class Magnoliopsida; order Asterales; family Asteraceae; genus Artemisia; species Artemisia tridentata. Next base: position 376,089,422 of record CP139508.1, read on the forward strand.
TCTCAGCACATCTAATTTCTTCGTATAGCACTGCAGTGTCCCTGGGCGCTTAGCGAAGGAAACCCACCCGTTTGACCACGATGTGTGGTAAAACGCGCGGAATAGATGAATTGTGGGTTCAATCGCCAACAGGCGACAATTTACTTCAAAATTGGTTATTTTTGCTGCACCTATACAGTGCAGCTGGGAAATATGAAGACGATAGTGGTTTAGAATATCGCACAAAAATAGGGAAATGGGCGCACGTTGGTTCGCGAATTCGAAGAAACGTGTGTATACCCCCACCTTCCCTTGAGGGAAGTTCGCTATTGACGCATTCGCCACCGGAACAACCGGGCGCAATGCAGTAGGGATGTAATAATCTGAGGTGAACTGACGAAGATCGTCCTCAGATAAATCGGAGTTAAAATCGGATAACTGCAGAACCATGGTTAGAATTTAAAGGAATTTGAAGCGCACGCGCTCTTACCTTAGCTGTCGTTGATTTTTTGCTTGCTGTTTGAAAGTTTAACAATGGTGGAAAATGATGATTTTTACTGTGGTAGCCACAGTGAAAAGACGGCTAACCTTTATATAGGGTTACACATATTCGTGGATGAATGACACATGTACCCCACTTGCTCTAATCGTGTGGCTGGGAGGCAAAAAGGTAAAGCACTTTTTCACCCACCCCTCACGATTCACGAAGGGGATACGGATGTACTTGGACTAGATTAATTTGCTTTTTTAGGCGGGAAATACTTGAAACTTCCCCGCTACGCATCGAGGAATATTTTTAGCTACAATTGTTAGTCTAGCGTCCGCAATTTCACATTGCGCACACTAGACTGGGGGGACATGATGACGTATAGTCCGCATTCGGGTCACGAACCCGACCCATACTCAAGTCCATCACGAATGGACTCCAGTCCATCACGAATGGGCTATTACGATAACGGTTTGGGCTTACGTTGGCCCAAACCCGAAGTTATTTATGGTCTTAATAGGATATCTCTTACTTATGGGATATGTATCAAAACCGACTTAGGCGGATACGCTGAGGAGTGAGGAACACGAAACCAACTAGGGTTTCGTGTGTATATAAAGAGTCTCTCGACTCTCATTAAAGGTACGATCTACAAAACCCTAACTCTTCAACTAAACCCTAAAAACCGATTACTTACTCTCACACCGGAGGATAATCGTAGGAGACAATCCCACGATAAGCCTAACGGTGTCTTTTTGTTTTCTTAGTGCGCAAGTCTCAAGCATTAAGATCTGATTGGTACGGAATCAAGGAACGCCCAACTTTTATATCATTTATACACGCCTATTTTAGGTGCTCACTATAAGCATTTCCATATGCTTATGCACGCACTGTATCTGTCACGGAGTTACGCTATTTCCTTGCGTAATCTCATTATTGAATGTCGAGTTTGTACACTTTTCGTGGTTTTTCGGAATGATTTTGGAAGTAAAGGACATACTACTATTATAACTAGGCCGCGTATTTCAAAATTCATTGAACCTCGGGTGAATATAAACTAATCACCTATATTCAACCAGGGACAGTGGGACATAGCCTGATCACCTATGTCCGACTCAGAGGTGAATTTTGTAATACTAGGAGTAGTCATAACAGAATTATGTTCGGTTTGGTTTTTGATTTTGTTGATGCAAATAATGTTCTAAAAACGTTATTTATATCTTTCGATTACTTCACGTTTTGAGGATGACAAAATTTCAAAACACGTTACGTTAAAATTAACGTAAACAAGTTTTTAATCGGAAGATCCCGTTTCTATATAAATCACTCTAGGTATGCACAAACAAATTTACAACTTGACAAATGATCAAAGAAGTGAATTTGTGTTTTAAGACTTCACATTTTTAATGTGACAAAATATTTTTTCAAAAATATACTTTACAAATTATTTTTGAATAATTAAGAAATGTTTTAATGGAAAAATAAGTTCAAAATACATAACAGCTATTTTTCCCCCGAAAATCAGCTCCAAACTTCTCCAAATAAGTTTTCACCACAAAAGACAAAAAGAGGAGCGTTTTTGTCTGGTACGGTACCACTAAATTTAGTGGTACCGTGTCCCTGTAACGGCCAAATTTTCTCTGCCTATAAATACCAGCCCTATTCACAGTTCTTGGGCATCCTTTTTCACACAGAACTTTCTGAGTTCAATACCCTTATCACATTTTCTCTTCTAGATCATTAGTTTAGTTTTTCTTTTGTTTAAGAGTGATCCAATCATCCAACCTAGAGATCCTCTTCATTCCTCTTCTAGTGCAAGAGAAGAACTCAAGATATCCAAGAAGATACAAGAGTTGTAGTTGTAGTTAGAGCACTTGTAAGATTTGTTACACACTTGATTGTATCTTTGTATACATCAAGATCATTTTTCTTTTGAGAGATTGTGAGGAAAGATCATTGTGATCTTATAGAGATATTGAATATCTCTAGTAGCCATTGGGCTTGGGTGTTGATCAAGGGTAGATAGATTAGATTGAGTCAAGTAAGGGTTGATCATTGTGATCTTGTGAGATCTTGGAGATCTCTTGAAGCTATTGGGCTTGTGTGATTGATCAAGTGGATCATAGGTAGATCGGGTAGATCAAGTCTTGTGTGAAGTAGCAAAGGATCAAGTGGATCATGGTAGATTGGTGCTAGCTAAGATTAGCACTCGACATCTAGCTTAGTGTCAGAAATAGGATAAGCGACGTGTACGGTTTTCTCCGCCTAAAGGGAGGTTGTTGATATAGTGCTTGAAACTCTCGAGTGTGGTACTCGGGGAGTGGAGTAGGGCGAAGAAGAGCTTCGTAGCCGAACCACTATAAATCCTTTTGTCCCGGTTTGATCTTTCCATCTCTTCTCTTTACTTTCATTACTTATAATTAGTTAGTTTAGTGTGTTGTTCATATTGGTGTTGATTGATTGCACATAAGACTCGAATCAAAGTTTTCCAAAGTAAAGTTTTTAAAACAAACTAAAAACCGGTAAAACTATTCAACCCCCCCTTCTAGTTTTTCACAATTGGTATCAGAGCCACGTCAGTCAAGTTTTTAAAGTAAATTGTATTTTAAAACTTGAATCGATCAATGGATTCTAACAAATATCAAGAAGGGAAATCTATGCAAAGACCACCACTTTTCGAAACCGATTGTTTCATTTATTGGAAAACAAGATTCGAAACGTATGTGAGATCAAAAGACATTGATCTTTGGCATATTATTACCGAGGGTGATTTTCAACCGATTCAAAAGAATCCGGAAACTAAAAAGGATGAAATAGTTTCTTATGATAAACAAAGTGATGATCTTAAAAGAAAATTAGCCAAAAATGATGAGGCTAAAATGATGATTTATAATGCTTTGCCTAAAAAGGAATTTGAAAGAATTTTCATGTGTAATACGGCAAAAGATATTTGGAAAACTTTGTTAGTCACCCACCAAGGTAATAATCAAGTCAAAGAGAACAAGATAGATCTTCTTGTTCAACAATATGAACAATTTTCCATTTCGGAAGATGAATCAATAGATAATGCTTTTGCTAGATTTAATACTATTATCACTAGTCTTAAAGCTCTTGATGAAGGTTACTCTAGCAAGAATTATGTTAGAAAGTTTCTTAGAGCTCTACATCCCAAATGGAGAGCAAAGGTCACCGCCATTGAAGAGTCAAAGGACTTGGCGATATTATCACTCGATGAACTAATAGGAAATCTAAAGGTTCATGAGATGATAATCAAGAAGGACTCCGATATAGTCAAAGGTAAAAGCGAGAGAGTTAGATCTCTAGCATTGAAAGCCAAAAAGGAGTCTAGTGATGAGGAATGTTCGAATTCTGATAGTGAAGATGAAGAGTATGCGTTAGCCGTTAGAGACTTTAAAAAGTTCTTTAGGAGAAGAGGTAGGTTCGTTAGACAACCTCGTGATGAAAAGAAGTCATCACAAAAGAACCGAGATGAGAAGAAAGGAACGGGTGATAGGAAATGCATTAGATGCGGAGATCCTAATCACCTCATAGGAGAATGTCCTAAACCACCGAGAACCAACAACCAAAGAGCTTTCATAGGAGGCTCTTGGAGTGATAGCGGTGAAGAAGAAAAGAAGAAGCCCAAGGACGAAACATGCCTTATGGCTTAGACTTCTAATGAGGTATTTTTCGACTATCCTGAGTATAGTAATGATAATTCGTCAATAGATGATAACATACTAAATGACGAATATAATAAACTATGCGAAGTTAGTTCTAAAATTTTAGGTAGAAGCAAATCACTAAAATTGAAATTGCATGAACTCGAAATGCAAGTTTTAGAACTAAAGGATCAAGTCAAAAGACTTGAGAAAAATAAAGAAGTAGACGTAAGATGCAAGTCATGCATAAGTCTTCGAGTAGAAAACGAAAAACTCAAAGAAAATGCATTTAGGATCATTAGGTTTGAAAAAGAAACAGATAATGGTTCGACAAGTAAAACGAAACAAGTAAAATTTGTCAAACCTACAAGTTCTGTCGAAACAGTGGACGACACCACTAAAGGTACGGACGGTACCATTAAATTTAATGGTACCGTGGTACCGTCTGATGCTGAAGACAGAACTGAGTCAAGTCTGAAAAATAATTCAACTCCTAAACCAAATCACATAGTCGTTAATGGTACCAAAGTATCTATTGCTAGTATAAAGGTAGTTAAAAGGTTTTACAAACCTTTGTCAAACCCCAGGCGTGACTTTGTAAAACCCGAAACTAGGTCAAAGACTCCTCCACCTAGAAAAACAAATGTTCCTAAACCTCGATCAAGAATTCCTCTACCGAGAGGTAACTCTAGAAGACAAAGTTATCCTAGTAACTATCCCGTAACTTGGGATAACCGTCAACCAAAAAGTTACTTACCTTGGATAATTTGTCCTCCGTTCCAACATCCTAACCAAATGCAACTAATGCATGGGATGTTTAATGCTAACAACTTTGGACCCATGAGATATTGGGGACCAAAAGTTTGAATGTTTGTCTTATTCAATAGATATGCCTGGGAATCGACTTAGAGCCTGACGAATGGGTCAAGGATAGTGGATGCACTAATCATATGATGGGTAACCGAAGTCTATTATCATCATACAAGGCGTACAACGGAGGTAATGTCACTTTCGGTAGCAAACATAAGGGCAACATCATAGGCAAAGGTACGATTACTCAAGACTCCCTCACTATTAGAAATGTTGAGCACGTAGATAACTTAGGATTTAACTTGCTTAGCATTAGTCAAATGGTAGATAATAAGTGTAGCGTTATATTTTCTGAAGAGGGTAGTGAGATCATTAAGAATGGTAAAACCATAGGCAAAGGAGTTAGGAAAAATGGCTTATTTGTCATGAAGATAAGAAATAAGCCTTAGGATAAGATTTTCCTAGCAACCATAGATGACAACTCTACTCTATGGCATAGGAGATTAGATCACGCCAATATGTGTTTAATATAATCAATGGTGTCTAAGGAACTAGTTGGAAACCTACCTAAGATTAAGTTTGATAAACACTTTTGTGACGCTTGTAAAGTTGGAAAACAAGCTCATTCTAGTCACAAAGCTAAGAATATGGTCTCGACCTCTAGATGCCTAAAACTCCTTCACATGGACTTATTCGGTCCATCCGCCGTACGGAGCTACGGAGGAAATCACTACACCTTAGTAATAGTTGATGACTACTCTAGGTATACTTGGACTAGGTTTTTTATGGATAAGACACAAGCTTTCGAGAAGTTCAAAATCTTTAGTAAGAAAGTCCAAAATCAACTAGGGTGTACAATAGTTTCTATTAGGACGGATCATGGTCGGGAATTTGATAATGAAGTGCAATTTGGAGTATATTGTGATGCTAATGGTATTACTCACAATTTCTCGGCTCCACGCACTCCACAATCAAATGGGGTAGTTGAGCGGAAAAATCGTACTCTACAAGAGATGAGTAGAACGATGTTGAATGAACAATCAATTCCGCAAAAGTTTTGGTGTAATGCGGTGGACACCTCAACTTACATACTTAATAGGATTCTAATTAGACCTATCTTAGGAAAAACACCATATGAAATCTTGAAAGGTAGAAAACCTACTCTTAATTACTTTAGAGTGTTTGGAAGCAAGTGCTTCATACTAAACACTAAAGACTATCTCACCAAGTTTGACCCAAAGTCTTACGAAGGTGTTTTCCTAGGTTACTCCCAAAATAGCAAAGCCTATGTTGTCCTAAATAAGGAAACAATGAAAGTCGAAGAGTCACTCAACGTAACATTCGATGAAAGTCCACCACCAACTAAGACATTACCCTTGGTGGATGATGACTTAGATGAGGATGAAGCCATTAAGATTAATGGTAAGAAAATCTTAGAAGATTACATTGAGGATGAAATAGTTGAAGTTGACGAGATTGTCAACATTAAGGAATCCAAGAACCATCCCTTTGAAAATGTCATAGGAAACTTAAACCAAATAACCCTTAGGTCACAAGCTCAAAACAAAAGTAATTTCTTTTGTTTTATATCAACCGTAGAACCTAAGAATGTCAGTGAAGCGATTAAGGATGAAAGTTGGGTAGTTGCCATGAAAGAAGAACTTAATCAATTCACCGCAAACCAAGTTTGGGATTTAGTACCTTCACCTAAGAATCAAACCATCATAGGAACTAAGTGGGTGTTTAGGAACAAACTCGATGAAAATGGCGTCGTAACTAGGAATAAGGCAAGGTTAGTAGCACAAGACTATAAGCAACAAGAGGGAATAGATTACGATGAAACCTATGCACCCGTAGCTAGATTAGAGTCTATTAGGATACTCCTTGCCTATGCTTGTGCCTTAGACTTCAAACTATACCAAATGGACGTGAAGAGTGCGTTCCTTAATGGTTATATCAACGAGGAGGTGTATGTTGCACAACCTCCGGGATTCGTTGACTTCGAAAATCCGAATCATGTTTATAAACTCAAGAAAGCACTCTATGGTCTCAAACAAGCTCCTAAAGCTTGGTATGATAGACTAAAAGCTTTCTTGATTGAACATGCATATACCATGGGAAAGGTTGATAACACACTCTTTACAAAGAAAAGAGATTCACATCTCATCATTGTTCAAATATATGTCGACGACATTATATTCGGCTCAACTTGTCCAGAACTGTGCGATGATTTCTCTAAGATCATGCGTGACGAGTTTGAGATGAGCATGATGGGTGAATTAAATTTCTTCCTTGGTTTACAAATAAAACAAATGGAAGATGGTATCTTCTTTAATCAATCTAAGTATAGTATGGAGATGCTTAAGAAATTTAGTTTAGAAGAGTCTAAGCCCATGAAAACTCCCATGTCCACGGAAATTAAACTCACGAAAGATGAAGAAGGTGAGTCCGTGGATAGCACTAAGTATAGAGGTATGATAGAAAGTTTATTATACCTCACGGCAAGTAGGCCCGACATCATGTTTAGTGTCTGCCTTTGTGCTCGCTTCCAAGAGGATCCCAAAACCTCTCACCTTGAAGCGGTTAAGCGTATCTTCCGATACATTAAGGGCACTATACACTTGGGATTATTCTATCCCAAGAGGACCGGTGTAGAAACTATTGTCTATGCCGACTCTGATCATGCGGGAGATTATGTGGATCGAAAAAGTATGAGTGGCGTTTGTACCTTCATGGGTTGTTGCATAACTTCTTGGTTCTCCAAGAAACAAACGGCTCTTGCTATCTCCACGACCGAAGCCGAGTACGTAAGCGCGGGAAAGGTATGTCAACAAGCACTATGGATGAAACAAGCTCTTATAGACTATGACATCCATCTAGATGACGTCCCCATTATGGGTGATAATAAAGGTGCTATTGACTTGATCAAAAACCCCGTTCAACACTCTCGTACCAAACACATCGAAATTCGCCACCACTTCCTTCGTGATAATGTTCAGAAAGGAAATATTTATATTGAGAAAGTTCCTTCTTAGGACAATATCGCCGACATACTAACCAAACCTCTCAATGACTCTTGAAGTCATCTCGTGTGTCTCGTTCCGTCTAGTTTAGGTTCCCCTCGTCAAAAGAATTTATTAGGTATAAATTCTTTCCTCGTGTCAAAAAGTCTCACTAAAACAGCGAGACTTATCCGTCAAAAATCAAAATGGGACGAAAAACCATCCCAGCGGATCACGACACCACTAAAATGGCACGGCACCGTTAAATTTAACGGTACCATGAAACCGTGTATCTGAAAAATCCCATTTTTCAGTCCTCTCTTCCCACACTATTCACTTTTAAACTTTCCCAACTTCCTCCACTGTTGTCAAAGCCAAACCTCACAACCCAATACTAAATTTAGTGGTACCGTGTCCCTGTAACGGCCAAATTTTCTCTACCTATAAATACCAGCCCTATTCACAGTTCTTGGGTATCCTTTTTCACACAGAACTTTCTGAGTTCAATACCCTTATCACATTTTCTCTTCTAGATCATTAGTTTAGTTTTTCTTTTGTTTAAGAGTGATCCAATCATCCAACCTAGAGATCCTCTTCATTCCTCTTCTAGTGCAAGAGAAGAACTCAAGGTATCCAAGAAGATACAAGAGTTGTGGTTGTAGTTAGAGCACTTGTAACATTTGTTACACACTTGATTGTATCTTTGTATACATCAAGATCATTTTTCTTTTGAGAGATTGTGAGGAAAGATAATTGTGATCTTATAGAGATATTGAATATCTCTAGTAGCCATTGGGCTTGTGTGTTGATCAAGTTGATCAAGGGTAGATAGATTAGATTGAGTCAAGTAAGGGTTGATCATTGTGATCTTGTGAGATCTTGGAGATCTCTTGAAGCCATTGGGCTTGTGTGATTGATCAAGTGGATCATAGGTAGATCGGGTAGATCAAGTCTTGTGTGAAGTAGTAAAGGATCAAGTGGATCGTGGTAGATTGGTGCTAGCTAAGATTAGCACTCGACATCTAGCTTAGTGTCAGAAATAGGATAAGCGACGTGTACGGTTTTCTCCGCCTAAATGGAGGTTGTTGACATAGTGCTTGAAACTCTCGAGTGTGGTACTCGGGGAGTGGAGTAGGGCGAAGAAGAGCTTCGTAGCCGAATCACTATAAATCCTTTTGTCCCGGTTTGATCTTTCCATCTCTTCTCTTACTTTCATTACTTATAATTAGTTAGTTTAGTGTGTTGTTCATATTGGTGTTTATTGATTGCACATAAGACTCGAATCAAAGTTTTCCAAAGTAAAGTTTTTAAAACAAACTAAAAACCGGTAAAACTATTCACCCCCCCCCCTTCTAGTTTTCCACAGATTTTGGAAATGGTAAAGTTTTGCATGTGCACAAGGATAAGGAATATTACTTCCACATACAACACACTGGCATTACAACACCGCACGAACCGTAATACACCTGGCACCGCTATACTTCTCCATTTATATGGAATTCCTGTTTGTCGCCGTCTGGCCGTAGTTTGCATGGGGTCGGGTTAGACCCGATTGGCACCGTTTGAATCCAAGTTACTTATTTGTAACCCATTAAGAGCGTAATAAGCCCGTCTAAGCTTATTGGAGTTTTTGGATTTGATTTTGGCTATGTTTGGATTGGTTTTGGTCCTGATTGAATTTGGATTGTTTGATTTTGTGATTTTGGACGTCATCCTGGATTTGGAATTGTTATTCGGCCCTGTTTTTGTTTTGGTCTTGTTACAGTCGCCTCTACCCTAAGCCTTGTGCTCAATCAATGTTTATCAATCGAAGTTGTTCAATCAATGTTTTACCTTCCGCTTTAAGTACTATGTACATTACTGATTCAACCGACTGATTGCTGGTAGCAGTCAACATCTTCCCTCAGAGTTGTACTCAGAACTCGCTAAACATTCTATTTGGCAGAGATTTCACGCTCAGCAGAAATCTTAAGACCTTAAGGAGTAACCTGAACCGCGTTCCTTGAGACTATCACCTAATCATCCTCTCGTCCCCCGGGAATACAGTCATCATTGCTAACTTCTTATAGGATAATAAACTTTTTTGCCATTAATTTACAAATTGCCTTTGATTTTTCAACCGACCATTTGCGATCATCCTACAAAATGTTTTACTGCTATTTCACAAAAATCAAAATTTTGATCTTACTACCATTTTATAAATGGCGAACTGCTTTCCTGTTACGATATTACGAATCAAACTAAAAATCAAAATTTTAACCTCGCTACAATTTTATAAACGATGAAAATGTTTTTCTATTATCCTATAAGTTACTTCACAAATCATTTGATAAATCATTTTGTAAGACGATTTGCTGTTTTGCTACTATATCAGAAGCTAGACCTTAAGAGCGAATCCCGTACCTCTACCTAAGAAATCGAGTGTGGCAATGGTTGGGATAGACACCTCCCGTTGGCCAAATTCTCTTATAACGATACCTACGACTCCAGTATTTCAATGGCACCGTGTGAAGTGCTTTGTGGTCGACCGCCGAATTGTTAAGTATAAGTTGGAGATACCCAAATCACTAACCCTGAACTTGTTCATGGTACTGCCGTGAAGATCGTTCAGATCAGAATCGAGTTGCAAGCTTCACACGAATTGTCAGAAGAGTTATGCTGAAAAATGACGTAAACCTCTTGAATTGAATCGTGAGGTCGCTATTCCGTTTAAGGAGGTGAGACTGTAACAACCCGTAATTTTTCCACGTCAACATTTATTTTCAAACTCCAATTTACGACCTTGAAATTTAATAAGAGCACTTATCACGTATAATTCTTTAATTAAATAAACGTAAAACATGAAATGTTCCTCTTCTGCACTAGTGATATAGGATACATTTAGTCCACAATGCTCCAGTACCTTGCTCCTTCTCCGGTTCGAAATTTTAATCCTTAAGACAATTCCCTTTTATTTATTTACGATCGTTAAATTAACAAACGCTATTCGCAAATTAAAAATTAAACACCCGATATACCCAATTCTCCCTACGATTATATCTAACGTATTTTTATACTTCTGAAATGATTACCAAAGTTCCAAAAATATTTCCTTACGCCTAAGGTAAATTCTTTATATCTTACGTTTAATTACGTATAGTTTACGTCAATCACCAAAACAACAACCAATACCTATTTCTAATACCCAATACATACAACAATTCCAAGGGTGGCTTGACCACCAAAATGTTCCCCCTAGCCCCCCCTAATCGGCCCAACCTCCTAACTAGACCAAATTATAACTTTTGACCCAACTATGCAAGTTTGAAAGTCCTTTGGTATAAATATGCATCCATGTATTCATTTCTGACACTAACTAGTCAAGACCAGAAAAAAAAAAAAGATATCACTTCCCATTTCATACATCAAGTGACACACTCTAAGAAGCAAGGAAGGAGAAATCTTAATTGTGTCTTAGTTCAAGTATAATTAGGATACTCTAGCAAGGGTTTGGAACACTAATCTTGGGGTTAATCAAGTGTCTTACATACTCATCTCACTAATCTCCTATTGTAAGTAATCTTACATTGCAAAACTTCATGTTTTTCATGTCATAATGCTAATTCAAGTATATATACTTAGTTATCACTTTGTACATGCTGACAAAGCTTTATATACACAATGATCTTTTTACAAAAGGCTATGTTTTAAACAAGTTTTTATTAGAAAAAAACTAGTTAGTAAAAAAAATCTCCACAAGAAAGTGATGGTAAAACATTATATATATATATGTTAGTGAACTTGTAAATTTTAACCATTCTTGATGATCATTTACATGGACCCTTGAATATTGCTAAGTTAGTGTTAGATCACTATTGTTATGTTGAGATATTGGTGGATGAACTAGGACTAGATTTGGAGTTGTTGTTAAGAGGTTATAATAACTAGAAGATTAGGAAAAATAGTTGGACACTCTTGATAACGAATCTGTCCCGTTTTGATTAACGCAGAAAAATCAGTAGTGTGGTGACAAGTTTAGGCTAGAAATATAGAAAATAGACTCAATAACGAAAATATAGCCGCTTGAATGAGTTAAAACGGGCTTATAACGAAAACGATACGCTAGTTTCAATTATTGCGACGAAAACTAAATTTTCTGAAAAATTGTTGAAGCTGTTAGGAATTTTGGGAGAGGAAAACTGATGATAAATGGTAACTAGACTAGCCGAGACCTTAGAAATCCGATAGTATACTTAAATACCTTCACGGGGATAGGTAACACTTAAGAAACGGAGCTACGACGAAAAAGTTATGGCCTAAAGAAAGTTTACGACGACATATACGTTGACAGCTTATATTTTGCTATTAGAAAAGCTGTTAGAAATGTGTAAAATGAATTTTGGAACCTTTAGAGTGTATTTTGGCTAAAATGACGTAAACGAAAATGCTAAAACATTATATGTACTTATTAGACGTGTTAGAGAATTTCAAAATACTTATTTACAAGACGACCATAGTTTAGTCATGAGACTAACAAGATACGTTTTCTAAAAAGGTGATTTTGCTAAATAAAAGATCACATTGACACAACTACATTTTTGAAGATAAATATTGCAACAAACATGTACAAGTGATATAATAGTATATGAACTTGCATGCACGACATCATTCCATGACCAAAATCATATCATTCATATTAGGTTGCGAGTAGTTTTCTGAGCCTCAATTCCGTACGCTTTCCTTTTGTTATCATATCGGTTGATCCAGGTGAGTTCATGGCCCCTACTTTTACTTATTTTATAACTGTTTTGGGGGAGAATACATGCTCGTTTTTAACTAAACTCAATGCTTTACAAATGTTTCTATGCTGTGAACTACTGTTTTACATGATTTTTGGACATATATGTGTGATGATGCGATTATATGATGTGACATATTTGTTTGGTGAATACATGACGGCGCCACTGTTAACTCTCTGCTGAGGGCCCACAAGTTGATAGGTTCAGTTGGTGCAACTGTTAACTCTCTTTGAGAGCCCACATGTTGATAGATCTATCGGGGTAGCTCCCCACGTGATATTGGTTATGAGTATGATGAACACCATAGGTTCAGTTGGCACGTCACTATGTGAGTGTAGTATCTGTATGATTGATTATGGTTCGAGATGTTTTGAATTATGATAATGTTTGCGAATTGGTTTTGGAACTGTGATTTAGGTAGTGTGAGCCTATGTTGAATTTGACTTGTTGCGAATGATGTTTGAACTCGAAAGCCTTTTGGTTCAACCATATTGTTTTAAACTAAAACCTGTGAACTCACCAACCTCGTGTTGACACCTTTAGCATGTATTTTCAGGTTAAGGCGATAGCTTATTTTGGAGGCGCTTGGCAAGGGGCACGGTCATAGACGACTCTGATATATATGTTGGGACCGCTTTAATTATTTAAATGGGCCTATTTCCGCACTACTTTTGAATAATGTAAATTTAACACCTTTTGTAAATGAATTTTATTCTAAATGATTGAGATAAAAACCGTTCTTTGTACTTGTGTTATGATACCAATTGAGTAGCACCCAAGTGACATGTATGCTTCCGCTGGACCCAATTTTTGGGGTGTGACAGTAAAGGTGTAACAAAACATTTTAAATTGGTGTAAAAAACGAAAGGAATGGCTCTGAGGGTTTTTCTAGGGGTATCTTACTCTAAAAATGAGAGTAACAAAGGGTTTAACATGGGGTTAACTAACCAGTGTAGTTAGTTAATAACACATAACCTATATAGGCTATTTGGGTGTAATCCTAGAAATTTACCTAGTTAGACAAGTCACTCCAATTATATCAATAATACTCATTATAGTGGTCTCGAATAGTATACAAGCCAAGTTCTAAAGTTTACTACAAGTCACCGGCACACTCATATTTTTGTGGAATTTGGGTAAAATATTGGGAAACAGATAAGGCTAAATTCTCACAATTTGGAAATAAGGGTTATGTGTGCGGTCATGCAAATTAGATTTAACAGAAACATGCTAGAAAAAATTTTAAATTTAAGCATATTAAGCAAATTTTTGAAAAATAAGAAAAAATAAGGACAAGTAACGTTCTAATTCTCCATTCCCCCACTTAAGATAAACAACGTCCTCGTTGTTTAAAATTGAAATTAAAAACAGGAAATAGAAAGAATTAGAACGGAAAACTCCCCTAAGATTTGCTCGGTATGATCCTCCATTATACGTTTGTGAGCAACTTTTTATTTTCTGTGTGGAATGGCGTCTGAATGCCAACATGGCTATAACACACAGAAAATTCAGAACGTATGTAAGGCACCACTTCTTCATAAACAACTTGTGTTATTTTGAAAATCACAGCTAGTGCATATCTTGTTAATCGATGGTTAGTAGAAAATAAACCTAAAGGTTAAAAATAAAAATCTGGAAATTTCATCAGGTCAATCGATACGCCGTATCCATGATAAGGGATACGCCGTATCGAGCCTGGAATAAAATACGAGTCAGAAAATCTGATACGACGCATCCTTAAACATAGATGCGCCGCATTGAATCAACTGACAGAATGTTCAAAATGCAGAAAATTAAATGCAGAAAAATAAAGTATATATATGACCTGTGCAGTCGATACGCCGCATCCATGGGAAGGGATGCGCCGCATCGATGTGCAGGTCTGACAGACTCGATAACAAAAAATAGTAAAGATAAATCCGGGTTGTCTCCCGGTGAGCACTTTTCTTTATTCCAGAGTCTTCAAGTTAGACTCATTTCAAATACGCATATATATATATATATATATATATATATATATATAAAATATATACACCGTATACGCAGATGCGTATACGATGTACGTCCGTTACATTTCAAAATACAAGCTTTTCGATATTAATGCGCCGTATCGACAAAAATCGATACGCCGTGTCTCGTTTATTTAAAGAATTCGAATATGTTTTTAAAAAAGAATAGATACGTCGTATGAGAAATTCTCATGCGCCGTATGGCATTTAAGGGTTTAAAAACAGAATACGCCGTATCTATAGGGATAGAAACGTCGTACTCAAATTATTAAATAAGATACGTTATTTATAAAATAAAAACGCAATACACCGTATCTAAATAAATAGATGCGCGATAACGTTTAGTTCAGCAAATTCCAGCAGATAGTAACAATTCAGAAAAACAGAAAAAACGAAAATCAAACAAAAATTACAGAAAGCAATAAAACATGAAAAACATAAAATATGCAGAAAAATACAATGAGTGCAAATAATACAAATACACAACAAAGTTAGTAAATTAAAACCTAAAAATTAAAAACTAATTGAGTTAATTCTAAATCAAAACATTAACAAATATTCAAGTATTAAACAACTCACTCCCCGGCAGCGGCGCCAAAAACTTGATGCGTGCGTATATCGTTGTAGAATAGATTGTATTATCAAGTTTTAAATTTATATTTAGCCGACTTATCCTATAACACACACTAACGAGAAGTGTACCCGATCAATGTAGCTAGTTGGTATGTGGAGTGTCGAACATTAAGAGTGGAACGTTAACACCTAGATATCTGTCAATATTTTAATCCTAAGTTAGTTCTAATGCCCTAATCTAACACAAGGGGGTTTTTCAGCCTGAAAGACTGGCACGATTGTAGAGATTAAGTAAATAGCAAATAAAACAAGGGAGCGAATGGCACACACGTACACAGATAGAAAACATATACAAATAAGAGGCCTGGCTGATAGTAGGAAAACTTGTCACACGTTTAATTGCTTAGCCGTATAAGACGAGTGCTAAAATCTATTCTCTCTCAGTGGAATTCTTAACAAAGGCGCGTAAACACCTAATGATTACTAATTTTATGTATTATTTATCCCTTTTACATGCTTACATTAACTATGCAAATGATGTTAATGAAGTAATTGTGCGAGCCTACGCTGACAGGGCGCGATAAACTCAATATGTAATCAAAGCACATGCATTAAGAAACCAAATAAACATCAAATACTCTTTATAAAAGCAGGAAACAATTAAGTCCGATCAAATAGTGAAAAAGACGCTAACTCAACGATTAACAGATTGCTAATACAAGTAAACGAGTTTTCCTATGAATTAGAATACTAGCAGGACCTTCTTACTGCCCTGAATTCGTCCTTTAGGTTGTGTCTTGTACTGCCAATTCGTCTGGTTTTTCTCCCTTGGTATTTCTGTCGAATGTGGCTGTCGAATGGGGTATTTATACTTTTTGATGACAGGGTTGATACGACGTACCCATTAAGTTGATACGCCGTATCTAGGTAACCTCGCGTGGGGTCCAAGATTATTATATTCTGCAATATTCGTACACCGTCATAAGATACGACGCATCTTCAGTCTTCATAAGGCCCATCATCCTTCAGATTCTTTGATTATTTGGTGAAGTCTTGAGATTAATACGCCACATACATGGAATGTAATACGGCATATTTGGAGTAAATCAAGTCAGATCTTCTCGTTGACCAAGGTTTCATATACGGCGTATGGGATAATTCCATACGGCGCATGCTTGAAAGTCAGGCAATGGTCTTCATATTCGTCTAAGTCTTTATGTATGGCGTATCTTTCTAGAATGATACGGCGTATCCTCCTTCAGTTTAGTAGACTTTTCCAACTTGATCCATTTTGCTCCAATTTACGTTCAAAATATCTAACTTTCACCAAATGCTTGTTTATAACTGAGAATAACAGAAGTAAGAGATTAAGTATCAATCCTCATATAAAATAATATAAAACAAGCGAATAACATAGGATAAATGATGCCAATAAAATGTACTTATTTGATATCATCAGGGGGTTAGAAAGTTTCAGAGTTCGAGACTTGGAAAGATAAGACTTGATGACGAGTCTTTTCCAAGAGGAGGAGAATGATGTATGGCACGTCCTGCTCCTCTGGTATAGCCGCCAATTCTTCAGTCAACATGTGAAGTCAATTATTTTAATTGTTTCTTGAAGATTGAGGGTAAAACCACAATTCACAATTGTCGTAATCTATCTCTATTTAACATTAATATCCATCTTATTCTTAATAGTTGTCAATTATGATTTGTTTTCGTATTTTAATTTTAGTAATGATTCTTAACTTTCTCTCCAAGACTCTTTTAAAGTATAAATATTAGAATTGTTTAGGTTTCTAGAGGATCAGTTACGATGAATTAATAGGAAAAGAGAAGTTTCTCTTGAAGTCCTGATTGGGCACCCCTCGAGGTTTTATCGAAATTCATTTGTTATTTGTTTTTGTGTGGTTTCTTTTATTCACAATGATACCATCCATCACAAGAACAAATAACAAAGGAATTTCGATAAACCCTCAAAGGGTGCCCAATCGGACTTCAAGAGAAACTTCTCTTTTCCTATTAATTCATCTTAACATCTTTTTTAAACTTGAACATATTACCTTTAACTATAGTTTAAAAGTGACTTTGAGAGAAAGACAAGAATCACTATTAACCTTTAAATAAGGAAACAAATCATAAAACATAATTCCTAAAAATAACACAAATGCTTATACTAGAAAAGATAGATTACGACAATTATATATTGCTGTTGTCACCCTTTAATATATTCGAACTAGTTAAACACATGACATCACATATTGACCCAAGAACCGGCGGCTAAGCTTGAGAGGAGTTGGAGCTCGAACATGCCATGCATCATATACAATTATATATGTACTCCTAAATTAATTTCAGACATAACTTTTCATATCTTCCTTTGTCATTATAATAACCTAAAATCCGTTATAACTTTGAACTTTTGATATGAATATAACCTAAGTTGGAATATACGTTATGATTTAAAACTACAAATATGGAATCTATAACTTAGGTATACATAAATTCGGCACAATATGTATTTGATGAGAAAAATCACATGTTACTAAGTCACAAGAAGGGCCAAATATATTAAAGAGTTGTACATAACATTACATAAGATATGATATATATTATTTTGGAAGATTTGGAAAAAAAGGAAAAGTCATCAAGTCTCCCTAAAGACTCGGCATTTCATTCTTTGCCTCACCCATTTTATTCAACCGTATATCAATTGTTCTCTCAAAGATACCGATCACATAAAACCCTAAATACTTTCAAAAGTCGGTTGTCCTTTGCTGCCAAGAAGAAGAGGGAGAAGCAAGTCACTGGTGACAAAGGTTTCGAGTGTAAATCGTTGGATGTATTCTTGTGTTCATTACGAGTCCTAGTTGTTTTCTATTCGGTTTCTCCTTGTCTAGTCAACACCAGGTTTTGGCCTTTTTATTGTTTTCTTTTCATTTGACATATGCAAGGTCTAAACAAGATCAAAACTATGCTAAGAAATCAATTGAGATAACGTTAATTTACTTGTTGTTATGCATCGTTAACCACACATAAAATCATGCATACAACCATATGTTATAAGCCTTATGATTGGGTGTTTTGTGTCGCGGTTTTGGTGGTCTGGTTGGTGTCTCTATTTCTAGCCCTATGTCGACCTAGGACTAAGCTTAAACGAGCCCTAATATCAACCTTTAATGACACATTAAATGACACTAAAGAAATAGAAACCCTAGGCGTGTACAAGCTTGAACGAGGGGTTTGATCTGGTGGTGATTTCATGTGGGTTTTTGCATGTAAATGTGCCTTGTTAATCTTTGAAGTGTAGTGGGGATGTTGTGTCGAGGGTGTCTAAAACCAGGTCTGAAAACATGTATACAAACCGGGGTTAAAGGAAATTAAGGTGTGTGGATTTTGGTGGTCTCGTCTATCTTTAGCATGGGTATAATAGGGGCTGAATTGTTTATGTCGTGTGATTGTGGACTAATTTGGTGTAGCTTTGGTCAACTCTTAATAAGCATATAATGCACCTAAACAAGCCCTAAAAATCTGTATTTAATGATCATTAATTAGGCGTAAAAAGATAAGAAACCCTAGGTTGTGTGGTTTTGTATTAAATGCGAATTGAGGTTAGCGTTTTGTAGGGTCGTGGTTGGTGTGATGTTAAAATGAATGTGTATATATGTAAAGGTAATGATTAATACAGGTCTCGTGTCATATAAAGGTGCGTTTGTGTAAGTAAACATGTGTTATAATGGTCTTAAACAAAATTTTTAACGGGGCAGTTTTGAAAGCTGAATATATGTGCGTGTGGAAAACTAGAAGGGGGGAGGGGTTGAATAGTTTTACCGGTTTTTAAGTTCTTTTAATTCTTTTAAGACTTCTTAAAAACTTTACTATTGTAAACCTTTGATTCGATTCTTATGTGTAATCAATCAACACCAATATGAACTACTCACTAAACTAACTAATAATAAGTAATGAAAGTAAAGAGTAGAGATGGAAAGATCAAACCGGGACAAAGAATTTATAGTGGTTTGGCTACGAAGCTCTTCTTCGCCCTACTCCACTCCCCGAGTACCACACTCGAGAGTTTCAAGCACCATGTCAACAACCTCCCTTTAGGCGGAGAAAACCGTACACGTCGCTTATCCTATTTCCGACACTAAGCTAGATGTCGAGTGCTAATCTTAGCTAGCACCAATCTACCACGATCCACTTGATCCTTTACTACTTCACACAAGACTCGATCTACCCGATCTACCTATGATCCACTTGATCAATCACACAAGCCCAATGGCTTCAAGAGATCTCCAAGATCTCGACACGATCACAATGATCAACTCTCACTTCACTCAACCTATTCTATCTACCTTTGATCAATTTGATCAATCACACTAGCCCAATGGCTTCAAGAGATAATCAATATCTCTTATAAGATCACAATGATCTTCACTCACTCTCTCACAAAAGAAAAATGATCTTGATGTATGCTATGATACAACAAGTGTGTAACAAATGTTACAAGACCCCTAACTAAAACTACAACTCTTGTATCTTCTTGGATACCTTGAGTTCTTCTCTTGCACTTGAAGAGGAATGACAACACTTTGTATCTACTTGGATACTTTGTGTTCTTCTCTTGCTATTGAAGAGGAATGAAGAGGATCACTTGAATGGATGATTGGATCACTCTTGAACAAAAGAAAATCTAACTAAATGATCAAAAAGAAAAGATGTGAAGAGAGTATCAAACTCAGAAAGTTTTGTGTGAAAAAGGATGCCCAAGAACTGTGAACAGGGCTGGTATTTATAGGCAGAAAAAATCTGGCCGTTATAGAGGGACGGCTCCACTAAATCACCCACGGCTCCACTAAATTTAGTGGAACCGTGGAGCCGTGTCAGACAAAGACGCTCCATTTTTTTTTCTTTTCTGGTAAAAACTTATTTGGGGAAGTTTGGAGCTGATTTTGGGGGGGGGGGGAAATAGCTGTTATGTATTTTAAACTTATTTTTCCATTAAAACATTTCTTAATTATTCAAAAATAATTTGTAAAGTATATTTTTGAAAGAAATGTTTTGTCACATAAAAATGTGATGTGTAAAACTCAAATTCACTTCTTTGATCATTAGTTAAATTGTAACGTTGTTCTAGAGTGATTTGTGTAGAAACGGGATCTTCCGATTAAAAACTTGTTTACGTTAATTTTAACGTAACGTGTTTTCACATTTTGTCATCCTCAAAATGTGAAGTTATCGAAAGATAGAAATAACGTTTTTAGAATATTATTCACATCAACAGTGCGCTATAGCTCGAGGTACATAAGTGTTTAATTCTGTATTTTTGCATGAAAACTTAGTTTAATGTCATATTTAAGTTTTCCAATTGGTTTGGAGTGAATTGGAATTGTATTGGTCGTGCTTTTGAATTTTATTGGATCATGTGTCACACCTGAGTTTTGGGAATGTAAAATCAGTCGATGTTTTTTATTTTTAATTTTCAAACCACAAGGAACTGAGAGCTCTCCTTTTACAGGGGTGATATTTAAGTTATGTGTGACTTCCTGAAATTTTTGTGGATTTTTCTGAAGTGTCCCAATGGGTTAGTTAAAGGCAAACTTTCTGTGTGTATCTGCAGTTAATTTTCTGGGTAGGTCTGGAAAGATGATTTTTGAAATTATAATTTTACTTAGAAATAAAATCTATAAAAATTTGTGAAGAAGCTAAGTTAATATGGGAAACACATATAATTATTTCAGAATTTTTGGAGCTTAATTGGCAGGCATGAAAAATCATAAGGATGTGATCCAGATTCACTAATATATCCTAATTATGTGATATATGATTTAGAAGTACCTATAAACCCTAAGTTTGATTAATTATAAATGTAACCCTAACTTACTAATTATGGAAACTTGCTAAATATGGAAAGTTACTAATTCGGGAAAGTTACTTAATTCGGGAAACTCACTTAATTCAGAAAGTTACGGAGTACTAAATATGAAAAGTTACTAAATATGGAAAATTGCTAAATTTGGAAAGTTGCTATAAATAGCAGGAAACCCTAATATGTCAATCTGAACAACTATAAGTACTGAATCAGAAATAACTTATGAAATGGTTCTTAAATAATAAGACGGTCATTAATTCGTGTAGATTCGCTGAAGAAGGAGTAACTTCCGATCCATGTGTTTTATGATATGGTTTCATTTGCGGTTTAAGGTACAGATATTCTACCTTTTTCCAGTAAAGGTTTTCTCATGACTTTCCGATCATTGACTTTGTTTCATTTGATATGATCCTTTGCTATGATTCCTCTGTTATGATCCATTTGATATGATTCGTTGATATGATTCCGTTTGATATGATCCATTTGCTATGATTTCCCTTTTTGATATGATCCTTTGATTTGATATCCGTTTGCTATTCGTTTGCTATGATATTCGTTTGCTATCCATTTGCTATGATATGATTCAGTTCAGTTTGATACGTTCTGTTTGAATATGATATAATGACTTGATATGATTTGTTTTGTTTCGTTGCCCGAGCTATTTAACTAGCCATGGAGGTACCATGGCCATGTCATTGATGGCACCAATGGCATGACACTATCTGTGGCGGTGTGATTAGTCCACGGCGTCCCCATTTGATATATATGATATGTGATCACTTGGCCATTATGATATGTATATATACTTGTCTAGTACAGATGTATATATGATTTGTTTTGTAGGGGGCGTATGGATGCATCCTAGGTACTTTGTTTCGTTTTGTTAGTGATTAGGTTGTACGTACCTTGCACCCCCTCACTTCTGGGAGCTAGCTACTCCATTTGGTACTTGAGAGGTCTCCCCTCCTTGTGCACTTATGATTTGACGGATATGTATATGTGGTTATGTGGTCTATTCATGTATCATGTTTAGACATTTGTTTTGAGCTCGTGGGCATTCCTATATGATTCATTTGATTCCTTATGATTATCTGACCCGTAGTGTCTCTTGATCCCTCACTTCATTTGACTCATTTGACTTATGATATTTGTTCAGTTGATCTTTGATCTCTCATTCTCTGACAGATGATATTCGTTTTAGCAGGAGCTTATGTTTCCTTTTCCCTATACTTATATATGTTTTGATTATTCGTTTGTTATATATATATCTGTTCACTGAGTTTTTAAAGCTCAACCGCATTTCTTTTCCTGCGGCAGGTTTTAGGTTGGAAGCTGGGATTTGAGGGAAGAGTGCATAGGAGCTCTTAGTGGACCACCCTAACGATAGATACCCATTTGCTTCTGGATTAGACTTGGATATAGCTTCAGTTAAATTTAGTTTAATTTTTTACTTTTGTTTTGGAACTCATCATGTTTAGAGTTAGTATTTTATTATCATCTTAGAATACATTTGTAATTATTATGTTTATAAGTCTTCCGCTTGCGTTCGTATGTTCTGATTGACACCATAATGTGGCATTTTGACCCTTGTCGGGTTGGGGTGTTACAGTCATGTATCCTTGCATTATCATGCATTCACATATTTCTTTTAGCACTTTCACACTCATTCATTCTCTGCCGGAGATCTATCTGGAAGCAGTCTTCTTACCTTCGGGTTTACCTAAGGGTGGTTCTACATTCTACCTCTGACATACACCGCTTAAGCAAGATTGGGTATCGTTATTGTTGATAACTTTTGAGTAATGTTATTTATGCTTAGTGACGAAGCCAGGGATTTTCACTCAGGTTGGCCAATACGAAAAAGAAATTCCGAAAAAACTTACACTAACTACGACAGCTTATTACTTATGAACAAATATCAATATCCAAGAGTATAACGGCCCTAAGTTTTTATGATTACGCTTCGTAGTTAGTATGAGTTTTTAATAATGTTAAAAATTATTGTTAACAATATAAACTAAGGTACCAAAGTTTTAAGCCTTAACCAACCATAACTTTCGATACACAAGTAAAAAATAGTGAAGAAAATGTTATACAATCTTTACATACCTAAAACGAAATAACACTGTGAATAATTAAATTGTCTCGTATGTGTGTTCACTTCAACCTAATGTGATTTTTGTTTTCCATCAGATGGAATAATTAAATGTTATTGTCCAGTTGGATGGTAATACTAACTTTTGTTATTATAATATGAGATGATATGATTGCATCAATAATGTAATCATAATCAAAATCAAAATCATAATATTAAGTTATTTTATATGGTTTTAAACATGTAAATGAGTTTAAAACATCAAGTCTTGGTTATTGTATTATTGCCAAAAAGAAAATAGTATGTTAACCATAACTAAAGAGAATATTGTTTGATTCATGTTACAAAGTCATTTGACTATTCGATGCAAACCATTAGTACCTATTGCATAAGACTATAGGTAATAAGACACTATTAGAAAATGTGCCAATAGCAACGGAAATTTGGCGTTGCTAAATTCATACATTAGCAACGAAATATAGCAAAATAAGAATCTTCGCTTAGCAACGACTTTTAGTTGCTAATTTCGTTGCTATCTTCTCAAATTTTGGTGAGAAAATTCACTCTTTTTTAGCAACGACTAGTTCTAAAATTTCGTGCTAAATAATTAGCAACGAATTTATACTTTTTACAAATAAAACCATCAATTATTTGCAAAGAAATCGGCAAATATAGCAACGAATTTCTTGTTGCTAAATTTATATGTCTAATATCCTAGACATTTTTGTTGCTAAAGTTGATATGTGAAATTTAGAGTAAATTACATGGATAGTCCATGTGGTTTGTCAAAAGTAACAACCTTCATCCTTCGAAGTTTAAAGTTGCACTGGTAGTCCTTAAGTTGGTAAACAAATAACACCACCGGTCTTTTAGCTTAACTGGTGTTAAGTGAGTTCCGTTATAATTTACACGTTAGCCCCTTTGTTTAAATATCGTTGCATCGTTTATCCTTAATAATAACGGCTGTTTAAAATTTAAAGTTTCCATATGTTTTAATCCGTTTTTACACGTTTTCGTCCGTTTTTATACGTTGCATCGTTTATCCTTAATAATAACGGCTATTTAATAATAACGGCTATTTAATGAAAACAGATAAAACGTATGAAACTGTAAGAAAACGGGTGAAAACGTATAAAAACGGATGAAAACGTATAAAAACGCAAGAAAAACGGACGAAAACGTATAAAAACGGTCAGAAACGTATAAAAACGGAAGAAAACAGATAAAAACGCAAGAAAATGTATAAAAACGGACGAAAAAGTATAAAAACGGATAAAAAAAAGTATGAAAACGGATAGTATAGAGATGTTAACTTAAGACCGGGTCGTTCATTGGAGTGTGGGTACCTAGGTAATCTAAATTAAATTGTTTATAAGACAACTGTGTTTTAAATCCATGTGATTATGATTTTAACTAAATTAATTAAGGACATGAATTAACTAAAAAACACCTAAAACCAAGGTTATAAATAACGTGAGGCGTGGCGTGGCGGCATGACCAAGCCTCATGCATTAGCGACCAAGGCGAAGCTTGTAAAACCCGAAAATTTAAAGCATCCAAAAATTACCAAAATGCCCCTGAAACTTTAAAATTTAATTAAAGCTTAATAAAAGTTCCGAATCGATCCCAAACGTCTGGAAACGAACAAGATATGATACAAAATAATTTTGACAACTTCGATTAATATTTATACAAGTTGTGAGATGACCAAAATACCCTTGTGTATACCCAAAATTTAAATACATAATTATTATTAATTAAAAACCTTTTTAAACATAAAAGTAATTAAGGAAAATACATTTAAATTGGTAAATTGATTGGGCCATTATGTCTTCACGATTTTCCAGCCTTCCCCCCCCCCCCAATGCTCGGTCATAACACATTTATACCATTCCATGATTTATTTTCTTCCAAAAAACCCTAAAAACTAATTAGCCGCCACCCTCAAAAATCACCCACATCACATCCGAATTTTCTGAGGCAAGAAGGTAATTTTCTGGAGTTCTTCATAGTGCCAAGAAGGTGGGAAAAATATCCACAAGGTTCTAGGGTCGATCGTTTGGCTGTGGTGATTTAATTGGGTCGAAAAAGTGCAACCGAGCAACAATAATCCATAGCGTGTAATCCTTTGATCTATAAATTTCCTGGTAATTTTCTAGCACTCCTTTAATCACATATAACATGGGAAAAATACTTAAATCAAACCATGCATTGTATTTTGGCCGAATAGAAAATAATGGGTTTATAAACCCTAAAATCGAATTAAATCTAAAAATCTTGTATACGAATTTTCTGGGCCAGGTTATTATTTTTTGTGGCTTCTATGATGATCATATAACATGATAAAAATGGTAGTTCGAATTGTTGAGGCCTAAAAACATGTATGTCGAATTTAATTTTAAAACCGGATTTAAGGAATAAAAAGAGGAATTATGGAAAACCCTAAGAACCAATCGACCTAGGGTTTATAGTGAATGAAATCTGGTAATAATTTATGAATAATGATGATAGAATAATGGCCTAATGATTGGTATTATTAGGGTTTGATTTTTGATAAATAATTTGTATACCGATTTGAAAATAATTAGTAAAGGGTGTATTTTGTAATTATTAAAACTTGTGGGATATTTTTGTAACATTTTATGGACCTGGGAGAATATGTAAAAATTATAACATAAGGGTCTTATTTGTAATTTTGGCAAGATAATGATTTAATTTGTAAATTATAAGTCGAATTGAAAATAAATAAAAATGAGGGACTAAATATGTAATTTCTGGAAACTTGGTGCTGAATTGAGTAATAAATTATATTCAGGGGGTTATGTGTAATTTTGATAATTTAATGGCTTAATATGTAATTGTTAATAATTAAAGGTTGAAATTGTAAATTAAAGGGCTAAATATGTAACTTTGATAACTAGAGGGACCTATTGTGTAAATTATGGAAACTTGAAGGATCATTCATATAACATGCTAAAATAAGTACTCATGGTGTAAAATTGGTAAATTAAGGGTTTAATATGTAATTATAGTAAATTATATAATTCGAATTTATAATTTAAAAAGTATAAGGACCAAATGTGTAAATTACCGAAACTTTGAGGGCTGTTTGTAACATAATTATATTGAAGGGTAATTTCTGTAATTTGAAGAAATAAAGGGACTTGATGTGTAATATGAATATTGTAAAGGTTAGATTGTAAATTATGTAAGTATAAGATTAAATTGTAAATTAATAAAGTAAAGGGGTGTAATTCGTAAATATTGGAAACTTGGAGGCCAAAAGTGTAATTCTGGAAAATAAAGTATTCGAATGGTAAATTATGAGATTTCTATTTTAAACCTTGAACTTTGGCAAATTTACACTTATAACCCTGAACTATGAAAATTTGTCATAACTAACCCTGAACTTGTGTAACTTGTTAAAATGAATGTTACTTCCAGAATAAGCTAATTAAAGACTTGAATTGAATAATATTACTTGAATCCTGCTAAGTATGGAAACTTACTAATTATGGAAAGCTGCTAAGAATAGAAAGTTACTTATAATGGGAAGATAACTGAACCCCTTTCGTATTTCTGTCCTCTACTCCTTTAGGTTCGAGGAGGGAGTGATCTTGATCCCTGTCAGCTATTCTTGTGTTTTTGCTTGCTATTTGAATAAGGTACGGATATTCTGCCCTTTTCAGTAATGGGCCTTCGTCTCTTGATTTATTTTATTGATTCGTTTAAGATTTCCCGAACCATTGCTATGTATTCCTTGTATTGTGAACCTTGACCTGTGATACTTGTTCTTGAACCTTGCTTTGAACCCTTGCTTTATCTTCTGACTTGAACCTTGATATGAACCTTGTCATGAACCTTGATATGAACCTTGCCATGAACCTGGACTTGAACCTTGATACACCTGATAGTATAACTGGATTGGGAAAACCTTTTTGATAAATTATGAAAATGTTTTAAGAAATTATTGGTAAGATTATTTTTATAGAAACCATTTTCAAATAACCTCTTTTATGAAACCTTTTAAAGAATACTTTTATGGAAAACGGTATTTAAGGATTTTGACACTTATGATATGAACCCTGATATGAATCCTGATATGAACCCGGATATGAACCCTGTTGTGACACCTGATTCATGATACCGAGACTTGATACTTGACCCTCACCCACAGTTTGAGACTACGAGCCATCTACTAGGCATGAGGGTTTCATGTCCATGTCGGTGATGCACCGCCGGCATGACTAGTGTGTAGCCCTAGTGATTTGGTTACGCCGTCCCCGATTTGACTTGATTTATTACGTAGAGGAAGAACCCTGTGGCCTGCGGGGGCGCATGGATGCATCCTAGACCTGTCTTGATTTGTTCGTGTTACTTGTATTACTTGGTGACTGGCGAGTGTGTGCGATACACGCCTTTCACACCCCTGGGAGTTCGCGACTCCAACCCCTGGAGGTATCCCCTCACCCTGTACTTGGTATGCTGAGGTCACCCCTCCATACACCCTGATATGTGACTTGATATGGTTTGACTTTGAGATTGACTTTGAGTTTTGGGCTCGTAGTGGATTTCTGTTCACCTAAAACCTTGTAACCTTATGACCTGACACTTGACCTGACATTTGACCTGACTTGATTTGACTTGGGTTTGTGGTGGATTTCTGGTTATGTTACCCTATGACTTGATACTGGACTTGACTTGATTTCGACTTGGGCTGGTGGTGGGTTCTGGTTTCATTTGCACTTACCATTGTAACCATTCTTAATTCCTGGTATGTCTGCATAACTCTTGTATTCCTTTTCCTGACTCTTGTTACTCCTGGTATTATCTCTTTTACTTTATATTTCCGTTACTACTACCTTGTTTTCGTTATATCTGTTCACTGAGCTCTCGTAGCTCAGCCGCATTTCTTTTCCTGCGGCAGGTACATTTAAGCTAGGAGCTGGGTTTTAGCTTGGGATGAGAGCAACTTGTGTGAAGTTTAGACCTTGTCATTCTAGTGTGACCATTTGGATATTATTTCTGTTATGCCGTTGTTTGGGCATTTTGGATTCTGTTTTATACTTCGTTATTTCTGTCTTGCACTTGATATAAGTCGTGTTGACTTATTTTCCTTGGATTTTAATGTTAAAGCTTCCGCTATTTTTTTTTTTATTTCTTGAATGCTTGTATCTGATATGAAACCATGTATTTGTGACACCTTTACCCTTGTCGAGTTGGGGTGTTACAATTTATGGTATCAGAGAATAGGCTTCAGAAACCCTTAGAGCTTAGGCTCGTGACCTGTGAGGATTGGGTAGACTTTAGGTTTCCTTTCGCGCACTCTCCTTTCCTGTTTTGCTGTCATCTTTCCTTGATCTGCTCTGTCATATTTTCCTGTTTTGCTCTTTCATTCTTCATGTTCTGTTCTGTCATATTTTCTTGATCGTCGGCTTAATCCGGAGTTTACGGATCCGTCAGCATGTTGCGATGCAGCTCGCAACATCGAGAATTTCATGAGGGCGTTGGTTACAAACGAGACCGTGATGGCGACAAGGTGCAGCAGCAGATTCAGAGTCGGGACGTCAAGGAGTATTCGGGCAAGAGCTACGACCAGAAGACATCAGATTCGAGGGGTCGAGATTCAAGGTCAGCTTCTAGGCAGGATGGCGATCGTCGGGGGCGCAGTGACAGTCAGGGGTCAACTGGTTGTCCTCAATGCGGGAAGAACCATACGGGATTTTGTCGTACGACTTCTGGAGCTTGTTTTGAGTGTGGTTCGAGAGAGCATAAGTTGAAAGATTGTCCTAGGCGGGATCTGGCAAAATTTGGGAAATATCTTGATCCTCCTCCTCCTGCTCCTCATACCGGTCGTGTTTTCTCGCTTTCTCGTGACCAGGCAGATAAGGCGTCTGGTATGTCCTTGTTTTGTTTTCCGTTCTCTTTCATTCCTATGTCCTTGCAAATTTCGAGGACGAAATTTTTCTGTTAGAGGGGAAGAGTTGTAAAACCCGAAAATTTAAAGCATGCAAAAATTACCAAAATGCCCCTGAAACTTTAAAATTTAATTAAAGCTTAATTAAAGTTCCGAATCGATCCCAAACGTCTGGAAACGAACAAGATATGACACAAAATAATTTTGACAACTTCGATTAATATTTATACAAGTTGTGAGATGACCAAAATACCCTTGTGTATACCGAAAATTTAAATACATAATTATTATTAATTAAAAACCTTTTTAAACATAAAAGTAATTAAGGAAAATACATTTAAATTGGTAAATTGATTGGGCCATTATGTCTTCACGATTTTCCAGCCTTCCCCCCCCCCCAATGCTCGGTCATAACACATTTATACCATTCCATGATTTATTTTCTTCCAAAAAACCCTAAAAACTAATTAGCCGCCACCCTCAAAAATCACCCACATCACATCCGAATTTTCTGAGGCAAGGAGGTAATTTTCTAGAGTTCTTCATAGTGCCAAGAAGGTGGTAAAAATAGCCACAAGGTTCTAGGGTCGATCGTTTGGCTGTGGTGATTTAATTGGTTCGAAAAAGTGCAACCGAGCAACAATAATCCATAGCGTGTAATCCTTTGATCTATAAATTTCCTGGTAATTTTCTAGAACTCCTTTAATCACATATAACATGGGAAAAATACTTAAATCGAACCATGCATTGTATTTTGGCCGAATAGAAAATAATGGGTTTATAAACCCTAAAATCAAATTAAATCTAAAAATCTTGTATGCGAATTTTCTGGGCCAGGTTATTATTTTTTTTGGCTTCTATAATGATCATATAACATGAGAAAAATGGTATTTCGAATTTTTGAGGCCTAAAAACATGTATGTTGAATTTAATTTTAAAACCGGATTTAAGGAATAAAAAGAGGAATTATGGAAAACCCTAAGAACCAATCGACCTAGGGTTTATAGTGAATGAAATCTGGTAATAATTGATGAATAATGATGATAGAATGATGGCCTAATGATTGGGATTATTAGGGTTTGATTTTTGATAAATAATTTTTATACCGATTTGAAAATAATTAGTAAAGGGTGTGTTTTGTAATTATTAAAACTTGTGGGATATTTTTGTAACATTTTATGGACCTGGGAAATATGTAAAAATTATAACATGAGGGTCTTATTTGTAATTTTGGCAAGATAATGATTTAATTTGTAAATTACAAGTCGAATTGAAAATAAATAAAAATGAGGGACTAAATATGTAATTTCTGAAAACTTGGTGCTGAATTGAGTAATAAATTATATTCAGGGGGTTATGTGTAATTTTGATAATTTAATGGCTTAATATGTAATTGTTAATAATTAAAGGTTGAAATTGTAAATTAAAGGGCTAAATATGTAACTTTGATAACTAGAGGGACCTATTGTGTAAATTATGGAAACTTGAAGGATCATTCGTATAACATGCTAAAATAAGTACTCATGGTGTAAAATTGGTAAATTAAGGGTTTAATATGTAATTATAGTAAATTATATAATTCGAATTTGTAATTTAAAAAGTATAAGGACCAAATGTGTAAATTACCGAAACTTTGAGGGCTGTTTGTAACATAATTATATTGAAGGGTAATTTCTGTAATTTGAAGAAATAAAGGGACTTGATGTGTAATATGAATATTGTAAAGGTTAGATTGTAAATTATGTAAGTATAAGATTAAATTGTAAATTAATAAAGTAAAGGGGTGTAATTCGTAAATATTGGAAACTTGGAGGCCAAAAGTGTAATTCTAGAAAATAAAGTATTCGAATGGTAAATTATGAGATTTCTATTTTAAACCTTGAACTTTGGTAAAGTTACGTTTATAACCCTGAACTATGAAAACTTGTCATAACTAACCCTGAACTTGTGTAACTTGTTAAAATGAATTTTACTTCCAGAATAAGCTAATTAAAGACTTGACTTGAATAATATTACTTGAATCCTGCTAAGTATGGAAACTTACTAATTATGGAAAGCTGCTAAGAATAGAAAGTTACTTATAATTGGGAAGATAACTGAACCCCTTTCGTATTTCTGTCCTCTACTCCTTTAGGTTCGAGGAGGGAGTGATCTTGATCCCTGTCAGCTACTCTTTTGTTTGTGCTTGCTATTTGAATAAGGTACGGATATTCTGCCCTTTTCAGTAATGGGCCTTCGTCTCTTGATTTATTTTATTGATTCGTTTAAGATTTCCCGAACCATTGCTATGTATTCCTTGTATTGTGAACCTTGACCTGTGATACTTGTTCTTGAACCTTGCTTTGAACCCTTGCTTTATCTTCTGACTTGAACCTTGATATGAACCTTGTCATGAACCTTGATATGAACCTTGCCATGAACCTGGACTTGAACCTTGATACACCTGATAGTATAACTGGATTGGGAAAACCTTTTTGATAAATTATGAAAATGTTTTAAGAAATTATTGGTAAGATTATCTTTATAGAAACCATTTTCAAATAACCTCTTTTATGAAACCTTTTAAAGAATACTTTTATGGAAAACGGTATTTAAGGATTTTGACACTTATGATATGAACCCTGATATGAATCCTGATATGAACCCTGATATGAACCCTGTTATGACACCTGATACATGATACCGAGACTTGATACTTGACCCTCACCCACAGTTTGAGACTACGAGCCATCTACTAGGCATGAGGGTTTCATGTCCATGTCGGTGATGCACCGCCGGCATGACTAGTGTGTAGCCCTAGTGATTTGGTTACGCCGTCCCCGATTTGACTTGATTTATTACGTAGAGGAAGAACCCTGTGGCCTGCGGGGGGCGCATGGATGCATCCTAGACCTGTCTTGATTTGCTCGTGTTACTTGTATTACTTGGTGACTGGCGAGTGTGTGCGATACACGCCTTTCACACCCCTGGGAGTTCGCGACTCCAACCCCTGGAGGTATCCCCTCACCCTGTACTTGGTATGCTGAGGTCACCCCTCCATACACCCTGATATGTGACTTGATATGGTTTGACTTTGAGATTGACTTTGAGTTTTGGGCTCGTAGTGGATTTCTGTTCTCCTGAAACCTTGTAACCTTATGATCTGACACTTGACCTGACATTTGACCTGACTTGATTTGACTTGGGTTTGTGGTGGATTTCTGGTTATGTTACCCTACGACTTGATACTGGACTTGACTTGATTTCGACTTGGGCTGGTGGTGGGTTCTGGTTTCATTTGCACTTACCATTGTAACCATTCTTAATTCCTGGTATGTCTGCATAACTCTTGTATTCCTTTTCCTGACTCTTGTTACTCCTGGTATTATCTCTTTTACTTTATATTTCCGTTACTACTGCCTTGTTTCCGTTATATCTGTTCACTGAGCTCTCGTAGCTCAGCCGCATTTCTTTTCCTGCGGCAGGTACATTTAAGCTAGGAGCTGGGTTTTAGCTTGGGATGAGAGCAACTTGTATGAAGTATAGACCTTGTCATTCTAGTGTGACCATTTGGATATTATTTCTGTTATGCCGTTGTTTGGGCATTTTGGATTCTGTTTTGTACTTCGTTATTTCTGTCTTGCACTTGATATAAGTCGTGTTGACTTATTTTCCTTGGATTTTAATGTTAAAGCTTCCGCTATTTTTTTTTTTTATTTCTTGAATGCTTGTATCTGATATGAAACCATGTATTTGTGACACCTTTACCCTTGTCGGGTTGGGGTGTTACAATTTATGGTATCAGAGAATAGGCTTCAGAAACCCTTAGAGCTTAGGCTCGTGACCTGTGAGGATTGGGTAGACATTAGGTTTCCTTTCGCGCACTCTCCTTTCCTGTTTTGCTCTGTCATCTTTCCTTGATCTGCTCTGTCATATTTTCCTGTTCTGCTCTGTCATTCTTCATGTTCTGTTCTGTCATATTTTCTTGATCGTCGGCTTAATCCGGAGTTTGCGGATCCGTCAGCATGTTGCGATGCAGCTCGCAACATCGAGAATTTCATGAGGGCGTTGGTTACAAACGAGACCGTGATGGCGACAAGGTGCAGCAGCAGATTCAGAGTCGGGACGTCAAGGAGTATTCGGGCAAGAGCTACGACCAGAAGAAATCAGATTCGAGGGGTCGAGATTCAAGGTCAGCTTCTAGGCAGGATGGCGATCGTCGGGGGCGCAGTGACAGTCAGGGGTCAACTGGTTGTCCTCAGTGCGGGAAGAACCATACGGGATTTTGTCGTACGACTTCTGGAGCTTGTTTTGAGTGTGGTTCGAGAGAGCATAAGTTGAAAGATTGTCCTAGGCGGGATCCGGCAAAATTTGGGAAATATCTTGATCCTCCTCCTCCTGCTCCTCATACCGGTCGTGTTTTCTCGCTTTCTCGTGACCAAGCAGATAAGGCGTCTGGTATGTCCTTGTTTTGTTTTCCGTTCTCTTTCATTCCTATTTCCTTGCAAATTTTGAGGACGAAATTTTTCTGTTAGAGGGGAAGAGTTGTAAAACCCGAAAATTTAAAGCATGCAAAAATTACCAAAATGCCCCTGAAACTTTAAAATTTAATTAAAGCTTAATTAAAGTTCCGAATCGATCCCAAACGTCTGGAAACGAACAAGATATGATACAAAATAATTTTGACAACTTCGATTAATATTTATACAAGTTGTGAGATGACCAAAATACCCTTGTGTATACCGAAAATTTAAATACATAATTATTATTAATTAAAAACCTTTTTAAACATAAAAGTAATTAAGGAAAATACATTTAAATTGGTAAATTGATTGGGCCATTATGTCTTCATGATTTTACAGCCTTCCCCCCCCCCCCAAATGCTCGGTCATAACACATTTATACCATTCCATGATTTATTTTCTTCCAAAAAACCCTAAAAACTAATTAGCCGCCACCCTCAAAAATCACCCACATCACATCCGAATTTTCTGAGGCAAGGAGGTAATTTTCTGGAGTTCTTCATAGTGCCAAGAAGGTGAGAAAAATATCCACAAGGTTCTAGGGTCGATCGTTTGGCTGTGGTGATTTAATTGGGTCGAAAAAGTGCAACCGATCAACAATAATCCATAGCGTGTAATCCTTTGATCTATAAATTTCCTGGTAATTTTCTAGCACTCCTTTAATCACATATAACATGGGAAAAATACTTAAATCGAACCATGCATTGTATTTTGGCCGAATAGAAAATAATGGATTTATAAACCCTAAAATCGAATTAAATCTAAAAATCTTGTATGCGAATTTTCTGGGCCAGGTTATTATTTTTTTTGGCTTCTATGATGATCATATAACATGAGAAAAATGGTAGTTAGAATTGTTGAGGCCTAAAAACATGTATGTCGAATTTAATTTTAAAACCGGATTTAAGGAATAAAAAGAGGAATTATGGAAAACCCTAAGAACCAATCGACCTAGGGTTTATAGTGAATGAAATCTGGTAATAATTGATGAATAATGATGATAGAATGATGGCCTAATGATTGGGATTATTAGGGTTTGATTTTTGATAAATAATTTGTATACCGATTTGAAAATAATTAGTAAAGGGTGTGTTTTGTAATTATTAAAACTTGTGGGATATTTTTGTAACATTTTATGGACCTGGGAGAATATGTAAAAATTATAACATAAGGGTCTTATTTGTAATTTTGGCAAGATAATGATTTAATTTGTAAATTATAAGTCGAATTGAAAATAAATAAAAATGAGGGACTAAATATGTAATTTCTAGAAACTTGGTGCTGAATTGAGTAATAAATTATATTCAGGGGGTTATGTGTAATTTTGATAATTTAATGGCTTAATATGTAATTGTTAATAATTAAAGGTTGAAATTGTAAATTAAAGGGCTAAATATGTAACTTTGATAACTAGAGGGACCTATTGTGTAAATTATGGAAACTTGAAGGATCATTCGTATAACATGCTAAAATAAGTACTCATGGTGTAAAATTGGTAAATTAAGGGTTTAATATGTAATTATAGTAAATTATATAATTCGAATTTGTAATTTAAAAAGTATAAGGACCAAATGTGTAAATTACCGAAACTTTGAGGGCTGTTTGTAACATAATTATATTGAAGGGTAATTTCTGTAATTTGAAGAAATAAAGGGACTTGATGTGTAATATGAATATTGTAAAGGTTAGATTGTAAATTATGTAAGTATAAGATTAAATTGTAAATTAATAAAGTAAAGGGGTGTAATTCGTAAATATTGGAAACTTGGAGGCCAAAAGTGTAATTCTGGAAAATAAAGTATTCGAATGGTAAATTATGAGATTTCTATTTTAAACCTTGAACTTTGGCAAATTTACACTTATAACCCTGAACTATGAAAACTTGTCATAACTAACCCTGAACTTGTGTAACTTGTTAAAATGAATGTTACTTCCAGAATAAGCTAATTAAAGACTTGAATTGAATAATATTACTTGAATCCTGCTAAGTATGGAAACTTACTAATTATGGAAAGCTGCTAAGAATAGAAAGTTACTTGTAATTAGGAAGATAACTGAACCCCTTTCGTATTTCTGTCCTCTACTCCTTTAGGTTCGAGGAGGGAGTGATCTTGATCCCTGTCAGCTACTCTTTTGTTTGTGCTTGCTATTTGAATAAGGTACGGATATTCTGCCCTTTTCAGTAATGGGCCTTCGTCTCTTGATTTATTTTATTGATTCGTTTAAGATTTCCCGAACCATTGCTATGTATTCCTTGTATTGTGAACCTTGACCTGTGATACTTGTTCTTGAACCTTGCTTTGAACCCTTGCTTTATCTTCTGACTTGAACCTTGATATGAACCTTGTCATGAACCTTGATATGAACCTTGCCATGAACCTGGACTTGAACCTTGATACACCTGATAGTATAACTGGATTGGGAAAACCTTTTTGATAAATTATGAAAATGTTTTAAGAAATTATTGGTAAGATTATTTTTATAGAAACCATTTTCAAATAACCTCTTTTATGAAACCTTTTAAAGAATACTTTTATGGAAAACGGTATTTAAGGATTTTGACACTTATGATATGAACCCTGATATGAATCCTGATATGAACCCGGATATGAACCCTGTTATGACACCTGATACATGATACCGAGACTTGATACTTGACCCTCACCCACAGTTTGAGACTACGAGCCATCTACTAGGCATGAGGGTTTCATGTCCATGTCGGTGATGCACCGCCGGCATGACTAGTGTGTAGCCCTAGTGATTTGGTTACGCCGTCCCCAATTTGACTTGATTTATTACGTAGAGGAAGAACCTTGTGGCCTGCGGGGGCGCATGGATGCATCCTAGACCTGTCTTGATTTGTTCGTGTTACTTGTATTACTTGGTGACTGGCGAGTGTGTGCGATACACGCCTTTCACACCCCTGGGAGTTCGCGACTCCAACCCCTGGAGGTATCCCCTCACCCTGTACTTGGTATGCTGAGGTCACCCCTCCATACACTCTGATATGTGACTTGATATGGTTTGACTTTGAGATTGACTTTGAGTTTTGGGCTCGTAGTGGATTTCTGTTCTCCTGAAACCTTGTAACCTTATGACCTGACACTTGACCTGACATTTGACCTGACTTGATTTGACTTGGGTTTGTGGTGGATTTCTGGTTATGTTACCCTACGACTTGATACTGGACTTGACTTGATTTCGACTTGGGCTGGTGGTGGGTTCTGGTTTCATTTGCACTTACCATTGTAACCATTCTTAATTCCTGGTATGTCTGCATAACTCTTGTATTCCTTTTCCTGACTCTTGTTACTCCTGGTATTATCTCTTTTACTTTATATTTCCGTTACTACTGCCTTGTTTCCGTTATATCTGTTCACTGAGCTCTCGTAGCTCAGCCGCATTTCTTTTCCTGCGGCAGGTACATTTAAGCTAGGAGCTGGTGTTTTAGCTTGGGATGAGAGCAACTTGTGTGAAGTATAGACCTTGTCATTCTAGTGTGACCATTTGGATATTATTTCTGTTATGCCGTTGTTTGGGCATTTTGGATTCTGTTTTGTACTTCGTTATTTCTGTCTTGCACTTGATATAAGTCGTGTTGACTTATTTTCCTTGGATTTTAATGTTAAAGCTTCCGCTATTTTTTTTTTATTTCTTGAATGCTTGTATCTGATATGAAACCATGTATTTGTGACACCTTTACCCTTGTCGGGTTGGGGTGTTACAAAGCGAAACTTTTACGTTTTTAAAGCATGGCATAAGGCGGCACAAAATATGAAAATCTGAAAATATTTATATCATATTTCATATATATCAAGTTTACAAAAAACGTTGTACTTAATGAATAAGGTTAAGAAACTATCCTTACATGTAATATTCTTCATTTAAAAAAAACGGAGTTGAATAAAAAAACTCGCAGTGCCTCACGCCTTAGCGCGCATTTTCCCGCCTCATCTCATGCCACGCCTAGAGTTGACACCTTGGTCTATTTCGTAATGTGGATGTCACGCCTCACGCCTTGGTGACGTCATGGCACACCTTTTAGAACCATGCTTAAAGCTAACTACGTGTGAAACAATTAGAGATAAAAGTGTACTCACCTTGCTAATCGTCTATTCATCTAACTGCATAATTGTAAGTGCAATGTTCATCTAGTTGTATGGAGTGAGTTCTTATGTAGTGTAGGTGTGATACGGTCGACACTCACTACAAATTTTTTAGATAAATTTCTAGCCGTAGCATACGCACTATGGTCGATCTATCCTCCGAGCATTAAGTTCCTCACCTAACCTATGTGACTATGATTTGTGTTTGCCAAGCACGCAACTACAAGTAAATTGGTATGTGCACCCGTGCAATCGCAATCTACGGTCTCGAATCTTACACCCTATTATCTACCACTTCTAGCGAGGTTTCCCCCAAACCTTTGGTCTCCACCACTAAGATTAATTGAAATATACCTTATATGATTCAGGTAATCAATTTTCGAATAGCTACCTACTAAGATTATTTGATCTTCTTATGTTTCTAGCCTTGGGATTCGTCTTGCAGCCTACAGGGTTCGTCTCCAGAAGTTGGAATGAGAAAACAATATCTAATATGCATTTGGTTGGTGTATTTTTCCTTGAAAGTAGCCTAAGCCCGTAACTCTATATGGCGTATGCTTATTGGGCTTCATACGCCATATGCTTCATGACAAGTCTTGGCCACGTCACTGATCTTCAGTTCCATATGGCGTATGCTTGTTATGTGAAATGCGCCGTATGATCTTCAACACTTGGAATATTTTTGCGAAGCAAACTTGTATACGATGTAATAGAAATACATATGTTGTTCATCGACATTAATAAACAAATGTAACTACAAATAAATCGAAATAAAATATGTTGGTAATATCAAAGTTTGTGAAATTTAGTCGCGAACAACTTATGGCATTGCAAAACGTGTTTTTCGATATATTGTGATTGATTGGATTGCAACAGTTTTGAATGAACCTTGGCTGCGCGTCCTACTACCGACATCTTCACTGTTAACCCTCTTCTAAAATATCTTCAAGAAGAAGATGAATGGCAATGTGCCATTTTCTTCTTTCC
The DNA here is from genome assembly GCA_021014915.2 of Artemisia tridentata subsp. tridentata. NCBI lineage: Eukaryota > Viridiplantae > Streptophyta > Magnoliopsida > Asterales > Asteraceae > Artemisia > Artemisia tridentata. The sequence goes on from CP139508.1 coordinate 376,128,201, forward strand.
TCGGGATACTATAGGCTTACTCGTCATTTCAATCGGTAAGATACCTTAGTTTATGCTCCCTCAGTTGTACAATATAAAAGCCCTTCGAGAGGAAGATGAATATCAATGTGCTTATTTCTTCTTTCCCCAGGATACTATTGGCTTACTTTTCCTTTCATTTGGCAAGGATGCCTTGGTTTAACAAACGCACATTTTACAAAATCTATAAGTAAATATCGAGTATAGAGACAAATGGGAGAAAAGGCTATGAATTTCCATTAACCACAAAGGGAATTTAAAGTAAATCACACCCACTAATTTAGGAGCTGATTATGCTATTGTTACAACAAATCAAGACTCATTCAATTGTGAATAACTACCTAATATATCTATATGTATATATATATATATATATATATATATATATATATCTATATGTAAATTAAATACAAATACAATAATATAATTCATTTATTGTTAATACGCCCCCGCAAGATGGAGGATCCGTTGGATACTCCAATCTTGGAACGAAAGGAAATGAATGGCGTCCTTGGTAGTGGCTTGGTGAGAACATCGGCAAGTTGATCTTTGGAGCTAATGTGCATTACTTGTAGCTTGCCAGCATTAACCTGTTCCCTGACGAAGTGATAGTCCAAAGCAACATGTTTCATTTTCGAGTGGTATACCGGATTAGCACATAAATAGGTTGCACCAGTGTTGTCACAAAACAGCTGTGGGATGTGTGTATGCTTGATGCCAAGTTCTTGGAGCAAGTTTTGGACCCAAGAGAGTTCAGCAGCCGCGTTTGCGAAGGCTTTGTATTTGGCCTCCATGGATGTAACACCCCCAAATTTGGTTATGTGGCAGCGGAAAATATTTAGGTGTTACACTGAGGATCGAAGTCAAAATTTTCAGAAAACGGCCCGGGAAAAGAGTTTTGAAAGTTATATGTCATTCAAAATATAGTTTTAGTAGAAAGGCGAAACACCTTATTTGAAAACCTCATAAAAGTGTAGTAATTTGGAAAAGAATGACATATTTGAATTTACACCATTCAAGTTATTAGAGTATTTAATGCCCGCTCCGTGTCTTGTCCTGCTCCGTTAGTTACCTGAAAGACACATGCTTAAAATGTCAACACAATGGTTGGTGAGTTCGTGGGGTTTGGTAGAAAATAATTTGCTTTCAAAAATGTCGAGAGTTGTAGAGTAAATGTTGAAATAAATGCTAGTACTTATGAAAGTAACTAGCAAGTTTGCAAATTTGGGTAAAAATCCAAGAGTAAATCATTTATGACCTCTGACGATCATAGGTCCAAGTTTGAGTAAAAAGGAGTATTGTCGTTATATACTTGCAATGAAATAATGGTTCAACTTTTAAAAGTAACGATATGTCGAGCATTATTTTGTTCTATCATATGATAACAGTTAGGTTTCAAGTATATGCTACACATATAAGGTCTGATATCTATCAGTAAGGAGTGGTGGTCTACAGCTGTATCCAAATATATATAGGAAGACATATATATTCATAAAGTTATATTGTCCTAAGCCTCATGACGCGCAAAGCATTAACAAAGGTTCCGTAAAACGGTAAGGTCACATCAGGTTATGATGGTTTGCCCCCAGGTAGTAGGTGATTGCCTCATCCTACTATTTATTCAAATATAGTGTATCGCGACTAAATACGACTAGCCCTAAGGCATTCCGTCCATACTTAGTGGGATAGGTCGTCAGCCTCTACAGGTTTCGAAGCTGTCCACTATATTCGCGCTCACCGTAGTGATTAATGGCTAATGATCGAGGGACTTTATGGCAATATAGGTAAACTTAGGCAATATGGAGTTTAGGAGTTCATAGCATATATGTACTTTAGTTTTGGCTATTATTTCTAATTGAAAAGTAGAAATATCATAGTAAAGTTTAATAGTACACTCAGTTGTTATTCGAATGCCTATAATAAGTTTCAGTATCGTGTTACAACACGTAGTTTGAAAATGTTGACTTTCAATACAATGTTAAGCTAGTAAGTAATTTGTAAGTATACAAGCACATATCTCTTTCAAGAGTGGTTTAAGACATGTAAAACACAGTTGATGGTTTTGAATAATTCATAAAAGTTTCTCAGAATATAAAAGTAATTTAAAACAGTTGAAGCATGTATCTCCCCCAAAAGAGTTATTAAAACAATTAATAAAAAGTAGGGGACCACGACTCACCTGGAGTGTAGCTGGCAAGATAGAATTATAAGTTCAAGTAAGACTTATGGAAACGATCACGGAAACGTCTTCGATACGAGACCTGAATGTGAGGAATATCTAAGTATTCGACTTATAATTACGATAAGTGTGGTCGTGAGAAATCGTATAACGATTTGATGATGTGAGCGTGATATGCCTAAAATGCCTCAAGTTAAGAAAATATAATATCATACAATGATATTATCGTAATTCTTATGTCACTTGACTCGAGGTATTACCTTCTCAAATTATGGTGAGATGATATGCATGTGAAATCGTTTAACGAAAGTTAAATATATGCAACTAGAATGTAATGAATGCATGTGAAGTGATGTGGTGATGAGAATGAGGATGTTAGGTGAAAATAGTTGGTCCTTGACCTTTCCCGATTTTATACTTTTATCCTAACTGTAGTTGCGTTACGTCGTTAATCCTTCGTTAAATATAAAGTTTAACAATATTCCAAAAATGATCCAAATATCATTATAAAGCTTGGAATTTATTTAAAAGTCATTTTAGGTCCTTTATAACCTGTTTTCACAGTTTCAGCCCTCAAGTTTCACAGTTGACAGTTTTAGTCCTTATAGTTAAAATGCGTTACGTTTTTAGTCCAAAAATGTTAAAATGATAAAGAAAAATTGTGCGACTTTTTACAAGGCTTATTTAAGATTAATGAAACTTGTTTTACTAGCTTATTCGACTCATAGCTTATTTCTCAAAATTGGGCCCTTAACGATTTACAAAACTTAGCCCATAGACGGTTTCTAATTGTTTTTCAAAAGGTTTTGGACGATTTACTTGGGCTAGTTTAAATGGTCGAATCTTGAGTATTTTTGGAAGAGTTTGATACGAAAAATATAACTAGTTGTGTTGTAAAGATAACATGTGGTCGTTTGATTAGGTCGCGAGATATTGAATTGGTGTCTAAGGTTACTCGAACTGCTATATTGAATACTTATATTAAGTTTAATGTTTTTCCCAGTTTTAGCTTGTAGTGTAAGGGTGATATACATGTTCGAATAACGCATGAAATGTTAAAGTATGGATGGTGTGGGTGAGATGACTGTCGAGATTCCCAAAGAGAATTCGACATTAATAAGTTGGCGTTAAAATATATATGTGTTATACGTTTGATTTGGAAAAAAAAACAAGGAGAGTGTGCATGCATGTATCATGTTTCTAGCGTGGTTTTGTGTTTGTCCTTAGTGACAGTCATGAGCAAATTGGTTTCATGCATTCTATCAAAAGAGGTTGTACTGTCTTTTGTAATTTAAATAATAGGTTCTAATATAAAGTGTTTATGATGCATGCAATTGAATGTAAACAAGACAGTGATGTTGTGACCCGTATACTAGTCATTTCATGATAGAGTTTCTTGACACAATTGTGAGTTATACGAAAAATGCATGCATGTGTTTTTATCGTGCACTGTTCATCAGTGAGGATTATGAACAAGTGGGTTCTATGCAATCTACTCAACAGCTCGAACATGACTTATGCAAAACAATTGGTACGCTTAAATGAAGTGTTTAAGAGATGCATGTATGCTTGGTCTATGTGAGAAATGATATCATAAAGAAAGTAGACACTTACTACACTTGCAAGGGGGGTAAAGAGAAGCAGTGGTGATCGAATGAAAGCACCAGAAGGAAACAGTAGACCTAGCGAGTTCGATATGTTTTATGTTTCTATCTTCTTTTTGATTTGTAATTCCCACAGAGAAGCAAGAGTTGTTTGAGGCTTTTGAAGTGTTAGTGAGAGTGGGATAAGTGAGAAGTGAGAATGAGTGGCGTATGGATTTTGGGCAGTGAGATTTGTACGTGTAGGTTAGATTGCCAAGTGAAAGTGAGTTAAGTGAGATATATGAGAGTGATATGTGTATAACTTGTGGCAGTGAGGGATTTGCTAGAAGGAGTGAGTTTATATAGAAGTAGTTACACAAGTCTTTGACAAGATTACCCTCCAAGCTTCATCATTTGAGTTTACTGTGGACTAGCAATGAGTGGTAACATCCATTTCGCTGTTTTGGGTTGAGTGTGGGATTGAACATGTGATAGGAGGTGCTTTGTATTCTTATTGTTGGAATGTATATGTAATACATATTCATACATTACTATCATTTGAATTCCTCACATGCTTCTGTTGTTCTAGTTGTTTGTTTATGTTAGATATTTTCAGTTGAGTATATAAGTATCCAAACGTGGGAGTGAGTCTTGTCCTTTGTTTTTGGTTCATATCTATATTCGGTTAGATAGTTTTGAATTGAGTAGGAAAGTGTCTAAACGTGTGAATATGAAGGCAAAATTCAAAGAAGCAGTTCATACTATCTTGTCTCTATTTGTTTGGTTCGTGTATATATTCTCTTGATATTTTAGTTGCGTATGACAGTATCTCACCAATTGGAAGAGTGAAGGTTTGGCTAATAAAATGATTTCAATAATATCTTGTCTTTTAATTTATGTATCTATTCGGTTTGTACAATTGTTTTGGAGGGACTTGACTGATCGAACTTTACTTAGAATCACAAAGTTAAACTTTTGAAATGGGAAGTGGGCTGTTCGAATTTCATGAATAGCCAAGGGAAGTTGGGCTGGACAGTGGGCTAGTGGAGTGTGAATTGGGCCGAGTGCTAGTTAGCCCACTTGGTTTGCAAGATTTAGTGGAAAGTTTATAGGCAATATGTATTAATGAAATAATTTAGGTAATTAGGAAGGGTGCTTATAATTTGTGTAATGATTTTATCATCACTAACTGTTATTGTTTGCGAGGTTTCGAATTTAGTGAGAATAGAATCTCGTGAGTTGTTTGTGGTTCGAGTAACGTTTGCTATTATATATATCACGAAAACATTTCATGATAACAATAGCGATGATAGAAAAGTTTAAATTTTCCCATAAAAATGGGTTTTATTAAACCGTAAGTTGTGATTATCATTAATCAGTGAGATTAATTACGAGGGATTTTTACGGGTTGTCACATTATCCACCCCTAAATTTTGAACTTCGTCCCGAAGTTCAGGCCGTGATGGGTGTTGAAAATGTGATGTTCTGAGGTGAGAGTTTATAGAAAACTATTGTCGGGAGATTTTCGTTTGAATATCGAGGAAACGGGATCCAATTTGGATTTATTCGTACCGGACGAATTAAATTGGAATGTTAGATCAACTAATGCATTCATAAACTATGAATGGTGAAAGAATCGGTCGAGAGTAGGGAATTTCTAACACTTAATGTTCAGTGTTCTAGTGACTCGAGACTAGTGGATTTTTAAGGGTAGCGATTTGTAACTTAATGATCGTGAATAGTAAAATAGCGGATACTTGTTGGTTATCGTACCTCTCACGATCCTAGCCATTTTTGCGGATGACTTTTGGAAGTGAGGGTCACGAGCTAGTGTGGTTAGAATGTATCTTAGTGGTGTGTCGAATAAGTCTCGCTTATGCTTAATCCGGGTCCTTAATGACTCGGTTTTTATTTATCTTCCAGAATAATCAAGGTTCTTCATCCTATGGTGGCGCTTGCTATTGCTGGGTTGGTGGTGGCTTTTTGTTGCTATGGCGGACCAATCTATTGAAGACTCTATGCCTTTTATTGTGTTTATTGTACTATTAGCACTTCCGATGTTAATCATCTCGCTATGTATTAATTTTCGTGGGTTCTAATAAAATTTGTGTTTTCCTCATCTTGTTGTGAATCCTTATAGTTTCTAATTTCATACTTTCCTCGAATTCTTATAATGAGTAATGAGTAATAAGTGTAGATCTTGCTAGGGTTCGGTTAAAAGTAAGGCTTATGAACAATTTACTTTGTCTCGTAATTTTGTATTGAAATGAAAATTGTTATTAAAACTTTGAAAAGATAGCTGTTCCATTTATAACATGATTCTTCCTAAATTATACATAGGTAGCTAGGCTATGTATAATTGAGGACCAAATGATGTAACGCTTGGTTCAGTCAATGAGGTATTTATGCTTCCTCAAAAAGTTTTATACGGTTCAACAAAATAGTTTTGTCACAAATCAGACATCCTTTGATTATTTTCAAAAGAACTTGAAAAGTTTTGTTCATATTCCGAGGATTTGTCAGGAATTTTTTTTTTTTAAATAATATCTTTGGCATAGACCTAAGTTTTAGGTGAGGGCTCCTTAAAATGTAGTGTCGACCTATGGTGTGGTCAGAATGGAGTTAATTTAAATCCTTAGGGTAATATCAGAGTGTTGTTACATAACCATTATGAGTAGAGAGGTGGAATAGGAATTGGAATAGACGTAGATTATGATCATGGAGATATTACAAGGTAGAGTTCTTATACGGTAGAAGGATAACTGTTTCACTTGGGTTACATCCATCGTACCTAAGGTAAATACAAACGGAAACATAACTTAGATAATTCTAGACTAGAGTTTATTTATTTCACAGCAGGAATCCATTCATCTGCTTTTTATAGATGTCATTCTTCGACATGGTTGAGATTATTTGATGAGTCCTTATTTCCTTGTATCAATCTTGGGCTTCCTATAGGCTTTGTGGTTTGGGCAATGATTCTTGTAGTGTCCGGTGTGATGTAACTTACATCTTGGGCACAGAGGTTTCTTTCCATAGTATTTGTTCTCATTACTAGGTTTAGGGATGAAGTTTCTTCCAACTTCGGGTTTGGGTCTTTGTTGGCGAAGATAGTCAATGCGGTCTTGTAGATGATTGCGGATACAAACATCATTGTGGAACTCGCATTCATTGAGAATAAAGGATCTTTTACCCTCAAGTTTTCGCTTTTGGTTATTTTTCCTAAGTGCAATATCTTGCTTAATTCTTTGTTGGCACATGTGCGTATAGGTTTAGTTATTCTTCTTGAATCCTTTAGGTACATTGGCTTATACCCCATGAAACTTTCATGGTTATGCTTACAAAGTATAGCCTTCTTTCTTTCTTGTCTTGTTATGTCATGGTTACCTAGGTGAATTGTTGTGGTTACTTCCAATTTCTTAATAGTTTTAGGAGTCATAGTTGTTGTGGGTACTACGTTGTTCATGTTGTCCATTCCCTATGAACATTACACAAAACGTTGATTTAGTATTCACTCTATTGTTAGAATAATTCAAGTATCAAAGTATTTGTATATTAGTGCTAACAAAGTGATCTCAATACAAAATCGAATCAACTGAGGATCATAGAAATACGATGTGTCTGGGTAACATCGTAAAATAATGATCAACTCTTGATATGGAATTGTTAAGGAACAATTTGGTTTTATCTACAAAGGTTGAAGTTCGACAACTTTCTCTTTAGTTATCAAGTTCTCTTCTGAAGATTTGTTCTTGGACTTCTAGGGTTTAAGGTTTAGTCGTGGTATATGTGATGTACAATCATCGATAATACCATAGTAGGTTTGAATACAATCATCAATATTGACATAACTCTAATAACTTGTTTGATCAAAACGACCAACACAAGGTCTTTTATTAGCGTCTCATTGATTTGTGTGGAGTCATTTGTTTACTTTACGAGTAACAAATGGTGAGGTTTTTGCATGGCTCATTGCATTTATAGCACCATGATAGGGTTTGGTGAAAGGAATTTGTTTTCGACAGAAGGATCTAATGGAAATAGATTGTCGTAGCTTAAAAGTCGATTACAAGTTCTGAGAGTTACAGAATTATTGAAAGATACATGGAATACTAACCAAAACTATTTGGTTTATTGAGTGCAACAACTATACTTAAGATTAGTTACGTCTCTGACGTAGACGTCTAATTTCTGCCTCAAGATCTAGTTGTGCAGCTTCCATGGCTGAGAAACGTTCTTGGCATGCATTCATCTGATTAGCTAACATGCTTTCCAAGGCCGCAATCTTTTGGCTTTGGATTCTTGCTGTATCTCTAGCTAACCATAATGCTCTTTCAACGTCCTTGATCCTAATGTGTGTTTGGGTGTGACCTCTACCCAAACAGCGGGTTCTGGCATCCAAGTTTCTAAGTTCTTGTTCGTAATTGTCCTTCATATTACCAACATTTACTCCTAGATCAAACACTTCTCTTTTCTCAGCATCTGTTCTTTTAAACAGAGTATCAATGTTACGGTCATACCATTCGAATCGTAATGGTCGTAACTCTTTTAGCTGTTCAGAGTGAGTGTCTAGTATGTTGGTGTGTTGGTGAAGGCAAGTCCATATGGGGTCATGGGTGTCTATATTGTAGTCGGGAGAATTGGGTGAGGATACATTCTCTGGGATATCGGGCATGGGGAAATCTGAGATATCAGGCAAAGGGGAATTTAATTCGATCTTCTTCCAAGTCATCTCTTGGGGTGAACTCTGTTCAGATTCAAATGTTGGTTGACCACCAATCAAATCTTCATCTGAATAAGATTCGGTTGTTCTCTTAAGTTTTTGACGTGGAGGTGAGTAAGTAGGTGATGACGGAGGCGATTTACGAGTGAGTTCTATGTCAAGCTGGGGTGGTGACGTTTGCACATACAGATCTTCAGTATCAGGTGCAATTTGGTAGGTAGGTGACGTATGTGTAGTAGGAGAAGTAGTCTTGGTGATATCGACTAGTTTGGAAGACATGATACTGTAGCAATCGATAATAATCATGAATATTCATATGTTTAAAGTGTAACATTGAGTGTAAAATATACAATGTGTTATGAGTAAACGGTAATCATTAAGCATGTAAAGATTAGTACAAAATAATCTTAGTAGGTAATGTATTGAGCACGACAGTCTGCAGACACGGAGGGCGTAAAATGGTATGGTGTAAAATCATTTATTTTGAAAGTGTGGTTATAGTTCAATGTTTGAAAACATTTGATTCTCTATAACCTGTGGCTCTGATGCCAATCTGTAACACCCCCAAATTTGGTTATGTGGCAGCGGAAAATATTTAGGTGTTACACTGAGGATCGAAGTCAAAATTTTCAGAAAACGGCTCGGGAAAAGCGTTTTGAAAATTATATGTCATTCAAAATATAGTTTTAGTAGAAAGGCGAAACACCTTATTTGAAAACCTCATAAAAGTGTAGTAATTTGGAAAAGAATGACATATTTGAATTTACACCATTTAAGTTATCAGAGTATTTAATGCCCGCTCCGTGTCTTGTCCTGCTCCGTTAGTTACCTGAAAGACACATGCTTAAAACGTCAACACAATGGTTGGTGAGTTCGTGGGGTTTGGTAGAAAATAATTTGCTTTCAAAAATGTCGAGAGTTGTAGAGTAAATGTTGAAATAAATGCTAGTACTTATGAAAGTAACTAGCAAGTTTGCAAATTTGGGTAAAAATCCAAGAGTAAATCATTTATGACCTCTGACGATCATATGTCCAAGTTTGAGTAAAAAGGAGTATTGTCGTTATATACTTGCAATGAAATAATGGTTCAACTTTCAAAAGTAACGATATGTCGAGCATTATTTTGTTCTATCATATGATAACAGTTAGGTTTCAAGTATATGCTACACATATAAGGTCTGATATCTATCAGTAAGGAGTGGTGGTCTACAGCTGTATCCAAATATATATAGGAAGACATATATATTCATAAGGTTATATTGTCCTAAGCCTCATGACGCGCAAAGCATTAACAAAGGTTCCGTAAAACGGTAAGGTCACATCAGGTTATGATGGGTTGCCCCCAGGTAATAGGTGATTGCCTCATCCTACTATTTATTCAAATATAGTGTATCGCGACTAAATACGACTAGCCCTAAGGCATTCCGTCCATACTTAGTGGGATAGGTCGTCAGCCTCTACAGGTTTCGAAGCTGTCCACTATATTCGCGCTCACCATAGTGATTAATGGCTCATGATCGAGGGACTTTATGGCAATATAGGTAAACTTAGGCAATATGGAGTTTAGGAGTTCATAGCATATATGTACTTTAGTTTTGGCTATTATTTCTAATTGAAAAGTAGAAATATCATAGTAAAGTTTAATAGTACACTCAGTTGTTATTCGAATGCCTATAATAAGTTTCAGTATCGTGTTACAACACGTAGTTTGAAAATGTTGACTTTCAATACAATGTTAAGCTAGTAAGTAATTTGTAAGTATACAAGCACATATCTCTTTCAAGAGTGGTTTAAGACATGTAAAACACAGTTGATGGTTTTGAATAATTCATAAAAGTTTCTCAGAATATAAAAGTAATTTAAAACAGTTGAAGCATGTATCTCCCCCAAAAGAGTTATTAAAACAATTAATAAAAAGTAGGGGACCACGACTCACCTGGAGTGTAGCTGGCAAGATAGAATTATAAGTTCAAGTAAGACTTATGGAAACGATCACGGAAACGTCTTCGATACGAGACCTGAATGTGAGGAATATCTAAGTATTCGACTTATAATTACGATGAGTGTGATCGTGAGAAATCGTATAACGATTTGATGATGTGAGCGTGATATGCCTAAAATGCCTCAAGTTAAGAAAATATAATATCATACAATGATATTATCGTAATTCTTATGTCACTTGACTCGAGGTATTACCTTCTCAAATTATGGTGAGATGATATGCATGTGAAATCGTTTAACGAAAGTTATGTATATGCAACTAGAATGTAATGAATGCATGTGAAGTGATGTGGTGATGAGAATGAGGATGTTAAGTGAAAATAGTTGGTCCTTGACCTTTCCCGATTTTATACTTTTATCCTAACTGTAGTTGCGTTACGTCGTTAGTCCTTCGTTAAATATAAGTTTAACAATATTCCAAAAATGATCCAAATATCATTATAAAGCTCGGAATTTATTTAAAAGTCATTTTAGGTCCTTTATAACCTGCTTTCATAGTTTCAGCCCTCAAGTTTCACAGTTGACAGTTTTAGTCCTTATAGTTAAAATGCGTTACGTTTTTAGTCCAAAAATGTTAAAATGATAAAGAAAAATTGTGCGACTTTTTACAAGGCTTATTTAAGATTAATGAAGCTTGTTTTACTAGCTTATTCGACTCATAGCTTATTTCTCAAAATTGGGCCCTTAACGATTTACAAAACTTAGCCCATAGACGGTTTCTAATTGTTTTTCAAAAGGTTTTGGACGATTTACTTGGGCTAGTTTAAATGGTCGAATCTTGAGTATTTTTGGAAGAGGTTGATACGAAAAATATAACTAGTTGTGTTGTAAAGATAACATGTGGTCGTTTGATTAGGTCGCGAGATATTGAATTGGTGTCTAAGGTTACTCGAACTGCTATATTGAATACTTATATTAAGTTTAATGTTTTTCCCAGTTTTAGCTTGTAGTGTAAGGGTGATATACATGTTCGAATAACGCATGAAATGTTAAAGTATGGATGGTGTGGGTGAGATGACTGTCGAGATTCCCAAAGAGAATTCGACATTGTTCCAAAATAAGTTGGCGTTAAAATATATATGTGTTATACGTTTGATTTGGAAAAAAAAAACAAGGAGAGTGTGCATGCATGTATCATGTTTCTAGCGTGGTTTTGTGTTTGTCCTTAGTGACAGTCATGAGCAAATTGGTTTCATGCATTCTATCAAAAGAGGTTGTACTGTCTTTTGTAATTTAAATGATAGGTTCTAATATAAAGTGTTTATGATGCATGCAATTGAATGTAAACAAGACAGTGATGTTGTGACCCGTATACTAGTCATTTCATGATAGAGTTTCTTGACACAATTGGGAGTTATACGAAAAATGCATGCATGTGTTTTTATCGTGCACTGTTCATCAGTGAGGATTATGAACAAGTGGGTTCTATGCAATCTACTCAACAGCTCGAACATGACTTATGCAAAACAATTGGTACGCTTAAATGAAGTGTTTAAGAGATGCATGTATGCTTGGTCTATGTGAGAAATGATATCATAAAGAAAGTAGACACTTACTACACTTGCAAGGGGGGGTAAAGAGAAGTAGTGGTGATCGAATGAAAGCACCAGAAGGAAACAGTAGACCTAGCGAGTTCGATATGTTTTATGTTTCTATCTTCTTTTTGATTTGTAATTCCCACAGAGAAGCAAGAGTTGTTTGAGGCTTTTGAAGTGTTAGTGAGAGTGGGATAAGTGAGAAGTGAGAATGAGTGGCGTATGGATTTTGGGCAGTGAGATTTGTACGTGTAGGTTAGATTGCCAAGTGAAAGTGAGTTAAGTGAGATATATGAGAGTGATATGTGTATAACTTGTGGCAGTGAGGGATTTACTAGAAGGAGTGAGTTTATATAGAAGTAGTTACACAAGTCTTTGACAAGATTACCCTCCAAGCTTCATCATTTGAGTTTACTGTGGACTAGCAATGAGTGGTAACATCCATTTCGCTGTTTTGGGTTGAGTGTGGGATTGAACATGTGATAGGAGGTGCTTTGTATTCTTATTGTTGGAATGTATATGTAATACATATTCATACATTACTATCATTTGAATTCCTCACATGCTTCTGTTGTTCTAGTTGTTTGTTTATGTTAGATATTTTCAGTTGAGTATATAAGTATCCAAACATGGGAGTGAGTCTTGTCCTTTGTTTTTGGTTCATATCTATATTCGGTTAGATAGTTTTGAATTGAGTAGGAAAGTGTCTAAACGTGTGAATATGAAGGCAAAATTCAAAGAAGCAGTTCATACTATCTTGTCTCTATTTGTTTGGTTCGTGTATATATTCTCTTGATATTTTAGTTGCGTATGACAGTATCTCACCAATTGGAAGAGTGAAGGTTTGGCTAATAAAATGATTTCAATAATATCTTGTCTTCTAATTTATGTATCTATTCGATTTGTACAATTGTTTTGGAGGGACTTGACTGATCGAACTTTACTTAGAATCACAAAGTTAAACTTTTGAAATGGGAAGTGGGCTGTTCGAATTTCATGAATAGCCAAGAGAAGTTGGGCTGGACAGTGGGCTAGTGGAGTGTGAATTGGGCCGAGTGCTAGTTAGCCCACTTGGTTTGCAAGATTTAGTGAAAAGTTTATAGGCAATATGTATTAATGAAATAATTTAGGTAATTAGGAAGGGTGCTTATAATTTGTGTAATGATTTTATCATCACTAACTATTATTGTTTGCGAGGTTTCGAATTTAGTGAGAATAGCATCTCGTGAGTTGTTTGTGGTTCGAGTAACGTTTGCAATTTAATATATCACGAAAACATTTCATGATAACAATAGCGATGATATAAAAGTTTAAATTTTCCCATAAAAATGGGTTTTATTAAACCGTAAGTTGTGATTATCATTAATCAGTGAGATTAATTACGAGGGATTTTTACGGGTTGTCACAATGGAGGAGCGAGAGACTGTCTTTTGGTGAGATGAACGCCAAGAAATAATGTTAGAGCCAAGGTATAAAATGTAAGCCGTAGTAGACTGCCCACCATTGTGACGCCTCCCCGGTCAGAGTCAAAAAATGCACGGAGTGTAAGGGGAGAGTCATGATGTAAGTATAACCTATGGTGCACCGTGCCTTTTAAATAGCGGAGAACACGCTTTAGAGCCTGCCAATGAGATTGACTAGATGAGTGCATGAATTGGGAGAGTTTGTTGATGGCAAAGGAGATGTCGAGACGGGTAAAGGCCAAGTATTGGAGAGAGCCAACAAGTTTACGGTACGGGGTGGGGTCGATTGATGGAGTAGAGTCTACAGATGATAGAGGGTCAGAGACACTTAAGGGAGTAAGAACATCCCTGGCGCCATCCATTTTGAAGGAGGTAAGGACATCTTGTATGTGACGATGCTACAAGAGAAAGAGACCTTGAGGTGTAGTGATAACCTCAATGCCTAAGAAGTGGTGGAGAAGACCAAGGTCCTTGATTGAGAATTTATGACCAAGGGAACGAATGAATGACTCCAGGAAACCAGTGTCACTATCGGTGAGGACGATATCATCAACATAGACAAGTAGATAACATGTGACATGATGATGCTGATATATAAAGAGAGATGGGTCCGAGATGGATTTGCGAAAGCCGGACCAAAGTAAGAAGGAAGTGAGTTCATTGTACCAAGCACGTGGGGCTTGCTTGAGACCGTATAAAGATTTCCTAAGTTTGCAAATGTGATTTGGAAATTCCGAATTGGCAAACCTAGGTGGTTGAATCATATAGACGTCCTCATGTAAAGTACGATGAAGGAACGCATTGTTTACATCTAGTTGGCGTAAGGGCCACCCTTTTGAGAGGGAAATGGATAGGACGGTTCGAATAGTTACGGGTTTTGTGACCGGACTGAAAGTGTCGAAATAGTACTTGCCAAACTGTTGGTGGAAACCTTTTGCAACAAGGCGTGCTTTATACTTATCGATGGTACCGTCAGCTTTCCGCTTGATGCGGAAGATCCATTTGCAGCCGATGGCATTTTTGGTGGTACGAGGAACAAGCTCCCATGTGTGATTTTGAATAAGGGCATTGAACTCAAGGTCTATAGCATGTCGCCATTGAGGATCCTTCATGGCTTGGGTGTGAGTGTTGGGTTCGAGTGTGAAAGGGAGAGGATGAATGGTAGTAGAATTTATGAAGTTTGGATTGAAATATTTGCTGTTCGGTTTTGGTTGGTGTTTGTTCGGAGGAAGAGAGGCGGATTAGTTTTCTGTGGATGTGGAGGTGGGAGTGATGTTGGCTGGGGTAGTCGGAGAAGGAGTGGTGGTGGTTGGGGTAGGTTCGAAAGTGGGCGTAGAGACTGGAGATTGGTTAGGTGTGATCGATGGTTCATTGGAGTAGGATGAAGGGAGTGTGGATAGGGTCGTAGGTTGTGTGAGGGATTGGGCAGGAGTAGTAAGTGGTGGAATAGGAATGGATGTTGTGGAATGTGGGAATTGAGGAGGAGTACTAGGTGGGAGGTCAGTAGATGATGTAGATGAGGTGGGTGTAGTGGATGAGGTTAGGTTGTCAGAAAATGGAATTGGAAAGGAATAAATTTGTGGTGGGGTTGAGTTTGAGAGTTCAGTGGGATGGGTAGGAAAGATATGTGGGATAAATTCAACATGGCGGGAATGATATAGCTTGGATGTGGTTGGGTCAAAGCACTTGAAGGCCGATCGAGATGTGGAGTACCCAAGGAAGATACAAGAATGAGAGGGATTGCAGCTTCGAGGTGGTGTACGGGCGCAACCATGGATAGCAAAGGCACCCGAATGGTTTAAGTTTTGTGTAATCGGGTGGCTTCCCGAACAACATGTCGCATGGGGATTTATTGCTAAGAATGGGTGTAGGAAGGCGATTGATGAGATATGTGGCAGTTTGAAAGGCATGTGACCAAAATGTTTGCGGAAGGTTAGCATAATGAAGGAGAGCAAGTCCCGTTTCAACGACATGACGATGACGCCTTTCGGCCACACCGTTTTGTTCGGGTGTGTAAGGTGGGGTCGTATAATGTGAGATGCCATGTGAGGTGAGGTATGGTTTAAGGCCAATGTATTCACCGCCGTTGTCGGTGAATAAGGAAAGAAGGGGTGTCTTAAAGAAACGCTCAACAAGAGTTTTAAATTGCGGGAAAAGAGTTGATACATTGGTTTTTTTTCTTCATAGGATAGAGCCAAATATATTTTGAGAAGAAATCAACAAAGATAACATAATTAAAACCATCAATGGAGGTTGTAACCGGACCCCAAACATCCGAATAAATAAGTTCCAATGGTTTATTAGCAATAAACAAATTTTAACCGAAAGTTGTGACTTTTATTCAAGGAACAAGATTTACAATGAAATGACTCATGTGAAACTTTATTACAATGGAGTCCTAACTTGGTAAGTAACGACTTGAATACTTGGAGCGAAGGATGCCCAACGGTGTTGTTACACCCCATGCCCGATTAGAACAAAATTTAAAACTTTTTGAGCGGAAATGACTCAACTTAACGTACATTCTATTACTCTTTTGACCATTGACAAAAATCTATAAACATTCAGACTATTTTTAAATGAAACTAGACTCAATTACCTTCAAAAGGCCGGGTGGCACGACCCTTGACGACTTACGGTTTAAAAGATATGATTTTTCAATGATTA
The DNA here is from genome assembly GCA_021014915.2 of Artemisia tridentata subsp. tridentata. Classification (NCBI taxonomy): domain Eukaryota; kingdom Viridiplantae; phylum Streptophyta; class Magnoliopsida; order Asterales; family Asteraceae; genus Artemisia; species Artemisia tridentata. Next base: position 376,144,370 of record CP139508.1, read on the forward strand.
CCGAAAGCTGCCGAAAAACCACCCATCCGATCGGCATGCTCCCACATCCGATTCGGATGGGCTGCAACCGATCGGAAGGAACCTCTGACCGATCGGTTGGAGGCTACTGACCTCCCGAAACCACTTTCAAGTCCCGTACTTGAAAACCCGACCTCCCGAACTCGATATTTCACCAAACCTTCCAGATTTACTTAGTATATCAATAAGCTCATTTCCATATGAAAACATTTACCATTTGACTCTCGGAAACGTACTTTACACAATCACGGGTTTTGTGCCAAAACCCGTTTTGACCCATTTACACCACAAATCACTTATACCACTTCATTTACCCACCAAACTTAACCACCATCATTACTTTAACATACTAAAACATTTCCATGATCGTTTGACCCGTTTACAACCCAAAATGGGTATTTTCACGCTTATGCCAAACACCCCTTTAACTTTGACTATAACACATTAAACACACTTTGATACATTGTTTGACCACCAAAGCATTACAACGACCTTGACACACACTATACAAATCATAACAAGACTCTCAGGGTACAACCTTGACTCGAGCTCGGTATTCTACCTAGCTCTACTTTCTTACCCAAGCCTTCTAACATACGCATAACCAATCCTTGATCCATAATCCAAGCCATAACATCTCCATTATACAAGAACCTGCAAAACATGGTAACTATAACAGTAAGTGATAACGCTTAGTAAGTAAAACGGGTATAACATAATATCATAAATCAATCACACATTATGCATCTTAACCATTAAACCATCATAATCATTCACCATTAACACATACCTTGTGATGCGTGGTTTTGCGACCTTACAACAGGTTTTACCTCTCGAGGGATCTCAAGAGGCTTGCAATCCCCACCAGGCAGTGTACCTGACCGATGTAGTATAGTGTAGTGGCAAGTACCAGGGGATTGATCGTTCTCTAGGGGAATAGTGTCGTTAGGATTGAAAAACTACTCTAATAGGTCTAAGGGTGAGGGAAGATTCTTTTGTATTTTTATAATTTTTTATGAAAGCAAGTAAAATCTCGGGTTTGAAGGAGTGGGCGGAATTAGTTGCTAGTCAACTAACCCAAATAACTACAATTGCAAATAAAATAAAATGACTGAAAATAAAAAGGTTGTGAAACTTATATGGAGAGAAATGTGTTTACTTAGATTTCCTTACTCCCTAACTATCTTTTACCGGCTGATTAGTGTGCATTAATTGCGTAGATGACGGGTGTATTCCTTAATACCAATCGTGGGGTGGCGTACGTACTTCCCCAACTCTATAAGCTCCTACTTCACTCCTATGTCGAGCCGGCTAAGAAGCTCCTAACATGGGATCACTAGAATTCGCTCATGCATTAAATACAACGATAAAAACCTTAGTACGCATTGGTTCATGTTTCTTAAGACGTTCAAGCAAGTTACCGTATAGGAGGTTAGCCAGTTTTCTTAAGCCTAACATCGATAAACAATCATCCAATACAATTAATAACACACCAACAACCAATAATCAATAGTTAGGTTTCATTAGATCTAAGCAAACACAAGATAAATCTAGCCTAGCATGTTAATTAAAAGACAAGAACAAGATATAATCAAACAACACATAAACATATTGAATGATTAATTGATTACTTATCTTCAATTAAACATGGGAGATCCAAGGGTATAAAACCCTTAAAAATGGCAGAAAATTCGTCTTAGGGTTTCTCCTCACAAAGTTGCACACTAATGACTAAAAATTATGAAAGTATATATAGGAAAACAGATCTGACGGCGTCACGTTATAGAGCTTGACGCCGTCACCTCGCCGCGTTTAGGGTTTCTTGATGGCCTTCTTGACGCCGTCCCCTTTTAATCCTCCAAAATCCTCTCTGGCCCATCAAGGGTTGACGCCGTCACATTGGGGCTTGACGCCGTCACAGGTACTTTTCAGCAGATTTTTGAGACTTTGTCGTTTTCTTCACTTTTATGCTCCAAAAACGTCCAAAATGCTTCCTTTTCCAGATTTCTTCTCCAAAGTACCTAAAATGACAAAAGGAACGATTTAGGGCAATATTTGATCAAATAAATACGATTTAGGGCTTAAATGACCCCCTAAAAGCGGTACACTTTTCGCTTCATCAAATACCCTTACACTTGAGATTTGCTTGTCCTCAAGCAAATGCGCTTTTATTCTAATCAAAATACAAGTTAGGGGTCATTTAATGCTAATATAAAAGTAATTACAACAAATAGTCGTTTCCCTTTAATCATAATAAGCACGGAGATTACAGACTAGCACCTCACTAGTAGTGTTTAGATACTCACATCTCTCAGGTGTCATAAAAGTATATCTCATAAATGAAAATGAATAATATCTCTCACTACCTGTCATAGCAAATAGATTACCATAGGCTTGGGAAAGGATCAAAAACCTCCTCCACTAGGCGTAAGCACCTAAGATAAACTATCAAAGAGGGCTTTTAAACGGGTTATAACGTTAGGTGTAGGGATATGATAAACACGGTTTTGTTGGATAAAGGATATTTAAATGGTGGCGAGTTAAAGATCTTGATTAATTACATGTACAATATGGCGTTGCTAAACCAAGACTAGAATCGACTTAAGCTAATGAAAAAAATAACAAAAAGATAAAATAAACATAAAATGAAACGGGATGATAGTCCGTATGTTTTTTCTACTTTTTTTTTTTTTTTTTTTTTTTTTTTTTTTGGCATACACTCTTGCCCTACCATCCAAAATAATACATCGAAGGGGGGTTGTATCCCCCTTACACTTGAACTTTTACATAACTTTACAATTAACTATTCTAATGACTCGAATTAAGATAATCGAAACCTTTGGAGTACTTTTAAAATATTTAGCACATATGGGGGTAATAATGTTGTTCTATCCCATTACTCCATTATACTAGTACTTTACCCATGAGTCCCAATCGTCCCAAAACAATATGTACAAGGATATGACTCGACTTAGCAACCATGTAATCAATTAGATAATTAACTTGGGGTATAAACAAATGTTGTCACAATAATGCACTAAAAATGAGTGCATACAAGGTAGGCTAAGGCGATTTGGGTGTACATTTAAGTGGGGTGTAAACAAATTCTTACTTTAAGTAAAATGCTTAAAGTTAGAAACGAAAAGATAGGCTCTGAGGGGTGTACTAGGGGTATCGTGTACTAAAAATGATTACAACGCAAAGGGTGTGGGAGAATTACTTGACCAATGTAGCCAACGTAATTATAACAAAAACACAGGTGTAAAACAATGGGTTAATCCTAATGCCTCTTATCATGTAGTAAATCTAACTACACGAATGTAGTCTCACTTGTGGCCTCGGAATGGTCCTAACGCAAGTTCTATAATCTAAGTGCTACCGGTACACACATCATAGCATAAATGCTTTTCCTACCAATTCTAGGGGCGAACCTCACATATTTGGGGGTGGAAATTTTTTTAGTGGTACGGTTTTGTGCTAGTCATATAACTCCTATCCATGAGACGCTCATTAAGACCAAAGTTTCACTCCTATATGTTGTAAAAAAATTTAAATTTGGCACTAAAATTGCCTTAACAGGTATTTATCTCAGTTTTATTACACATCTACCATTAAACAAACGAAAAATCAAGCGTAATTGCATTCTCTAAAGTATCGTACTTTACCCCCCCCCCCCTTACACTTAAGATGAACATTGTCCCCAATGTTCAAATAACAAGATGTAAAAGTGAATAAGGTAAAAGAATGAAATCAAATACTCCCCTGATTCGCTCGGTGGATAAAGGGGTAACATGGTTAGATCTTCTTCCAAGAGAATGTAGAAGCTCCAAGACTAAAGCATCGCCAAAAGCTTGATTCCACATACATCTCCTTGTCCAAAATAACCTGTTAAACCTGAGAAAACAAACAAGAAAACCTGCATAACATCGGCGGGATAAATCTGTATAAGGATATAATGCTTGTGGAATGATTATTTTGCAGATTCCTGGAGTTTATAAGTTAGAGATTTAATAAAAACTTTTTATGAAAACAAAACTTTCAAAAATTTCAGAAAATTAACACCTGACGCCGTCAGACTGGGGTCTGACGCCGTCAGAAATGATCTGACAGAATTCTCATGTTAAGTTTCCGGAAAATTTCTGGAAAAACCTATACCTTACTTCCTGGAAATCCTGCAAAATATCATTATGACTCGATACAAGCATTTAACTCAAACAATTACTAATATGTATGTTAATTTAATATTGTTATGATTCATGTTCATTTGTTCTACTAAACCGATTTGGATTTCCCTTACACTTATCTTTTGCAAAATACCTTTATATGTAGTTAAGACGAAGTTAAAAACAAGATAAAGCATTTTCACAATTTAGTTTTGAACATGAATCAATAATAATAAAAATTAAACATACATACGAAAGCAAATAAAATCAAACAAACAAATAAATAAACACACAAAGCAAATAAAGCTTGGGTTGCCTCCCAAGAAGCGCTTTTCTTTATTAACGAGTCTTGTAGCTAGACTCAAAGTCCTTCTACCCTATGTAAGTGAGTTCGTCATCGAGGACGTCTTTAGGGTTAAGCTTGGATTGAAGTTTCCTATTGGTCCGCTTAGTACAATATATCTTTTCAAACTTCTCTCCATCCGGGTCATACAATGTCATCTTAATATGCCATGACCCATCTCCATCTTTGGGTGGTTTGTCCCAATCCCACTTATGATCATCGTCCTCACAAGTCCACTTATTCATCCCTAGGTTAATTGGCAAAACTCCTAGGAAATTAATCATCTTCCTAAAAACTAGAGGGTCTTCAAATGGATCCAATTCGGTGTCCCTAGCCAAGAGTTGCTCTACCGTATGTGTTCGGTTCACAAAGTCCTCTTCTAGGTAAAATGGGCGTTGGGGTCCTATGAAGTCTCTATCGATCCAAGGTCCATATCTAGATGGTCTCTTATTTAATTCTAACCAATGGGGTGTTGGTTCATCACTAGTATCATAAGCATGTTTCTTCACATCATAGACTGACCAAGTATCACCTTCTCCTACCGCTATCTTAGATTCCTTACAATCAATCATAGCACTAGCGGTCGCCAAAAATCCTCTACCTATCAACAAGGGGCATGTAGGGTCGCTAACCATATCAAGGACGTGGAAATCGGCTAAAATGGTTAGTTTTCCTATGTGTACTAACACGTCCTTGACTACTCCAACTGGGTAAGCAACACTCCCATCCGCTAAGCCTATTATCACCTCGGTTTCTTCAAGTTTTCCTAGTTTTAGAGAGGTGTAGAGAGGTAACGGAAGTAGGTTAAGGCTTGATCCAAGATCGGCTAATGTGTCATAAGCCTCCGAATTACCGATCTTGCAAGGTAGAACAAATAAGCCAGGATCATCTAACTTCTTAGGTAGCTTGTTTTGAACAAAGGCGGTCCCTTTTTCGCCTAACTTGAGCTTCTTCTCATCCAACACATCAATAACCGGACTTTCAAGGTGGAGCTCCTTGAATTCTTCGTCAAGGTTTTGAGTGGGAGGTGTTTCAACTATGTTGTTGACCAATTTAGTGTTGGATATCATAACTTCTTGGTCATTTTGAATGACTTGGGTTTGTTTGAAACACGTGCTCATGGAATTGACCGAATAATATTGTGGACAAGAACTAGGAGACGAAACCGATGAAATGGCGTTGACGTTTAGTTTCGGGTTCTTGACTGTGTTGCTAGGGAGTGCTCCCATTTCTCGGTCATTGAGGGCTTTCAACAAAGTGTCAATCTTATTGGTCATCTCGCTTTGTTTTTGTTTGAAATCGGCTTCAAACTTGGCCAAACGAGCTTCTTGAGATGCCATAAATTGGGACATCAATCCTTCAAAGTTATTGGTACTACCATTGCTGGAAGGATTGTTGCTGAAAGTACGGTTCGAGTTGGAACCGCTTGATTGGAAACGATTAGGTGGGTTGGAAGAATTGGTTTGTTGTGCGTTTTGGTTTTGTTTCCACCTAAGGTTTGGGTGATTTTTCCATGAGGGGTTGTATGAATCACCGTAGGGGTTTGGCTCGGGTTTGAAAGTGTACCACTTGTCTCCCGCTCCGTTGGTATGTGCTTAAACACATACCATTTCTAGACCAAAACCGGACCCAAAAAGACCAAAAACCCGACCAAAATGCCAAATATATTGTGTTTTTGTGTTTTTACATATGCAGGCTCGGATATCAAAGAAAAGGACAAAATCAAGCAAAGAACCGGGAAACCGAGCACGAGATATGGAAGTGTTATTTTTAGCCGATGCCGAGGAGTAATTATGGTCAGCAAGTCACCCGAGGTCCTTCATATTTTCAGAGATTGTCAAATTCACCCTTGGATCTGCTTTGGAATATTGGCAGAATGAATCCCTTGATTTTCAGAAAATACACATTGGTCCTTGAACTTTAACCAAAACCAAATCCAAACTAAATACAAAACCGGATTTAAATAACAAACCTAAACTACACACTTAAACCATCACCGGCCATCCTAAATAACCCTAGCCCAACACCCTTTGCCTAAGCCCAATCCACCCCAACTAACCGCTTAGCCCAACCCATTCCCTAACCTTGACCCGATCCAACACCAAATCTTAAACCCGGTCAAACCATTATATTACCCCACTCGGTCAAATGATATCACTCGGTCAACAAAAAGAAATAAACAAACAACACACACCTTCTTATCCTTTTTCACACCCGCTCCCAAAATCACCCCCAATTCCCAAACCGAAGAACCCTAAATTTTAACCCGAAAAATTACCACAATTAAGGGTAATTCAGTCATTGCACGGACTTCGAGGATAATACTGACACAAGGAATGACACGTGGGGGCAGGCGATTGGACCGAACACGTAGCTATTTTGATCGTACGGTGGGAAACTAAAGATTGAAGAGAAGGATGATCTAAGGGTGGATAGCAGCTCATGTGTACACGGATTGCCAAGGTGGCAAGACCCAGAAGGTTCCCCTGATGGCTATAAAAAGAGGACCTCAGCTCCCCGATTCGAAAGTAATTTTTATTTTAGCATCGTTATGCTGTCGAAATAGTTTTAGAATCTTAGTTAAAATTTCGTTTGTAATTTTCTGTTATTTTTCATTCGGTTCGAGTTTAATTGTATTTTTTTAAAAGTTGTAATGAAAAGTTTGATTTTGAAGTTCATTTGGAAGATTGAGTTGTTAATTCGGTTCGATGTTTAATTTTGAAGTTTGATTTCAAGTAGATTAATATTGAAGTTAATTTGTATCCGAAAATCTCATTTAAGTTTACTGTGTTAATTTGAAGTTATTGTGTTTAATGAAATCTCAGTTGAAGTTAATTTGAAGTTAAATTCAGTTATTAGTTTATAACTTTGTTTTTTTTAATATTTGATTATCACAAAAAAAAAAAAAAAAAAAAAAAAAAAAAAAAAAAAAAAAAAAAAAAAAAAAAAAGTATTATAAAGCTTTTAGATAAGCTCATTTAGAAGTTTACAATCTCATTAAAGCTTACTAGCTTATGTGAGCTTGTTAGTTACAATTTCAGTAAAGTCCGAAAGTCAAAGAAAAAGTCAAAGTGATAAGCTGGTGAATAGCTGTGGAATGGTGATGTGAATTAGATGCTGGATATCGGGTATAAGATTGGTTTTCATAAACCTGGGTTTGATTTTGGCTTATTAGCCTGGATTGGTTGAGTAATCTGAGATCAGTTCATGAGTTAGCAGGATGAGCTTGTGAGTTTTGCTTCTTTTCATGTTATTCATAGTACATAAATTTAGTCGGCTGCAATATAAGTTTTGTAGTGTACTGAGTAGTGTTCTTGGTTACTGAGTAGTTTAAAATTTTAATTTGTGATAGTGTTTGATTTGGATTTCATATTGCTGAGTTGATTCTTGTTTGATATTGGTTAGGTAATGTTTATTTGATAGATTTAATACTAGTTTAATTTGCTTGATAGTTAGTTGATAGTGTAATTTGAAGCTGCATCAGTTTAAGTAACTGTGTTGATCATATAAGTGAATCTGAGATTCTGGTATTTAGAGTTGTTGTTTGTTGCTATATCGAGATCTATTGATGATTGTAAGCAATGTTTAATGCTGGTTGATGATTAGTAAAGCCTGAATCAGATTGTGATTGTTTTAAGATTAGATAATAGAATGTTTGGATCTGTGATTTGCTGGGAGTTATAGTTGTTTATCTGAGGAGACTTTGATCCAGTTGGTCTAAGTTTTTAAAGTTTTAAATGGTTAGTAAATCTATTGGTAGAATAAAGTTTTTAAAAGTTTAGTTGAATTAAAGTTTTTAGATAATTGTTAAGTTGTTGGTTAAGTTTTTAAAGAAGAAAAATAAAAAAAATAGTTTGGCTAATTTGTATCAACCAGGATTCGAACCTGGGTTTGATTGATAGTGTAAGTAGTTTTTAGTTGTTAAAAATTTTCATTACAGTCCTTGAGTTTCATTTTAAACTAGTTTAGTCCTTGTCTTTGTTTCAAAGAGTTTTAGTTTTAATCAACTTTCCGAATTTGCAGTTTCAGCCCCTGTAGTTTTTATAAATATTTTCTTAAATTTCTTTTATAAAATTAGTTTTTATAAATTACATTTTCAGTCCTCGTCTTTTGTAAAACTTTATTTTCTTAAATTTCTTTTTATAAAATCAGTTTTTATTAAAGATCATTTTCGTCCTTTAGATTTTATTTTTATTTTTATTTCTATTTTAAGTATAATTTCGCTAATAGATTTATAAATCTCGGGATTAGCCCGGGATTTGCATTTATTTGAATTTTCTTTGTGTGCATTTATTTTAATAGAGTAGATTGCTTTTAAATTTTCCATATTTAGTGTAGTCTAAAAAAAAAAATAATCTTTCACATCACTCATTCACTTCACATTTTCACGACTCCGATTCGACAAATTCGCCGTCAAACCTTCGTTGGGAGAACGACCCGGGGGAATATTCTCACGAATATTTCTTTGGAAATTAAAATACAAAAACAAAACATCATTAAAATGGCGCCGCTGCCGGGGAAGGCTTGAAACGAGTGCGTCGATTTCGTCCGTTGTTTTTGTGATTTGAAGATCCTTCCTTGGAAGTTATTGTTTTTTATAAAAATAAAAATACAAAAATATAATAAATAAAAAAAACACTTTTTCTAAAGTGTTTTCACCATTAATAATAAATCCTCGGTCTTCCGTTGAAGGAGGGCGGTTGTAAACCATTCCAAATAACAACAAAACAAATCGTGAATTTAATCGTTCTCGGATTACTTTATTACTACAACCTAATCACGGGGTTTAAGGAAGCTTGACATTAAATTGTCGAGCTGAAGAAGGCGGGTTTTTAAGCATCTTCGGAGCTACCTTTGCCTTCCCGCCACGCTGCGCGTAGTTTTAAAGGAAACGGTTACGGTTAACGTAACGGTTACCAAAAAGAAAATAAAATATTTTGTTTTTCAATATATTAAAAAAGCCAAAAATAATTCCCAACCAAAAATACAAAAAGATTTTTGATTTTCATTTTTGATTTCTTTTTGGTGTATGAACACCCGCTCATCTTCTCAAAATCTTATTTCTCCATTATCAAATCCCGAAAGGGTAATTCGACACACACACCGTGCTCATTTCCCGAACGTTGAGGAAATGGCCAACAACCAACACAATCAAGCTCCTCCGGTGGAGCCTAATCAAGGAGCACAACCGGGCCCCGACCTCCGTCCGATGGAGGAACAACTTCAAACACCATTTAATGGTGTGCGAAGGGCCATTGTGATTCCCGAAATACTTGCTAATCAATTTGAAATCAATCACGGGTTATTGAACCTCATCACGAGTATCTCATTTCACGGATTTGAGAATGAAGATCCTCATTCTCATATCAGAAATTTCACCGATATCACTGAAACAATAAAGATCAACCAAGTGCCGTATGATGTGATCAAAATGAAATTGTTTCCTTTCTCCCTCAAAGGAGCGGCCCGGACTTGGCTAGAAAAGGAACCTCCAAATTCCATCTACACTTGGGGTGATCTAGCTTCTAAGTTTGTGAATCATTTCTATCCTCCGTCTAAAACTTCTAATCTCCGCACTCAAATCTTTCGATTCCAACAAGCTTTCGATGAATCGTTCAGCGAAGCTTGGGATAGATTTAAGGAGTTGTTGGAAAAATGTCCAAATCACGGGTTTTCACTCTTGCATCAGATTGATACTTTCTATAATGGGTTGTGTCATGCTGATCAAGATTCACTCAATTCTGCTGCGGGTGGAAACTTGTTGACCCGGAACCAGCAAGAAGCTTTTACGATCATCGAGAATAAAGCTAGAGTAAGGACTTCTAGGAGCAAAACTCAAGTCTCGAGTGCTAGTAGCAAATCAAATGACGAAGTTTTGGCTCATGTTCTTGATCAAAATAGCAAAACTAATGAGGCTATTTTAACTCTTACTAAACAAATGGGACTTTTAATGAAGGAAAGAACTCCTCAACAAATTAATGTTGTGAACCAGATTTGTGAAATATGTGGTGGTCCACACCCGTATTATGAGTGTCCGGCCACCGGTGCCTTTCCTCACGAGAATGTGTATGCTGCAAATCAGGGTGGTAACGGTTACCAACCCCAAGGAGACCATAATCTCCTTAGCTACCGTTCGAATAATTACCTTGGACCACCACCGGGATTCAACAATCAAAGTCAAAATCAAGGTCAAAATCGTAATCAAGTTAACAATAATCAAAATCATGCAAATAATGGTTTTCAAAACAATGGTTTTAATCAAAATCAAAACCGGGGTTTTCAAGGAAATCAAAATCAAGGGAATTTTTATGGGAATTTCAATGCTAATCAAGGAAATATGAATCAAAATCAAGGAAATTTCCCTAATCAAGGTTTCAATAACAACAACCGAGGGCAAAATTTTAATCAAAATCAAAATGTTGTTCCAAATCCGCCACCCTCGGATGAGATTCTTCGACAATTAATGCTTCAAAATCAAAATTTGATGAGAACTCAAGAGTTGTTAACTAAGGAAATGAGTGAGATTAAGAAACGTTTAAATGATCAACCCTCGGGTTCGGGTACTACTTCTCTACCCAGCAACACGATCGCAAACCCGAGGGGCGACATTAAAGCGATCACAACACGAAGTGGTGTTTGTTATGATGGACCTACGGCTCCGACTACCTCTTCTTCTCTTCCTCCCACGGTAGTCGCCCGTGAAACCGAGGAGACAACGGATACGGCACTTCCTACTAATAACGGAAGAACCGAAGACATCCAACCTCCGGTTGTCCAAACGTCAAAAGAAAAAGGGAAAGTTGATTTTGAACAAGAGGTTCCAGTTAAGATAAAACTTCCGTATCCGTCGCGACTTGATGAACAAAAGCACCATGATAAGAATACGCATCAGATGGAGAAATTCTATCAAATCTTTCAAGATATGAGTTTCGAAATTAGCTTTGCAGATGCTGCTCTCTTAATGCCGAAGTTTGCATCGATGGTGAAGAATTTACTGAGCAACAAAGATAAATTGTTTGAGATGGCAAAAACAACCCCGTTGAATGAACAATGTTCCGCGGTTCTCCTCAAAAAGCTTCCGGAAAAGCTAGGAGATCCCGGAAAGTTCCTTATTCCGTGCAATTTTTCGGGGATGGTTCAATGTTTCGCCTTGGCCGATCTTGGCGCTAGCATTAACCTAATGCCTAAGTCCGTCTGGGAAAAATTATCTCTCCCCGCTCTTACTCCGACTCGAATGACTCTCGAGCTCGCAGATCGATCAATCACCCGTCCAATTGGAATCGCCGAAGACGTCTACGTTAATGTGGGAAAATTCCATTTTCCGGCAGACTTTGTGATTGTCGAATTTGATGCCGATCCCCGAGTTCCTCTCATTCTCGGGAGAGGATTCTTAAGAACTGGGCGAGCATTGATTGATGTTTATAATGAAGAGATTACCTTGCGAGTTGATAATGAAAAAGTTACATTTCAAATCAATCCGAACTCGACACCTCAAACCGACAAATACAATGTCGCTACGGTTGATCAAAAATCCGATCCCGTAATTGCTCCTAAAAGAGTTGATCCAAACCTTTCAAGATTCACGGTCAAGAGTACGTCAGAAAAACGTGCTGAACTCAAGGCCATGAAAATTAATCCTGGATCGAGCAAATGGTTTGAGTGTTGTGCTACAAATACTAGAAGTATTCTTGATGATGATGAATCTGATTCGGAGACCACAACGGAAGAGGTGGAAATTGCTAGCTCTAAGAGCACACCTCTTGTCCCACCTCCGGAGACGGTTTATCGTGTAGAGATGATTGATTCTGTTCTTTCCGACTCTTCCCATCCTTCTCCTCCGATTGAGGGAAGTGAAATCTCGAGGGAAGAGTTCGAGGTGTTGTCTGTTAATACTCCAATTTCACCGGAAATTGTTGAGACCAATAATAACCTAGGGGAAGATGTTTTGGAATTTGATGAACAATTGTTTCCCCTGGAAGATGTTAAGGAAAAACCGCCTAAATCTGTTCAAATTATTGATTCAAAATCAGAGGAGCAAAGTAGTGGCAGTACCACTTCTTATATTGATTCTCTTCTTGAGGAGTTCGCCGATGAACTCGCTCACATCGATCCAATCCCACCGGGGGATGAGGACGATGAGTTTGATTTTGAATCTGACTTAAGAAAATTGGAATCGTTGATGAACCATGATCCGTCTAAATATGATTCTGATCCCGAGGAGTTCGCCGATGAACTCGCTCACGATGATCCACTTCCATCATATGATGATGATCTCTTTGACTTCCATGCTAATCTTGAGGAAGTTGAAAATCTGTTATACCATGCTCCATCATCTGATTCTTACACCGAGCTTAATGATTTACAAGATGATGAAAATCTCTTCGATTTTGGGGCCGATCAAACTGAATGGAGAAATTTGTTATATGGCAAACATTCTGAAAAAGGCCCTAAAATTAAAACCATAACCGAGGATGCTTCCATTGTCTCTCATGACTTAGCTCCTTATTCTCCCGAGGATGATTTCTTTATTGAGTCCTCCATCGAGTACCCTGCTGAGTTTTCTTGTGAGGACAAAGTATTTAAGCCAGGCTTACTCGATGATGGTGAAATTCATCCTTTGATGAATTTGACTCGTGCTAAGAATTTAAAGTTTCCTGCCTCATCAAAGGAACTTTTAATTCTGGAGAAAAATGATTCCTCTCTGCTTCTTTCTATTCAAAAACTCCCATTCTGTCCGGAGTCATCTCTGCTTGAAACTTTACTATCGTTTCCAGCCGGAAACGAAGACAAAGTTTTTGACCCCGGCATCACCGCTTTCATCTTCTAAAAACCGTGGGTATCTCAATCGGAGTGGAACTTTCGTGTGCTTCAATGTTTATTCAAACATCTTGAACGAAAGTCCGATTGAGATTATCTCTTCCACTTGCTCCCCCAAGGACAAATAAATTCGGGGTCGAGTCAAGCTCATGTGACTCGGTTAACAAAAACAAGCGCTTCGTGGGAGGCACCCCATGCTTATCCATCTATCTTCTTTCTATTTTCTTAATAAAGAGGAGGGGATCCTCCTCCATATCTTGTGCTTCGTTGTTTTTCTGTGATGTGTCCAGGAATGCTGATGATGAAGACTCTCGTGCTCGTAGTTTCCTTCACGCTACTCGAGTTTCATCATTCGCTGCTTATCAATATCCAAAATCTTATCGTTTTACATTTATCTTTTGGCATAATTAATAAACGGCCTTAGATTTTTGTAGGGAGAACCCTTACCTTTAAGACATTGAGGACAATGTCTCGTTCTAGTCTGGGGGGGGTAATCTTGCGATTTGATTTTTGCCTTGCATTTTTGCTATTGTCTCGTGCAATCCCGTTTTTCCTCAAAAATTAAAAAAAAAAAGAAGAAAAAAAAAATCCAAAAAAATGAGAAAAATTTTAAAAATTTTTTGCAAAAATATAATAAATTTTGACATTTTTGTTGACTTTCCGCTGGAGAGAGTAGGAATAAAATTCTGACTTGATCGGGCGTGTTGAGCCCTAGCTTGTCCCCTTAACCGTTTATAATCTATAAGCTCGTGCTAGTCTTTTACACAAGGAGCTAGAAAACGCGAATTCTTTTTAAGAGTTTGCAAGTTCCCGTATTTGACTTTATATATGCATGGCTTGATTATTTGGCTAAGCATTCGCGGATCTTATTATTTAAGATTTTAAATTTGCGAAGAACGAGAAATGATAGAGTTGTTTATAAGTTAGATTGCTAAACGTGGAGTAGTTGGATCTCTTTAGAGCTCATCGAAGTTATTTGTGGTTTTTTGTTCCCATCAGCTTGTTTCACCAAAAATAATACTCTATAAATAATTAAAGCTATTTTAGTTTTGGCAAAATTTAGTTTTTAATCCTTCTTAAGAGAATCCTTGCTTATAAGAGTTGGGTACACATCAAGGTACTGTCAGTGTTACGGTGTAATAGACTATTCCATCTTGCCGGCTCACAACCGATGTTGGGATTGTTATAAAAGCCGTAGGACTCGGGATTTGGCAAAATATATAATGAATAATAAATAATAATAATAATCCAAAGCCATAAAAAGTTTTCTGCATCTTGCCGGTTCGCAGCCGATGTTGTAGACTTCTAATAAAGGCAGAGGAAAAATTCCAAGGTCATAATAGACTATCACATCTTGCCGGTTCGCAGCCGATGTTGTGATTGTTATAAAGGGCCAAGGATCAATAATATGTGCTTAATAATGTTAAAAATGCCAAATTTCGACTCCGAGGTATCCTAATAAAGGCTTCCGTCTCTGGACTCGTAGATGAGTTGTTTCGGTCGCAAATAAAAGGGATATTCTCAAAATCGTGTTAAATCAGAGACCTTGATGTGGACCTCATTTTTGTATGCAACGGTTTTCGAGGGAAGGTTTGGAAACTACTTAGCGTCTAAACTAGGTATCTTTATCGGATTAAAAATTATCGAAACGAGAGTTTGAAGAAATTCATTTCTCACCAAAAATAAAATAAATAGAGGAAAATAGGAATTTGGGAACGAGAAGTCCACAATTAGCTTTTTGAGTAGTGTTGGCAATCTAACTTGTAAATGACAATGATTTCGTTTTTAAGCTTAGTTTGGGGACTCGTGAAAAATCAGGGACGACGAATTTTATCCGTATGGTCACTTCTTCATGAGTCGTGTTTCCTACTCGAAGACCCTAAAAATTATCGAAAGATAATGATTGTCAACAAAAGCCGTCACATGAATAATGAGAAAAATATAAAAATACAAAAATAGAATAAAAAGGAAAATCGGGGAGTTCTTATAACATTGCATGAGGACATTGCAATAGCTTAGTCTGGGGGAATTTTGGTATGTGCTTAAACACATACCATTTCTAGACCAAAACCGGACCCAAAAAGACCAAAAACCCGACCAAAATGCCAAATATATTGTGTTTTTGTGTTTTTACATATGCAGGCTCGGATATCAAAGAAAAGGACAAAATCAAGCAAAGAACCGGGAAACCGAGCACGAGATATGGAAGTGTTATTTTTAGCCGATGCCGAGGAGTAATTATGGTCAGCAAGTCACCCGAGGTCCTTCATATTTTCAGAGATTGTCAAATTCACCCTTGGATCTGCTTTGGAATATTGGCAGAATGAATCCCTTGATTTTCAGAAAATACACATTGGTCCTTGAACTTTAACCAAAACCAAATCCAAACTAAATACAAAACCGGATTTAAATAACAAACCTAAACTACACACTTAAACCATCACCGGCCATCCTAAATAACCCTAGCCCAACACCCTTTGCCTAAGCCCAATCCACCCCAACTAACCGCTTAGCCCAACCCATTCCCTAACCTTGACCCGATCCAACACCAAATCTTAAACCCGGTCAAACCATTATATTACCCCACTCGGTCAATGATATCACTCGGTCAACAAAAAGAAATAAACAAACAACACACACCTTCTTATCCTTTTTCACACCCGCTCCCAAAATCACCCCCAATTCCCAAACCGAAGAACCCTAAATTTTAACCCGAAAAATTACCACAATTAAGGGTAATTCAGTCATTGCACGGACTTCGAGGATAATACTGACACAAGGAATGACACGTGGGGGCAGGCGATTGGACCGAACACGTAGCTATTTTGATCGTACGGTGGGAAACTAAAGATTGAAGAGAAGGATGATCTAAGGGTGGATAGCAGCTCATGTGTACACGGATTGCCAAGGTGGCAAGACCCAGAAGGTTCCCCTGATGGCTATAAAAAGAGGACCTCAGCTCCCCGATTCGAAAGTAATTTTTATTTTAGCATCGTTATGCTGTCGAAATAGTTTTAGAATCTTAGTTAAAATTTCGTTTGTAATTTTCTGTTATTTTTCATTCGGTTCGAGTTTAATTGTATTTTTTTAAAAGTTGTAATGAAAAGTTTGATTTTGAAGTTCATTTGGAAGATTGAGTTGTTAATTCGGTTCGATGTTTAATTTTGAAGTTTGATTTCAAGTAGATTAATATTGAAGTTAATTTGTATCCGAAAATCTCATTTAAGTTTACTGTGTTAATTTGAAGTTATTGTGTTTAATGAAATCTCAGTTGAAGTTAATTTGAAGTTAAATTCAGTTATTAGTTTATAACTTTGTTTTTTTTTAATATTTGATTATCACAAAAAAAAAAAAAAAAAAAAAAAAAAAAAAAAAAAAAAAAAAAAAAAAAAAAAAAAAGTATTATAAAGCTTTCAGATAAGCTCATTTAGAAGTTTACAATCTCATTAAAGCTTACTAGCTTATGTGAGCTTGTTAGTTACAATTTCAGTAAAGTCCGAAAGTCAAAGAAAAAGTCAAAGTGATAAGCTGGTGAATAGCTGTGGAATGGTGATGTGAATTAGATGCTGGATATCGGGTATAAGATTGGTTTTCATAAACCTGGGTTTGATTTTGGCTTATTAGCCTGGATTGGTTGAGTAATCTGAGATCAGTTCATGAGTTAGCAGGATGAGCTTGTGAGTTTTGCTTCTTTTCATGTTATTCATAGTACATAAATTTAGTCGGCTGCAATATAAGTTTTGTAGTGTACTGAGTAGTGTTCTTGGTTACTGAGTAGTTTAAAATTTTAATTTGTGATAGTGTTTGATTTGGATTTCATATTGCTGAGTTGATTCTTGTTTGATATTGGTTAGGTAATGTTTATTTGATAGATTTAATACTAGTTTAATTTGCTTGATAGTTAGTTGATAGTGTAATTTGAAGCTGCATCAGTTTAAGTAACTGTGTTGATCATATAAGTGAATCTGAGATTCTGGTATTTAGAGTTGTTGTTTGTTGCTATATCGAGATCTATTGATGATTGTAAGCAATGTTTAATGCTGGTTGATGATTAGTAAAGCCTGAATCAGATTGTGATTGTTTTAAGATTAGATAATAGAATGTTTGGATCTGTGATTTGCTGGGAGTTATAGTTGTTTATCTGAGGAGACTTTGATCCAGTTGGTCTAAGTTTTTAAAGTTTTAAATGGTTAGTAAATCTATTGGTAGAATAAAGTTTTTAAAAGTTTAGTTGAATTAAAGTTTTTAGATAATTGTTAAGTTGTTGGTTAAGTTTTTAAAGAAGAAAAATAAAAAAAATAGTTTGGCTAATTTGTATCAACCAGGATTCGAACCTGGGTTTGATTGATAGTGTAAGTAGTTTTTAGTTGTTAAAAATTTTCATTACAGTCCTTGAGTTTCATTTTAAACTAGTTTAGTCCTTGTCTTTGTTTCAAAGAGTTTTAGTTTTAATCAACTTTCCGAATTTGCAGTTTCAGCCCCTGTAGTTTTTATAAATATTTTCTTAAATTTCTTTTATAAAATTAGTTTTTATAAATTACATTTTCAGTCCTCGTCTTTTGTAAAACTTTATTTTCTTAAATTTCTTTTTATAAAATCAGTTTTTATTAAAGATCATTTTCGTCCTTTAGATTTTATTTTTATTTTTATTTCTATTTTAAGTATAATTTCGCTAATAGATTTATAAATCTCGGGATTAGCCCGGGATTTGCATTTATTTGAATTTTCTTTGTGTGCATTTATTTTAATAGAGTAGATTGCTTTTAAATTTTCCATATTTAGTGTAGTCTAAAAAAAAAAAAAATCTTTCACATCACTCATTCACTTCACATTTTCACGACTCCGATTCGACAAATTCGCCGTCAAACCTTCGTTGGGAGAACGACCCGGGGGAATATTCTCACGAATATTTCTTTGGAAATTAAAATACAAAAACAAAACATCAGTGTACCACTTGTCTCCCGCTTCGTCGGTACGCGAGGATGCGTAGTCCGCAAAAGCTTGTTCGGGGAGTTCCACGCAATCACGAGTGTCGTGGGGACCACTACATAATTCACATGAAGAAGTGATTTTGTTCACTTGGCTTGAAGGTTTAGGAGCCTCGTAGGATTTCATAAGAAACTTGACTTGGTCTTCAAGTTCTATGATCCTACGGTCGGAAGTGCTTGAATTGTTCGAAGGCAAAGATATTGCCTTGACCGTTTTATTCAAATCACGGGGATCATTCCAACTTTCCTTGTCATAAAGAGCAAGATCTTCCAAGAGAGCCCATGATTGTTCCGCACATGGATCACGTAGCTTACCACCGGCCGATTGGTCAATGGTTTGCCTCGTGGAGAGATTGATGTGGTCATAGAAGATTTGGACTTGGAGCCAAAGTTCTATGCCATGGTGAGGGACTTTTTGGAGTAAGTCCTTGAATCGAGTCCATGCCTCGTAGAGGGTTTCGCCTTGACATTGTTGGAACATCAAGATATCATTCCTTAGCTTGGTAGTTCTTCCTGGTGGGAAAAACTGAGCGAGGAAACGAGTGGTGAGATCATCCCAAGAGGTGATGGATCCTGCGGGTAGATGCTCTAGCCATTGACTAGCTTGGTCCCGCAGAGAGAATTGAAAGAGACGTAGGCGGGTCGTCTCTCGAGTGGCAACATCAAGGTCTATGGAATCAACGATTTTGAGAAAGTCCTTGAGATGTTGATTAGGATCTTCGGAACGAAGTCCATGGAATGCGCATCCGCTTTGCACCAACCGGATGGTGTTGGATCGCAAGGGAGTGACATTGGCTCCTTGAGTGAGCTCAATGGTGTTTCGATAGCCATGGTGGCTAGGACGGGAGTAGTCTCCTAAGGTACGGGCTCTAGGAGGTGGGTGTTGTTGTGGTGGTGGGTTGTTGGGATCGAGGATATTACCACCTTCCATGATGTCGGATGGTAATGGTTACGAACAAAGAAACGAAGAAAAAAGATAGACTAAAGAAAACCTAGAAAAATAAAATAAAAATCTCACTAGAAATGAATCTAGTGAGTAGACCTAATAAAATAAAAATTCAACCTAAACAATAACTATTCCCGGCAGCGGCGCCAAAAACTTGATGCGTGGTTTTGCGACCTTACAATAGGTTTTACCTCTCGAGGGATCTCAAGAGGCTTGCAATCCCCACCAGGCAGTGTACCTGACCGATGTAGTATAGTGTAGTGGCAAGTACCGGGGGATTGATCGTTCTCTAGGGGAATAGTGTCGTTAGGATTGAAAAACAACTCTAATAGGTCTAAGGGTGAGGGAAGATTCTTTTTGTATTTTTATAATTTTTTATGAAAGCAAGTAAAATCTCGGGTTTGAAGGAGTGGGCGGAATTAGTTGCTAGTCAACTAACCCAAATAACTACAATTGCAAATAAAATAAAATGACTGAAAATAAAAAGGTTGTGAAACTTATATGGAGAGAAATGTGTTTACTTAGATTTCCTTACTCCCTAACTATCTTTTACCGGTTGATTAGTGTGCATTAATTGCGTGGATGACGGGTGTATTCCTTAATACCAATCGTGGGGTGGCGTACGTACTTCCCCAACTCTATAAGCTCCTACTTCACTCCTATGTCGAGCCGGCTAAGAAGCTCCTAACATGGGATCACTAGAATTCGCTCATGCATTAAATACAACCATAAAAACCTTAGTACGCATTGGTTCATGTTTCTTAAGACGTTCAAGCAAGTTACCGTATAGGAGGTTAGCCAGTTTTCTTAAGCCTAACATCGATAAACAATCATCCAATACAATTAATAACACACCAACAACCAATAATCAATATTTACGTTTCATTAGATCTAAGCAAACACAAGATAAATCTAGCCTAGCATGTTAATTAAAAGACAAGAACAAGATATAATCAAACAACACATAAACATATTGAATGATTAATTGATTACTTATCTTCAATTAAACATGGGAGATCCAAGGGTATAAAACCCTTAAAAATGGCAGAAAATTCGTCTTAGGGTTTCTCCTCACAAAGTTGCACACTAATGACTAAAAATTATGAAAGTATATATAGGAAAACAGATCTGACGGCGTCACGTTATAGAGCTTGACGCCGTCACCTCGCCGCGTTTAGGGTTTCTTGACGGCCTTCTGACGCCGTCCCCTTTTAATCCTCCAAAATCCTCTCTGGCCCGTCAAGGGTTGACGCCGTCACATTGGGGCTTGACGCCGTCACAAGTACTTTTCAGCAGATTTTTGAGACTTTATCGTTTTCTTCACTTTTATGCTCCAAAAACGTCCAAAATGCTTCCTTTTCCAGATTTCTTCTCCAAAGTACCTAAAATGACAAAAGGAACGATTTAGGGCAATATTTGATCAAATAAATATGATTTAGGGCTTAAATGACCCCCTAAAAGCGGTACACTTTTCGCTTCATCACCTTGGCACATCAAAGCATCAACTCTCTTATCCTAATCCCTCTTATACTCACTTTCACTATAACACATATATCCAAACCATTCATTAACCATAACATAACAAATATGAAAAACACATAATATAGAGAAATCATTATAACATTATATTACAACCGGTTTACTTACCTTAGCTCCAAGCTAAGTCTAGCACATATTCCACCATCATCATCAATGATCACACCATTATTCTTCCTTGCTTCCTAACCTTAATCATTAAACATAAACACTTACTTCCATAATCAATTAATTATATTACCTCTAATTATCATATAATCATATAATGAACACTTACTTCCATAATCAATTAATTATATTACCTCTAATTATCATATAATCATATAATGATCATATGACAATTAACCCATAAACTTACTAACTTTATTTACCATAACTTAACCCATAATTATTATACCCCTTTTATAACTTAAAACACCATTTAAACAATTATCTAACATGTGATCATACCATGATCATATAATAAAACTTCCAATTTTACTAAAATCAACAATTAACCTTTAACCCATTATCAAAATCACTTTAATTCTTATATTAGAAACACAATTGCCCAAAACCCAATTTTGGGTAGATGAACCCTAACTTTCAATTCTCCTATTAAACTTCAATTAGAGACTACTTACTTGAAAGGATTATTGCTAGGCTTAAACTCTTGATCTTGGACCTTAATCCCTACACTTGATCATCAAGACCTCCATTTTCCCTCTTCTTTTCTCTTGGGGTCGACACACACCAACACACAACAGACAAAATGAATTGTCTGGAATATCTACGATATTTCTAGACTTAGTTAGTTGGAACTTTGGCCAAATGACACATGTAACACCCCGACCCGACAAGGGCAGAGATGTCACAACGACCCGACAAGGGCAGAGATGTCACAACAATGGTTATATATCATAACAAACACAAGCATTTGACATTAATAATACAATAGAATTCAAGGGTTACAAAGGACAATATGAAACTACAAGATTATAATGGAAATACAATAATCACTAAGTCCAAATCTATGCTCCTCTAACTCTTCTAATCCAAAATAGCTATCAGGATCTTCTAGTTCCAAGGTAAACTCTCCAATCAATACCCAGCTTCCAACTAAAACCTGCCGCAGGAAAAGAAATGCGGCTGAGCTACGAGAGCTCAGTGAACAGATATAACGATACAAAGCAGTAGTAAAGGGATAGCGAAGTAAATGGTATAATACAAGGTGTAACAAGAGTAGGAAGGAAAATGAAAAGGTTATCAAGAAATGTTTACAATAGGTAGGTGTAAAATCAACCATAACCCCCACCAGCCCAAGTTCAATTCAAGTCAAGTCAATTATCAAGTCATAGGGTAACAGAAACAGAAACAGAAATCCTCTACGAGCCCAGAACATGTCATATCAAGTCAAGTAAACAAGTATACATGTATACGGAGGGGTGACCTCGGTATGCCAAGTATAATATGAGGGGATACCTCCAAGGGTTGGAGTCATGAGATCCCAAGAGTGAATGACGTGTATCGCACACACCCATCATGTCACTAAACAATTCAAGTAATCAAGTCAAGTCAAGTCAAGTACAAATCTAGGATGCATCCATGCGCCCCTGTAGGCTGCCACAATGTCTTCATCTACGCGCAAGTCAAGTATCAAGTCATGGCAGGGACGGGATAGGTAATCACTTTCCTACCCAAAAGTCAAGTCATTGGTGCAACAATGACAAGGACATGAAACCCTCATGCCTAGTATGGCTCGTAGTCTCAAACTGTGGGTCAAGGTCAAGGTCAAGTGTACAAGTCAAGTTCAAGTATCAAGTGGTTCAAGTATCAGGTTTCAAGTTTCATGTTTCAAGTTCAAGTTCAAGTTTTATCAATGGGTTCAAGTCAAGTCATATATCAAAAGGTTTATATCAATGTATCACGGTTCAAGTCAAATGGTCAAGACAAGAGATCGTAGCAAATGTTCATAGTAAAGGTTCAATCTAAAAGTTCATTTGAAAACAATCCTTTTAAAATAGTTTCCATAAAATAATCTTTTAAAATGGCTTTTCATAAAAATAGTCTTTTAAAATGGTTTTCATAAAATAGTCTTTAAAATAGTCTTCAATAAGATAGTTGTAAAAATGATTTTCATAAAACATTTTCATAAATAATTAAAAAAGGTTTTCTCATCCCGCTAAAATCTCAAGTATATCAAGGTTCAAGGCAAGATGTATGGCAAGGTTCATATCAAGGTTCATAGCAGGGTTCAAGGCAAGGTTCAAGACAAAAGGTCAAGGCAAGGGTTCAAGCAAAAGATTCAAAACAAGGGTTCACAATACAAGGGAACATAGCAATGGCTTGGGGAAATCCTAAACGAATCAAAACAAGAGATCAAGAGAACGAAGGCTCCTTACAAGAAGGGCAGAATATCTGTACCTTATTTGCAGAACTCAAGAATAGCAAATGACAAGGATAAAATTACTCCCTTCACGAACCTAAAGGAGTGGAAGACACAATGACAAGGATTCTTAGTTATCTTTCCATTTTGTATGTATTATTAAATACTTTCTCATTTGATATTGTTATTAATTAACTTCGAGTAACTAAAAGGAAAATAAAGAGTGATGGATTAGGCCTTGGCCGAATTAGGAACAAATAGGAAACTCAGATTAGTTTCTAAATGCTTAACAAGCTCGGAATAGTTATAACATATTCGTATCACATTAAGTCAATTTGGGACAAAGCACAACTCACACCCTCAGCACTACAATACCGAGACATCATTCCACACACCACAACTTCGATATACACACACCGAGCCACACCAACTCCAAAGAGACATAATGCCCCTTGATGACTTTACCTCTATGCGACACAAAAGAGACACCAAACTCCTATTCATAATGCGACGTACTCACACGTACCAAAACAGTTCTACACGTACATTCTACATTTATTTTATTCATTTGTTTTAATGTAGCAAAGTAAGACTACCCTTTTATATACTTAAGTTTAGAAATTAAAGATTCCAACCCCACCAACCATGCATGTATTCACACGAAATTACAAACCAAAATTCAATTCGATCCTCGTGTATTAACAAGAGACCATGTGTTTTAAATAAAGCTTTTATGAATGACTTGAACATTTTGACAAACCGACCGACAGCATGCAAAAGTTAAAACATGGTGACCTGCTGCTATAAAAACAAACTTGCATGCAATAATACAAAACCTCACAACCCAAATTCTAACCCGATTGACCTTCTTGACCCTTATAACAGGTTCTATTTAACGCCATGCACAGCTCGACCCAAACACCAACTCGACAGTCCATGACAAATAGAAAAGCTAGGGCTGATCGAGGAGACTCGAAAAGAAATAAAGCAAGACTCGACATAACCTGTTTTACACATCTAAAGCGTTTACAATTTAGCTTACACATTATATTGGTTTATGTGACTTAAATACTTCACTATAAATTCCCATAACATACGAACAAAGATTAGGTTATTATATAAAATGGTTCAAAATAATTACCTCCCAACCAAAGCAAGTATAAGTTGCGTTCACAGTCGAACTCGAAACACGGACATGAACACGAAGGTACCGCGAGACACCCGATCGAACCTCAAGGCTGATCGACAAGAGCGAAAGCAGAACTCGAAACCAAAAGCACACGAACACAAATAATTAAGAACACAAGCAATGCTCTAACGTGATACTGAGGATGGATTCTGAAGCTCTCCACCACTCGTAGATTTGTAAACAGAGTTTGGTTCAGGTTTTGCTTTTATCAATGTGAAAGGGATGCAACACCATGTACTGATTGTGAATATATGGGATGAGGCGAGTGAGACTTGTTGACTAAGGGATTTTTAATAGGAAAATATATATTAAATCGTGTATATATAGGAGGGGGAGGGATAACTTTCGGTCCAAGACTCATGATAAGGCCAAAGATCTGATTTCTATTTAACTTGCATTATATTTAGTAATTATCTTATAATTATTTGATTTAATAATTAAATTAAGAAAATATAATAATAGGTAATAATATTATTCGGTTATATAATTAATTAAATAATATGACAATTATTTTTATAACATGTACAACATTAAAATGTTCAAGTAAAAATAATTTTACTTCATATGGTATTCGTTTCCAAGCGTTTGGGATTTATTTGGTATTTTAAATAATTAATAAGTACAATTTTAAATCCAAGGGTAATTTGGTCATTTTGCATGTTTTCAGATTTCAGGTATTACATTGGCCAAATGACACAAATGGTCGTTCAAGTCATTTCTCTTATTTTTTAGCCATATCACATTTTATAATATATTTACCACTTGGCAACCTAGGTCCCTTAAGTCCGTTTTCTCTTATTTTGGCAACATTAAACTTTAATACATATTTAACACATTACAACATTAGCCCCTTAAGTCTATTTTCATTTCACATGATATCTTCCATAACCATCTAACACATTCATTAACTATTAGATTGACTATCGGGTTTGACTAGTCAATCACAAAAAGTCTTAGTCAATTTCATCTAGGGTGGGGCCTAGTTGTATCCGGGAAACGAGTCTAACAATTCTACCCCCCCCCCCTTATTTAGATTTCGTCCCCGAAATCTATCGTCTATTACTAACCAAAACTTAGTCACATAATACCCTCAATCCTAGCACTTCCGGTTCTTAGTCCATTTAGTTGCAACGATCTAAGTGATCCTGTAACTCTAAGCATACTATAACATAATCATTAATCTACATTACTTTCCATTTACTTATATAACCATACAACCCTTACTTCTATCCTTACATCATCCGAGACATACATACTATAACTAGTCACCGTTCAAAACCGTTCATTTAACAATACATCACCATCTCACTTGCTTTGTTCTAAATTTTCCGTTATTAGATACATGTTACTTAAGGAAATCATACTATTTTGATTTTACATAAGTGCACTTGACCAATACCTTGTCATTCTATCATTACTACTTAACCATTCTTTTAACGTTTTCTTCAAACACCTCGTTTCTTCTACTTACATTTATATCTTATTCTCGTTTACTATTACAAATCTTATAGGAATATTCCATACTTTGACTTTATAACGTCATACTTTAACCTATGCCATCACATTTCACATGACAATTAGCTTCAATCACTTTCATAACTCACATTTTGTACCACGCCGCAACGCGTATTATAACATCATAACAATTCCTTAATTCCTTCAACTTATACTTAACACTTAAAACGTAGGTTTCTCATAAGTCTCAACTAGAAGTCGTACTCTAATTCTAACCCTCCTATCTTAGTCCTTACAAATTCTGGCTAATTCTAGACTTCCGCCTTCTACTCCTCTAATCCTACTCGTGCCATGTCGGAAACACATAATTTCACTCATTCATACTTCCTCATTTACATGGAGAGGCGTCCCAATCGATGTAAATCAAGAAATATAAACTCATGGTTATATACTTCTGACATAACACTACTACTCTTATTACTCACTTAACTTTCAACCTCTCATTCGTTTTATTACATTACCTTTTACCTTTCTTAGACTTGGATCCGTAACATTATCAAATTCATTATGGGGATATTTTTATGTGCCCTGGATGTAGGCAACCCCTTGCCCGTGAAGGCAATATTTTTCATCCCGAAGGATCTTTAACATTCATCCCGAAGGATAATTTAACATTCATCCCGAAGGATACCATCTTTAACCTTTCACATTTTAACACTGGATCCAAGTCCGTAATGTTTTAACGCACACACATTATCTTATCCATTTAATTAGTTTAACTACGTATCATAGGGCATACGAAGCCCGTTTTTCATATTTACACATTATTCATGTGTTTACTCATCTCACCATCACTTACATTCTTTTAACCTTTGTTAACCATTTCATTATTTCTACCATTACTCCTTTTTAACTTTAGTCTACACAACTTTTTCAATTTTAAACCTTCCAAAGATTAATTCAATCGCACATCCATTTGCACCATTTATTCTTTTACACATTTTAAGTTATTAACACATTCTTATCATGTTTAGTTTTTTCATAACGCATCATCACATTCTTACTCGCACCCTTAACTCATTACATTCTCATTCTCATACCTTATCTCATTTCTTTAATCATTTATGTATTTAAGCAGTATCATTCTATCTCGCCTTTTACATATATACCTTTCATAGATCATTAACTATAACACGCTCATTAGCGTCACCTTTTCTTCACACATATTCTATTAACATAAGCTCGTTACGTTTACCGCACAATATCTCGTTACATTCTTGCTCACATACTTAACTCGTCTCATTCAATTGTTAGCGTTTAAACCATACCATTTATCTCGTCATTACCTTACCAACGCACCTTACTTTAATCCTATAAATTTTATATCAAATTAAACAATCAAGGTACTCATTTAATCTTGCTTTCATCATAACATACCATAACATTGTTGGTCGTTATTACACATTCATGTTCATACTTAAACATCATATACCTTAACCTACCGTCAAGTCTTCGCTATATCACATTAACATCAATCATTAGCCACTATATATAGTAAGACCATGTATTGGTCATTATGCCTTGTGAATCCCAACCGTTACATTTCGTCATTCCTTAATCTCATTCATTTTCTTCATGTCAACAAACCCTTAACAATTAGCGTGTTAATTCCATCTTATCATTACACATTATATTTTAGCACACTTTTCATCACTACGACCCATTATCTAAGCGTTAATACCTTAAGTTACTTACTAACCCATCTCTAATACCATTTACTATTCCTTTTCACATCTTACTATTATTATCCTTCTATAATACACAATCTTATATCATCACCAATACGTTGATATCATTACTTACACTCATCAAGACCGCCATGGATTTATATCATATACGCCTCCTTACCATAAAACATATGCGTCTCTTATCTTCTTAAGTCATATAGTACATATCACCTAAACCATCGGTAACTTAAACATATACTTAGAAAACCTTTAAATTTCATGAACCTATTATTCACATTATTATTTAAACATCTTTAATCCAACATAACTTATTTCTTACATTCTTCAAACCATTCACTACGTGTCACCACCAATCCATCGCATCTAACTTACAAATTTTATTTTTCGTTAATTATTCATTATTCAAGTATTTCTCAAACTAACACTTTTCCGTTTTTCCTTCTCTTTGCCTAACGCATTATCAATCACTCACCTATCACCTTTCATTACTTTGACAAAATCTATGTAATACTTGCCGATTCTATACTTTTATATACATATATCATATTTCACTTGAGTTGTCACATTACATTTATCGTTATATTGTCAACCCCAAGTTGACCTCTTATTTTATTTTACATTTGTACGTTATTTTAATGTTTACTTACTTTAATCCCATTGACTCGTCTGCTTTGGATTCCTTTGCATCACACTTCTTTTATACATTACGTTATAATATGTATTCTTAAATCACATTGCTTATGATAAAATAGCACTTAATACATAAACATCAAGCACATTTATACATACTTAATCTCATATATACGTAAGGTCTACTCTCAACATTCTTTCCATAAAAGATAAACATTACTAATCACTTATACTCCATTAGTCTATAGTTAATTCATAATATATAATATTTAAACATGTCTAAGTTACACCATTTGTCTATTATTACTGAGGTACTTGCTACTTCACTTTTCCAATCTATGCAATATCTATTTCATTTATCATTAATTACTCATACATTTATTTAATATCTTGCAATTACACATTTCAACAATTCGCTTTACTTAAAAATCTAAATCCTTGTCACGTACACATCCTCATATATCATCTCATTTCCATCTATAACTCCTCACTATAACGACATTCTAATTTCGCCTTTCTATAACAAGCATACTACTTATCACTTTTATACACATCTTTCTATTACTTCTATAATGCACATTCACATAATCACATAACAATCACCGATACTACCCGAGGTGCACGGTAATCCTATCACTTAAACACATCAAGTCTTCCACAGACATATATCACATACACAATAGCACATAAAACACATTCATAATTTATCATCATTAAACTCATATAGCAATCACATAATCCATCTCATAACTTAAAAATCACTTCCTATAACATAAACAAATATTTGTCCGCATTACTTAATCTTACATCCAACGCATCTACTAGTGGTTTAATTCTAGGAAACCTAAAGTGGAAACCTAATTTACTCAAACCGAAGCTCTGATACCAAGTTGTTACACCCCGTGCCCGATTAGACCAAAATTTAAAACTTTTTGAGCGGAAACGACTCAACTTAACGTATATTCTGTTACTCTTTTGACCATTGACAAAAATCTATAAATATTCAGACCTTGAGACTATTTTTAAATGAAACTAGACTCAATTACCTTCAAAACTCCGGGTGGCACGACCCTTGACGACTTACGGTTTAAAAGATATGATTTTTCAAAGATTACCGAAAGCTACCGAAAAACCACCCATCCGATCGGCATGCTCCCGCATCCGATTCGGATGGGCTGCAACCGATCAGCAAGAACCTCCGACCGATCGGTTGGAGGCTACTGACCTCCCGGAACCACTTTCAAGTCCCGTACTTGAAAACCCTGTTGGGAATTATGATGAGTATCAAGAGCAGACAACTTAGGTCTGGTAGTTTATCTAAGTTAGGTCTGTTTGTATTATTAGGTCTGGTAATGTAATGTTAAGTCTGGTAGCATATTTAAGTCTGTTTGACTTATAAAGTTAAGTCTGGTCGTGAAGATAGGAAAGTCTGTTAGAGTTATGTTAGGAAAAGATACAATGCGTGTATGTATCTTTATAGAAGATTTGTGTATATCTTCTGTGTGGTCTAGGGTTTCCTTGTGTTATAAAAGGATCCCTAAAGATTGTTAGTTTGTGTGTGAGTTGTACGAATTCATTATAGTGAATATCAATATACGAAGTTAGTGATATCCCTGCTTGTGTTCTTAATTGTTCTTGTTAAGATTCCGCATTAACAATAACAATCACTTAGGGTTTCTCACTTAGATTGGTTCGGATTTATCCTAACCATCTACTAGGTATTCAAGACTACTTAGTGATCCATATACAATTTGTGGACCAACAAGTGGTATCAGAGCAAGGGAGAGACTCTGAATTCGAAGAACACTAAATCTCAAAAACCTAATTCTCACTCAAATCACCCTACAAAATGTCTGAATCCGATAAGCCTGTTTTCACTGAAACTTTCTCAATCCATAACAGTGAGGATGAGAAATCAAACCATGAAGATGAAGGAAAAACCGATACCAGTAACTCCCAATCACAACAACAACCCATCCCTTCCACAACCACAATCTCAAACATAAAACTTCCATTACTGAAGAGAGAAGAGTATGATATATGGGCCATGGAGATGGAACATTATCTGGAATACATTGATAGCGATGTATGGAAGGTGATTCAAAAGGGAAATTCTAAGAAGAGAATTTCACAAGGGAATGATGGGCAGCTCAGAATAATGCCACCAGTATCTGCTGAGGAGATTAGGGCTGTGGAGAAGGAAAAGAAGGCCAGAACCTTGCTTCTTATGGCTATTCCTAAGGAACATCTACAAAGGTTTCATGGCATTCTTGATGCTAAGGAGATGTGGGAAGCTATCAAGAAACGATTTGGAGGTAATGCTAACTCCAAAAAGATGCAAAAGGCTGTTCTTAAACAGCAATTTGAAACATTCAGTGTTTCAAAGACTGAAGGTTTGGAGAAGGGCTATGACAGATTTCAACATCTGTTAACACAACTGGAAGTTCATGGTGCAGCAGTCTCGAATGAGGATGCAAATCACAAATTCCTTAGATCTTTACCATCAGAATGGGGCAATGTATCTGTGGCGATGAGGATTAAGGAGGAAGTAGATTCTATGACACCTGATGACCTATACAATAATCTCAGGATGTTTGAAAGGGACATCAGTAACAACACTCAGGCTTCAACCAGTTCATCAAATGTTGCTTTTGTGTCTCAAAACAAAAGCAGTACTTACAAGGTTAGATCTGGTGGTGTTAGGTCTGGTAACTATGAAACTCCTTCAAGTGAAAGGTCTGCTTCAAGTTTTACTGATGAGGTGATACATTCTTTCTTTGCCAATCAAACGGAAGATGAAAGCTTTATTAGTGAAGACCTTGAACAGATTAATGATGCTGAAGTTGAAGAGATGGACATAAAATGGCACATTGCCATGGTTGCTTTAAGGGTCAAACGATTTCAGAAGCAATATGGTAGGACTATCAACTTCAACAACAAATCACCAGTGGGATACACAAAGAGGACTGTTGAATGCTACAACTGTCACAAGCATGGACATTTTTTAAGAGATTGTCCAGAAAAGAAGTCTGCTGATGAGAAAAGAGTTGAAGATGGGAAGATGGAAAAGAATCAGATGAGCCTGCTGACAATGGAAGCTGGAGGAGTCAATTGGGGTGAGCATCCAAGAGTAAATGAGGAGTCTGATCATGCTCTCATGGCCATTGGTAATGAGGTATCATTATGCTCTAAATTATGTACTGACTCATATAATCATGTTAAGGCTTTATGTGATGAGCAGCAAGAACAAATAGGTAATCTAGAAGTAAATTTATTAGCACATAAAAATGCTGTAATAACTTTAGAGGCACAAAAGGTCACCCTTCAAAACCAACATGCTGCTTTAAATGAAAAACTATACTTTCAAGCTAATAAGATATATGAACAAGATGAGAAGCTTAAAAGGTATAGACAATTAGGGCTTAAAATTCAGAAGGAAAGGGATGAGCTGAGAAAAAGGGTAGATCAATGGAACAGTTCAAATAATAACCTGTTTAAGTGTTGGGATTCTCAAATTAAGTCAAATAAAAAATGTGGCTTAGGATATGAGGAAAATGAGAATAGGGCTATATTTAAGAATAGAGAAGAGGACTATGCTGATAAGCCTTTGTACAATAGGTTTGTTAAGACTGGTGACTTTAAGGGAGTACCACCACCTTTGAGTGATGACTATACTCCTCTTGAAAAGGAAGAGTTGGATGATTCACTCTTTGTGTATGGTAAGAAAGGTCCTCAAGTGCCTGAACCAACTACCTCAGAGGAAAAATCCAGTAGATATTCTTCTTGTCAATCCAATGACTCTGAAGGATCTATTGATGGTTCCTCTGATCACTCTAAGTCTGAGTCAAACAATGAGGAAAAAGAAAATCCTGAACCTAAGGTTATTGAGAAGTGTGAACCTGTTGTTGCTAAACCTGTAGTGACTAAACAAAAGGCTGAGATAGTTAAACCTAGTTGTGTCAATCACATAAAAACTCCTAGGGAATCTGTTAAATTGAATGAGTCACCTAGAAGCAATAGTGTTCACAGAGAAAGTAGGAGTAGTTATACTTATGCTCCTAAAAGATGCTTTGTGTGTGGAAGTTTGAATCATTTAATAAGAGATTGTGACTTTCATGAAAAGAGAATGAAAAGAGAGGCTGAGCAAAAGAGAATGAATGTTAATAAGGTTCAAGGTTTAAATAAACCAGTTTGGAATAATGCTAGTAGAGTTAATCATGCTAACCAGTTTGTTCCCAGACCTGTACAACTAAATAACACTACCAGACCTAACTCTTTTGTTAATTCTGGTAGACCAAATTTTGGGTCTGGCTACAGAAATTTTAATGTAAATAGGCAAAATGTTAACTTTATGAGGCCTAAAGTGAATACTGGTTATGTTAACTCTGTGAGACCTAATGTGAACACTGGTTTTGTAAGACCCAAGCAACATTTTCAAAAACCTCAGGTGAATGAAAATTTTCAAAGAAATAATTTTTACAAAACTCATTCACCTATGAGAAGACAAGTTGGAAAGCAAACAGCAAAACCTTTAAAGGGAAATGGGGATTCTGCTGTTAAGGCCTCAGCATGTATGTCTTGGGATTCAAACAAAAATAAATCCATGTATACATCCCAAAACAACAGTGGATCAGGTTCAATTAAGAAATTTAAGCACATTGATCCACAAGGCGGACCCAAGCCTACTCAGGCCTGGGTTCCTAAGAGAAACTAATTTCTCTTCTTTTTGTGCAGGATCATCCACTATGCTATATGGAAGATAAAGGAATACTTGACAGTGGATGCTCTGGGCACATGACTGGTAACAAGAACTATCTTAATGATTTTCATGAATTCGAGGGAGGTTCTGTTACTTTTGGAGGAAGCAAGGGACAGATTACCGGTAAAGGAAGAATTATTGTGGGCAACATAGAATTTGACAATGTATCTTTTGTGAAAGAACTTGGGCAGTTCAACCTTTTCTCAATATTACAGATTTGTGATACTCAGCATAAGGTGCTTTTTACTGAAACTGATTGTCTTGTGTTGACTCCGGACTTTAAGATGCCTGAAGAACATCAAATTCTTCTTAAAGTTCCCAGACAACACAAAATGTACAGTTTTGATATGAAAGCATCTAATCCTGCAAAAGGTGCTAACTGTTTAATTGTAAAAGCTACATTGGATGAATCTAAGTTGTGGCACAGAAGGTTAGGCCATGTGAATTTTAAAAACATGAATAAACTTGTGAAGAATAACCTTGTGAGAGGTTTGCCTTCAAAATTGTTTAAAAATGATCATACTTGTGTGGCTTGCAACAAGGGAAAACAACATAGGGCATCCTGTAAGGTTAAATTAGAAAGATTAATCACTGAACCTTTGCATACCTTACATATGGATCTTTTTGGCCCTACATCTGTCCATAGTATTAATCATGCATGCTATTGCCTTGTCATTACAGATGATTGTACTAGATACTGTTGGGTGTTCTTTATGTCTAGGAAGGATGAAGCTATCCCTTTGATTCAAAATTTTATTAGACAGATTGAAAACCTTATTGATAAACGAGTTAAAATCATTAGGAGTGATAATGGCACTGAGTTTAAAAACAAGAGCATGCTAGATTTTTGTGGTAATAAAGGAATTAAGCAACAATTCAGTAATGCAAGAACTCCTCAGCAAAATGGAGTTACAGAGAGAATGAACAGGACACTTATTGAGGCAGCTAGGACTATGCTAGCAGATTCACTTTTACCTACTACATTTTAGGCTGAAGCAGTCAGCAATGCCTGCTACATCTTTAATAGGGTTAGAGTGACCAAGCCTCAAAATAGAACTCCTTATGAGCTTATGTTTGGCCACAAACCAGTTGTTAGCCATATAAGACCTTTTGGGTGTCATGTTACCATTCTTGATACTCTAAGTGTTCTTGGAAAATTTGAAGGAAAGTCTGATGAAGGGTTTTTACTTGGGTATGCATTAAACAGTAAAGCCTTTAGGGTTTACAATCTAGTATCCAAGAAAGTAGAAGAAAATCTGCATGTAAACTTTCTTGAGGAAAAACCCAATGTCAAGGTAATTGGTCATAGGTGGATGTTTGATATTGATTATTTGACTGATTCTATGAATTATATTCCTGTCTCCAAGGAGAATCAAATTAACCCTATTGCAGGTACCCAAGAAGCTACTAACATTGCAGGTACCAAAGATTCTTCAAATTCAGGGAACATTGATGATATGGCTGAGCTTGTTGTGATTCCATCTACAGAGAACAAGTCTGATGCAGCTGAAGCAGTAATCAAAGATTCTTCCACTCAGAAAATAGATTCTGAAGTTAAGTCTGGCAAAGTCATATCCCCTAGCATTACCAGTACTTCACATTTTAAGTCTGGTAGTGGTGTTCTACCAGATCTTTCTTCAAATACTGCCTGTGCTGATTCTGAGATGCCAGAACTTGAAGTATTTCCTAATCCTAATGAAGGTGTTTTTGATGGGGCTTCCTATGATGAAGGAGGAATTATTACTGATTTCAACAACTTACCCACTGAAGTGGAGGTAAGTCCAACCCCCACTCTCAGGATCCACACCATTCATCCCAAAAGCCAAATAATTGGTAACCCCAAGTCTGCTGTTCAAACAAAAAGTAGAGTGCAACATCAGTCTGATTCTCTTGCACTCATTAGCCTGATTAAGCAACAACAAAGGGTTAACCATAAGGACCAGCAACATTGCTTATTTGCTTGCTTTCTTTCTCAAAGTGAACCCACTACAGTTTCTGAAGCTTTAGGGGAGGAAAGTTGGGTAGAAGCCATGCAAGAAGAGTTGTTGCAGTTCAAGCTACAGAAAGTATGGGTTCTTGTAGACCTACCTAATGGAGCTAAAGTTATTGGTACTAAATGGGTCTTCAGGAATAAAAGGGATGAAAGAGGAGTAGTTGTAAGGAACAAAGCAAGGTTGGTAGCTCAAGGATACAAACAGGAGGAGGGCATAGATTATGATGAGGTTTTTGCTCCTGTAGCAAGGATTGAAGCTATCAGGTTATTTTTGGCCTATGCATCATACATGGGATTCAAGGTATATCAGATGGATGTCAAAAGTGCTTTCCTTTATGGCACTATTGAAGAAGATGTGTATGTACTTCAACCTCCTGGCTTTGAGGATCCTGCTAACCCCAATCAAGTGTATAAGGTTATTAAAGCTCTATATGGTCTTCATCAGGCTCCTAGAGCTTGGTATGAAACTCTTTCACAGTTTCTTGAAGAACATGGATACATCAGGGGTGTAATTGACAAGACTTTATTTATTAAGAGAGATCAGAAGGATATTATTCTTGTCCAAATTTATGTGGATGATATCATTTTTGGATCCACAAGAAAGTCTTGGTGTGATGAATTTGAAGGTTTAATGAAGAGCAGGTTTGAAATGAGCTCAATGGGAGAACTTACATTTTTTTTGGGACTGCAAGTTAAGCAAAAGGATGATGGACTTTTTATTTCTCAAGACAAGTATGTTGCAGAAGTTTTGAAAAAGTTTGAGTTCTCAAATGTGAAGGCAGCAGTCACTCCCATGGAGAACAAAGTGCCTTTAACAAAGGATGAAGATGCTGCTGATGTGAATGTGCATCTTTACAGATCCATGATAGGTTCCCTCATGTATCTTACTGCTTCTAGACCTGATATTATGTATGCAGTTTGTGTTTGTTCACGCTTTCAGGTTCAACCAAAGACTTCACATCTTCATGCTGTGAAGAGGATCTTCAGGTACTTAAAGGGCAAACCAAATTTGGGCCTTTGGTATCCAAAGGAGTCAACTTTTGACCTGACAGCTTATTCAGACAGTGACTATGCTGGTGCAAGTCTGGATAGGAAATCAACAACAGGAGGTTATCAGTTCCTTGGAAGGAGGTTAATATCTTGGCAATGCAAGAAGCAGACGATTGTGGCTAATTCAACTACTGAGGCTGAGTATGTAGCAGCTGCTCATTGCTGTGGACAAGTTTTGTGGATTCAGAATCAGATGCTGGATTATGGTTTGAATTTTATGAATACTGTTATCCACATAGATAATAAGAGTACTATCTGTATTGTTAAGAATCCAGTATATCACTCTAAAACTAAGCATATAGAAATAAGGCATCACTTCATTAGGGATTGCTTTGAAAAGAAGTTGATTAGAGTGGAGAAAATACATACAGATTTTAATGTTGCTGACATGTTAACTAAGGCATTTGATGGTCCTAGATTCAATTATCTGGTAGTTAACATTGGTATGATGAACCCCTAGTTTGAGTTAAGGGGAGGTTTGGCCTAAGGGGAGGTCAAACTGTGAAGTATGTAAAGTATGAATACTTACCAGCATTTAGATTACTTTTAAGTCTTGTAGTTTTGATTTTAGTTCTTTTAGTGATAAAAAAAAATAATAAATAAAAAAAAAATAAAATAAAATAAAAAATTTGGTT
The DNA here is from genome assembly GCA_021014915.2 of Artemisia tridentata subsp. tridentata. Taxonomy (NCBI): domain Eukaryota; kingdom Viridiplantae; phylum Streptophyta; class Magnoliopsida; order Asterales; family Asteraceae; genus Artemisia; species Artemisia tridentata. Next base: position 376,181,005 of record CP139508.1, read on the forward strand.
TATCTATGTCTTTTATTTCTTTTATAGGCAATGCTGGATTAAGTATATTTTCACAAGTTGTTGAGTGAGACTATTGGAACTTCTCACTTGGTGGAGGTGCTTTGCACTAACACATCAAAAGGTTATCAGTCCACCTTGTCTCATCAACATAAGGACTGGCTAATCCTGAGCAAACGGCTAACAGGTAAAGATTGCTCAAATCCGTTTATGGCTGACAATTTGCCAAAAATTGTATGGTATTCAACTCACCATATCTAAGATAAGTGAAGAGTTGGCTAGCCCACAAGGTTATGGCTTGTGGTAAAGGCTGTGGAAAACCATAAATGGTAATCAATTCACCATGATGAGGTGCTTTTCCATCAAAGAATTGACTAGTCCAGAAGCAAACGGCTTTTGGTAAAGACTTAACAAATCCGTTGATAAGCTGATGATTTGCTTAAAATCATATGGTTATCAGTGTACCATGGTCTTACACACCAAAACATTTGGCTACTCCAGTAGTGATGGCTATTGGTAAAGAGACATCAAATCCATTAAATTTCAATGATTCACCTCTCACAGGAGTTAACACACCTGGAAGTGATGAGAATAGATATGAAACTTAATATGAATTGATGTACATATAGTCAATGTTGCTGCAAAGACCATATCAGAAGAGCTTATCAAGATTCAAGCTGCTAGAATGGAACAAGACCTAAATACAGTTCAAAGTGTTCAAGATTCAATCCTCAGAAGGTTTAATCAGAAGAACTTGAAGTTCATGGAGCATGAAGATCAAGTTAGGGGAGGATTGTTGGGAATTATGATGAGTATCAAGAGCAGACAACTTAGGTCTGGTAGTTTATCTAAGTTAGGTCTGTTTGTATTATTAGTTCTGGTAATGTAATGTTAAGTCTGGTAGCATATTTAAGTCTGTTTGACTTATAAAGTTAAGTCTGGTCGTGAAGATAGGAAAGTCTGTTAGAGTTATGTTAGGAAAAGATACAATGCGTGTATGTATCTTTATAGAAGATTTGTGTATATCTTCTGTGTGGTCTAGGGTTTCCTTGTGTTATAAAAGGATCCCTAAAGATTGTTAGTTTGTGTGTGAGTTGTACGAATTCATTATAGTGAATATCAATATACGAAGTTAGTGATATCCCTGCTTGTGTTCTTAATTGTTCTTGTTAAGATTCCGCATTAACAATAACAATCACTTAGGGTTTCTCACTTAGATTGGTTCGGATTTATCCTAACCATCTACTAGGTATTCAAGACTACTTAGTGATCCATATACAATTTGTGGACCAACAAACCCGACCTCCCGAACTCGATATTTCACCAAACCTTCCAGATTTACTTAGTATATCAATAAGCTCATTTCCATATGAAAACATTTACCATTTGACTCTCGGAAACGTACTTTACACAATCACGGGTTTTGTTTCAAAACCCGTTTTGACCCATTTACACCACAAATCACTTATACCACTTCATTTACCCACCAAACTTAACCACCATCATTACTTTAACATACTAAAACCTTTCCATGATCGTTTGACCCGTTTACAACCCAAAATGGGTATTTTCACGCTTATGCCAAACACCCCTTTAACTTTGACTATAACACATTAAACACACTTTGATACATCGTTTGACCACCAAAGCATTACAACGACCTTGACACACACTATACAAATCATAACAAGACTCTCAGGGGTACAACCTTGACTCGAGCTCGGTATTCTACCTAGCTCTACTTTCTTACCCAAGCCTTCTAACATACGCATAACCAATCCTTGATCCATAATCCAAGCCATAACATCTCCATTATACAAGAACCTACAAAACATGGTAACTATAACAGTAAGCGATAACGCTTAGTAAGTAAAACGGGTATAACATAATATCATAAATCAATCACACATTATGCATCTTAACCATTAAACCATCATAATCATTCACCATTAACACATACCTTGGCACATCAAAGCATCAACTCTCTTTATCCTAATCCCTCTTAATTAACACATCAAACTAGCCCTATACTCACTTTCACTATAACACATATATCCAAACCATTCATTAACCATAACATAACAAATATGAAAACACATAATATAGAGAAATCATTATAACATTATATTACAACCGGTTTACTTACCTTAGCTCCAAGCTAAGTCTAGCACATATTCCACCATCATCATCAATGATCACACCATTATTCTTCCTTGCTTCCTAACCTTAATCATTTACATAAACACTTACTTCCATAATCAATTAATTATATTACCTCTAATTATCATATAATCATATAATGATCATATGACAATTAACCCATAAACTTACTAACTTTATTTACCATAACTTAACCCATAATTATTATACCCCTTTTATAACTTAAAACACCATTTAAACAATTATCTAACATATGATCATACCATGATCATATAATAAAACTTCCAATTTTACTAAAATCAACAATTAACCTTTAACCCATTATCAAAATCACTTTAATTCTTATATTAGAAACACAATTGCCCAAAACCCCAATTTTGGGTAGATGAACCCTAACTTTCAATTCTCCTATTAAACTTCAATTAGAGACTACTTACTTGAAAGGATTATTGCTAGGCTTAAACTCTTGATCTTGGACCTTAATCCCTACACTTGATCATCAAGACCTCCATTTTCCCTCTTCTTTTCTCTTGGGGTCGACACACACCAACACACAACAGACAAAATGAATTGTCTGGAATATCTAAGATATTTCTAGACTTAGTTAGTTGGCACTTTGGCCAAATGACACAAATGGTCCTTCAAGTCATTTCTCTTATATTTTAGCCACATCACATTTTATAATATATTTACTACTTGGCAACCTAGGTCCCTTAAGTCCGTTTTCTCTTATTTTGGCCACATTAAACTTTAATACATATTTAACACATTACAACATTAGCCCCTTAAGTCTATTTTCATTTCACATGATATCTTCCATAACCATCTAACACATTCATTAACTATTAGATTGACTATCGGGTTTGACTAGCCAATCACAAAAAGCCTTAGTCAATTTCATATAGGGTGGGGCCTAGTTGTATCCGGGAAACGGGTCTAACAGGTGTGGTGCCATGCGAGTAGTGATCTTGCTGCGGTTGCATTGACCTGAGGAGACGAAGGAAATGGTCCATAGTAAACATCATTGATGTTCACTCCCCGCATAAGATGCGCCCCCGTGCGTAGATCCTTAACCATGAACTATGTAGGAAAATATTCAATAGAAACACGATTAGTGCGATATATTTTAGCAACGGAAATAAGATGATTACGTAAGTGAGGAACAACAAGAACATTATCTAACAGGAGTGGTCGTGAGTTTGTGTGAATTTTAGAATGACCAATGTGTGTAATAGGAAGAGATTTACCATCACCTAGGACAATTTCATCAGGACCTCCGTATTCGGAAAGAATGGGTAATGAGTTTTGATTTGGGGAAGTGTGACCGGATGCACCGGTATCTCACATCCATGAAAGGCACGAAGCCTGAAGTGGTAGAAGCAGCCGTGTAGTTAACGGATGGTGCCGAACCTGTTGAACCTTGGACCGGGTTGTTGTAGTCACGAAGGAAGCGACCTAATTTGCGGCAGTCCTTTGTCTCATGGCCTGGGATGTTGCAGAAGTGGCAGTAAGCATTGTTGCGGGCGGTGCGAGTATGGTTTGGAACTTGGGGTCTGTCTCGGTTGGTCCAGGAGGGACGTGAGGAGGGCTGTTGGGCGGGTCGTTGGTAGCGGGTATCCGGTTGTTGTCTGGAATAGTTCCTGGCAGATTGGCGATGGGTGTGGTTAACGGTAGTTATGATGGGTTCAGTAGAGGTGTCTTTGAGAGTTCGTTCATGGTCTAGTAGTTTGTCAAATAGTTGAGCAAAGGATATGGTGGTGTCTCGGGATTTCAGCGATTGAACGAGGCCAGCAAATTCATCACCGAGTTGGTTCATAGTGTGAATAACCAGATCTTCTTCATCAATGGGGCTTTGGGCAATGGCTAATTCATCCGAACTGGATTTCATATCATGGAGGAAATCAGTCACAGATCTAGTACCTTTGGGATTTTTGGACAGCTTGGATTTAAGGGAGATGATTCGGGAACAGGAGCCACTGGCGTATCTTGCATTAAGAGTGTTCTACGTTTGACGAGCCGTATCAGCAGAGGAAACCATTGGTTGAATCGCGTCCGAGCAATTGCCAAGGAGAGCACTGATTATCATCTTCCTGACGAAACCAGAGGAGATAGTCAGGGTTTGGTTTGGAAACGTCACCGGAAACAATGTTCGGGGCCGGTGGTTCAGGGGTGCCGGTGATGTGGTCGTCGAGTTCAAGACCAATGAGAGTCGAAAGAATCTGTTTGCGCCAAGATGGAAAATTGTTGGATGTGAGTTTGATGGGGAAGTGGGTTGCAGCAGTGAGAGGCACAATTTGTGTTGGAGCCATAGAAAATGGTTGGCGGTAGAAATGGATTTGCAGTGAAGGGAGGATGTGCAAAAGTAAGAAATAAAGGTGGATCGGAAAAAGATGCTCGTAGGAGCGTTCAGACTCATGATACCATATCGAGTATAGAGACAAATGGGAGAAAATGCTATGAATTTCCATTAACCACAAAGGGAATTTAAAGTAAATTACACCCACTTATTTAGGAGTTGATTATGCTATTGTTACAACAAATCAAGACTCATTCATATGTGAATAACTACCTAATATATCTATATGTAAATTAAATACAAATACAATAATATAATTCATTTATTGTTAATAGTAAAGAGGGCATTGTGAGTAAATAATAATGTCGAATTAAACTCAATTCGTTTACACCCTTATGATATACACATGGTTCTAAAAGGCGCGTCAATGCGCCGCTAAGGCGTGAACTTCACATTACGAAATAGACCAAGGCGTCGACTCTAGGCGTGGCGTGAGATGAGGCGGGAAAAGGCGCGATAAGGTGTGATAAGACGTTTGGCGTGACGGGTTTTTTGTATTCAACTCTGATATATATATATATATATATATATATATATATATATATATATATATATATATATATATATATATATATATATATATATATATATATATATATATATATTTTTATTTAAATAAAGAATATTATATGGAAGGAAAGTTTCTTCACCTTATTCATTATGCATGACGTGTTTTGTAAACTCGATATATATGAAACATGATAGAAATATACAAATATTTACATATTTTGTGCCGCCTTATGTCACGCCTTAAAAACGTAAAAGCTTCGCCTTAGCCGCTAAGGCGTGAGGCTTGGTCATGCCGCCACGCCACGCTTCGCGCTATTTATAATCTTGAATATAGACTACTAGTAGTTTACAAAGTTTTTTGTATTATTAAGTTTTTTTTTTTTTTTTTTTTTTTTTTTTTTTTTTTTTTTTTTAAGAATTTTAACTTGATGAACTTTTTATTAATCTATATATCTAGTTATTAAAAATTATTTCATACTAAAATCAATATTTAGTTCCCGCAGAAACTAAAAATTTCACTTCCCCCCAAAATTTTGACTACTTTCCCCCAAAATACTTAGAACGAAAATTGAATTATACCAAAAACTAAAAAGAAAATATAAGAAAGTACTTATTATGAAACCCTACATGTTTCTATCCATATACCACGCACAACCGCCTCTCACAGATCAGGCTCATTCGTCCGTCATCGGTCATCATTCTTCCTCCTTTTCCATCATTGACTATTCGCTCACTACATTCATGCCTTATGTTTTTGTCATGGAAGATTTGTTCGGTTTGTTCTTTTCTATTTTGTTCGGTTTGATGCGGCGGTCGTAACCCTCGCAAAAAGTTTTACAATCCTCCTATGTAATGTACCTAGCCGTTGTAGTGTAGTATCGGTAAGTCTGGGGGATTGATCGTTCTCTAAGGGAATAGTCTCGCAATAGTTGTGGAAAGGTCAAGATGTATGACGAGTTAGGTCTAGAGGTGAGGGATGATTCTTTTTGTATTTTTTATCTTTTATGAAAAATAATTAAAAATCTCGGTTTTGAAGGAGTGGGCGGAATTAGTTGTTAATCAACTAACGCAAAAACTAATTATAAAACTAAATTAAAACTAATTAAAACAGAAAAGTAAATTGGTGGTAACTCTTATGATAGGAAAAACGTGTTCACTTAGAATTAATTACTCCCTAGTTATCTCCTACTGATTTGTTGAATTGTCACATCCTTGTTTAGTTGAAGCGCTGTATTCCTTAATATTGGTCGTGGGGAGGTGGCGAAGTCCCCAACTCTATGAATCTTAGTCTCCCCTAAATCACTTAAAGTCTATTAAGTTTTCTAGGATCTACAAGCCGCAATTCACGCAATAAATACAACGAGAAAAACCAATAGTGCACTCTACGGTTGCTTTTTCTAAGATGTTCAAGCTAGTTACATATAAGAGGTCAGCCAGTTTTCTTAAGCCTAACGCGAGACAATCAACTAAAAATGAGACAATAAATCAATATTCAATAACTAGGTTTCACTAGATCTAAGCAAACACAAATAAACTTAAGCTAGCATGTTAGACAGAAGAAAAGATAAACAAGTAATCAAACAACACATAGACATATTGAATGATTAAACGAATAACTTATTTTCAATTGAACATGGATGAAAAGGGGTGAAAAAGCCCTAGAAAAGCTGTGAAAATTGTCTAGGGTTTTGTCCTCCCAAGTGTTACACATTACAATGAAAAATAGCAAAAGTATATATAGTTTTACAACTCTAACGGCGTCACCTTAAAAGTCGTGACGCCGTTAGCTCGCCGTCTTTAGGGTTTCGTCTTGTGCAAGTCGCCGTTATAACGGTGTCAGGAATATCTTGAGGCCGTCACTTGTTAATTATTTCTGGGCCGTCTCTTTCTAGCTTAAAGCGTGACTCCCATCTCCAATTTGTACCTGACGGTGTCAGGTTGTAAAATCTTCAAATTCCTCTGAAGCGTCACTTGATAAACTTGAACAAAAAATCCAGCTTCATAAATAAGGGACGGCGTCACGTTGTAGCTTGGGACGCCGTCAGATCTCCAAGTCTGACAGGTTTTTCACGACTTCGTCATTTTCTTCACTTTTTCGTCCAAATATGTCCAAAAAGTGCCAATTTCCAGAATTCACGTCCCAAATACCTACAACAGTGTTGCAAAAAAAGGTCTACAAGGCCGATTAATCACCGATTATGTGCTACAAGGCCACCGACCTTACCGATTTATGTAACTGGGTCAAACAAGTAGGTCAACTGTGGTCAACGGCTATCAACGGCGGTCAATGGTGGTCAAACTTGCCGAAAACCTATAAATCTTGCCGGAAGTACCCAAAACTCACTGTAAACTTATTTTGATCACTTATAGTAACTCTTTAAGTCTATTACAAGTTGTTTTTTAGAAAATACCTTGCTGGAAATACCTAAAACTCACCGGAAATACACAATACTTGCTGAAAATAACTAAAATTTGTCAGTAATGCCAATCCGATTAATCCCGCCTAGACCGATTACAAGCTACAAGGTGGTCGATTGCCCGATTATTGATTCACGATTTTTGCAACCTTGCCTAAAATACAAAAAGAAACGATTTTTTTGATCATATTTATACGATTTTGGGCTTAAATGACCCCTTAAAAATGTACCAAATAAATCCTTATCAAATATCCCTACACTTGGGATTTGCTTGTCCTCAAGCAAATGAGCTTTTACACTAATCAAAATACAAGTTAGGGGTCATTTATAATTAATTTAAAAGTAATTACAACACATGATCATTCCAAGTTAGTTAAAATAAGCACGGAAATTATATAGTAGCACCTCTCACAAAGTGTTTGGATTCTCACATCTCTCGGGTGTATAAAGTTATATAACACGAGTGGAAACAGGAAAATATAACACTCTCTACCTATCATAGCACATAGATTATCATAGGCTTAGGAAATGATCAAACCTCCAGCACTTTGGCGTAAGCACCTAGGATAAACTATCAAAGAGGGCTTTTCAAGGGTTGTAACGTCAGGTGTAAGGGTATGGAAAACACGGTTTTGTTGGATATAGGGAAATTTACTGGTGGCAAGTTAATTTTTCTTGGTCAATTACATGTATAATGAGGCGTTGCTAAGCCAAGACTCGACTCAACTTGACTCGCTAACTACTAACTATTTTATTTATTTATTTATTTTTTATTTTTTTTTTTATGTTTTTTTTTCTTTTTTTTATATATTTTTTTTCATACACTCTTGCCCTACCATCCAAAATAATACATCAAAGGGATCTTGCAACCTCCCTACACTTGAACTTTTACGTACTTTACACATAACTAACTAATTACATGAATTAAGAAAATCAAAAACACATTGAGTACTTTAAACACTAACGCGTATATGGGGGTAATAACGTGACATTCTTCCCAATTACTCCATAACAACTAGTACTTTTACCCATGAGTCCCAATCGTCCCAAAACTGTATTTACAAGATATGACTCGACTTAGCAACCATATAACCAATTAGACAATTGACAAAGGGTTTAACAAATATGTTGTAACAATAATGCACTAAAAATGATTGCATACAAGGTAGGCTAAGGCGATTTGGGTGTATATTTGGGGGTGGATTGTAAACAATGTTCTTCATTAATATTTCGGAATCCACCAAAATATCACGAGAACCGCGAAAAGGATAGGCTCTGAGGGGTGTACTAGGGGTATCGTGTACTAAAAATGAGTACATCGCAAAGGCGTGAGAAAATTACTTGACCAATGAAGCCAACGTAATTATAAAACATGTTTAAAATAAGGGTTATCCTAATGCCTCTTATCATTTAGTAAATCCTAACTACACGAATGTAGTCTCACTAGCGATCTCGGGATGCATCACAAACGCAAGTTCTAGAATCTATATACTACCGGTACACTCATAAGCATTAAAGGTGAATGCTTTTTCCTAAAGATCTAAAGGCGAACCTCACATTTTTGGGGTGAAAATTTTTGAGTGGTAGGGTTTTTGTGCTAGCTATATAATTCCTATCCATGAGACGCTTATTAAAACTAAAGTTTCACTCCTACATGTTGTAAAAAAATTTAAATTTGGTGCTAAAATTGTCCTAACAAGTATCTTTCTTAGTTTATTACACATTTACTCTAAAACAAAACAAATATCAAGCGAAGTTATAGTTTCTAAGGTATCCCATTTTACCCTCCCTACACTTAAATTAAACATTGTCCCCAATGTTCTTGAAAAGTATCAAAGTTATGATAACGGAAAAATAAAATAGAGAAAGAAACTAGTACTCCCCTGATTTGCTCGGCATGGACGACGTGAAAACACGGTTAAATCTTCCTCCAAGAAACAAACTTGATAAGCTTCACTTCCAATGTATACTTTCATCTTTTTGTCCAATATAACCTGTAATTCACTAAGAAAACGAAACGCAAAACCTCGCATAAAATCGGCGATAAACACAATATATATAAAAACTAATTCCTAGAAAGCAAAGTAAGATATAATGCTTGCAAAATAAATGTCTACAGATTCCTGGAAATTTAAAATTCTGAAAATTTTTCAAAAATTTTAAGTTCCAGCAGAAAAACAAAATCTTGGAAAACTGTGCTGCTTCAGTGTCTGACGCCGTCGGGTGGTAAACCCTGACGCCGTCAGGTATGACCTGACAGTATTTTTGCCTTTTGTTTCTGGAAAATTTCTGGAAAAATCTGATTAATAAAACCTAGAAAAACTTCCGAACATTCATTGTGACTCGATACAAGCATTTGACTCTAACAAACACATAAATATATGCTAATCATTAATTGTTAACTTTCATGTTCGAATTTGTTCTTATAAACAAATGTTATCTTCCCTACACTTATCTTTTTGTAAAATACCTTTATATGCAATTAAGAAGAGGTTAAAAACAAAATAAAGCATTTTCACAAACTATATTCAAAACATGAAAGATAAACAAATAAAGATGAAGCATATATATGAAATCAAACAAAATAAAAACAAACAAGCAAACAATTAAAAACATGGGTTGCCTCCCAAGAAACGCTTTTCTTTATTGGTGAGTCTTGTAGCTAGACTCAAAGTCATACCTATTACCCTATGTGAGTGAGTTCCTCACCGAGGACATCTTTCGGGTCAAATTTTCCTTTTAGTTTCCTATTAGTATGTTTTGTTCGGTATGACTTTTCAAACTTTTCTCCATCGGGATCATGTATGGTCATTTTTATGTGTCATGATCCATCGCCCTCTTTTGGTGGCTTATTCCAATCCCAATTATGTTTTGAGCTCTCACCCTTCCACTTATTCATTCCTAAGTTAATTGGCAAGACACCTAGGAATTCAATCATCTTCCTAAAAACTAAAGGATCCTCAAATGGGTCCAATTCGGTATCCCTAGCCAAAATTTGTTCTATAGAGTGTGTTCGGTTCACGAATTCTTCATCTAAATAGAATGGGCGTTGAGGTCCAATGAAGTCTCTTTTAATCCAAGGGCCATATCTTGATGGTTTCCTATCCATATATACCCTATGAAGTGTTTGTTCCTCATCATTATCATAAGCATGTTTCTTAACATCATAGATTGGCCTAGTATCACCTTCTCCAACCGCTAATTTAGACGTCTTACAATCAATCATAGCACTAGCGGTAGCTAAGAACCCTCTTCCTACTAACAATGGGCATGTAGTGTCACTAACCATATCAAGGACATGAAAATCCGTCAAAATAGTTAATTTCCCTATATGTATTAACATGTCCTTCATTATTCCTATCGGGTAAGCAACACTTCCTGTAACACCCCCAAAATTTGGTACAACGGAAGACTTAATCAAAGTTTCGGGGTGCTACGGGGATTGGTATACAACACAAGCATAGGAAACGGAAATACATCATCCATAAATAAAACCTTCCAATCCAAATATTTAAAGTTTACAGTCATCCCAAAAGTACGTAAGTAAGCCCAAATAAAACATAACAGTAGGTCCCATCAGTTTATCAGAGTTGCCAATTGATCCTTCAACCATGCCCATTTTCCAAGCCTCCAACAGGTAGTATGTAACCTCTCGTAATTTTCCCTATGAATAGTAAATGCTAATAAATGATTAATAAATCATTACGTTATTTTATTAACCATTTCTACTGGTAACAAATTTTTTTTTGTTATTTATGCTACACTATTTTAAATCACAACGATATTTGTGATTACCATTTACCTAGAAACGATGCTTACACACGAACCTTGATAGTCTAAAAATCGCGAATTTACATAAAACAATTAACGTTTAATACTTAACATCTATACGTTTCGTTAATTAACCGAACGTGATCAAATACATTCCCGAGCTCACGGAAATTATCACGAATACTCAGTAACTATATTGGGCCTCAACCCAATACCCGAATGGACTGCTAGACCATTGGGCCTCGACCCAATATTTCTACAAACCAAACGCACCAAACGGATCTTAGTATTTTCATTTCTATCTTTACTTGGGCCAACCCACCAAGCGAGCCCACAACGCAAACCAAAGCCCAACGATTTCATGTAAACCTTCGGTTTGGCTGCTCACGGATCAAACACTTTGGCTAAATTACGAGCAAATTAGCTTAACAACTATATCACTATTTTGCACGACTCAATTCTTCACCTAACTAAGAATCGAGTGCAACAAACATCTCACACTAACTCGAACATTTATTTGCCAAAAATCTATCAAAGTTCAACCCACTCGACATGTGATAAACCCAACTCAAAATTTCACATTTTGGCCTAGTGTTGTCTCGTATCACTTCCAACTCGAACCACAAATATATTTTGGCTAGCAAATGGATTCGTCCAAGTTCTTATCGAATATACACACAATCAAATGATCACTACATCTATTTCGGTCATGCATAAAATGTGTTAAACACATGGGATAACCGAACAAAGCCACAAGAACTCACTCTTAAAATCATTTTGTCATCACCTCCTTGTTTCCTTGCGCCGGCTAACACAAACAAATGCACCATCATTTAGTGTATTCTCACACTCAAACTTGACAATACAATGACACCCTCTGCTACTCTCATCATGCATCATCATTCTTCATCATTTTATTCATTAAAACACTCCATGCATTGCCCTTAAATACAACCCAACCGATCGGCATTTTAACATCACAAATACATCCAAACTCAAAATTTCACTAAGTGTTTCATAGTTACTAAATTCGCCTAGCTTTGGCAAATTTTCGAGGCATTCGAGCAAAGCCAAGGACCATATTAAACTCGCTCCTAAATCTTTGAAGTCTAAAGAATCGAGCTACATCATTCTTTCGGCCTAACTCAGTTCGACTTGGTGATTACGCCCCACCTTTTGAGGTGAAGTAAGCCATTTCCTTATCTTTCAAATTCTTACGTTAAGTTATATATTGCATGTCACGTTCATTTGGTTTCGATATTTCGTAAACTATATTAACAACCTATATATTTTACTCGACACTCCAAATATTTGTCATGCTAACTATCGAGAACAAAAGTCATTCAAACTCTATATAAACGTATAAACCATGAACATCACACGTTCCTAAGTCACATTGGACATTTTCGAATTCTATAAAACACTAAGAATATTTTCAAGCTTTTAAAACTGTTTCAAACAAGCTAAGTCACGTTAGCTTTGAACTTATATTTTCCAAACCCGACATACAACCCTTGCATTTTATAGCTCGACCTAATAGTCGAGCTACCAAACTAACAAACCACGTATTTCTCTCTACCTAGAAAACTCAACTCGAACCCTATTTAAACCCAAAGTAATCGATCGAGCAACAGTTTTAGAAACTAAACTAATATTAGCGATTGGGCTAATAAGCCCACTAAGCTATTTATAAGCTTTTCGTATAAGCTGATTGTATAAGCTCATTTGATATATTTTTACAACCCTAAAGTGAGCCCGTAACCAAGCCCAAACCCCCTCCAAACCCATTGGATCGCACACCCATAATGGGTCATCCTTTAATTCGTTAAAAGCCCATAAGCTGAAAAATAAGCTTTTAACAAAATAAGCTGTTCATATAAGTCACAAAAGCTAATTTAAACTTATTTATGAAATAAAAATAGTAAACTTTGATTTTTATAAATTTTGGACTTGTTTTGCAAAATATGCTAACCGAAGGACTAAAACTGCCAAATTTGGAAACTTACGGTAAAAACTGTCATTTTGATAATCTTGTGATGAAAACTGTAAATTCAGGAAACTTTTGAGTATAAAATGTAAATATTAAAAGTTTTGAACCAAAAATGTAATAAAAACTTAACCGAGGACTAACGGTGCAAAGATTATGCCATTAGGGTCAAAAGTGTAACTTTTTAAAACGTAAAGTATATTTCTGATTTTATACTTATGATAATATTTCACAAAACCCAAAACCCGAAACAAATATGTTAGTCGACATTTAATTTCACATTTTCTAATAACTATATACGTAACTATATAACTTATAAATATATATATATATACGAAATCATTAACGAAGAACCTAACTCATCATCAACTAACTTCGATTATAAACAACGATCTCTTTAGCTAATCTCATATACTTCAACGAACGATCACATATCTAAGAATTATATATATATATATATATATATATATATATATATATATATATATATATATATATATATATATATATATCTACATTATATATAACAGGAGGCGTTACACGTAGATAATGCCACATAAATGCCACCTCAATGCCACATAATCATTTTAATGCCACATAATCATAAACTATGCAAAATTCGGAATTAATTCGGAATTAATTGTGTAAAAAATGTAGGCCTCGCAAGATTTGAACCTGGGTCTATTAGTTCAGAAACAAGCACTTCAACCAATGGAACAAGCCACAAGTTGTGATAGACTATTTAAAATCAAAATGTAATATCTTAATAACAACACATTCTTAAAACCCTAGAATATAAATCCCATATTTATTTTCTCTATATTACGGTTTGTTAAAAAAAAACATACGCCTCATTTAAAACCCTAATGAAACACGATTTTACACAGGCCCTACGTCTCTTTCATCTCAAATCGAAGAGGTAAAAAAATTATTGTTAACCCTAATGATGAAACTTGGTTACTCTATATGCATATGTTGATTTCTTTGCAAGTTTTTGCATGTTAGACATCTTCTTTGCAGGTTAGCTATAATATATTATAGGAAGGAGTTGCAATAGTTACACAAAACAACTATGAAGGTCACACACACGTACCGAGCGCTTACACTTTAGATCTGTGTTTATGAACTGAATTTTGGAACAATGTAGTAACTGAAGTAATACATACTTTGTTTTTAATGTGGAAAATGTAAATCTAATCTAGAAAGAGTTTCACTATCCTAATTTTGTCTTTATTGTTGCAAGTTAAAGAGAGGTCAAACTGATTGTAAATTTTCCTGTTGGATCAGATGTTGGCGGATAGTATGTTGGAACTCCAGATGATACAAAGAGTGAGGCTGATCAATATTTAGATGCCAATTCGAAAAGAGGTATTACACTTTCTTTTAGCTTAAGAATTTGCAAATTAATTTTCAGGAGACAGTGTCATTGCTAAGAGATTGATCATGGTTATTAAACTGCATAGACAAATACTTATAAAAAATAGAACATGTTTCATTACGAATAGCCATATTGTGTGTAATATATCTTAGGGAGCGGGTTAAGCAATGGGTGCAAGAATTGCATATATCATACTGATGTAATTAAATTGTATGTTTAGTTTAATTTCAGTACAGATGAAAAACTCGGGTCATGTGAATATTCAAATGTTTCAAACTTTCAATACACATCGTTCTTTATACCAACTGCTATGACTGTATGCCATTTCAATTGACATAAAAAAAAACATAATGTGAATAGTTGAGCCATAGATTATTACAAGTTTAATACATTACATTAAAGTTGTGCAAGTAGTTTGCTAACTATTGCGTTAGGGTGAGATTTTGAGAGTAGAAAAGAATGCGCCAAACCTGAACTCAGGAACACAAAGGCAATATGGCACCAGTACTTGGCATTTATATTATAGCTCAACTTATGAGTACAAAATCATGAACTGATGGCTCCGATATTGCGGAAAGTTCATAAAAGTAGGTAGTAAAACGGTTCCTCTTCATGTCACAAAGGATTTTCACATGATCCATTATTTTATTCACTATAGTACTGGTCTCTGAGCACAAACTAGGAAAACATGGTTGCATCTCAGCCCTCTTTGATGCAGACACCTTTATCAGTACTCCTTTAATATATCTCAGCTCTGAAATGATGTCATCAGTCATTTCTTTCCTTTGCTCGATTGGATCACTCAAACCTTCCCAACATCTATCGACATGTGCATCCTTCTACCACTCTGCAGTAGGTTCTCAACTTGTGTGATTTTGGTCTCCATCACAGTTTTCTCATGCTCTAGCATCACCCCTAAACTTGCCATTTGGTTTTGTGCCAATTTGGTGTCCTTCCTCAGTCTATCCTCCTGAAGTTATTCCCCTATATCAAAGAGTTTAGATAAATTAGAACACTCTCTATATATGTCAGAAATTTCCTAATTTTTGTAACCAATATTTGAATTTTTAAAAGGGTTAATTGCACACAATTCCCTTTTACAAAATAACGGAAGTATATTACCTGAAATGTGCGAAATTTGAAGTATGAAAATATTCTAGGTAAAGAAAAATCTATTTCCTAAAGTGAATGTATTCAAAGGTGGCCATTCAGTTTAATCATTAAGAACGAACCACTGTTTTTTAGGATGCTGACCCGGTTTTTAACTGAACCACCCTAAGACTTACGGTCTGACCCGCCTCAGCTAACGACTAATCAAAAGGTCAAAGTACCTATATATGACCAAGCTTATACTACTTGGAAAACAGGTCTCGAAGCATAACACATGAGCTACATATCCAAGTCCCCAACCCTCCAGTAAACATGTTGTATGTAAAGGGTGCACCCCAACCAAGCTTTTAAGATATCCCTATGTTCTTTTGGGTCATAAGGAAAAACTATATCGAACCTCAAGAAACTGGGTACACAACTACTTTATTTTGGTCCATAAAGTACACAATGACAGTCAGGTGACATCAAGTTGTTCTATCCACAAATCAAACATAAGGATACAAACATATTTAGATTTATTTTACAAGCTAGAGCATAAGTACGACACATGACATATGAATATATACTTCATAAATAGGATAACTCACGTGAAACCTCTGTGAATGCAGCACTTGGAGAATTATCTAGCAAATAGTTTTTAGCTTCTAAAGATATCTTTACTTCATTTTGCACCTCCCAGAGTTCTTTAACATGATAAATATGTATGCTCTTTAAGTTAGCAAATGGAGAAGGTTGATTTAAGCTTAGTTCCGCAGATGAAGAAAGAAGCTGCACAAAATTTAACAAAACAAGTGCCTCCACTAACACAAAGATCCACCTTCTCCAATAAATAGAAACCGTCTGTAAAAAGGTCCAAGGAATTATAACCTTTATTGAGGAAATCAGAAACTGATACTTATCAAAGCAATCATTTATAGTGAGACTCTTAAGTTGAAGTGCAACCACATTGACAACTTTCAAACTACCTTGAACATCTTCAAGTGTGAGATTAGATAGTAAAGGATGACATATATTTAAACGATCCAGACCTCCGAGTCTTGGTATTATTGACTGTGGCCACAATGAGAAAAGGTATTTGAGTGACCTTAAAGTAAGGTTTCTAAAAATGTACTTTTCCAAATGATAATAACATTTACCACATTTATGCCTTGACAGCGTTAGGAAGTACCGCTCAGAATTTGCTCTTCCTAAGGTTCATGGCCAAGATGATGTAAGTTTTTTCAATAGTTTTCCTTGAACTTATTCAAATTTTATTAAACCAGTTTCAATACTTGGTATGTCAACTCAAGATATTGTTTGCGTGCCTGTTATAAAAAAACAAATCTTCTCATATGCTGTTACAAAAATTGTGCTTGATCATTAGTGTTGGCATATTGCTAGAATATAATATGAACGAAAATCTGATATCAAACGCAATATTCTGTTTCTTTTGTTAAAAGTATTGTTCTGCTTCTGTTTGTGCTATAGGCGATATTATTAGTTAAATGCTAAAAATGTTAAAATATTTGCGCGACCAAAGTTTGACAAGGCAACTATACTTGGTGATACAATCCAGATGCTAAATGATTTGACTACTCAAGTTAGCAGACTAAAGTCTGAGTATACGACACTCACTGAAGAAGCTCGCGAGGTAATTTTTTGTTTCACTAGAATCAGTTGCGGCTGTGAGACATCAGCATTGTGGCCATTCACGACTTTTTGACGACCACCAACGATGAAAAGTACCGAAATACTTGAAAAAGAAGGGCTGGAGAAAGCTCCTAAGTTCAAGGCTAAACCTTTGAACAATAAGGTATTAATAACATTACCCCCTCTGCGTTTGAATTTTATGTCTTGGAACCGGATTGTTAGTAGAAAATGTCATTTTCAGCCAACTTTTGTACTAATTGCTTGAACATCATAATTTACAAAAGACACAACTTTTGTAAACTAATTGTTGTATGCTAACTTTTTAACAATCTTGCCTTTCAATTTTCTGAAAAAAAAAAAAAAAAAAAAAAAAAAAAAAAAAAAAAAAAAAAAAAAAACTTATAACAAAAAGACATGGTTTTACTGACACGTGTATCAGTTTACGTGTGTAGGTTCCTCCAAAACGAGAGCCAAAACAGTGCACAAAGCCACAACCATTTCAATTAGAGAGTTTGACAAGACATGAAGAAGTACAAAAAGAAATGGAAGAAAGGAGGAGGTTGGAACAGGAAGAAGCAAAGAAGATAATGTTTAAGGCTCAACCGATTTTGAAAGAGTAAGTCACACTCTTTAGAATGTTATTGAAGTAATAACATTTGTTATATGATGTTGATGCCGACATTGTTCAAAATTGCAGGGATCCAATTCCGGATCCTGAAAAAGTTCTCAGACATCTGACTGAGGTTCAGGAATTTGATCTACATGCAGAATCTCGAGCTGCAGATAGAGCGGAATTCAACAAGAAAATAAAGGAGAAAGAGATGATATACAAGAGATATCGAGATGAAGTAGAGTCTGAAAAGATGGTATTATTACACTCTTTATTCATTAACAGAAAACTTCCTCAGTTATTGTCTTTTCGAAAGAGGTAATTTTTGAAATATCAGTCTATCAGTGTTTCAATATACATCTAATTACCTTCGACAGGCATGTTGTTACACCTGTGGAGTTTATGCAAGGGTGTCTAAAAAGATTGGTTGGAATGATTCGTAGCATTGAACCGGTCAGAAAGCATTATTTTTCCATTATTCCGATATCAATATCTATTTTTTATACTATTGTTTTGATGATAGTCTAAGCAATAACAAGTCATTTTATTCAATAACAAAATTACCATAAATAAACTATATAGAAAATTTAACAGTCTCATGGTGCTCCGGAATGGAAAAGTTAACACAACACCATTAGGCGAGAAAGCTAAAGATGGTGAAAATTTTATATATGCGACTAAGTAGGTAAAATGGTATTATATCTGTAATCAAGTTCATGTAGTAGAGTTGTTTAGTGTGTGGGTTACTTCAATCCTTCATGCTCGAAAAGAACTTCCGATCTAAGAAAACAACATTGGCCTTTTCGTATTATTGATGAAAGAGTAGTCAATGTTATCTTATCGTCAGTGGATAAACATATTCTTTTTTCTTTCAGTTATGATTTCTATTATATATTTACGTGATTATCATGTAACTAAAAAACCAATTGACTCACATGAATGCTTTCTTTATAGATCATTATAAGATACTTATAGAGAATGACGGCTTTTTTGAAGCTCATTACAAGAAATTTGGTGGCTCAAAAGCCGGCTTCAACCACGCCGCGGGAAGAATATACTAATACTGCTTACATACAACCTAAGTGCCACGCTGAATAAATTGTTTCTGGTACAACTCATGGTGCTCATCGCCACAACTTCTTACATGTCACTACCTATACTGCTCAAGAATGGCCAGAAACTTTTGTAAGGTACATGTTAATTGTCATTCTTTATATCCACCATAAAAGTAACATGCTTATTACCAGTCATGGTAATGAATTAGTTAGGACATGTGGGTTGAGTAATGGGTTGAGTGTCAAACAGGTTATTTTTAAATATATGTGTGTAGATGGTAAAACAAAAATGAAACAACAATCCACGTTTTTCATAAGTTCTCACGGTGTCAATAATCATGGATAACTTTAAGTCATTTGATTTAAAAAAAAAAAAAAAAAAAAAAAAAAAAAAAAAAAAAAACTCTAATGGACACAGTTTGTTGTAATACCATTGGTTGTTGTTAAGGTATCTTAGTCTACTTAAGGCGGTTGCTATGAAATGTGTTAGAGGATCGGGTCAGCACTATGATGGGATGGGCGCGTTTAGTAAGTTGATGAAATCTGATTTTATAGCTAAGTCTGGTTCAGGGCATTTTATGGGATTGGATAATGCTGGTAGGGTGGGTGTGATAGTTTGTGGTGATAACTGTATGAATGTTACTGTTATTAACGTCTGTAGGTGCGGTTTGTCTGTAAGTTTTCAATTTTTTTCTTAAGAAGTTGTTAACTGCAATTGTTGGCTGTGATCTAGGGGAAAAGCATTATAATTTGGATTTCATTCATATAGTATGTGACAATCTAGCTTTTTCAATAAAACTATATAGGATGTTTTGACAATTTATATACACTAGGCAAGTTTTGACCCGTATCATTTTTAGCTAGGTTTTTAAGTTAGCCATTTGATATTTTGTAGATGTTTTGAAGGCTGATCACAGTCAATTATGCGTACCATTATCCTTTAAGCTATTTAGGATGTTTTAACCATTTTTATATGGTCGAAATTGGCACCTTTAATTACATCGTAAGACTTAAAAAAGACCACACTCTCATCAAAGATTCCAATACTTAGATAATTATAGGCTCTTTTGTGAGTGACCGCTCATGCTAAAGAAAGATAGAACAATGTTTGACTGCATTAGTTTAACTTTTTCTGCTTCATGTAACCAATTATTAAATAAGTTTTAAGATGGTTTTGTTTGAGTATACTTATATGATCTGACTTTTACTCTTTTGTATTTTAATTTTTTCATTTATGACAACAAACAGAGATGCTAAGGTATAGAAAAACATGATGCCAAGCTATAAGCAGTCAACAATGTGGTGACGATAGTAATTACAGAGCTCACAACATGGTTTAGTTGTTAACTCTTCATTTGGAAAACTACCATAACTACCTTATAGTCAAGGGCACAACGAGTGAGTAATAGCCATCATCTTTTTGATAAGTGGCATTTGTTATTTGACATCTTGAGAAGGATAACTTGATCGCATTACCCGAGAGGTATGGAGTAATATGTATTCTCATTAATCAATGATCAAGAGCTTATCACAGTGTAGTTTCTTCCTCTTTCTTTGTCATCCTTGCGGACATTCATATTTCGAGATATTGTTTGTAGTAGACGAAGAAAAGATTTATGCATTATGTTTCTGAAGATATACAATACTATATATACTTGATTCAGAAAATAATTTAGAACGAAAATATCGAAAGTGAATATTTTAGTGCCTCAGTGACATTACTTGGGAAAATTAGACTTTATTCTTTTAGTCACTTTGCTCTATTTGTCTTTTAATATGGAAAGTTTCTATTAGTTACAAAGTTTTAAAATTTGTTTTAAAGTCTCACGTTGGTGAAATTAGGAACTTGGGAAGGGATATATATATATATATATATATATATATATATATATATATATTCGACATCTATTGACACATGAAAGCAAAACAAAGAAAAAGGTTACTTTTATAAATCAAGTGTATATCTTATTCTATGCATTTATTTTCACGAACTTACAATCCAAACATTTACTACAATCAACCCTTTCAGAGGAAGGACATAATTAAGTGAGCAGCAAAAAGAAGAGTTTGGAGTCAATAGGCCAAAACTTCAAGTGATAGTAAAGTGATAGTAAAAGAGAAGAAACTTCGTTCTTGTGTACCACTTTGAACCTTTTTTTATGCATTGATCCTTTGTTCTTGTGTATCACTTTGAAACTCTTTTTTCTTTCATATTTGATAACAATTTATTTTTTTTCGTTCTTAATGCAATCAATAAAAAAAAATTGTAACAAATAAGCCTTACTTAACTAATACCTTAAAAGGAACTTTATAAGTCATGCCTATCTCTTTATTAATACATAAGTTAACTATAAAAGATCACTGATATCCGTACATGACTAAATTAAAATGTAAAATTACAAGTCATGCCCGCCCATCGGGCGGGCTTAGAAACTAGTATATATATATATATATATATATATATATATATATATATATATATATATATATATATATATATATATATATATATAATATATATATATATATATATATATATATATATATATATATATATATATAACTTTATATTCCTTTTTTATATATAACTTGATATTTTATAACTTTAATAATTTAAACAAGCATATTTTAACGTCACAAATAAATTACCAATCGATAAAACCTTAAACGTTATGATTCGCGATAAACCAAACTTAGACTATCAAACCACTAAAACTTGCCATATACTATATAGGTCGTGTGTTGAAGCCGTTTTCTTTCATCGTTTGAGTAACGATACTACTACCACTACGGTACTACTAAGGTGAGTTCATAGCCCACACTTAAACTTTTAAATCTTTTGTGGGGAGATACATGCTACAAACCTGAACACAAACTTTTTGTATGCTATGACTGTTATTATTATTGCTTAAGTAGCTATTGCCAGAAGTCCCTCAATCATGAACCTTAATCACTTGCGAGTGAATGTAAATAGTTGTGAATAGATCTATTTGGGACTGACAATCCCCGTTTGGGTCTGCTAGGATGAGCCACCCAGGCGCACTTTATTTGAACAAACTTATGGGTTATTGGCAAATACCCATCTCGAGGGCCTATATACTTTACATCATTTTTTATGCCTGTTAAGCGTTGCGTGTCATGAGCTTAATGCAATAATAACTTGATTTTAACTTGTTTAATTGTAATTCGATGCAATTAACACTTATACTTGTGTTCAAACTATTAAACTTAAACGTATGAATATCACTCAACTTTTGTTGACTTTTAGCATGTTATCTCAGGTAACTAAAGGCTGGAACTCAAGGCACGGAGTGGGCATTAAACCCTGCACGGGTGGTTAAATAAATGTTTTATCATTCAAATCTAAATAAACGTGTTAACTATAAAACATCTTTGTATTTTAAATGCTTGTATTTTGAATGATAAACTTAAAACGTCTTTCTAAAGTCGTTTTCTATGGTTATGACTAAAGATCCTCTACGTAACACCCAATTAAGTCTTCCGCTGTTGTTAACCGAAATTGGGGGTGTTACAGATTGGCATCAGAGCTCATGGTTATAGAGAACCAGATGTATTTTAAACATTGGACTATAACTACATTTTTAAAACGGACCATTGTAAAGAAAAACCACCTTATGCCCTCCGTGCCTACACACTTCCAACATTTTTAGGATGTTGCTCACTATACGAGTTCTTAACAAAGTTTAACATATTTATGATTATGTTAATAGCTTACATTTACTATTCGGGATTATTACAGTACTATGTCTTCGAAACCCCATCCCATCGCTGTATCATCTGATTCAGAGAATGAGGATCCTATGCCATTCACCTCAGACTTTGCTACGGCAGCTATACCGATGTCACCTACTACTGACCGGTACATGGAAAGCCAGCAATTTCTACCGGCATCCGACCTGGAGACTTCCCCTCCAGCATCACCAATCCCATCACCTGGCCCGATTCGCCAGCATGGACGAGTACGACAACTCCAGCCATATGAACCCGAACCCTTTGACCAACTTTACCGACGCCCCGGAAAAAGTTATGTTCGCAAACACACTCCCCGAAAACGGGTACGTACACCACCAGCACTGATCATACCACCACCAGCCCCACTCATACCAACTCCGACTCCAGTGATATCACCACCCCCAGCTCCTGAGCATTCTAGGACACCACCACTTACACCACTATCTTCAGTTCCACCACCTACTATCTTCTATCACCAGACCACCACTGTTCCATTACCATCTTCTATTCCACCCCTTGCTTCTCCACCCTCAACTACTCTCAGTGAGCCTCTGCCACCATGCAAGAGGACATACCGCTTGGTTCCATCTTTATCGGACCCCTATGCCCAGGTTAGAGATGAGGCTACAGTTCGCACCGGGACCCACAAGAGGGTCGATGCTCGCCGATGGTCTTTCTTGCTGCCGATCATCCGTCACTGGAGATCCCAGGAAGGAACACCGAGAGCTATGGAACTAGGAGAGAGTTCGGTTACAGCTACTTCGAGGATTCTTCCGGTTACCGGAGAACCCATCCATCACACCATACCTCTACTGGCAGCCAGATTAGTCCGACATGAGGATCGTCTGGATGACATTGCAGAGATTCTTGACGACTTACCACTCGAGCAGGTTGAGACACTTGGGGAAGAAGTGGAGAACCTTGTGATTGGTCAGTTGGCGATGGAGACAGTCTTCGATCAAGTAGGTACTAGTTTAGAAGAAGCCATTGAGACTATTTCTATACTAGGAGAGGCCACTACTTCGATGCAGACAGTGATTGAGACACTAGACTCTGAGCTTGACCGAGTTAGCTCTCAGGTTCTGATTCTTAGACTTATGGTTGAGGATTCCCAGGCTAGGGAAAGAGCTCGAGACCAGACAGTGGAGACCTTGATGGCAGTGATTGCAGATCTTCAGCGCCGCTTAGATGGTGCACCAGGAGGACCATAGATCAGAGATGTGTCAGTATAACTAAGAGATGTCTTAGTCTACCAATGTTGTATTAATAAAGAATCTTGTATCTTTATATTTTGTGAAACAAATCGAACAAGTTATTAATCTTATGTTGTGTGGATGTATTATATTGATGTTGATTTATGTATTCCATGGTTGTTTCTTGCATATGCATTATGATTCGCCATACATTGTCTCGTAAAGTGTTGATTCATACAGTGCAATTCAATCATTTATGTTCTCATGTGTGTTGTGATTTGATTCAGACATGTCGTGAATATATTTATGATATGATACTTGCTGTGTTTACAAATATAAACCAGAATTATTATCCTCATAAACCTAAATTGTTGTGGTTAATATTATATTATTACCCATATTCTTACCTTACAATTTATTCTAACCTAACATGATCATTATGAGATTCTAAAAATATGCTTTTGCAATATTGATAGAACTATGGCACGTACAAGGAAAGCAACCTCCGCCGCAAATCATGAAACTTCAACGGCTACGCCTACTATGACTCCAGAAGCTATCCGAAAAGCAATCGCTGACGGTGTAAATGCAGTCTTGGCAGAACAGGCGGCAGCAAATGCTCGCAACAGTGGCACTAGTCTACCGACAGGAGAAAGTGTAACTGCTGCAAACCGCAAGTGTATATACAAAGACTTCATGAGTTGTCAACCAACTTCCTACAAAGGTACTGAAGGAGTGACTGAACTTGCTCACTGGTTCGAACGATCTGAAACAGTTTTTCAGAGAAGCGGTTGTACCGAAGATAAGAAAGTCACTTTCGCTACTGGAACTCTCATGCAAGATGCTTTGTCATGGTGGAATGCTACAGTCAAAGCCATGGGAATGATAGCAGCTTACCAGCTCACTTGGACTGAGTTTAAGACTAAGATGCTAAAGAAATATTGTCCTCGTTCTGAACTAAGGAAATTAGAAGATGAATTCCATCTACTGGTAGTAAAAGGAATTGATCTTAAAACATACAACAGGAGATTCCAAGAGCTTAAAATACTATGTCCTACTGTTGTACCAAATTTCGAAAAAGAACTGGAGAAGTATATCTGTTGGGTCCATAAATACCCAATTATCTAAAACAGGATTTGAACACAAATTAAGCCAAGTGTTTACCAACCGAGAACATTTCAAGTCACTGAGTTAACAGTAACTCAGTGAGTCATCTTCAAGTTGCTTAGGACGAATTCAAGGCGAAGGATTCACTCCTCAGGAAGGCGGTACTCCCTGAGTGAGACTTAAGCCAAAGAAGAAGATGATGGGTTCAGTGAGTACTGACAAGAGCTCACTGAACCCCTCAGTCTCTTGAACAACCTAAAGACTGAAGACTAAAGACTGAAGACTTAGAATGAATCTAAGACCTGAAGTAAAGGCGGGATCGAGCGGGAAAGTTTGAAGAGGATAAGAACAAGTCTTATCACGCCGAAAGTGAACTTTCCTCAAAACGGCTTAAAGTCAGAGAGTGGTTGGACAGACACTCAAAAAGACCTTTTAGCTTATTCCCGATGTAGATTCTTGGTAATGACAAAACACAGTTGTACTTTAGTCAGACTAGCATAAGTCAACTTGTACTTTAGTTATAGGCGTTCTTTTATACTTGTGTATAAATAGATAGATGAGGAGAAAAGTAAGTTAAGGTTGTGCACTAAAAGCTTAGACTTTCACAGCCCACTTTTCTCCTCCAAAGAACAACCTACTCACTGAGATAGCTCAGTAGGGTCTTTTAGTTGTCACTCAAGAAAAGCTTGAGTTTAGAAGAGGAGAATACCATACCTTGTCTATTCAATCCCAAAGTGTTTATTCCGCAAAACACTTTGGGTAATAGATTCTTTGATTAATTTCTAATAAGAATTTAAACGTTGAAAAACCTTTGTTGTTTTTATATTTACGTTCTAACTTATTTGGTAAAATTAATCATACATTGTATCAGTCTTAGTACACAATTAGGATAACTTTCTAGTTATTTCTATAAGTGTAACGGGAACAACAAGTGGTATCAGAGCCTCTGGTTTATAAAATCTTTCCAAAACTAAGAGTGCTCAAGGTTTTTAAAACCAAGATCCTACTATGGCTGATATTAATGTGCCCCAGCTAGTCGACAAAAAGGGAGGTAGCTATTCAGCTGTTGCTCCCAGACTAGAAGCTGGAAAATTTAGCAAGTGGAAAAAGCGCATGCTTTGCTACTTGACTGGTATGGAACCATACTACATCACTTGTATCAATGAAGGTCCCTATGTCCCTAAAACTGTTGAAGGTTTAAACAAACCTGAAGCTCAGTGGACTATAGATGAGAGAAGGGTGGTCAACCAAGACCAACGCCTGAGAAGCATAATTATATCTTGTCTCCCTGACGATATAATGGAATCAGTCATTAACTGTACATCAGCCAAACAAACATGGCTTGACTTGGTTCATAGCTTCGAAGGTCCCTCAGATACCAAGGAAAATAGGATCATGGATCTTAAACTTGAGTATAATACCTTCAGGGCCAAAGACTCTGAAAGTCTCTCTGAGACCTACACTAGGTACAAGACCCTGATAAATGAGTTATCCAATGTTGGCTTTGTCAACAGTCTCCCTGAGAAGTGGCTAAACTTCTCTCAGGGCCTTAGGAATGCAAACCACATTCAGACCCTTGAGCTTGCTGAGATCTATGGGAAGTTTGTCTATGAAGACAACCTAATATCAAGAAGATACCCAGACTCAAAGAAAGCTCTTGAGACCAAAAAGGCCCTGACTTCCTCACCCATATCAACTGCCTTTTATTCTAATGGTATTGTGCAGGATTTTCAAGAGGATTCTGATGATGAGGTTGATGATAGAACCAGTGAGGAGTACTTAAGTGACTTACACTTGGAATTCCAAGAAAGGGCACTTCTTGCAAACTCAAAACGTTTTATCAAAAGAAATCAGTCAAACTTTTCAAAAGCTAAAGCAAATGAGACCACTGAATGCTTTAAATGTGGTAAAAAGGGTCATTTTGCAAAAGACTGCTATTCAAAAACAACCTCAGAACCCTCTTACAAATTTTCTGGAAACAGTTCTTCTTCAAGAGCTAGCAAATTTCAACCTAAGATGTTTCAGTCTCCACAAACTTCTCAAAGTGGTCAAAAAGATTATGAAACTAAGTATAGGATGGCAAAAGCCAAGCTTGCTCTTCTTGAGGCCACTCCCTCAGTCTCTCAGGCTCCAGCTCCCAAACCTGTTCAGTCCAAGAACAAGGTCCTTATGGCTGAAGCTTATGACTGGGATGATGAAGAGGTCTCTGATGATGAAGAAATTCATGTGAGTGCACTGATGGCACTTTCAGATGGTGATCAGCTGGCTGTTGGAAAGAGCCATGCTAGAGATGGAGAATGGGTCAACATCACAATGAAGAAGGTAAACATCTTACTTTCAATGGATGATGATTCTGATTGGCAGTCTTATTTAAATTATATTTCTGTTGATCTCAAGTTTGTAGAAGAACAAAGGCTTAACCTACTTTCAAAATATAATAATCTTGTGTTAGAATTGAACAAATGTAGAGATGAATTGCTTGTACTGAAACAAGCCAAGCTAGAAGTAGTCACACTACAAATTCAAAACACTGAGATTTTGAAAAAGAACCAAGCCCTTCAAAATGAACTTGACAAAGAAAGAGTTGTCATAAAAAGTTGGAATAAAAAGAATCCAAGAGTCTATGAATCTGTCAGTATGAATCCTAGTGAGAACTTTAAGGTCATAGGAATTAACCCACTCACTGACACCCTCAGTGAGACTGACAAAGAAAGAGTCTTTATTCCAGCTGGCATTGCTTTTAAGCAAGACAAGGAACCCAAGTCAAATGACTGGATTGTCAGGGACAACCCAGTCAGTAAGTTACCCAACTTTGAGACTAGGAAAATCTTGCTCCCTGAAAGTCAGGCATTGAAAAGCATGCTAGGACTCACTAAAGAACCCAGTAGTACTGAGTTAATCACTGAGTCAGAATCAGAATCAGCTATACCTCTCCCACCACTGAAAGTCCTTCAGGGAGCTTCTCCAAGCTCAGACCTCACTCCATTGGTCTACTCTGAACATTCTCCAAAGGAGAAATCAGGATCGGGAAATTCAATCCTGAAAAGGCTAAATCCTGATGTCTCAGTAAACACTGATGACTCAACAACTTCAGTCCCTTCTGAAGCAAAAGTCTCAGTAAACACTGATGACTCATCTACTTCAGTCCCTTCTGAGGTAAAATCCCAAAGTCCTGATCCAAGAATTGATCAGTTGACTGAAATGGTCAGGAAGCTGAGTGAGAAGATTGAATCTTCTGAGAAAAATCCTAAATCTAAGATTAAGGAAACAAAATCAGCTTCCTCAAGCTCCAAACCCAAAACCAAGCCCACCAAACCTCTGCTGATATGTGAGCTGTGTCACTTTAGAAATCATGTTGATGATGATTGCTACAGAATCCTTTACTGCATGGTATGCAAAAAGGAAGACCACAAAACCTCTGATCATCAGTCATACACAGCCTCAGCTAAGATGGCAAATTTTAAAGCAGTTGCTCTTAAGTATCCATCTGATGCTAAGCAGAGAATGAAAAAGGCAAAGCCTTTTGCCTCTTGCCCTCATTGTGGATTCAATGACCACCTCCCTGAGGATTGCTTAATGGACACATGCTGTGACCTATGTGGTGATCCCACTCATGACACCTCAGGACATGAGGAGGTCATTCAGGCAAGGAGAGGAAAGAACAAATCATCCTCTCAGTCTGCTGAGTCTTCCCCTGCAATAAAATGCAAAATTTGTGGGAGCTCAGTCCACTCAACCACTGACCATGAATCATTATCTACTTTTAAGCAGGCCATTAAAGCCAAGCCCTCTAAGAAGAGGGGTCCTAGAAAGAACTGACCCAGTTTACTATTTGTGTAGAGACATGCCAGGGAGCCAATTTGGCATCTAGATAGTGGATGTTCAAGGAGCATGACTGGTGTGAAGCAGTATCTGCACAAATATGTGGAAGAATCAGGACCCAAGGTGGTATTTGCTGATAACTCATCATGTCCCACTGAAGGTTATGGTTCAGTAAACTGCAATGGTATAGTCTTCACTAGGATAGCTTATGTAAATGGCCTTAAGTATAATTTGATCAGTGTCAGTCAACTATGTGATGCAAAATACATAGTTCAGTTTGATGATAAGCAAGGAACCATCTTCAATGCAAACAAGGAAGTTGTCCTTATTGCACCTAGAAGACAAGATATTTATGTGTTAGACATGACTAGTCTGACTCAGAATGGTACTTGTCTCTTTGCTAAGGCCACTGAAACTCTCAATTGGCTTTGGCATAAAAGACTCTCCCATCTGAACTTCAAAAACATAAATCATCTTGTGAAACAAAACAAGGTCCTTGGCTTACCATCTCTTGTGTTTTCAAAGGATAAACCCTGCTCAGCTTGTGAAAAAGGCAAACACAAGAGAGCATCCTTTAAAACCAAAACCAACTTTTCCATCAGGAACTGCCTATACCTTCTTCATATGGATCTCTTTGGACCCATCAGTCCTAGATCTATTAACCATGAGAAGTATACTCTGGTCATAGTGGATGAATACTCAAGATACACTTGGGTTTACTTCCTGACCAAAAAGAGTCAGCCAGCAGGGACTATCATGTCCTTTGTCAGGAACATTGAAAATCAGAATGACATCAAAGTCAAACAGATTAGGACTGACAATGGGACTGAGTTCAAAAACCATGAACTTGAAAGTTTATGTGATGAGAAAGGTATCCATCAAAACTTTTCTTCACCTTACACACCTGAACAAAATGGTATGGCTGAAAGGAAAAACAGAACACTCATTGAAGCTGCTAGAACAATGCTAAATGGATCAGTCCTCTCAAAACATTTCTGGACTGAAGCAGTCAAAACTACCTGTTATACTCAAAACAGATCCATCATTGTCAAGAGACATAGCAAGACTCCTTATGAGTTATTCAAGGGAAGAATCCCTGACATCAGCTACTTTCATATCTTTGGGTGCCCTGTTTTTATTCATAATCACAAGGATCACCTAGGGAAATTTGATGCAAAGGCTGATGATGGATACTTCCTAGGATATTCCCTTGTCTCAAAAGCCTTCAGGGTGTTCAACACAAGGAGACAACAAACTGAGGAAACATTTCATGTTATTTTTGATGAGAGCACTGAAGTGATCAGGTTCTCAAATTCCTTAGTGGAAGAGATAGGAATTGATGACTCATCAAGATATCCTCCTGATGAGTTTGATCCTGAAAACAATCCTTCCACTCAGTATCAAGTTGATGCTGATATCTCCTATCACATCCTTCCTCATAACCTTCCTCACCCAATCATCACTGAGTTTATTGAAGCACAAACAAACACTGACTCTAATAATCAGTCAGTTCAAAGTGCTCAGGAACCAAATAATCTCAGTGATCAGACAAATCATTCAGACACACCCAACACCCTGAAAGCCCTCAAGTGTCTGAACCAATCCCTTCACCTCTACCCAATCTGGCCTTCACAAGTTCTAGTCAGTATCCAAGACCTCAGGACAGATGGACTAGGTCTCAGGATATAGAACTTGTCAATATTATTGGAGAGCCTACTGAAGGCATGCTCACCAGAAGCATGGCTGCTAAACTATCCGCAGCCTCAGCCAATGAATGCCTATTTGTGGACTTCATTTCCACCATTGAACCCAAAAGTGTCAAAGAAGCACTTACTCATCCTAGTTGGGTTCAGGCCATGCATGATGAATTGGAACAATTTGACAGAAATAAGGTGATGACCTTAGTCAAGTGTCCTGATGGAGTTACAGTCATTGGCATGAAATGGGTATTCAAAAACAAATCTGATGAGAATGGCATAGTCATCAAAAACAAGGCCAGACTGGTTGCCAAAGGCTACAACCAGCAAGAAGGCATTGACTATGAGGAAACATTTGCACCAGTTGCAAGGATGGAAGCCATCAGGATCTTCCTTGCATTTGCAACCTACATGAACTTCAAAGTGTACCAAATGGATGTTAAAAGTGCATTCTTAAATGGTTCACTGAAAAAAGAAGTTTATGTCCAACAGCCTCCTGGATTTGAGAGCAGTGAGTTTCCTGACTATGTCTGTAAGCTTGACAAAGCCCTTTATGGACTGAAGCAAGCTCCCAGGGCATGGTATGAAACTCTCTCATCCTTCCTGATCCAAAACAAATTTGTCAGAGGTAAGATAGACAATACCTTGTTTATCTACAAGACAAATGATGATGTTATACTTGTTCAAGTATATGTTGATGACATCATCTTTGGCTCAACAAGTTATAAACTTTGCAAACAGTTTGAAAAACTGATGGCAAAGAAATTTGAAATGAGCATGATGGGAGAACTGACTTACTTTCTTGGCTTACAAATTAAGCAGACTGATAAAGGAACCTTTATCAGTCAAGAGAAGTATGTCAGAAGCATACTGAAGAAGTATGATCTCAGTGACTGTGCCTCAGTCAAGACTCTCATGGTCCCACCAAACAACCTTGGTTATGACCTCACTGGTAAATCAGTAAATCAGACTCTATTCAGAGGAATGATTGGGTCACTGATGTATCTCCTTGCATCAAGGCCTGATATCCAATTCTCAGTATGTTTGTGTGCCAGATATCAATCTGACCCAAGAGAATCTCATCTCACTGCTATGAAAAGGATCCTCAGGTACCTGAAAGGTACTCCAAGCCTTGGATTGTATTATCCTAAGTGCTCAGGGTTTGACCTCAAGGGATACTCAGACTCTGACTATGCTGGATGCAACATGGATAGGAAAAGCACCTCAGGCTCCTGCCAATTTCCTGGTGGAAAATTAGTCTATTGGAGTGCTAAGAAGCAACAATCAGTTGCCATGTCCTCAGCTGAAGCTGAATATGTTGCAGCAGCCAGCTGTTGTGCAAATGTACTATGGATGAAAAGTCAACTCAGTGACTATGGCATTCAGTATAAGATGGTTCCCATCTTTTGTGATAACACAAGTGCAATTGCAATTTCCAACAACCCTGTTCTTCATCAGAGAACAAAACACATTGATATCAGATATCATTTCATCAGGGATCATGTCATGAATGGTGACATCGAATTACACTTCATCCCTACTGAATATCAGTTAGCTGATATCTTCACCAAACCTTTGGATGAACCAACTTTCACTAGACTGAAAGCTGAGTTAGGAATGTTGGATATTGAGACTCAGTCCACTGATTGAATCCATCCATCAGCCCACTGATTGAATCCATCCAACTGAAGTGTACATTCTTAGAACCTCAGGTCCCTAAATCAATGTGTTCCTCAGTGTCAAGTATCACTGAATCCCCTTCCTGAAACCCTCAGTGAATGAAAAGTCATTCAGGGCCCTCAAGATGTCATTCAATGCTAACTTAAATGCTCTAAGTATTTTGTTAGTAAATGTCCTAGGTTGGTGACTGATTTCCTATTTAATATAGGAATATATGTCTCTCTGGCATACACATCTTGGGCCCCCACTTTCCCACTAGGCATTAAATGCCTCTCCAATCACATTAGAGAAATGTGATGACTCATCTCTGCAAACTACACTTTTTGCAGACGGCTCAACTGTTCACCATAATGGTTGCCGAATACATGGGGAAGTGGAATCGTGGCATTAAATGCGGACTTCAAATTTTTATAAAACAATTTTCAAATTTTTTTGACGTTAATTGCTTTATGCCCTAAATACCCCAACCTTTCCACTTCCCTATAAATACCCATCCAAAAGAATACACACACACGCTTTTTGAAAATTATAAGCAAACTCTGTCTCTTTTTTTCTCAAAACTAATTTTGTGTGTGTTCTTAGCATTAAGAAACATCCGACCATTTTCCGACCTAAACCCGATCATAAAATGGCTTCCTCTAATGCTATAACCACCGCCCCAAATGTGAACTTCACAATGGAGGGCGTAGACCTGACCAAAAACAATGTGGTTGGAAATTTTCACTACCCGCAGCAATATGCGGGTTACAAGGATGTAGTTAAGTATTTACAAAACTGCTTCCTTGCCACAGCTTTTACAACCACCCCAGAAGTCATTTATAATGACTATCTCAGAGAGTTTTGGTGTACCGCAATGGCTACTAGCCCTAAGGACACCAAAGAGTCGATCATCACTTTCACTTTGATGAATGGGACTCGGACTCTCTCCTTCAACTACAAGACCTTCATCTTGGCCACAGGTCTTAACTTTGTTGAGAACTTTGAGGCTAACCCTACTGATCAGGAAATAAAAGCTGAAATGCTTTTCCTAGGGCCTCATGATGTTAGGCGTCCTACCGAGTCCCTTGAAGCCTTGCTGGCAAAGGCTCCACTAGTAAAGACATGGTTTCACCCTGTCTGGAGACTGATGATGACATTCGTCATTCAGGTACTCGGAGGAAACAAATCCTCCACTGAGCAGTTGAACTCATCACAACAATTGATGATGTTCAGTCTCTTGGAGGGTAGAAAAATAGATATCGGAGGAATAATCTTCCGTGACCTCGTGTCAAAGCTCTCAGGGAAACATAGGCAAAGACACATGTCTTATCCTAGGTTCATCTCCTGTGTGCTTCAGGACCTCCTTGGTTCTGACTACTTAAGGTCTGACGACGAAGGCTCAAAGCCTGACGTTCTTCATAAGACTAACTTTAGTAGTGACATTACTGAGGTACAACCAGTCGCCCTGACCACCTACATGTTAATGGTGATTCAGGGTGAAAATGTATGCTCACCAGTTCCTTCACCAACCAAGAAGGTGAAGAAGACCAAAGGGAAAGGGGGACAGTCCAGTAAGGTGGTTAGACCTAAACCACTCGTCACTGAGACTGTTGCCTCAGGCACTAAGAAAGTTGTTGTGACCTTGACCTCTAAGACTCCCTTAACAGAGACCACATTGGCCACAAAACAACCGCCAACGGAGGGTGCTGGGCAATCATCCTTAGTATCCTCGGGCACACCTCTTCCTAATGTCCCTACTGACAAAAACAAGTCAGGTGGGTCAGGAGCATCCACCCACTCACATCCCAGTGAAGGCACTGATAAATCACAATCAGAGCCTGAGGGAGTTCAGGGTTCTATATCCTCGGTGGAGCAGTACTACTCCACTGAGAAGGGGACCCACACCCACTCACATCCCGCTAACATCTCTAAGCAATCACACTTAGAGTCTCAGAGAGTTCAGGCCTCTAAATCCCCAAAAGGACAGCACAATCCTGATGGGAAGGGAGGCCATCAACAATCACCAATAGTACCTAGTGATTCTACTGGAAAACACCCATCAGTAGATGAAGGTGCTCAGGGGGACAAAGACTCAGGGGGAAACAAACCACCCGCTGATACGGAACCCATCACCCCCTCAGGCGGTCCAATTCACTTGGGAACTGATCCTAACAGTCAGGCTGGGCAAACCCCCCCCCCCCCAGTTATTATGGCTAGTCAGGCTGGTCAAACCCCACCAGTTATTATGGCTAAAGGATCAGGACCTAGCCACAACAAAAGTGAGCCCTCTTTTAAGGGGAGCTGGATTCCCTGAAGGCTCCTTCTCTGGCTGACTATGAAATTTTGTTAGCTGATGAGTCAAAGGAGGAGACGGATTTCGATTTTGGTGATGATGAACCACTTCCTGAAGTTGAGGAGGAAATGGAGGGTCCATCTGAGCAACAACTCTCTTCTCCTCATCCTGAGGATCAACAACCCAGTTCACCATCATCTTCATCTTCATCATCATCTTCATTAGGTGCCTCTGCCACCCCTGAGTGGTTAACCAAGTATGATAATGTTCATCCGCCTACTGAAAGAAGTATGGCCAAATACCTTCGCCATGCCAACGAAGGTCTGTATAATGCTCTTACTGATGAACTCATGGATCAACATACTGAAGCGGCAGCCTCCTATGCCGACTTCAGGGCCTCAGTGGAAGAATCTCAGGACAAGATTCTTCAGGCTTCTAGGCTGGCTGACAAACAACTTGGGGAACTGACCAAAACCTTTGATGAAACAGCCACTGGTCAGCATCAGGACCTTGCAAACCTCCTCAAGGCCGTTGAATCAGTCCAGGAACAACTTACTGATGATCCCAAAATGATTCAATCAATGAAAGACCATATGGCCACTCAGACGACTGCCTCCACCAACCTCACTGAGCTTCTTAAGCTCTTTCAGGGGGTAGATCTCAAAGGTCTCAGGGAAAACCAGGATTCCATTCTTCAGGCTGCTATGGAATCCAAGGGGCACCTCACCAAGCTTTCCTCAGCCATGGATCAGCTCTCACAAACACATAATGATTTGATCAACCACTACACCAACCGTGTCACTGAACTCTCCACCACCCAACAAGTAATGGCTACCGAACTCAGTGCCATGAAGAATGATGCTTCTGAGACAAAGTCAATGGTCTCTGATATCCTATCAATTCTTCAGGCCTCTCATGTGCCACCACCTCCTCAGTCAGCAGGTCTTTCCACTGAAGTTCCTAAACCTGCTGAGGGGGAGAAAAATGATGAAATCCCTGATCCTTCCTCTGCCTTGGTAACTGTTCCAAACCCTGATGAATCCACAAGCCAACCTCCTCTCACTGGCAAAGGGAAGGAGATTATGACTGAAACCTCTTCTCCTGAACCACACTTAGTCCAGGCTTCAAACATAAGATAGCCAGATCCTGAAGCACCGTCTTTTGTTGACTTAGAAGATGGGAGAAGAGTCTATGGGACTCAGGAGGAACTTGCTAAGATCTTAGATGAGGAAGATCGCAGGAAAGCCCATGACCTCACCACATCTACCATCTATGAGGTTGCCAAGGAAGAAATAAAAGAGTCTGAGAAAGAGATTCAGGGAGATGAATTCATCAGGCTTCAAGCCCAACTTCTTCAGAAACACAACATGGAAGCCAAACTGAAGCAAGAAAAGAGGCAAAGGGCATATGAGAGGTATGTATGGCACATGACCAAAACCAAAGGTGAAGGCAAAATCACTGACATCACCATTCACCCCACCAGACCTCTGAGCTTAACAATCCATAGAGGTCCAAGAAAGTCTGAACATCTTCCTGAAGTCAAATTTTTAGACTATGGGTTAAGAGAATGGGATATGATGATGCCCATCCTGAGGAAGAAAACCACAAGCAAGAATGCCCCAATCATCATCAAGTCACTGAGTGCCAAGTATGAGGAACTCGCAAAAGTGGCAAAGAGTCTGGGCATTGACCATGATGAGGCACTTGCTTCTTAGGGACTAACTATCCCTGAATATACTCAGAAGGTTGGGAAGAAAAGGAAAGTTGTAGCTATGGAGCCTGAACAATACATAGCTGCACTTCACTGTAACAGAGTTCCTCCTCAGGGAGTAAAGTTCCGTCCTAACCTTGTCATTAAAGAACCTGAGTATGGCATCTTCTTCGTGGATGAATTTGGTCAGGAAGCCTTTCAGAGAGTTTCTGACATTGACAAAGTGGAAACGACAACACTCCTAGCCTACAAACTGATGGCACTTAATATCAGGGGCTCTAACAATGAGGAGTTTGTCAGGCTGATGGATCAGTTGATGAAGGAACGACCTGACAAAAATGTGTTAGTGTCGAAGAAGGCAAAGCTTGAACTATTGGGTCTCCGTCAGGAACCTTAAGTATTTTGTTTAGCTGATAGGACTTTGTAATGACATGAATAAAATGCTGTCCCATGTTTATGTTATATTGTAGTCCTTACTGTCTTCTTGTATATTCAGTATGAGAAGAAGCCACTAGCTCACTCATACTGATCAATAACACTTCGGCATAATTTATATCCAAATAGGGGGAGATTGTTGGGTCCATAAATACCCAATTATCTAAAACAGGATTTGAACACAAATTAAGCCAAGTGTTTACCAACCGAGAACATTTCAAGTCACTGAGTTAACAGTAACTCAGTGAGTCATCTTCAAGTTGCTTAGGACGAATTCAAGGCGAAGGATTCACTCCTCAGGAAGGCGGTACTCCCTGAGTGAGACTTAAGCCAAAGAAGAAGATGATGGGTTCAGTGAGTACTGACAAGAGCTCACTGAACCCCTCAGTCTCCTGAACAACCTAAAGACTGAAGACTAAAGACTGAAGACTTAGAATGAATCTAAGACCTGAAGTAAAGGCGGGATCGAGCGGGAAAGTTTGAAGAGGATAAGAACAAGTCTTATCACGCCGAAAGCGAACTTTCCTCAAAACGGCTTAAAGTCAGAGAGTGGTTGGACAGACACTCAAAAAGACCTTTTAGCTTATTCCCGATGTAGATTCTTGGTAATGACAAAACACAGTTGTACTTTAGTCAGACTAGCATAAGTTAACTTGTACTTTAGTTATAGGCGTTCTTTTATACTTGTGTATAAATAGATAGATGAGGAGAAAAGTAAGTTAAGGTTGTGCACTAAAAGCTTAGACTTTCACAGCCCACTTTTCTCCTCCAAAGAACAACCTACTCACTGAGATAGCTCAGTAGGGTCTTTTAGTTGTCACTCAAGAAAAGCTTGAGTTTAGAAGAGGAGAATACCATACCTTGTCTATTCAATCCCAAAGTGTTTATTCCGCAAAACACTTTGGGTAATAGATTCTTTGATTAATTTCTAATAAGAATTTAAACGTTGAAAAACCTTTGTTGTTTTTATATTTACGTTCTAACTTATTTCGTAAAATTAATCATACATTGTATCAGTCTTAGTACACAATTAGGATAACTTTCTAGTTATTTCTATAAGTGTAACGGGAACAACAATATCTTCCCCGTAGTATTGAGGGAAATGTCACTTCATCGAACCCACCAACTCTAGAGGCAGCCATTGAACTTGCTCAAAAACTACTGGACCGAGAGGTCAAGTACAACAATGAGCTCAAGAGGAAGCTCGATGACAAAAGAACCACCCACCACCACAGTAACAATAACCACCGCAACAACAACTTCAATAACAACAACCATAGAAACAATAACTCGTACCATCAAAACCGAAACAATCGTCACCATCAACTAAACCAAAGACAAGAAACCGCCAAGGTCTATGCTACTACTGAAGGCAAGGGATACCAAGGTCAGAAATCCCAGTGTAACAGATGCAAACTACACCACAGTGGACCTTGCACAATCAAATATTTGAAATGCCAGAAAGTGGGTCATCAGACAAAGGATTGCAGGAATCCCGCTACTGGTAGCAACCTACAGCCTGTAACTCCGACTTGCTACTCCTGTGGAGAAGTAGGTCACTTCAAGAGCCACTGTCCGAAAGGAAACGGTCAGCAAAACAACGCTCGAGGAAGAGCATATGTGTTAAAAGAGGAGGATGCCCCACTGAACCCTGACGTCGTCACGGGTACGTTCTTACTCAATCAACATAGTGCTAGGGTATTATTTGATTCTGGAGCAGATAGAAGTTTTGTGTCAACTACGTTTGCTCCTTTTCTTAACATTACCCCTTCCAAACTAAACACCACTTTTGAAATTGAAATGGCGGACGGAAACCTAATTGGCACCGACACCGTAATTCGTGGTTGTACCATAATCCTACAGGACAACCCTTTTCCCATCGACCTCATGCCTATTCAGCTCGGTAGTTTTGACGTAGTCATTGGTATGGATTGGTTATCCAAACACCGCGCTAGAATACTCTGTGACGAGAAAGTCGTGCATATTCCAAGAAATGGTGAAACTCTTATTGTCCATGGTGACAAGAATAAAACGCGATACGGTATCATCTCATATATCAGATTTGTAAAATACATGAATGAAGGATGCCAAGCATTCATGGTTCATGTAACGGAAAACAAATCGAAAGATAAACGAGTTGAAGACGTTCCGATCGTTAGAGAATTCCCAGAAGTATTCCCCGAAGATTTACCCGATCTTCCACCTCCCCGTCAAGTAGAATTCCAGATTGAACTAGTGCCTGGAGCGGCACCTGTGGCAAAAGCACCTTATAGG
This sequence comes from Artemisia tridentata subsp. tridentata, assembly GCA_021014915.2. Lineage (NCBI taxonomy): Eukaryota > Viridiplantae > Streptophyta > Magnoliopsida > Asterales > Asteraceae > Artemisia > Artemisia tridentata. The sequence continues at coordinate 376,219,929 of CP139508.1, forward strand.
TTAGCGTCGTCTAAAATGAAGGAATTGTCAGAACAATTGAAAGAGTTGTCTGATAAAGGTTTTATCCGACCCAGCTCATCACCTTGGGGAGCTCCGGTTCTATTCGTTAAGAAGAAGGATGGATCTTTCCGAATGTGTGTTGATTACCGGGAATTGAACAAACTCACTGTAAAGAATCGTTACCCACTACCTAGAATCGATGACTTGTTTGATCAATTACAAGGATCGAGTGTATACTCGAAGATCTACCTAAGGTCAGGGTACCATCAGTTAAGAGTTCGAGAGGAGGATATTCCCAAAACAGCTTTTAGGACGCGTTACGGACATTACGAATTCCAAGTAATGCCATTTGGTTTAACTAATGCACCTGCAGTGTTCATGGACCTAATGAACCGATTGTGCAAACCATACCTGGATAAATTCGTGATTGTATTCATAGATGATATCCTAATCTACTCCCGCAACGAACAAGAACATGCCAAACATCTAAAGATTATTTTAGAGTTACTCAAAAAGGAACAATTGTATGCCAAGTTCTCCAAATGCGACTTTTGGATTCGAACTGTACAATTCCTTGGGCATGTTATCAATAGTCAAGGCATTCACGTAGATCCTGCAAAGATTGAGGCCGTCAAAGGTTGGACATCTCCTACAAACCCCACAGAAATACTCCAATTTTTTGGTCTAGCCGGTTACCACAGAAGATTTATTGAAGGTTTCTCAAAAATCTCAAAGCCTCTGACCGAATTAACTCAGAAGAACAAGAAGTTTATCTGGGGAAAAGAGGAAGAATCAGCTTTTCAGCTATTAAAGAAAAAGCTCTGTGAAGCACCAATATTAGCACTACCCGAAGGAAGTGAAGACTTCGTAGTGTATTGTGATGCCTCATATCATGGTTTGGGAGTTGTGCTGATGCAACGAAACAAAGTAATAGCTTATGCCTCGCAACAACTCAAACCACATGAATCAAACTACACGACTCATGATTTGGAGTTAGGAGCAGTAGTATTCGCCCTTAAGTTATGGAGACATTACTTGTATGGTACCAAGTGCACAGTATTCACCGACCACAAAAGTCTTCAGCACATCTTAGATCAGAAAGAATTAAACATGAGACAACGTCGCTGGTTAGAGTTACTTAGCGATTATGATTGTGAAATCCGTTATCACCCAGGAAAAGCCAACGTTGTGGCAGATGCATTAAGTCAGAAGGAACGACTGAAACCTCTTAGAGTCAGATCGTTAGGAATAACCATTCGTTCACCCCTGCCCTCACAAATACTCACCGCTCAATCCGAAGCTCTTAAGGAAGAGAACCGACCTAGTGAAAAGATTCACGGTATGCCAGAAAATAAGAATGGCTTTGTGCAAAGAGCAGACGGGATGCTCTGTTTCAAAGAAAGAATTTGGGTTCCTCTATACGGAGGTATACGTGACCTCATTATGAATGAGTCTCATAAATCCAAGTACTCCATTCATCCAGGTTCCGACAAAATGTATCAAGATCTCAAGAAACTTTACTGGTGGCCAAACATGAAGGCCGACATAGCCGAGTATGTCGGAAAATGTTTGACATGTTCAAGAGTAAAAGCGGAATATCAAAAGCCGTCAGGATTACTCATACAACCCGAAATTCCTGTATGGAAATGGGAACGTATTACAATGGACTTTATCACTAAGCTTCCTAAGACATCAACTGGACTTGAAACCATCTGGGTCATCGTTGATCGTCTCACAAAATCCGCTCACTTCTTAGCAATCAAAGAAACTGACGAGATGGACACACTCGCAATGCTATATCTAAAAGAAATAGTTTCGCGACATGGAGTGCCGATCTCAATCATCTCAGATCGCGACAGTCGTTTCACATCTCATTTTTGGAAGTCTTTGCAAAAAGGCTTTGGAACCAAATTGGATATGAGCACTGCATATCATCCACAAACCGATGGACAAAGCGAGAGGACAATCCAAACCTTAGAAGACATGCTCCGAGCATGTGTTATTGATTTCGAAAAAGGTTGGGACAAACACTTACCTCTAGCCGAGTTCTCCTACAACAACAGTTACCACGCCAGCATTAAGGCAGCACCATTCGAAGCACTCTACGGTCGAAAGTGCAGATCGCCTGTTTGCTGGACCGAAGTTGGAGATATACAACTCACCGGACCCGATCTCATTCATGAGACAACAGAAAAGATAGTCAAAATTAAGCAACGACTGCAAGCGGCAAGAGATAGACAGAAGAGCTATGCCGACGTGAGGAGAAAACCTATAGAATTCCATATTGGAGACAAGGTCATGTTGAAAGTATCTCCCTGGAAGGGAATGGTACGTTTCGGAAAACGTGGAAAACTTAACCCTAGATACATTGGTCCATTCAAAATCCTAGAGAGGATAGGACCAGTGGCTTACAAACTCGAACTACCAGAGGAACTTAGTCGAGTTCACGACACCTTTCACGTATCAAATCTTAAGAAATGTTTGTCAGATGAATCTCTTGTAATTCCTTTGAAAGAGATTCGGCTCGACGACAAACTTGTCTTTAAAGAAGAACCCGTGGAGATCATGGACAGAGAGATCAAACAACTAAAACAGAACCGCATTCCCATTGTCAAATTCCGATGGAACTCTAGACGAGGACCGGAATATACTTGGGAACGCGAAGACCAGATTCGAGCCAAATACCCACACACCTATTTTCGTAGACATTACTATCACCTATCTTAGACTAGAATTCCGGGACGGAATTAAGTGTAAGTGGTAGGTACTGTAACCTCTCGTAATTTTCCCTATGAATAGTAAATGCTAATAAATGATTAATAAATCATTACTTTATTTTAATAACCATTTCTACTGGTAACAAAAAAAAAAATTGTTATTTATGCTACACTATTTTAAATCACAACGATATTTATGATTACCATTTACCTAGAAACGATGCTTACACACGAACCTTGATAGTCTAAAAATCGCTAATTTACATAAAACAATTAACGTTTAATACTTAACGTCTATACGTTTCGTTAATTAACCGAACGTGATCAAATACATTCTCGAGCTCACGGAAATTATCACGAATACTCAGTAACTATATTGGGCCTCAACCCAATACCCGAATGGACTGCTAGACCATTGGGCCTCGACCCAATATTTCTACAAACCAAACGCACCAAACGGATCTTAGTATTTTCATTTCTTTCTTTACTTGGGCCAACCCACCAAGCGAGCCCACAACGCAAACCAAAGCCCAACGATTTCATGTAAACCTTCGTTTGGCTGCTCACGGATCAAACACTTTGGCTAAATTACGAGCAAATTAGTTTAACAACTATATCACTATTTTGCACGACTCAATTCTTCACCTAACTAAGAATCGAGTGCAACAAACATCTCACACTAACTCGAACATTTATTTGCCAAAAATCTATCAAAGTTCAACCCACTCGACATGTGATAAACCCAACTCAAAATTTCACATTTTGGCCTAGTGTTGTCTCGTATCACTTCCAACTCGAACCACAAATATATTTTGGCTAGCAAATGGATTCGTCTAAGTTCTTATCGAATATACACACAATCAAATGATCACTACATCTATTTCGGTCATGCATAAAATGTGTTAAACACATGGGATAACCGAACAAAGCCACAAGAACTCACTCTTAAAATCATTTTGTCATCACCTCCTTGTTTCCTTGCGCCGGCTAACACAAACAAATGCACCATCATTTAGTGTATTCTCACACTCAAACTTGACAATACAATGACACCCTCTGCTACTCTCATCATGCATCATCATTCTTCATCATTTTATTCATTAAAACACTCCATGCATTGCCCTTAAATACAACCCAACCGATCGGCATTTTAACATCACAAATACATCCAAACTCAAAATTTCACTAAGTGTTTCATAGTTACTAAATTCGCCCAGCTTTGGCAAATTTTCGAGGCATTCGAGCAAAGCCAAGGACCATATTAAACTCGCTCCTAAATCTTTGAAGTCTAAAGAATCGAGCTACATCATTCTTTCGGCCTAACTCAGTTCGACTTGGTGATTACGCCCCACCTTTTGAGGTGAAGTAAGCCATTTCCTTATCTTTCAAATTCTTACGTTAAGTTATATATTGCATGTCACGTTCATTTGGTTTCGATATTTCGTAAACTATATTAACAACCTATATATTTTACTCGACACTCCAAATATTTGTCATGCTAACTATCGAGAACAAAAGTCATTCAAACTCTATATAAACGTATAAACCATGAACATCACACGTTCCTAAGTCACATTGGACATTTTCGAATTCTATAAAACACTTAGAATATTTTCAAGCTTTTAAGACTGTTTCAAACAAGCTAAGTCACGTTAGCTTTGAACTTATATTTTCCAAACCCGACACACAACCCTCGCATTTTATAGCTCGACCTAATAGTCGAGCTACAAACTAACAAACCACGTATTTCTCTCTACCTAGAAAACTCAACTCGAACCCTATTTAAACCCAAAGTAATCGATCGAGCAACAGTTTTAGAAACTAAACTAATATTAGCGATTGGGCTAATAAGCCCACTAAGCTATTTATAAGCTTTTCGTATAAGCTGATTGTATAAGCTCATTTGATATATTTTTACAACCCTAAAGTGAGCCCGTAACCAAGCCCAAACCCCCTCCAAACCCATTGGATCGCACACCCATAATGGGCCATCCTTTAATTCGTTAAAAGCCCATAAGCTGAAAAATAAGCTTTTAACAAAATAAGTTGTTCATATAAGTCACAAAAGCTAATTTAAACTTATTTATGAAATAAAAATAGTAAACTTTGATTTTTATAAATTTTGGACTTGTTTTTCAAAATATGCTAACCGAAGGACTAAAACTGCCAAATTTGGAAACTTACGGTAAAAACTGTCATTTTGATAATCTTGTGATGAAAACTGTAAATTCAGGAACTTTTGAGTATAAAATGTAAATATTAAAAGTTTTGAACCAAAAATGTAATAAAAACTTAACCGAGGACTAACGGTGCAAAGATTATGCCGTTAGGGTTAAAAGTGTAACTTTGTAAAACCTAAAGGATATTTCTGATTTTATACTTATGATAATATTTCACAAAACCCAAAACCCGAAACAAATATGTTAGTCGACATTTAATGTCACATTTTCTAATAACTATATACGTAACTATATAACTTATAAATATATATATACGAAATCATTAACGAAGAACCTAACTCATCATCAACTAACTTCGATTATAAACAACGATCTCTTTAGCTAATCTCATATACTTCAACGAACGATCACATATCTAAGAATTATATATATATATATATATATATATATATATATAGGGTAGGGATACAATGAGAAGGGGCTTAAAATGAGAAGGGTAGGAAGGATTGTGGGAGTGACATGTGTCATCCCCATGCCACATCATCATGCCACATCACGGTTACTGCATCGTGATGCTGTAAAAATTTTGGCGGGAAAAATTTTTTTTTCCCGCCAAAAAAAAAAAATTTTTTTTTGGGCAAAAAATTTTTTTTTTCCCGCCAAAATTTTTACTGCATTACGGTTACTGCATCACGATGCAGTATATTTTTTTACTTCATTACGGTTACTGCATCACGATGCAGTATAATTTTTTACTGCATCACGGTTACTGCATCACGATGCAGTAAAAATTTTGGCGGGGAAAAAAAAAATTTTTTTTTTTTGGCGGGAAAAAAAAATTTTCCCGCCAAAATTTTTACTGCATCGCCACGATGCAGTAAAAATTTTGGCGGAATGATGATGTGGCAAAGTGACACATGTCACTCCCACAATCCTTCCCATCCTTCTCATTTTAAGACCCCTTCCCATAATATCCCATCTCTCTCTCTCTCTATATATATATATATATATATATATATATATATATATATATATATATATATAATCTAGATCAAATGAGAACTTTCTTAAAGTTGTAAAAATGAGAACCAACTAAAGTCTGATAAATGACACTCTCATTAAAACAAAAATAAAAATTTAATTAATTATAACTAAAATTGTTAAAGTTTCGATGATTTTCTTTTTAAAACAGACGAAATTTAGGTGATACACTTTGATTCGACGAGTAATGTGTATCAGGTTTTCGTATGTGTATTAGTTTATTTAGTGGTTTATACGTATTAGGTGTATCAATTTATTTATAAAATGTCAGCTTTTTGAGATTTTGATATGTCACTACAAAATTTATAATTATGTATCAGTAATACAAACTCATGTATCAGTAATACAAACTCATGTATCAGTTGGTTATTACTTGCAAAAATGTTAATTTGTATTAATATTTTATTTTTGTGTGTATCATTGCTAAAATGGTTATTCATAAATGTTTTTAGTGGTTGTTTAGACTAGTTCTCATTTTAACAACTTTAAGAAAGTTCTCACATTAACTCTCCCCGATCTCCCCAGCATCCAAGCGAGACTCCATCAAAATCTGACACTCGTTGGGCGACGCCTTCTTTTCTACGAACACCCCACCACTGAATGATGAACTTTGCCAGTTTTCGCCTCCGACCCGACCAGGAGAGAACACAGGGTCAAGCCGAGCCCTTACCCGCCTGAATGGAATTCATCTCTCCTTCGTGAAGGGAGAAAGCCCGTGGAACTGGACTGTGACTCTTCTATTACATTATGGAGAAGTCCATTCTCGTCATGGTCGATCCACGTCCTACCGTACTATATATATATATATATATAATATATATATATATATATATATATATATATATATATATATATATATATATATATATATATATAACTTTATATTCCTTTTTATATATAACTTGATATTTTATAACTTTAATCATTTAAACAAGCATATTTTAACGTTACAAATAAATTACCAATCGATAAAACCTTAAACGTTATGATTCGCGATAAACCAAACTTAGACTATCAAACCACTAAAACTTGCCATATACTATATAGGTCGTGCGTTGAAGCCGTTTCCTTTCATCGTTTGAGTAACGATACTACTACCACTACGGTACTACTAAGGTGAGTTCATAGCCCACACTTAAACTTTTAAATCTTTTGTGGGGAGATACATGCTACAAACCTGAACACAAACTTTTTGTATGCTATGATTGTTATTATTATTGCTTAAGTAGCTATTGCCAGAAGTCCCTCAATCATGAACCTTAATCACTTGCGAATGAACGTAAATAGTTGTGAATAGATCTATTTGGGACTGACAATCCCCGTTTGGGTCTGCTAGGATGAGCCACCCAGGCGCACTTTATTTGAACAAACTTATGGGTTATTGGCAAATACCCATCTCGAGGGCCTATATACTTTACATCAAACCACTAAAACTTGCCATATACTATATAGGTCGTGTGTTGAAGCCGTTTCCTTTCATCTTTTGAGTAACGATACTACTACCACTACGGTACTACTAAGGTGAGTTCATAGCCCACACTTAAACTTTTAAATCTTTTGTGGGGAGATACATGCTACAAACCTGAACACAAACTTTTTGTATGCTATGACTGTTATTATTATTGCTTAAGTAGCTATTGCCAGAAGTCCCTCAATCATGAACCTTAATCACTTGCGAGTGAACGTAAATAGTTGTGAATAGATCTATTTGGGACTGAAAATCCCCGTTTGGGTCTGCTAGGATGAGCCACCCAGGCGCACTTTATTTGAACAAACTTATGGGTTATTGGCAAATACCCATCTCGAGGGCCTATATACTTTACATCATTTTTTATGCCTGTTAAGCGTTGCGTGTCATGAGCTTAATGCAATAATAACTTGATTTTAACTTGTTTAATTGTAATTCGATGCAATTAACACTTATACTTGTGTTCAAACTATTAAACTTAAACCTACGAATATCACTCAACTTTTGTTGACTTTTAGCATGTTATCTCAGGTAACTAAAGGCTGGAACTCAAGGCACGGAGTGGGCATTAAACCCTGCATGGGTGGTTAAATAAATGTTTTATCATTCAAATCTAAATAAACGTGTTAACTATAAAACATCTTTGTATTTTAAATGCTCGTATTTTGAATGATAAACTTAAAACGTCTTTCTAAAGTCGTTTTCTATGGTTATGACTAAAGATCCTCTACGTAACAACCAATTAAGTCTTCCGCTGTTGTTAACCGAAATTGGGGGTGTTACAAGCCTCCAACAGGTAGTATATCCAAACTTCAACACTAATTACCTGAGAAAACATGCTAAAAAGGTTAGCTAACGCTGGTGAGTTCATAGGTTTTCTTAAACATTAGTGGACCAATCAATAACAAGTTTGCTATACTGGACTAAGTCACAAACCAACCAATCATACCCACACATAAGTGTGTCTAACAACATTAATAATCCCTATAGGTGCACTGTATAGTCCCGCACTAACTGCAGCACATACAAAATACTCTCGCACAATTGCAGCACATACAGCATATAACCTTGGCCAGTTAACATAGCAAACATATCAAAAGCATAAAATAACATTTGGTCCATTCAAAAAGGTTTTGCATGTTTTATCACCCAAAGTTTGCAAATAACAGTATAAGTGTAAAAATGGGGCTATCAAACTCACCTCAGTCTAGTAACGCAATATCACAACAATATCAGTAGGTAGAACAGCACAGTAAACCAGTAAACCAAATAGTAGTACAACAGAATAGCTCAAGGGTAGTATAGCACAATGGCAACTATGACAGCACAACACAACAGCCTCGGCACAACCTAATAATGTAAAACTTGTCTTAACGTATATCCCAAAAAGCACAAAAATTTCCAAAAGTTAACTACTCCCATTCCCAAATATTATTCCAATTCCACTTCCAAAATATTCTCGTTATATCCGTTTATTAGCGTTTGGTATTATCGTTGGTGTAGTGTTGAAACATCGTTGACTCAAGTGTACACACGCCAAAAACAAGTGACCAAAACGGAAAATGACTCACAAAAATCACACATAACTAACACACCAAATAGTTGAAATGATTGGTAGTCGTCAGTTATAATCCCATTAAGTTTTATAAAACATACATGTTTCATATATTTAAACAAAAACTCGTCATGACTTATTCATTCGGAAAACATTCCAAGTCAAGTGACTTCATTAGTTCCCAAATACGTTTTAGTTAACAAGTATTTATAAATATTATTGTCCATTAGATATTATCTTCATATTGTTTGTCCGTTACGACTCGAATATATTAAAGTCATTATGAGTCTAATGTACCGTAGTCGTTATGTGTCCCAATAGTCTAAAATGTCCAAAGTTCAATAATATCTCAAGTCAAAATATATTCTAAGTCCGGTGTTGCAAATATCCCATAGTATACCGACTACCAATCAACAACCAAATAAATAATCCAACAAGTCCAAATAATCCCAATATGGTATCCTACAATAACGTGCCTCGAAACGTCCAATAACTCTCGGGTTTTTCCATTTTTATCCAAAATTTAATAATCACACTTTAAATTTCCATTTTTGTCATCACATATTAAATAACAAATTAATTTGCTAATTAATATTTCTAATAAATGTTTTTATCATTTATTTTCTTTTTAGTTTATGTCGAGTCAAAATATAAACCAAGTCTCGAGTTATTTTCGGTTTCGAGTCATAATTCCGATTTTTAACACTCTCGGGTCAACAAGTCAACAATAATAATCCGTATGTCCAAATAACAAGTTCAAGTCATCTATCGGCTTGTCGAGGCCACGCCGAGACTACAAAGTCTCGGGTAGGCCACTCGACTTTGCTCAAACAACCACAAGTATCATTCCAAGTCCAATATATCAACCAATATAAATTCGGCCACTAATCCTACGGCTCGACAACAACATTAAAATTCCAATCCGAATCCAAGTCCACTCTTGACATAACAACAATAAATTTTTTACTTAAATGGTCTCGGCTTTGAACCATGGTGTCGCAACAACCAAATGGACCCTAATGTATCTCGGCCCACACGAACCATAACCAAGACAAATCCAAAACCAAAACTAATCTAAAAACAAAACTAATCTAAAACCTAAACCACTCTAAATCCGAGACCAAAAATGATAACAAACCAAAAAAATAAGCTTCGAATAAACACAAACACACTTGGCCGTGAGCTTATGCTTACGGCATCAAAATTTTCGACACCAACTCGACCCAAAAATGATGATACCATGACCATTTACTCACGTTTTTATTAATAAAAATCCATTCCCACATGCTTAAGCCCGCATCGATTCACACGAGGTGGTGAATCGGTGTCTTTAACCATTATTTTACCCGATCTATACTCACCTCTACTTACCAATGAATAATAAACCAAAAGTGACGGTGGTGGCGCGTACAAACGGTGGTGCTTAGGCGCGTGTGGTTCGTAATCGAGCTAAGGAATGTGAGATAAGGGTTTGTGTGGTGGCGGTGTAGTAGTTGTGGTGGCGGTGTACGAACGGAGGCAGGGAGGTGGGTGAAGGGTGTGTGTCGGCTAGGGTGTGGATGGGGAAGGAAATAACCCTAAATGGTTATCAATGGGTTTTTATACCCCCTTTTGGGTCGATTTTGTCCATCCACAAACTACAAGGGCCGGATTTGTAATTATGGGCGAGGGACCCTAAGTGTAATTTTTGTTAATCTTTTTCGTTATTTGCTTCCGGGGCTTGTTTCCTCGTCGCAAAATTTTCCCGAGACACTTTAACTTACGCCAATAATTTCAAAATCATTTTTCCAATAGAATTGACTATAAATACGTATATACTTGCTTAACTCGTTAAAATAAACTATTAAACGTATTATTAGGTTATAATTCATGCCAAATCACGTTGTGCTCAACTCAAAGCCTACGGGGGAACTTCACGTATCGCATAGCAATAATTCAACTAACATTTCCAATATTCCAAAATAATTTCCCAAAACGTTCCAAAACGGTTCCCAAATATTAAATATTAGTTTTTAAACGTAATGTCGTATTAAAATATATCCAAAAAATTACTGGTTGTCACACTTCCATCCGTTAAACCAATCACCACTTCCGTTTATTCTAACTTCCCTAACTTGAGAGTTGTGTAAAGGATAACGGAAGTAAGTTAAGGCTTGATCCTAGATCGGCTAACGTATCAAAAGCTTCAGAATTCCCTATCCTACAAGGTAGGACATTTATGCTTGGATCATCTAACTTCTTAGGCAACTTATTTTGAATAAAAGCGGTTCCATTCTTACCCAACTTAAGCTTCTCCTCATATTTTTCCAAAAGGGCATTATAGTAAGGAGCACGAGTCAAAACATCGATGACCGGGCGTTCAAGGTGAAGTTCCTTAAATTCTTCATCGGGATCATATTTGGATGGTGTTTCAATCACTTGGTTAACCAAAAAATTAGTGAGTGTTTTATCTTCTTGGTCTTTTTGAAAAATTTGAGTTTGTTTGAAATACGTGTTTATAGCATTGACCGAGTTAAATTGAGGACAAGAACTAGGAGACGAGACCGATGAGATTGAGTTAACGTTTAGTTTCGGGTTCTTGCCGTTGTCACTTGGGAGTGCTCCCAATACTCGATCATCGAGAACCTTTAACATGTTGTCAATTTTATTGGTCATCTCGCTTTGTTGTTGTTTGAAATCAACTTCAAACTTAGTTAAACGAGCTTCTTGAGATGCCATGAAATTGGACATTAATCCTTCAAAATTATTGGAATTGTTGGAAGGATTGTTGTTGAAGGTACGGTTCGAGGATGAACCGTTTGATTGAAAACGATTAGGTGGATTTGAAAAATTATTTTGAGAAGAATTTTGGTTTTGTTTCCACCTAAAGTTTGGATGATTCTTCCAAGATGGGTTGTATGAATCACCATAAGTGTTTTGCTCGGGTTTGAAAGTGAACCACTTGTCTCCCGCTCCGTCGGTACGCGATGATGCATAATCCGCAAAAGATTGTTCGGGGAGTTCCATACAATCACGAGTGTCATGGGGACCACTACATAACTCACATGAAGAAGTGATTTTGTTCACTTGACTTGGAGGTTTAGGAGCTTCGTAGGATTTCATGAGAAACTTGACTTGGTCTTCAAGTTCTATGATACTACGGTTGGGAATGTTTGAGTTATTCGAAGGCAAGGATATTGCCTTGACCGTTTTGCTCAACTCGCGGGGGTCATTCTAACATTCGTTGTCATAGAGAGCAAGATCTTCTATGATTCCCCACGATTCTTCCGCATTCTTATCACGTAGCTTACCACTGGCCGCTTGGTCAATGGTTTGCCTTGTGGATTGATTGACATGATCGTAGAAGATTCGGACTTAAAGCCAAAGATCTATGCCATGATGAGGGACTTTTTGGGGTAAGTCCTTGAAACGAGTCCACGCCTCATAAAGAGTCTCACCTTGACGTTGTTGGAACATCAAGATGTCATTCCTTAGCTTGGTGGTTCTTCCCGGTGGGAAAAATTGAGCGAGAAAACGAGAAATGAGATCATCCCAAGATGTGATGGATCCCGCGGGTAACGCTCAAGCCATTGACTAGCTTGGTCACGTAGAGAGAATTGGAAGAGATGCAATCGCGTTGTCTCTTGAGTGTCAACATCAAGGTCTATGGAATCTATGATTTTAAGAAAATCCTTGAGATGTTGATTTGGATCTTCGGAACGAAGTCCATGGAATGCACATCCGTTTTGCACCAACCGGATGGTGTCGGATCGCAAGGGAGACACATTGGCTCTTTGGGGAAGCTCAATGGTGTTTCAATAGCCTTGGTGGCTTGGTTTGGAGTACTCACCAAGAGTACGGGCTCGAGGTGGGTCTTGGTTAATTGGTAGGTTTTGGTGTGGTTGTTCTTGGTGATTTGGTGGAGCTTGGTGTTGTTGTGGTGGTGCTTGGTGTAGGTCAAAGATGCCTTCATTCACCAAGATGGCAAATGAAGATATTTACGAACAAAGGGAACGAAGAAAGGATAGACTACAAGAAAGCTACTAAGAAGAAAAAAAAAATCTCACTTAATAGGAATCTAGTGAGTAGACCTAAACGAAATAGAAATTGAACCTAAACTATTAACTATTCCCCGGCAGCGGCGCCAAAAACTTGATGCGGCGGTTGTAACCCTCGCAAAAGGTTTTACAATCCTCCTAGGCAGTGTACCTAACCGTTGTAGTGTAGTATAGGTAAGTCTGGGGGATTGATCGTTCTCTAGGGGAATAGTCTCACAATAGTTGTGGAAAGGTCAAGATGTATGACGAGATAGGTCTACAGGTGAGGGATGATTCTTTTTGTATTTTTTATATTTTATGAAAAGCAATTAAAAATCTCGGTTTTGAAGGAGTGGGCGGAATTAGTTGTTAATCAACTAACCCAAAAACTAATTATAAAACTAAATTAAAACTAATTAAAACAGAAAAGTGAATTGGTGGTAACTCTTATGATAGGAAAAACGTGTTCACTTAGAATTAATTACTCCCTAGTTATCTCCTACTGATTTATTGAATTGTCACGTCCTTGTTTTAGTTGAAGCGTTGTATTCCTTAATATTGGTCGTGGGGAGGTACCGAAGTCCCCAACTCTATGAATCTTAGTCTCCCCTAAATCACTTAAAGTCTATTAAGTTTTCTAGGATCTACAAGCCGCAATTCACGCAATAAATACAACGAGAAAACCAATAGTGCACTCTACGGTTGCGTTTTCTAAGACGTTCAAGCTAGTTACATATAAGATGTCAGCCAGTTTTCTTAGTCTAACGCGAGGCCATCAACTAAACAAGAGACAACAAATCAATATTCAATAACTAGGTTTCACTAGATCTAAACAAACACAAATAAACTTAAGCTAGCATGTTAGATAGAAGAAAAGATAAACAAGTAAACAAACAACACATAGACATATTGAATTATTAAACGAATAACTTATCTTCAATTGAACATGGATGAAAAAGGCTGAAAAAGCCCTATAGAAGCTGTGAAAATCGTCTAGGGTTTTGTCCTCCCAAATGTTACACATTACAATGAAAAATTGTGAAAGTATATATAGTTTTACAACTCTGACAGCGTCACCTTATAGGTCGTGATGCCGTCAGCTCGCCATGTTTAGGGTTTCGTCTTGTGTAAGTCGCCGTTATGACGGCGTCAGGAATATCTTGAGGCCGTCACTTGTTTTCTTTATGGGCCGTCTCTTTCTAGCTTAAAGCGTGACTCCCATCTCCAATTTGTACCTGACGGCATCAGGTTGTAAAATCTTCAAATTAAGCGTCACTTGATAAACTTGAACAACAAATCTTGCTTCATAAACAAGGGACGGCATCACGTTGTAGCCGCCGTCAGATCTCCAAGTTTGACAGGTTTTTCGCGACTTCATCGTTTTCTTCACTTTTTCGTCCAAATACGTCCAAAAAATGTCAATTTCCAGAATTTACGTCCCAAGTACCTAAAACACAAAAAGAAATGATTTGAGGCAATATTTGATCATATTTATACGATTTTGGGCTTAAATGGCCCCTTAAAATGGTACCAAATAAATCGTTATCAGTTGTCATGAGTCATGACGAACACTTTTGCATTGTTTAATTGGTATTTCAGTGAAACTTGGTGGGCTTGCGTCTCTGTTCATGCTCATCGATCTCTGTTGGTTCAGAGACTAGTTTTGGTATCTTCTATCTAATTACTTTGGTTTTTGTAATTGTTAAATGGAGTGTTTGTATTGAAAGACTTTGATTTGGTTTAGATACGAGATGGGTTTTTGTTCATGTTGTTTCTCAACATCTTTATGAGTGTTTTGTGATTGTTGCTGCTTTGATTTGGTGCTCTTGTTTGTTTTTTTAAAGTTGTTGGTTTCTTTATGCTTGTTTTTCATTACTAATGTTGCATCTTTTTGTATTTTTTTTATTACTAATTTGGTTGAATGATATTTCTTATTAGATTAGTGTTTATCTGTTGGACCAGTTTAGGAGCATGCTTCTTTGTAGGTTGATTGTTGTTTGGTATTAAAGGTATGGTCTTATTGATTTAGGCAGTGTTCTTTGATGAGACATGATTGTCAAAGTTGCTAACAGATTTTTTGCTTGTTTGACTTTTGTAACGGGATACAACAACCATAATTTGTTTACTTCAAAGTTTTATCCTTTAAGTTCAAATGACATAATTTGCTTCAATTTGGTTGATGGCGGAAAAAATCACTTTAAACCACCTCTGATCAATAAGAGTAAGAGGCGGAAAAAGTGAAAGAGACGAGTGTGTTTCGGGTGTTTTAAACTTGTAATATTTGTTATGTTATCTATTGGATTTGTACATTTTTTTTTTTGGCTTGATAGTATACTGTGCATATTTTTCCATAAGTCAAACTCTCTAATGTTGAATGCATTATATTCTTAAACTCTCCCATTAAATTTGTTTTGGATGTCTTTTTATACCATGTATTCTTAATGTTGAATTGATTTATTGAAGTGTATAAGTATTAACAGTTAACTTTTTTACTTCTTTCAGTTTATGACATTGATTCGTAGCATACGTTTTCAGTGAACTCCAACTCAAAGGGTGAGCTACAATACAAGGTTCGCTTTTAGCTTATCTAGGATAATTATCACTCATTTATTGTCACCCACGAGTGTCTCACTGTTGTATATATTTTTTTTTCTTGTAGGTACAGAGTTAAACCTGACATATCTACCCGGATAGATTGTGGATGCTTGATCGAATTTGCAGATTGTGGATGCTTATGCAACAGCCGAGTTCTTAGTTTTCAATAGACTTACTTGTGTCCTCTTAACTTATACGGATTATGTCTTAGAACATGTTTAGTATGCTATTTATTAGGCCGGGTATAATTTGTTGGTGTCTAGTGGAATATCAATTTAGAATGTATATTGTTCAGTACATTTATGATTCTGGAATAAATTGTGAATTGGCTCCTATATTTTATGTGCGTAATTTTTGTAACGTGATTTATACGGTATATTGGTATTTACACATCTATACAGATGAACAAATGTAATTTTTAATCTAGCAACAAGTCTCATTGTTGCTAAATACCAACATCCTATAAATGGTTGCAGTTTAAGTTGTTGCTAAGTAAAGGTCGTTGCTATATATCAACAAGCACTTTTCATTGCTAAATTGGAGAATTAACAACGACTTGGCACTAAGCTGAATTTACCAACGAAATCAGTTTTCATTGCTAATTAGCAACAAATTGGTGATATTAGAAACGACTTTTCATTTTGCAACGGGCGATATAGCAACGAACAGGTTTGGTTGCTAATGTCGTTGCAAACATCAATTAGCAACGAAAAATGGCTGTTTAGCAACGATTTTAGCCCATTGCTATTGGCTAGTTTTTCTAGTAGTGAGATATAGCAACAAATTGTCAAAACGACACTATATAATAGATGCAATTAGAGCTATAGTGAACAAATATGTATTCTAAAACTTCAATCAAATTACACGATAATTACCAACTGTTAGGCCATAAAAAGATTTAATTCTGTTGTCATAGTGTATATATTTACAAGTGGTCAAACATCCGGATGTCTTCACAAGAGGTCTTAGGTTGAAACCTCATCAGTACACATTTAGGAGTGGCCAAAGGAAAAGGTCGGAAACAGTCACAGGGACACCACAGTTAGATCGCATGCATCTAAGTAAAGGACTCGTGCACATCACATTAGCTAAACAAGGCTAACCTCATCTGTCTTAAATATAACCAAACTTGGCTATGAATCACTCATGTTATATACTAATTGAACTAGTGTACATTGCCAATTTATATTCAGTTTCAAGTTAAAAGATGCTTGTAAATGTTAGGTTTGGTTTAGAAATAACCTCATTCTTAAGGAGTTTGTTGTTACTAATTTGATGTAATCTAATGGGCAAATTAACTCTATTAGTTCTCTACTTTCATTTTTTTCTCATTTTAAGTACTCTACTATTTTTGTATCTGTAACACCCCAACCCGACAAGGGTCAAAATGCCACATTATGGTGTCAATCAGAACATACAAACGCAAGTGGAAGACTTTTAAAAATAATGATTACAAAGGTATTCTAATGATAATAACGAAACACTAACTCTTAACATAATGAGTTCCAAAACTGAAATACAAATCCAAGCCAAATCTAACTGAAGGTAAATCCAAGTCTAATCCAAAAGAAAATGGGTATCTATCGTCAGGGTGGTCCACTAAGAGCTCCAATGCACTCTTCACTCAAATCCCAGCTTCCAACCTAAAACCTGCCGCAGGAAAAGAAATGCGGCTGAGCTTAAAAAGCCCAGTGAACAGATATAAACAAACGAATAATCGAACATATATAAGTATAGGAAAAAGGAACATAAGCTCCTGTTGAACGAATATCATCTGTCAAATGAATAAGAGATCAAGGATCAACTGAACAAAATGTCATATATCATAAGAAGTAAATCATAGTGAAACATAAGGAGATCATAATGAAGTCAACGGAATCAAACAGAGAATAATAATCATATAACATAACAGAAATGCCCATCGAGCTCAGAAAGCATGCCACATGCTTAGTCACATAATCACATCATATCATATCCATATATCCGTCAAATCATAAGTGGTACAAGGAGCTGCAGACTCCATTGTACCAGAAGTGAAATGGGGTGCATGGCACGCACAAACCAATCACTAATCATATCTAGAACAGAACAGAACAGAATCTAGGATGCATCCATACGCCCCCTTCAAAACAAAATACATATGCCAGTACGAGACTGTACATACATATACATAATGGCCATGTGCACAAATCATCATATATCATAACAGAACAGAACAGAAGGGGACGTCGTGGATCAATCACACCTCCACAGAAAGTGTCATGCCATTGGTGCCTCAATGACATGGTCATAGTACCTACATGACTAGTTAGCTCGGGCAACAGAACAAAACAGGACAAAACTATCCATAATCATAACCAAGCAGTCATAGCATATCAACAAAGCATATCAAACTAAACAGAATCTCATATCAGCTAAGATAGCATAATGAACATCATAACAGAATGGATAGCAAACTGAATCACATAATAGGGAATCATATCAAATGATCATATCAAACGGATCATATCAAACGGAATCATAGCATGGCAAATGAATCAAAGTCAAGGATCGAGAAGTCATGAGAACAAAACCCTTACTGAGAAAGGGTAGAATATTTGTACCTCAAACCGCAACGAACCCATATCAGAAACACAAGGATTAAAAGTTACTCATTCTTCAGCGAATCTACACGAATTAATGATCGTCTTATTATTTAAGAACCATTTCATAAGTTATTATTGATTCAGTTCTTATTATTGTTCAGATTGACATATTAGGCTTCCTGCTATTTATAGCAACTTTCCATAATTAGTAACTTTCCATATTTAGAAAGTTTCCCGAATTAGTAACTTTCCGAATTAAATAAGTTTTCCCGAATTTGTAACTTTAGGTTAATACTCATGATTAGCCAACTTTTAGGGTTACAAATGACAACTTATCATAACTTAGGGTTTAAAGTGTAATTTACCAAAGTTTAGGGTTTATTGTGACAATTACCAAAGATTAGGGTTTAACTTGTAAATTAATTCCATAATGATCCATTTAGTACTTAGTCGAATTAGTGAACACTTCGGACATCTCGGATTAATTAAGCTTGAACGAAACACACACATACACTATACATCTCTTGTACACACATGTTTACAACTCTTTTATAGTATTCAAGTTCTTAAATTGTGAATCTTGTTATACATCCATCGACCCAAAACACAAACACAACTGCCAACACAAGACCTGGCAACTTCTAATCATCTAACACACTCATACGACACCAAGCATGCAACAAGAATTAATTACCATTGATTATGCATGTAATAACCCCATTCGTATACCCATAGCAGAACTGTTAAAACCCTTCCTACACAACACACAAATACGACACCACACCTAGACCTTAGAACCTCTAATCCCCATGCACACCCTCACACAAACACGACACTTATCTCCTAATTCTTTTCATACTGATTCGCAAGCACGCAAACATGTTGGTCTTAAGCCTCAAACCGACACTAGTCTACACACCCCACCATACGCATGCAATCAAATTCTACATATCATGAAGCTAGGTTTCATACTCGTTTGTTGGGTCGACCAAGAAGAGAGACAACCACACTACTAAGCAGTCTTTCCAAACACATACACACGATCACAAGTACACATATACCTGGTTTACTCACACTCGACATAGCCACCACACTAGATCGCATGACTCTCACATGAGATAACAAACACAACTCTTAACGCCACCTGTTATAACATGTATTAGGGTTTCTGTTTTTTAGTAGTCATAATAAACGCTTCATTAGGGTTTTACATGCACATATGTACGCATATATTTTTAATGTGACACAAGGTTTCATATATGACTCATGTGACGATATCGAGGCGGATTATCAGTAACATAACAAGATTACTTGAGAAACAAATGGGGTTAAGATCAGGTTTAGTTTTAGTAAAACATAGGTCGAACATACAATAATCATGAACATGTGAGTGCGATATCGATTATGTTTTCATATCATAAACGAATAAGCAAGAACACAAGGACAAAACAGCGATTACCTCTAGATTGGATTCGGAACGGATCAAAGAGAATAACGAATACAACCTACGAGCCAATACCCACACGATCACCACTATCTCGACTACCACGAGGCTGGTACACCAAACCGATTACCACCTTTCCTCTAAACAACCGTACTTCTTGAACTTGGAGAGGAAGATAGAACTGCTTGAAGGTATATTTGTTCTTAGGGTTTTAGGTGAAGAGAGCAAATGATAAGTGATATTTGGTTTTGCATGGGAATGGAATAAGTAAAAGGGTGTCGAAAATACGGTGAGCAAATCAAGGAAAGTAATATTCTAATTTTTTTTAAAATGGTTTGAGCTCATCTCTTCATATCACAAATCGTGTGGATTTGTTTCCCAAGTGTAGAATTCGTTTAACATGTGTTAATGGGAACAACCAAAAAAACGTAACACTCCTAGCACACTTGTTTATGACTTAAGTAGTTTTAGGATTAGGACTTTAGGATATAAGTTTAATTTGATTTAGGATTAAATTATATAATGACATCTTAATAAAAGGTATAGTTTTAAATGGCAAAAAATTTATAATCCAAACTTAGGTTAAACTTCAAAATGGTGCAAAATGATGATCCATATTTTTAGGGTTTTACAATTCTCCCCCTCTAAAAAGAAAATTTCGTCCTCGAAATTGAAGTCGCAAAAGTTAGGCGGAGACGTATCAAATCACAAAAGAAATGACCATAAATAACCTCACGCTCGGAGAGGTTCTTCCAAAAGAATCTTCATAAACTGAATAGTTTTATTTCTCATGACTCGATCCCGACAAACTAGGATAGCCCCGGGCTCTCCATCAGAACACAAATCATAACAAATCTGATCCAATGAATATGAAACAAATACGTAGCAGATGACGGTTGTAATCTCACAAAGAGGTACATGAAACACATATACACACAAGGCAAATACGGAAGTAGTGCTAAACGATAAAACTTCATCAACTCTATCAAGATTCAGAACGGACTAAGGGAACTTAATAATGAGCAGAGAAACACATATCGAATTATCAAACGTATCGAGAGTTTCATAAAGAGTGGGTAGCATATTCGTACTGACGATCAACTAAGCACATATCGGAATATCAAAACGTATCAGAAGGCATAATGGATAGGTAGGACAATCGTATGGATAAGAACGAATCTAAAGACTAATGTATCGCGAACCAATCTTCCTTATATGCCAAAACGTCTAACGCTTCTGTACGGGGACACCATATGGAACACATAATTTCCTGGTCTAAAATTTTAAAGTTTCTCTTCCACAATGATAACTAATCCATTAGTCACTGTAATCAACTCCGAACCTTCAATAAGAAGCTCCCCGACTTAATTCAACCCAAAAGGTGTTCTACATCTCCATTCATACAAAACTCTGAAAGGAAACTCTTGTCACTTGCATGCCATCTATTTTAGTGAGCAAACACAACCAGACCCAACACTTGTCAAATTTCCCGCTCAGCACTTCTTCCAATTTCGAATAGTTGTTCTGTCTGTCCATCCGTTGAAGGTAAGAAGTAGTACTAAAAACTAGAGTCCAATTCCCATAGTCTTATGTATCTCCTTCTAGAACTGTGAAGCAAAACGCGATTCTCTGACACGATCACTGCAGGTGCGCCATGTAGTTGGGTAATCTTCTGCTGAAATAAATCTCTGCCAATCTTCCAAGTGAGCCGACCTAGTCAAACTATCCACTACAACTCAATTCGTGTTGTCCTTCCTAAATGTGCGCGGAAATCCCGTTACAAGTCCATGAAGGTTTAATCCCACTTCCACATAAGAACATCCAAAGCTAAGAAAACCACTTGTACGCTGATGCTATATCTTAACTTGTTGACACGCTAAATACTTCGCCGCCAATGTAATCACAATCATCTTCATACCATTCCATCGAAATTCTGCTTCAAGTCTCTATGCATAATAGTACAACTAAGATGGATAGAACAAATAGAACTGTGTGCTTCAATTAAAACCGTTTCCTTCAAGTCTTCTAACCTAGATCATACTCCACCGTCTTGCTCCTAAGTTTCTTCATGTTTGTCACAAATTACTCCCAAGTCATGCGTCAGATAGTTCACCTCCTACGGTTCTAGATGTATTGATGCATAACAGATAATCTTCCTGTGTTGCATAAGGACATAACTAAGTCTCCTTCTTGAGTAGGAATAAATCCCTTTTCAGCTTTTCAACATTCTCCTCTCATTCTTCATCCCAACCAAACTTTATTTTTAGAGAATATTACATAGAGCTTCTTCTCACGTAGAAATTTCAACACAAAATACGAAGATGATCCCCGTGTTTCTCTTTCGTCTCATAACACACCAATATGTCATACTATGACAATTGTCCAAGTATTCATGAAAGACACAATTTATCAAATCCATAGGAACCGTCGGAGCAGTAGACAATACAATTGGCATCACAACACTCATAGAGATCATAACGAATACGAAAAGCAATTCTAGGAACATCTCGCTTCTTTACACGTAACTGAAAATAATCGGATCTCTAATCAATTATAGAGAAAACTTCACACCTGAAATTGATTAAACAAATCATTGATTTGAGGTAAGGGTAACAGTTCTAACCATAATGCGATTCATCTTCCCGAAATCAATACACAACCTCATACTATCCTCATACTTATTCACGAATAGAAATGGGGCACACCACGGAGACACACTCGGACGGATAAAACCACTTCCTAGAAGCTGGTCCTTCAATTGTTTCCCTTCAACTAATGTCGTTCAATACGGAGTTTCAGAATTAGGCAAAACGTCGCTCTTATACGGATAGAGTTCTAAATCAACCAACTTACTGTTCTTAGGCACTTCTCAAAATATCCTATGATCCCAATAAGTTCAAGTTATATGATGTAACTATTATCACGTTGGGCAGGCGTCATAATACTTGCATCATATACACATGCCTTTATTGCAATCACATTCTACCTCAAGTCGTGACTAAACAAATACTCATAACCAGGTCAAAACAACTTCACATTAAGATGGTAATCTTGGTAGTTCATTAAGAAATACATCGCGGACATTTCAAACAACCTAATAACTCTCGACGCGAGTTCATCAAACGAAGTATCTTCACAACCGCGAGGGATTAACGTACGAGTTTTCAAAGCAAATGTGATCATAATTGTTTACCAAGTTGGGAACCATGGTACAGAATTTTGAGTTTCTCAACTCGCCAAAGATGACAAATTTAATATGACCGTTGTTAGCATCTCGATGCTCAGTCAACAAATCCATATCCAGAATAATATTGAATCAAAGATTCCCAAAGGAGACAGATTAGCAGAACGAAACTTATCTTTGAATATCTTCAAAACGTACCGTACAATTCAGATACTCACAAGATTTCTCATAGAGATAGAGCGAGGTATAGCAAATTCTAATAGTGCAGAGGGGACCTTAATATGCTTAGCAATAGCAAGAGAAACCACAGAATGTGTCGGACACATCAGATGCATACATATACGAATTCTCTGAACGGACGAAAAAGAATCTAAACGGTTATCAAACGAATCAAAGATCAAAGTTCGAAAGGATGTGATACCATCAGAAAGTGAAACCTGTAAGGCATTACTACAAAGTTCTCAAAGCATTCCAAACTTATTTGATTACTAAATTTATGTTGCATATCTTGATAAATCTTCTAAATCTCCGGAAAGAAATGATCCTATAAGGGCTTAACTGAAAGCAGAGGCACAAATCAGAGTGGTGCAGAAGAAATAGCTAACCGATGCCTTATCATATAATCTACCCAATCCTCATCGGTCATAATTGAAGTTCCTACGGGGAGAAACCTAAAGCAAATCCTTCAAAGTTCAATCCATAAGCTCCTATAGTGCAAAACTAAGGGTCCAAATCTTCACAGGCCATAAATTATGTGCTACAAGTCAAAACCTGGCTCTGATACCATAATTGTAACAACCCAACCCGACAAGGGTCAAAATGCTACATTATGGTGTTAATCGGAACATACAAATGCAAGCGGAAGACTTTTAAAAATAATGATTACAAAGGTGTTCTAATGATAATAACGAAACACTAACTCTTAACATAATGAGTTCCAAAACTGAAATACAAATCCAAGCCAAATCTAACTGAAGGTAAATCCAAGTCTAATCCAAAAGCAAATGGGTATCTATCGTCAGGGTAGTCCACTAAGAGCCTGTCCATACATATACATAATGGCCATGTGCACAAATCATTATATATCATAACAGAACAGAACAGAATGGGAGGCCGTGGATCAATCACACCTCCACAGAAAGTGTCAAGCCATTGGTGCCTCAATGACATGGTCATGGTACATAATGACTAGTTAGCTCGGGCAACAGAACAAAACTATTCATAATCATAACCAAGCAGTCATAGCGTATCAACAAAGCATATCAAACTAAATAGAATCACATATCAAATGAGATAGCATAATGAACATCATAATAGAATGGATAGCAAACTGAATCATATCATAGGGAATTATATCAAAGGATCATATCAAACGGAATCATAACATGGCAAATGAATCAAAGTCAAGGATCGAGAAGTCATGAGAATAAAACCCTTACTGAGAAAGGGTAGAATATTTGTACCTCAAACCGCAACGAACCCATATCAGAAACACAAGGATTAAAAGTTACTCATTCTTCAGCGAATCTACACGAATTAATGATCGTCTTATTATTTAAGAACCATTTCATAAGTTATTACTGATTCAGTTCTTATTATTGTTCATATTGACATATTAGGCTTCCTGCTATTTATAGCAACTTTCCATAATTAGTAACTTTTCGTATTTAGTAAGTTTACCGAATTAGTAACTTTCCGAATTAAGTAAGTTTTTCGGAATTTGTAACTTTAGGTTAATACTCATGATTAGCCAACTTTTAGGGTTACAAATGACAACTTATCATAACTTAGGGTTTAAAGTGTAATTTACCAAAGTTTAGGGTTTATTGTGACAATTACCAAAGATTAGGGTTTAACTTGTAAATTAATTCCATAATGACCCATTTAGTACTTAGCCGAATTAGTGAACACTTTGGACATCTCAGATTAATTAAGCTTGAAAGAAACACACACATACACTATACATCTCTCGTACACACATGTTTACAACTCTTTTATAGTGTTCAAGTTCTAAAATTGTGAATCTTGTTATACATCCATCGACCCAAAACACAAACACAACTGCCAACACAAGACTTGGCAACTTCTAATCATCTCACACACTCACACAACACCAAGCATGCAACAAGAATTAATTACCATTGATTATGTATGTAATAACCCCATGCGTATACCCATAGCAGAACTGTTAAAACCCTTCCCACTCAACACACAAATACGACACCACACCTAGACCTTATAACCTCTAATCCCCATGCACACCCTCACACAAACACGACACTTATCTCCTGATTCTTTTCATACTGATTCGCAAGCATGCAATCATGTTGGTCTTAAGCTTCAAACTGACACTAGTCTACACATACCACCATACGCATGCAATCAAATTCTACATATCATGAAGCTAGGTTTCATACTCGTTTGTTGGGTCGACCAAGAAGAGAGACAACCACACTCATAAGCAGTCTTTCCAAACACATACACACGATCACAAGTACACATATACCTGGTTTACTCACACTCGACATAGCCACCACACTAGATCGCATGACTCTCACATGAGATAAAAACACAACTCTTAACGCCACCTGTTATAACATGTATTAGGGTTTCTGTTTTTTAGTAGTCATAATAAACGCTTCATTAGGGTTTTACTAGGGTACTTAGACTGGAAATAATGGGTTAGGCGACATGAAGAATATGACCAGGTTCGACCCCGATTCCTAGACGAGATATGATCAAGTTCCCATGCACATATGTACGCATATATTTTTAATGTGACACAAGATTTCATATATGACTCATGTGACGATATCGAGACGGATTATCAATAACATAACAAGATTACTCGAGAAACAAATGGGTTAAGATCAGGTTTAGTTTTAGTAAAACATAGGTCGAACATACAATAATCATGAACATGTGAGTGCGATATCGATTATGTTTTCATATCATAAACGAATATATGTTATAGTTCGAGCAAGAACACAAGGACAAAATAGCGATTACCTCTTGATCGGATTCGGAACGGATCGAAGAGAATAACGAATACAACCTACGAGCCAATACCCACACGATCACCACTATCGTGACTGCCACAAGGCTGGTACACCAAACCGATTACCACCTTTCCTCTAAACAACCATACTTCTTGAACTTGGATAGGAAGATAGAAGTGCTTGGAGGTATATTTGTTCTTAGGGTTTTAGGTGAAGAGAGCAAATGATAAGTGATATTCAGTTTTGCATGGGAATGGAATAAGTAAAAGGGTGCCGAAAATGTGGTGAGCAAATCAAGGAAAGTAATCTTCTAATTTTTTAAAATGGTTTGAGCTCATCTCTTCATATCACAAATCGTGTGGATTTGTTTCCCAAGTGTAGAATTCGTTTAACATGTGTTAATGGGAACAACCAAAAAAACGTAACACTCCTAGCACACTTGTTTATGACTTAAGTAGTTTTAGGATTATGACTTTAGGATATAAGTTTAATTTGATTTAGGATTAAATTACATAATGACATCTTAATATAAGGTATAGTTTTAAATGGCAAAAATTTTATAATCCAAACTTAGGTTAAACTTCAAAATGGTGCAAAATAATGATTCATATTTTTAGGGTTTTACAGTATCATTTCTTGTACTCAAGCTTAATATGTCTTATAATACTGGTATTCAATTTACCTACAACTTTAATTCATTTTTTTTTCTGACCTGCATGGCAAATTAGCTATGAGATTCGACTTTTGTATACTTCTTTTCATAAATTTGAAGACTTGTTCATATAAATGTTACAGTTCTTCTACCATGTTACGAGTTAGTAATTACCATGTTCATGAATTGCTTCCTTACATATCCCATGAACCACCCCACCCCACCCCACAAATAGTTGATAAAAGACACTCAAAGTGCAAATATAAAAGACAGAGTATCAGTTTGGATGGAAAAATAAAATGAAAATATGACTATATTTTAATTGTCACATGTGAAATATATTGTTGTCTCAGCTTTCTAATTACAAGTTGTATCTAAACCATACCATGGGATGAAAACAAACTTTTCCATTAAGTATAGTGTGACTCATTAGTAGCTAAAAATAGTAGAGTACTTAAAATGGGAAAAAAATGAAAGTAGAGAACTAATAGAGTTAATCTGCCATAATCTAATCCTTATTATTTATCATTTTCTTTTCTCAGATATATATTAATAGTTTTCTCCAATATTCAAACTTTCAAACAAAAACATTTTTTTTTTAAAGTATCCCTATTTATTGTATTTTGCCACTCGTGAGATATTAATTATCTTTTTTAGCATTCATGAAAACAAACTATGAAATAGTTGTCTGTATAATCTTTAGTAGGACAAACCCTAATAGCTGGAACAGCTTATATAGTTGTACTGCATGCATAAAAATACGTACATTTGAATAGGGATGGTGTGATTGAATTGCATTTCTGGATTGGGCCCAATGTAAATAACACAAAGGAGACATAAAAAGATCAAATGAATATTCATGGGCCCAAATTTAACTAAAGCCGGAAATCTTGCACGTGTGTGCCAGCACACAATTAATAATGATGGTTAGACCTTCCCCGTAACAGGACCATGAGATGTAGTCTTCGTCTAGGTGTCAAGACAAGCACACGTCTTCCCTTACAAGGGAGGGTGTTATCGGGTCGGGTTATCGGGTTATCGGGTTAGTCGGGTCGGGTTGAGTCGGGTTTGGATTTTTTAAAAACTCACCCGACACCCGACCCGATAAGGAATCGGGTTATCGGGTTCGGGTGGTAATCGGGTCGGGTTATGTCGGGTCGGGTGATTCGGGTTATCGGGTGACCCGATAGTAAATGTCATAAACATAGCTTTGTTGATGCTGCTACGAAACTTGGTGGCCCTGACAGTTAGTCTTCTGCTTTTTCTCTTGAATTTTTATCATATTTAAGTTGTTTTTTTTATCATATGTAACTTACAACAGTCTGAAGTTTTTTTGAGTCATTACAACATAGCATTGAACAAGTTTCAGTCATAAAGTTTTATTGTTCTATAAGACACACATGTACTCATAATCAGTTTACTTCTCTAGATGATTAATGCACATACCTCTCTATGGTAGGTTTAATAGCAAATTAAGAGAACCACTATGAAATCTTGGGCTGCAATTTATTTTAGTCTAAGAAAGTAAGAAAACCTTTTGCTGCAATTAATTTAGGCATAGCTCTTCCCACAGCATTACATGAAGACTTATTAGATAAGCCACTGTTCTTATTTAAACCTCACTACAGTGTTTAGTTGTAATTCAGTTTTAGCAGACCACTATAGCCCATGTCTAATTTCTCCCATAAAATTCAGCAAATTGCCCATTTACAAATTGTATTAGTAAAACATATGCACCATATAATAATACTACATGAAAATAATGTACAATAAATATGACAAATGTGTTTTATTCGTTTTTTTTAACAGAAGCAAACCAGTTTTTGTTGATGTTGAAAACAAAAAGCAATTCATTTGACATTCAAAAGTCAAACAGACCAGCTTAGTTTTGTAAGTCTGAAGTGTTTTTAAATGTTCACAGAAGTATAGACTTGGACAACAGGCAAAGAAGCAAAACAGACCAGCTTAGTTTTATTCGTTTTTTTTAACAGAAGCAAACCAGTGTTTTTAAATGTTCACAGAAGCTTAGTTTTGTAAAGCAGTTCATTTGACATTCAAACTACATTTTTATCTTCATCAATTTCACTACAACTTTACAAGTTTCCTACCGTAATTTCCTAACATTATTCATACACATAGCCTATAACCCGATAACTAAAAAGGCAATAAAGGATTGTCGGGTCTTATCGGGTTGACCCGATAACCCGATAACATTTTTTATTTAACCCGAACCCGACCCGATAACACTATCGGGTTATCGGGTTCGGGTCAAATCAACCCGACTAGATTTTTTGACCCGATTAGACCCGACCCGATTAGACCCGACCCGATCGGGTTCGGGTTCGGGTCGGGTTGACCCGATCCGACAGACACCCCTTCACTTACAAGGGAGCCTTCCATAAACTCGTCTTAAATGGCAAAAAGGCAAGACTTAGTCGTGTAGATGATTGACTCGTGTTAGGTTTGTTGTGTGCGAGTGTTTTTATTAAATGTTTTTTGTGGGGTATGCTTGTGTCTAAGTGAGGTATGTTTTGATGATTAAGTTGGTTTTCTTATTATGCTAAGTTGATGGTGAAATTAATTGTAGAGATAGAAAGTTAAGGTGACGTTGGTGAATGCGGTCTTGGTTACTCCTTATTACACTCAGTCTTACAAACTACTCATTTGTTTGAAGAGTGCGCACAATTTTTTTATTTTTTGGGTATTCATGGCTTTCGAATTTTTGATCGACTAATCTATCGGGTATGAGCCCACCATCATAAAGACTCAAACTAGGTAAAACCTCCATTTTTCTGGAGGTTGACGTCAAGGTTGTCAAGATCGGGGACATGATCTTAGGATCGTACTATTCTACGATCTCACATATTGTTATTTGCAAAAGTCGAGCAAGCCCATTGTGGCTTACTTTAAGCGCAATCACATTAATCTAACGATTGAAACTTGAACGCAGTGCATATATTGCGTTATTGCTATTAGTATGGTGTTGAACTTAAACATTTGTATGAACTAATTATATAAAGTTATGTTTTGTATATATTATATACTCTCTAATTATGTATAACTCCTGTTAGAAAAAGAGCATTGGTCGGATTTTCGATCCTGATATGATCTTGCGATCCCGATCTTGAAACTACAAAAATGATATTATGTAGGATCACGGTTGTGACAACCTTGGTTGATGTGACCATTTTAAGGTTACTTACATCTAGCAAAAATTAAATTTAAAACCTCACAAAATGATAATAGTACACGTTTTGCCACCAAACCAACCCTTAATGGTTAGTTTGTGTAATTGTTTTGATCACCAAACATACAGATATCATAAACTAGAAACTATACATATAATGTCTTGAATGCTCTACGATGAGAAACACCCTAAATACACATCTCTATATACTGCAAGATCAAAGGCATTTTGATAATTAATGAATGTATATCAGAAGATATAAATATACTAGAAGTCTTTAACTGCTATAAACGATAAAAACAGTATTGAGGTAGTACTTATTACAAAGGCCAAAATGTAACTTAATAACTTAAATTTTGATAAGTGGAATTTTTAGTATCATGAATTATTAAGGTGGAGAATGATACCATCAACTTAGCTAAATGGACCGTGTTTCTACTACGGTACACTCGTTAACACTTCGTACGGTCAAGAATTTAACTGAAAAAAAAATTTAAAATCAAATGTATAATATGAAGTAGAAATGAACAGACACACATCTTTGTGCTAAATGGACCGAGTTTCTACTGCCGTGCACTCATGACACTTCGTTCAGTCAGGAATTTAACTGGAAAAAAGTCAAAATCAAATTTATAATATGAAGTAGAAATGAACCGACACACATCTAGATCTCTGACAAAATAATTTTGATACTAAGAAAGAAAAGTGATATTGTTCTTGTAAATCTAAAGTGGACTCGTGAACCATGTTGACAAAAACATTACTTGATTTCTCTTCAGTAAGATAAATGTATTCCATCAAGCTTTTCAATTCCACGAAAAAACCCTTGATTTAATACTACAACATTAATTCTTATCTTCGAGAATTGAAACCCCATCAAGATACATGTGATAATTTTTGTAGCTTCCTGGATGCTCGAGACCTAAGGTTACATATAATTTGAGGTTCATGCCTTTATATTTTATTGAGTAAATTACACCGTTGGTCCCTAAACTTATGCCGATTTCATACGACATCCAAAAATGCTAATCATTGCCTTTTTTATCCACGATCGAGAATATATTACGCCGCTAGTCCAAAATTCTAACGCTCGTTAGTTTTGCCAGTTAAGTCGGTCCTCACGTGCAGGTCACATGAGGGCACTTTGGTCCGAATATTTTCTTTTGGCTTCTTCTTCTGTCCTTGCAACTATTCATGTTACTGTAGCTAATGTACTTTTGGTACTTTTATTCTTTTTTTTTTTTGTTAAAATTCTTTTCTTTTGTTTGTACATTAAATCTTGTACATATATACACAACTGATTTTCACATAGTAACACACATTAACTCATTCTTTTTCACCTAGAAAATATGGTGTTTGTTTTTCTTTTTGATTGGCTTTGTGACAACTTGAAATGTTAAAGATGATTAAACTTGAAAGTTGATTTCTACTAAATTTCTAGTTGCACAAAGTCAATCAAAGAGAACATAAAACACTTCAACGCGAATGCAATTGGTTTCATCAATATAAATCATTGTTACTAAAAAAATTAACAATTTAATTTTGGGGATTTCTCGAGATCATATGACAAATGTAAGTTGTCGTAGTCTATTGAATCCAAATATTCATCATCTGTCGAGTATTCGGGTTCCTCATACGCAATATGTTTGCGTTTTCTGTTTGCCCAAATTTTCTTCCAATTGTTTTTACTTGTACGCTTACTTCTTGCTTGTTCTTTCGTAGCTTTTTCTTGATAATCTTCCTATTGTTTAACTTTGACCTTCGTCTTTTGTTCAAAATACCAATTAACAAAGGTTGTTGCATCTTCATTTCATTGGATTTTTTGCTTCCTGTGACAAATAAAGTATGCATTGAGTATAACATTCATAATATAAACCTTCATCTGAATGTACAACAAATAATATACATACTTGGATTTTTTTGATTCTTTCTTTTGGAAAGCATCATGACATACAGTTGTTGATGACATATTTGATATATTATTGATGAAATTTGTTGTGCATAATAATGTTGTTTAGGAAGTTGTAAATATATAGGCATTTTCATCAGGAAAAGGTAGGAATTTATATCATTTAATTTTGTTGGTACAGAATTTGGATTGTTTATGGCCTAAAGAAAAGTCACAAGTCTTACTCGTTAGTTTTGACTATAGTTCAATGCTATCTTTATAAGGAAATTGAAATTTAATATAAACCGACATAGTCAATGTATAAATGGTTATATGAGACTTATGATATTCTCCCACTTCGTTTACTTCATTTATGACTTACCTACACAAGTTTTTAAATAAACACACACCCTAATTCTCATTCCTCACAATTTTAGTAATCTATTTCTAAAGTAACACAATCAATTGCATCTTCTTCTTTACCAAATAGGGATTTTAGTAAAATGGTGGTAACAGATGGTATGGTTGAGTATGTGTTGGGTAAATATGGGAATAAATGGTATAATGACGATGCAGTGGCTGAGGTGATACTTGAAGACTTGTGGCAAAGGGAGAAAAATCAACATGATGTTGCTAAAGGTTAGTGTATATGTTTCTTGTTATGATTTTTTGAATTATATCTATTTATTATTTGTCGATACTTAATGTTTCTGCACATTGTTATAGATAAAGGATTAGAAAATCTTGAAGCACTTGGCAAGAGGATATCAAAGCTTGAAGTTATGTTCGCTAGTCTAAAGGAGGCAAAAGAGGCAAAAATGGCAAAGGAGTCAGAGGCCATTGCAAAACTTGATGAAGTTTTTGGAAGGACCAAGGAGGCATAGGAACAATAGAAACAAAATGAGGTCATACTCATTGAGTCTGACTCTGACACTAGCCTTAAGTTTTATGAGGATACCCTAAAAGAACCTTCCACTTCTTTGGTAAAAAAAACACCTTCCAAATCTTGGGGAAAAAAAATCCCAATCAGTTGTTTTCTTAAAAAAAAAAAAAAAAAGCTTCCAATTCTAAACAAAAGATGCTCTCATGGTATTTGCCAACAAAGCATTCATCAACTTCTGACTCAAGTGGTGATTCAACTTCTTCTGATGAGAGTTATCATGCAAAAGAGCAGATTCAAGTGAAGAAACGATCCATGTCAAAGGTTGCAGATCAAGTGAAGAAAAGTCCAAGACCGCCACGAATAATGAATTGTGTTCTAGGCCTTGCAGCAGTTAAAACTTTTGGAATAACAAAACCAAAAGATGATCTACAAGCAAGGAAGTTGGGAAAAAAAATGTGTTTTCTATTTTTAATTCTATCTTATGGATGTTATTGAAAAAATATGTTGTGCATTTTTAATAGTACTTTGTTAATGTTATGCAACAGATGTGTTGTGTACTTTGTATAGGAGTTTTTAGTGATGGATTTTTGCTACAAGTTACATTTTTGTTGACTTGCTATTTGAATGGGTGAAAATAAAGCTAAACAACATATATATAAGTTCAAAAGAAAACAACATACTTTAACGACATATTCAAGTACATAAAAGAGATAAACAAAACATAACAAAGGAAAACATCAAAAGGTTAAGACATCTAATCTCCATCATATCTCCAATGGCTTGAAGCTTCTTGATAAAAGTGGTCAAATCATGAAGACGCACAAGCTTCTGTGCAACACATTGCATCAACCTTGCCCCCTCGATAAGGTCTTCATGTTGCATCCTTCGGAGATCAGAAATGGATTCAAGAGATGAATCAGAACCACATAGCAGCTGCAGCTCCTTTATCAGTTTGGCCCTTCGATTCATACGCTCGCTTACCTCTGTAACTTTCCAACTAAGCACATCTTGATCATTGAAAGTGGCTTGAAACTCTTGTTGATAGTGAACCAACATCATATCTTTCACTAATTTTGAGTTAGCTTTTTCTGCTAATTCATCACAAATAACAAGACGAGTAGACATGATAAAATTAGTGTGTGGTTTTTTAACTTGTTGTTTTATTTTTCAATTTTTCAAGATAGCATATGGTTATTATCAAGTCAAGCGTTACTTAAATAGAAGATGAATAATGGAGGTAAATGAGTAACTAGTCATCGAGACGCTAAAACTGAAAAGTGAGTAATCATTTCATTATCTTCCCCATGCAACCTATCATATCAATATGTCAAAAATTGATCAATTTACACCATTGGTCCTTGAAAGTTACACAACTATTCTTTGGGAAAAAAAGTTACACAATTGTTCATAACTCTACCACTTGCTTTAAAAGATTGTAGTTGTTCACACTTTTCAATGATAACTTAGGTTGAAAACACTTTTTCACTATTGTACATTTAGCTTCTAGTCCATATCTACCTAGAAAACATTACACTTATCACACTTGCATGGTTAGTCCAAAATATAGGAAATGTGACCTAACTATCATACTAGGCACACAAAAAAACACAACAAAAGGAAAAAAAAAAAAAAAAAAAAAAAAAAAAAAAAAAAAAAAAAGACTAGTAATGAACATATATCTTCCATTTCAATAACAAAACAGATAGTACATCATGTTTCGATCAAAAGAGATTCACAAAAAACTGGTTGGACTGATAAACATAAAACATAAAATATAAACAAAAGCTTGAAAAATAGACAGATGAACCTACACCCAAAACCTACATTCGGCCAAGCATCGACCTAAATGTTTCCATTTTGTCTAATGTTAACCTGGCATGCTCAACAAGTTCCAAAAGCACCCTTCATTTATGCAGCTCTTCCCTTACCATCAACCTCTGAAAGGCAATGTTTAAGTCTCTAGTCTCGGTCTGAGAGAGCAGCTCCATCT
Source organism: Artemisia tridentata subsp. tridentata (assembly GCA_021014915.2). Taxonomy (NCBI): domain Eukaryota; kingdom Viridiplantae; phylum Streptophyta; class Magnoliopsida; order Asterales; family Asteraceae; genus Artemisia; species Artemisia tridentata. The sequence continues at coordinate 376,254,313 of CP139508.1, forward strand.
CATCTATCAGCTCTTGTCTGTTGCCTGAGTCTTTCAACAATTCGCTGCAACGCATTTGTTGTTGGTCAATGTCGCGTTGCAGCTGAACCAACATTTGCTCTTTCAATCGAAATGAACCACATACAGTTTGAAGTTCATTAAGTCGATTGCATGGTTAAACTCTTTTGGGGCCATTTCTTGACTTTTTGTTTTCTGGGAAAAAGGGTTTGCTTCTAAAAATTACACGTATAGAAATTTATATAAAAAGTGAATGTGAGGAGTGAGGGTAAATGTAAAGGTTAATTGCGTATTTAAGGAGCCTAAAATGGTGTTTCACTCTCTGACAATCATCGAGATAGCAAGTATAGATCTACGGCTCTCATTCTTTGATTTGACCATGCTTGATCATTACACTTTTTCATATATTACGTATTTAGTCCTCAAAGTTACATTCACGCAAGAAATTTACATCTAACTTTATCTAACTGACACGTGTATGTGACCCAACTTTTAGGGTTTGTGAGTGCATAATCTTTGGACTACTCATGCAATTTATGTAAACTATCTACTATACATAGTTGGATTCTAAGGAAATTAGTTGGAAACCAAAAGAGGGAGTGTGCACATGGCCAAGTGGGAGTCTTTCTTTAATGCATGTGTTGACTTAATTGACACTTGGACTAAGCTTCTCAACGAAGCTTGATACTATCTTCGAGAAACTCTGCAAACTGCAGGCCATGTCATGTCACCACTTGTACTAACTCGCTTTAATTTATTTATTTATTTATTATTATTTATTTTGCTCATTTTAACAATGTTTGTAATAATCTTGTTGGTAACATGTAGTTTATATATTTTTGTTCCTTTTTTTTTTACTTTTATGTTATCAACTTGGATAAAGGCTACCATGGACCAACATAACTGTAATTGTTATTAAACACACTAGAACTACAACATAACTAAACACACTAGCAATACAACATAACTGAAACTTAAGAACACTAATTGTTATTCAAAAAAGCAAATTACATATTAATATGAATAATAATCTAAATCTGAATCATATGGAATGATACCAAAATCCAGGAACAACATCAAGTGATACTCTCGTTCTTTCTTCAATTTTTCCTCCAACTCTTTTTTAGCCCTTGCCTTTTCTTCTAAAGTTTCCCTGAATGCCTCTTCTTCTAAAGTTTCCCTCAATGCCTCTTCGCGTTAAAGTGTTTTATGTTCTCTTTGATTGACTTTGTGCAACTAGAAATTAAGTAGAAATCAACTTTCACACTTAATCATCTTCAACATTTCAAGTTTCACAAAGCCAAAAAAAGAAAAAGAAAAATAAACACCATATTTTTTGAGTGAAAATGAATGAGTGAATGTGTGTTATTATGTGAAAATTAGTTGTGTATATGTGTACAAGAAATAAAGTACAAACAAAAGAAATGAATTTTGACAAATTAAATGAATAAAAGTACAAAAAGTAGAAATGCTACAGTGACATAAACAGTGGCCGTGACAGAAGAACCAGCGAAAACGCAAGATTCGGACCAAAGTGCCCTCGTGTGACATGCACATGAGGACGGACTTAACGGGCAAAACCAACGAGCGTTAGAATTTTGGACTAGCGGCGTAATATATTCTCGGTCGTGGATCAAAAAGGCAATGATTAGCGTTTTTGGATGTCGTATGAAATCCGGCATAAGTTTAGGGACCAACGGTGTAATTTACTCTATTTTATTTTGACAAGTGATTTTAATTTAAGAGATAACACTTTTTTTTTTTCTTTTTTTTTTCGTTAGTTTCCTTATAGGATAGAGTGTTAAGCGAGCTAGTGTATGGCAGTAGAAATTTCACTTATCCAATTTTAAAGTACCATGCTTTGTCTTTAATAATTCAAGTTACTAAAAATTACACACATTAGAGCATCCGGTGTGGTAAGATTCGTGCCTCGCTGTGGCTCGCCATGGTACCGGCGGTGCTCGTCGTGGTTCGCCGAGCTTGGTGAAATCGTACAGACGATGAGCATTTGTGTTTGACAATTTGCACCTTTATTTGTGTATTTAATTCCAAACGGTAATATTACCGTTCCAAATAATAACATTAATAACGTTTTTTTTTTTTTTTTTTTTTTTTAACCAAACATTTTCACTATATATATAGCAACATATATACCAACACACACTATCAAATACATTTTCCAATCTCACTCATACATACCAACACACACTATCAAATATAATATCTAAAATACACAGCAAAAAATATGAGTACCGACACATCTAATTCCAGCGAGGATGATCTTGAAGAGCTTGAAGAGATCGCTATGATTGAAGAATACGAGAAGGAGCTTTTGTTACAACAACAAGAAGCCGGAAGTAGCACACGGACATACATTCCCCGGGAACGTGAAATTGCTGAAGCACGTCTACTGCGGGATTATTTTGGTAACAACCCAAAATATACGGAGGAATATTTCAAGCGTCGCTATCGTATGAGCCGTAAACTATTTTTAGAAATAGTTCAAGGTATTGAAACGTATATCAAAACTCATGATAATCTTCCTAAGCATTTTGATTTCTTTAGAGTCCGACCCGATGCTTGTGGTGTAATGAGTTTCAGTGTCATTATGAAATGCACAAGCGCCTTACGCCAATTGGCATATGGCGTAACAACCGATGCATTTGATGAGTATTTACAAATGGGAGAACATTGTGCACGCGATTGTTTAGATTATTTTACTATGTGCATAATCCAGTTGTATATGCGTGAGTTTTTAAGAAAACCAGACGAGAATGACATTCGTAACTTGTACCACGCACATAACGCGGTTCATAAGTTACCGGGTATGTTGGGAAGCATCGATTGTATGCACCGGGAATGGAAAAATTGTCCTAAAGAATGGCAAGGCCAATTTCACCGAGGTGATAAAAAGTATCCGACTATAATGCTTGAAGCCGTTGCTTCATATGATTTGTGGATTTGGCATGCATTTTTTGGTGTAGCGGGCGCGAATAACGATCTTACCGTTTTGAATAATTCTCCGTTATTCGACGACCTGCTTGATGACATCGCCCCTGAGGTTCCGTTTGAAGTAAACGGGCGTACATTTAGAAAAGGGTATTATCTAGCTGACGGAATTTACCCAGAGTGGTCATCGTTTGTTAAATCATTCACGGTTGCGCATACCCAAAAGAATGCCGCATTTAAAGCCAAAAAAGAAAGTGCTAGAAAAGATATCGAAAGAGCTTTTGGTGTCCTCCAAGGACGTTGGCATATTATTGTCCAACCGGCGTGTTCATTTGCTACATCAAAGCTACGGAGAATCATGTACACGTGCATCATACTGCATAACATGATTTTGAAAGACCAAAACTTTGCGACATCCGAAGTTAGTGAGATGTATATTTGTCCGCGAGTAAATTTACAACGGTCGTGGATTGAGCGTTGCGAAGTGCAACGAAAGAAGTCGAAGGAACTACGTGATAAACGCGCACACGCAGCGCTTCAACGGAATCTCATCGAACATGTTTGGCAAGTAACTCAATGGAAGGAATTTCAGCAACAACAACACCAACAACAACATAATTAGTTTTTTTTTAATAATTAGTTTCTTAATATTCGTTGTATCGTTATTTTAATTCTCATATATTTTTTTTTCGTATCGTAAGTTTGTGTTTAAATTTTTTGTAATGTATTTTTAATTAATGAAATGAATTTAGTTTATTTGTGTATTTTAATAAAAAAAATAAAAATAGATAGTGGTGGGGTCAAAATGAGTAAGTTGTGGTATGTTAGGCTATGTGTAATGGTAAGAAATGGTGGGTGGGGCAAAATTTGACACGTGTCAGCCCAGTCAGCAAAAGGGGTTGATGGGTTTAGGTGTGTAATGGTGGAAAATGATGGGTGGGGCAAATTTTGACACGTGTCACTTTTTTTTTTTTTTTTTTTTTTTTTTTCTTTTTTTTTTTTAATTCAACCAAATAATACATTCTAAATTAAAACATCATTTTATTAATTAAAAAAAAAAGACAACATCATTTTATTAATAATAATTAATAAAAAAAAACAATAAAAAAAAAAACATTAGATATAAAGCCCAACTGCTATTTTATAACTGAAGCCAAAACAAAGCCCAAACAATATTAGATATAAAGTGCACTTCAACCCTAATATTATACCCTAATATTGCAGTCATCTCTTTGCTTTCTTTCTGCTCCAATAAAAAAACGCAGCCTCCTCCTACCTCATCACTTCAATATCATACAAACACAAACCTTTATATCTCCTTTATATATCCAAGCATGAACTCACGAAAGAATCACCACCTTAAATGCATTCTCCTTGAAAGTACAAATGGGCGGGGCGTGAATCAATTCACGCCTATTCGGTTCTTTTGCAAATTGGCGCCCCTGTGTAGTGGTCCTGGGCGCTAATTGGGCAAAATTTGGGGCATTCACGCCCCATTACACATAGCCTTATAATAAGGGGGGTTGTTAGTTGTGGTTAGTTATGGTGACGTGGGGCCCGAATGAAGAGATGAATGAATGCCATGATAGCTAGTCGCTTTTTTGGGCCATTACAAGCCAAATTCATATACCGAATCACATTTTGGGCCATTACAAGCTAAAGCTGAGTTTTACACAAGTTCGCTTATGTAATTAATCCACTAGGCATCTCAAACATTGTACAATATTTGCTTCTAAACCATTGACTATTAATCATCCGTATATTTCATTTCCTAAAACGAACAATATAAACCTTTTTAAAGAGCAATGTTATAGAATTCTACACTTTCTAGATCTTTGCCAAAATTCATCCTCTTAACACACGCGAAATTGACGATTGAAATCCACTGTTTAATTATCTAGCCTTATCTTTTTCATGCTGCTTGGTATGTGTAATCATTTAATGATTAGAAGGATATTAGGTACAAAAGTTAGGAAAAATATCGTTTATCGATTCTAAGCTCTAAGATGAGATACTTCAAGAGACAACGCCTCATGCAAGTCAACTCAATGTTTATTCAGATTGTCAATCACTTTAAATCCCGCGTACGGGTGCCTAAGTATATGTTCGCTAGGCAAATAACATATAAATTCAAGATTGTGTTAGTATTTTTACATTGTCTGCTAATTAAAATGTCCATCATGCCATAAGACACTTTTAAAACACGGTCATTTTTTTTTTTTTTTTTTTAGAACGACAATTTTAATTATCTCACAACATTTACGCCAAAATCTTTCTCACATACTTGAACCCACAACCATTTGGTTGGAGAGGTTTTCACACAACATGGGGTACCATTAGGACACAAGTCATTTGGTTTTAAAACACAGTCATTGCTTCTTCTTCTTTTCTGTGATTGAAGGAAATGTGCTTAAGAGTAGATATATAAGAAGTATAGCAAACTATTTTGCAAATGCACTACATATCGATACTCTTTGTGTTAATTTACATTGTGTAACCCGGTCTAACACAGTTTTAAAGTAATTAAACCATAGTCATACAATAGTAGATAGATATGAAAGGTTAGTAAAGTATTTTACCTATTTTGCAAACACACACTTACTTTAAGATACTATAAAGTATAAATTTGGACAATTTTGGAGATGACATATCTACTTAGTGTGGGCTTTGCCATGGCTCGTCATGACACCCCCCAACTCGCCGTGGCTGGCCATTCATGGATTACTCGTCTGCACGGCGAGGTAGAATTGTGTACTTTGTGTCAGAAACACATGTTTTTTTTTTTCTTTTTTTTTTCTTTGTGAGATGTGAAAAAAAATAAAATATGAAATGGTGCGACCCAAATGAGTAAGTTGTGGTTAATTATGATAAAAAGGGTTGTATAAGAGGGTTTGTCATGATGACGTGATACACCATGGGACGTGGGACTCAAATTAGTAGTTTTTGCTTGGCATGACACGTAAGAGCTAACTTGAGTAGGTCGAGGCTCACACATGGAGAGAGTCATAATCTCCGACAAAAAGAGGGACCAACATCACATGGGTAAATAGTTGCTTACTTTTGTGGTGCGTGATCCAACGACCAGAATTTAATACAATGAAATAATCACAGCCGTTAAACGACAGGACCATGGTATTCCATGCCGGCTGTCTGTCCTATGTTCCCTTCTCTCTTCGCAGCTGACCAAACTTGTTTCATATTTGTCCGGCAGATTTGCCTGTCTTTTCAAACATATTGTTCCCTTTTGCTAACACCTTGTGTTACACGCTACTCTTGCGCGTGAAACTTTCTGCCTTTTAAGTATTATTGTTAATTATCAACAAGCTTGTGGTCTAGTGGTTGAAGCTTAGTTAGTTAAGCGAGTCACGGGTGAGAGTAGTACTGGGTGGGTGACCTACCGGGAAGTCCTCACTTGTGGACCACCAACTCTGTTGGTATTAGGCAATGAAGAGGAAAGCCTGTAAGCCAATATTGCGCAGGTTCAAATCCGAGCCGTCCCCAGTTTTCATCTGGCCGTTACTCCAGCGAGGAAGTCGTGTGGAGGCGGTACGGTTTTCGGGCGGATGCCGTTTGTAGTCCCTACTGCGCCCAGCGTGGATCCGGTTCAGACAACATAGTCTGGGCATGTGATGGATGAGGGCCTGCCAAAGTGGCAGGTTGTGACTCCAACAAAAAAATGAAAGTCACCTTCCAAAAAAAAAAAAAGTATTATTGTTAATTATCGTTTTAACTTTTTAATTGAGACTCATTTACCTACTAAGTTTTAGCGACCTTTAGCCACGAATTATTGCTTTTAGCCACCACTTTGGGTCACAAGTTAAACACACAAAAAGTTGTATGGGACTATTTCAGAAAAGGTTTTTCTAACTTGTGCTCTAAGGACACAAGTTAAACATACCAAAAGTACTATAGGACCCATAAAAAAGGACTTATAAATCACACAAAAATACATTGTTCTGTACTTTTGTGTGAGTCCCTGAGTACTTTTTGATGTACTTAACTTATGCCCTAAGACACAAGTTAAAAAAATCATTTCAGAAAAAGCAAAGTTCGTGTAACCAATTCAGGGTTATTTGCAACTTATAGTTCTTTACATCATGTAAATGCAACAATAACTTCATAGATAGTTGAAAACTTGGTCCAACCTCATCTAAATGTATTCACTAATTAGTTTAGTAGTTTGTTGTTACATCGGTTAACTTACTACAAGTCTGCAACTATGTTGTACTTGTAAAAAAAGTTATCTCATGGTTGAGCTAAACGGCTAGTGAGAATCAACTTCGATTATCATTTAAATGTCTCAAAAACATAAATAAACTTCCAAGCTTATGGACCAATTAGCAGGGATGGAACCGGGACATAATTTGACAAGGTGCATTTAAGGAAAACAAATAAGATCAGAAACACGATTTTTTATGGAACAGGGGAATTTATGGAAAATCAAAGTACGTTACAAATATTAATACTACACCGCAAAAATCTATACATACGACCTGGTTCCGTCATTGCCAATTAGTGCCAAATGCTGCAAGAAGCAACTTGATTTGTGTAACTATATATGTGTTACGGCAACGACATTTTAATTTGTGAATATGTATTTGGTGTCTGTATGTATCATTGTATGAAGTTAGTTTTTTATGTCTCCATTGGATATGACAATTACGTAATGCATGCACATTTACTACTGACTAATTTATTACAGCACTTGTAAAAGGATCATCTTTATATGCTTTAATTATTATCGCGATGTTAATGTTCAATACAAAAAGTGGTTTAATTCTTTGACCAAGGACCACGTGTAGTGGTGCGAGTGGGCGTTAATATACTTGGTCATGAAATCCATGCACAAAGAGAATAACTCACTTAAAATCATGTCCCCAACCCTAATAATAATATGAATATCTCTTTGTATATAAAACTCATCCAACACCACTAAACTACATACACAACTCATAAACCATTTCATCAATTCTCTCTCAAACAACTTAATAACCGGAAAATCAAGAAACTAGCCGGAAAATCTACATATTCACAAACTAAAAAAATGGATCAAAAAAGAATCCCTTTGAATCTTTTCGACAATTTCGATCTTGCAACCGAGCTACGACTAGGGTTACCAGGATCCGATGACCAAACGGAAAAAAAGACTAGTCTTTCGGGCAACAAAAGAAGCTCATCCGAGATGGAATCAACTACTTGCTCAGAAGAAAATGAATCAAGATTTTCACCACCTATGAAGTAAGTTACAAATTCCATGCAAACCCTAATACAAATTTTACTTTTTGATCATACCCACATTGTGGGCTCGTCAGCGTTGCTGGTTATCAATGTTTTGTTAGAAAAACTCAAATACTTATAAAATTTTGTTACTTATTTCAGGGAACAAGTTGTTGGGTGGCCACCGGTTAGATCTTACAGGAAAAACGTACTTCAAGTGAAGAAAAACGACTCGGAAAGTGGTTCGGGCATGTATGTAAAAGTGAGCATGGATGGTGCTCCATATTTGAGAAAAGTGGACCTAAAAGTATATACAAGTTATGAAGAGCTCATGAAGGGTTTACAAGCTATGTTTAAGTGCAATATAGGGTTATACTCGGAAAAAGAAGGATACAATGGATCAATGCATGCACCAACTTATGAAGACAAAGATGGTGATTGGATGCTTGTTGGAGATGTACCATGGGAAATGTTCATAAGTTCTTGTAAAAGACTTAGAATCATGAAGAGTTGTGAAGCTAGAGGATTGGGTGATTCTTTATAAATCGAACCCGAATAATTCACAAAAGTTTTTTAAAAATATATACGAAAATGAAATGCGTGGTTTGGAAAACCAGATCTCGAAGGTTTTGAATTTTTAGAAAGAAACTTAGGGAAAAAAGTATACATATTTGTTTGTGTTATGCGTGGTCCATGTAAAATGATCATGCAACATTTTTTTCATGTACCTTTTGATGTTTGATACTTTGATGGAAGTAAATATTAATACAAATCTTCAAATTTTATGATATTTAGTTTTTGTCTCTTTTTTAGTTACTTATTGTCATAGACAGAACTTGGCCGAGTGCTATATCAGATTATTTGAGAGGGTCAAAGTTGTATTTCTTTTAAACAAATATAAGCAATACCTCAAAGTTTAAGGAAGGCCGTGGCCCTTCCCGGTCTCCACTCACCACTAAGGTCCGTCAATGCTTATTGTATGTTACTAGCGGCCACAATCGGATTTTTGTGAACCACACAAAATTTTCATGTTTTTCATGCCTTACGTAGTAAAAATTTGACATGAATTCGATCTGAATTTGTATTATAAGTCTTGTTAAGTTACTTTTAGCAAAATGCATCTGTTAACTATATAAAGTACCTATCAATGATGAGTTGGTCTAGTGGTTGGGACTTCCCTTGGTGACCTTTAGGTCTCAAGTTCAAATCCCACTAATGCCAACTTTGAGATATTAGGAAGTCCCTCTATGAGGGCTTGGCTTGGGTATATCCAGGTTCAAGTATGAGGGGGCAGAGTTTACCCCTATTAATCGTCGTGCCTTCGGGCGGATTAGTAAGGGGTTTTCCCCCCATCGGGTATTTGAATAGGCATTCCTACTTCGAGGGAGCTCTCTAGCGCGGGCCCGGTTAAGACAACGTAAGCTAGACCTCCCGCTGTCGAATCGCGACACGAAGTTTCAACGAATTGAAATGGACCTTTCAAAAAAAAAAAAAAAAAAAAAAGAAAAAAAAAAAAAAAAAAAAAAAACTGTTAACTATATAAAGTACCTAACTAATTAAGATCTCGATATAATAATGGTTTCAGAAAAAATCTATTGTTAAATTTCTCAAAACTGTTCATTAAATTTCTCTGTCACCTTTATTTATGGCTAAAGGGAGCATGGCCATATGGGTATCAAAGTTTCGGTCCCAGGAATAAGGCATCCCATTTTTGTAGCAAAAAAAGTATGTATTTGTGATTTTAAATCAGTAAAAGAAGATAAGATTCTATGTTCTTTTATGCCCTCGAATTTTATTTTTTCTTTTAGAATTATACACTGTTTACAGTTGTATCTATGTGTACGTGTATATATGCATGTATGAGTTGTATACGTGTGTGAATAATATTGTATGAAAACGATAATTGGACCCTGTCTCTATGTTTAGTATAGCATGGACACCGGCGTTAATTCCTGCACTCATTTGTGCAGTTAAATTGAAAGCAGCCCAAATTAATGAGCACCAACATATTCAACGTAAACGTATCTATTTTGACTTAAGTATATACTAGTAATTATTCTGTAAATTTTATTTCAGTTGGGACTTAAAAAAGCCATGGTCCATTGATGCTCATTGGTTTGGTTCTCGGGATCGATCATTGGGTTGCATGGTTTGGTCGTCAATCGGTTTGAAAGTCTTGGAACCAAATCAAACGGAATTTAGATTAGATCAAACCACTCAAATTGGTCCGTCAATTGGTACTGTAATTTTTTTGTAAGGAGTTGTGGCTTGCTGGTGTCTTTTCATGTTTGTTTGGTTTTGTTGAAGGTTTATTTAGGATTGAATTATTTTAGGTGTTTGTGGCATGGTTGTAATCGAGTGTTATTTTAGGTTGTTTTATAGATATGTCTTTTATCGTTGTCTGGTTCTTGTATTTTCTAGCTTCTTGCTAATGTTTTAATATAAATTTGTCGCTGAAAAAAAAAATCTGAGTAAACCAAACCAATCACATATTAAAATTATCCGTTCTGTTTCGGTTTTAAACCATGCATACCAAATTCCACTCCACTTGAAAATATAATCTACCAAACTAACGTTGAACACTTCAACTTGTATCCGGAAATTAAACACCACATGGCAACAACTAAAAAACTTACAGATCAAATAATTAAGATTTGCAACTTGAAGGCTTAACTTCAAATAAGATTCGAATTGTCTCTACAAATTTAAAAAAACATATGGCAATTTGTATGGAAGATGTTATTAAGTTAGGTATTGGGATATACTTGCATAGGAGTTCTAGTTCAAATGATAGATATGACGTGTGTGTATACAATAGAGTAAACTTAAAAGTCATCCATGTGGTTTTGTCATTTAAACAAGGAGCGACCTTGCTAAAAATCCTTGGTGTACAAAATTTCGGAGGTCAAATGTCTAATAAAAAAAAAATAATAAATAAAAAAAAAATAAATAAATAAATAAAATAAAAAATTGGTGATTTTTAGGGGATGATTCTGCAGAAAATTTGGCAAAACAATAAGGTAAAGTGTTAAGGTTGCATTTAGTTGCCGAGAAATATTTTCACTTTTTCATTTTTGATTTTCTTGATAATGAAAGGGTTTATAGGAAAAAGTTAAGAACTTGAAAATCTTGTCTAGATTATGTTACATTTTTCATTTTCTAATGAATAGATTAGTAGAAAAGAGTAAATTTGACTTTTCAGATTTTTAGTTAAAATTTGAGAAAAAATATTTTCATTATTTTAGAAAAAATTCTCAAAAATTGTAACTAAATGGGTTTTCTGTTTTTTCATTTTTCTATGCAAAAATTCTTGGAAAAATGAGGTATTTCGCACCAACTACTAGTGTGTTTCCAAGCAAAGACCATTTACTAGAAATAGAATACAAATAATATCATTATTAAAACATTAAAACCGGATTTTAAAAAATTTCACATATGTTTCTTTACTAGCTATAACACATTGATATTATCATAAGAATCCGGACGTAAAACTAACCGTCAAAAATATTACAGGCGAGAGCAAACCAAAACCACCCTACAACTCACCTCATAGAATCATAATATAAACCAACTATAATGACAGAATATTGCGGTTCAAGACAAGGTTAGTAAGATGTTAAGTTGTCACCGAACATAGAATCTGAACGGGTACTAGCATTTTGATAACGAAAAGATTCCATTCGGGAATCTAGTATTGACAGCTGAGATTTAACCCAAGAAGGATTATACCTCCCTTCGACCCATAAAGCTTCACCTGTGTCTTTGTGCTTGAAATCCGGATGTTTCGGGCTCCTCTGTGAACCATTATATTAAAGGGCAATATGAGGCTCAGTTTATAGTTTCATATGAAGCATTTCAGTGAATAGTTATTACTTATTAGAGATGGCAAGATGAGCGGGTCCGGGCGGGTTGGAACCGGTCACTTTTACCATTGGACGCATCGGGTTGGCCCACAAAAACTATGCGTTCATTTTATTACATTTAAATAGGAAACTTAATGTACTAATTATGATTATAACTTTAAATAAAACTATCAAGGAGGTTGACTACTTTATAAAATAGACTTTGGGCCAGCTACGGCTCCCCGTTTAGCTAAGTTTTTTTATTTAACTTGTTTGAGATAAAACACAATAGATATGGACCCATCCATAAGTAGATCAATTAACATTGCCACCTCTAGTATGCAAAATGTCTTCTTCAATTTGATCATTGGTAATTTTGAACGACTTATACTACATGTGGCAATTTCAACCCATTTGTCTAGAAATGGGTCAATTTCAGTTATATGGTAACATGTAATCAGATTCAATATATCAGTTATTTATAAGCATATTAGGTTGTTGGCATAATGACATGTCAGCGAGCCAACACTACAACATTACCCATTTTGACCCAAACACGTTTATGACCCGCTCAATCTACACCATTTGCCAACTGTAATTGCTGCGTGAATAAACAAAGATGTGCAGTAAGTCTCATATGCATACCTTGTTCTTCCTGTTATCCCACCAATCTACAGGATTGGCAAAGAAAGCTTGCCATAGTTCCTCCATTGATCCTGTGGCTCCATATTTATTTTGCTTTATACCTGCAACCAAAAATATATAAACAAAGTGAGGGTATGTTCCTTATATGACAACGAAAACAAAAAATGTCGAAATAAATTGTCATTAAAGATGCCCGATATCTAGTACGACAAATGATCAAAAGAAGAGAGCCTTGTTACTCTAACATCCAGTGAAAACTGAAAAAGCAGAATTATCTGCACAGTTTTCATGTTATAGCTACTCATTTACCCATTGGCATCAGTAGCAAACATCGGTAATCATGCTTTAGGTACAACAAGGTTTGTATTTGTCATTATTAAAGGTAATGTAGATATTTGATAAATAATCAAGCACTTTTGAAACTATTTGCACACTCAAATAATGTAAGTTTCAAGGCACTATGGGTGTATAATGCTGTCAATGTTCCTGATTTTCACAAGAAACTAACTATGATTGTCTTGTGATGTTACTCATTCTGATTCGAAATAAATGCAACATCTCATGCATTAGTTGAATCAAAATGTTTTAACACTGAAGTACACATACCCCTCAATAGCTTTAACATAGATATAAAGTGTGGCCCAGCAAAGAAGTTATTAATACTTTGTAAACTATCATAACTGCCAATGAATAAAAGCTAGATGGGTGCATGTGGCAATTTTGACCCATTTACCTAAAATGGGTTGATTGGGAGTTGGGACTATATCTTACCTCCAACGCACCAAAGGTAAAAACTAGAAAACAAGGCTACAAATGAAATGGAAATAGCACATCAAAAGTCAAATAGAGTATACTTTAACAGTTTGCAACATCCTACATCGGTAACATCGCTATATTTAAAAGCAGATTAGAATAGCTTTTGAAATCATAACTAATAGTTTAACAGAATTATTATTTATGGACTTAAAATACACCAAAGTCTGACCCATTTTGATTTATTATAAACTAACTCCATTGACTCATTAGTCATTACCCAACTCAACGGACCCTCCCAAGTCCCAATTTCCCTCCTCTAACAAAAGTACAAATGGTAGCTTTATTTATATTCGAGTGAAAGAGGAATATTGCAATTAGTTGGGACAAACATATATTGTAAAAGTAATTGCCTGTTGTCATGGAGCTCGAGTTGGAGTTGGAGTTGAAGTTAGAGTTGGAGTTGGAGTTATAGCTGGAGTTGAAGTCTCCATCATAAGATGGCGCTGAAGGTGCACTTCTCTCAACAAAATTTAGCTGTGAAACAACTACCTGCCACCATTTGAAGAGTATTTCAAACAAAAAGCATATAATTGGTTGAAAATTAGAGGATAAAACTATAAAAGTTTAGCAAGAATGCCAACAGTTAAGTGAATTCCATGGTAACCTTGTAGTATGTTTGCTGCTTCCCATCATCACTATCGACTGTATCAGAAACAAGACGACCTGATACATATATCTGTTGTCCTTTTTCGACATGCTGAGAAGCAATATGAGCCATCTCATCCCAAAAGGTCAAGTTGATCCTGAAAATTACCATAATGTTCAAATGATGATTCAGAGCTGAAATAGAGGCATTTTTAATCCATTTGTGTGAAAATGGGTCAGCTTGGATAATATTTTATTGCTGAAGGATCAAATCTATAACTCAAAAGCATGGTTAAGCGTTTACAGTTGCACACTCCTAGATTGCTCTGTTAGAAAGATAAATGTTTCTAACAACTGTAATGTAACACTTGACATATTAATTATCTGTTTATGAAATTTATAAGAAGACACAAAAATTTTAGTGGGTCAGCCCCACCAGTTTTGATGTGCTGAAACATTTACCCATCTTGACCTGTTATTTAAACCAGACCATTTCCCACCAATAAGCATAAGGACAGAGACAGAGTGGATAGACAGGGACCCTTTCTCGATATTTATGAATAAATCAATACCAACAGGACACAGCCCAAGTGGTACCAGGTGTGTCCGTAAAAGAAAGGTTTTTGGTTCAAGCCTCATCAGAGGCATGTTCTGCGAGTTATTTGCCGTAGCAAAAAAAAAAGCACCTAATAACTAGTGGATTGGTTCAAGCCTCATCAGAGGCATGTTCTGCGAGTTATTTGCCGTAACAAACAAAAAAGCACCTAATAACTAGTGGATTCGATCTATTGCATGGCAGTAAACCATAGGTGAAAAGATGTTGAAGCTCAAATAATTATCCAACTGGTTGGTTGCCACGACTGTCTATTTAGAGGGCATGCAGATTTCATATGCTTATTTACCTATTGTTCGATAATGTTTATTTGGGTCCACAAAATTTCCCATTTTTCCTTTATGCATGTTCTACAACTTCAAACACTCTCTAAAATCTATACACTTGATTACTTGGTCACATGATTGGGTAAGCTAGGTTGAAACAACTTTTTTTTTTTTTTTTTTTTTTTTTTTTTTTAAGTCCTAAAAATGGTGCTTAAGCTTATTCTCTTTTTTCTCCTCTAAACAAGCTTATAAGCTTTTCAAATAAGCTCACCCAAACATCCTTTTTAAGGTGCCAAATGCTTTAAAGTTAAGGGCATTCCTGTTAATTCACACTTCTTCCGCAAGTTTACTTGGGTAGCTCGTTTCCTTATCTATGTAGTCTCAGTATAAGTGCAACCTTATACGTCTGTGTGCACACGTTATCTAAACAATACCTCATAATATCTAGCAAATCTTATGTCCTACCTCCATTATACTGGTGTGCAAACCATCAAAACCAGCAAAAACCAAACTGAAAGCAAATTAGGATCTCTTACGCAGAGTCCGGACAAAGATCATTTTCTTATAATTTACTCGCCTCCTCCAAAAAAATTGTCCGCTAGACGAAAATACACACTTTAACATTTTGAAACCAATTATCACATCTTAAACTTCAACATTTTGACACTTTTACCATTTGATTCTCCAATTATTGAACTTTTTTCCGTGATAATTTAACGATTAGTCCCCCTCCAATATGTCAAATTTTCTTTTACATTTCATTCTAGACCGTTATAATCTAACCATTCTTAAACCCCTAAAACATAACACAAAACAACACAAACCCAAAATTCAACACAATTCAAACTCACACAAACAACAAACTAAATAAAAATTTTACCAAGTAGTATCAGTTGGCGATTTCTTAACAGCCAATCTACACCAAGCAAGAACCTTCCCAGAAGCAAGCTGCTTAAACTCAACTGAAGTCCCAACATTCCCAATCAACTGTACACTGTTACACAGCTCCTTCTTCCACACTATCTCACTAGGCCTAGCATACTGTTGACCTTGACCATTACCCACTAAACCCTTTTCATATTCATATCCACTATGCCCATTATTGTAGTCAAATGATGACTTTATGTTAGTACCATTTGAGTTGGTTAAGGATAATCTTGTGTTGAATTTTTTGTCTAGTGAGGATGATAATGAGGAGGTAGTGATTATGCGAGTGAATTTAGGAGTGGGTTTGGTTGGAAGTGATTTAAGGTTGTTTGTGAAAAAGTTTTGGTGGAGTGTAGAAGACATTATTGAAGTTATGTTTTTGTGTTTGGTTTTTGGAGATAAGGAGGAGAGTGTTTTTTGTGTGAGTGTTGATGATGACATGGGTTTATGACTTTATGTCTTCACTTGGTTTTTGGGGTTTTAGGGCCGTTTGGTTTGTAGGAGGGTTCATAGATTTAAAGTTAAATATTAGGATTTAAATTTGGGTTTAAGATAGGAGAAAGAAAATATATATTTAATGTATTAATAATTGTTTAGTAAATACATATATTATTTTAAAACTTAAAAAGAAAAGAAAAAAATTGTACAAATGGTTGTAGTTGGCCTACGTTTCATTTGTCAGACATTTCATACGTTTTTTTTTTCTAATCCTGGCAACTAACATGACTTTGCTTCATCCCCATAAATATGATTTTGTGTGGGCCCATTCATTTAACCAAACATCTAAAATAAACAAAAACCCAACTATTTGGGGTGGTCCCCCTCAACCAAACGGGCCCTTAGGGTTTAACCTATAGGTGTTTTTAAATTATTGTGTTTTTGAAGTGATTAGTGTTTGTTAAAGGGGAGATGATTTGCACACTCTTTAATTGATTGGAACACTCCAATTTAATATGTTTGAACATTTATACCCTCACATGGGGGAAAATGTAAGAGTAGCTGTGAGGATATAAATGTCCAAACATATTAAATTGGAGTGTCTTAATCAATTAAGAGAGTGTGCAAATCATCTCTCTTGTTAAATGATAGAAAGTTTATTTTTGCATCTTACATTAAGGGAAGGGGTGTTTATTTAAAGTCTATATAGCTGGTTTATAGCTTATTTAGGTTTTACTAAACCAAAAATGTTTAAAATAAGCCAAAAAAAAAAATGAATTTATGAAATATGAAATGAAAACCAAATAAGTCATAAATCTGTTATACGAGTTTAAACAAGCACCCCTTTAGTTATTTTTTCCTACCTTAAACTTTTAATGTCGATAAGGCATAGGATCGAGTTGGACAAGACTTTTACTGAATTTACAAGTTCGAGGTGCTATACCGTATTATAAAAAATTAAAAACTCGTTTGACAAAGTTTGAGGTATCTAATATGATAACATACAATATAACTATATGGAAGAAAATGAAAATAAAAACAATCACATGGGTGACATTACATAGGCGGAGGTACATGCAAGCCAGGGGTAGCGGTCGCTACCCCTGAACTTTTACCCGGGTAGTGGAACTTTTGGTCATTTTTTTTTACGTTTTTTGGCGATTTTTGACGATTTCGCTACCCCTGAAACAAATTTTCGCTACCTCTAAACAAATTTTCGTATTTCGCTACCCCTGAACTTGGCTCCTAGTTCCGCCACTGAAAATAAAAACAATCACATGGGTGACATTACATAGGCAGATAAATGCATGAGAAATAAACAAAATGGAATATATGAAATGATCGGTTAAATCTAAAGTATTTTCCTCGAGTTTAATAGTGAGCCACTTACCTCCCGCTTCGATGGTATAAGGACGCATAATCGAAAACTATAACAATTAGAATCTTAAAAGGTGGTGTTTCATAATTATAAAAGTTTGGTGTTATCTCATTGTAGAAAGCCTTAAGTGCAAAGATCATTTTGTAAATTTAGAAACTCAAAGAAATAAGAAATAAAAATATGAAGGTGCGATTTGAGCTTAGGTGGCAATATTTGGAAGACTCAAAAGAATGTTGGAAATTTCTTTCAATTGAAGGTTCAGTTCACATCTAGGTCACAACTGGTAATAAGTTTGGAGGTACGGAGTGTACATCTATCAGGTCACTGAACCATCCTATCATCCTGACTCTAATAGTGGTAAAGTGTGATTCAGGTCACTGATGAGTTCAGTTTATGCTAAAGGTATTCATTAGGTTGATGAGTTCAGCTTCATACTCTTATGAGTAGTAAGTTGAAGGATCTCATCAGTGAGTAGTCTCTTTATAGAATTCATCTCTTCAGCGAGTAAACTCTTCAATGAGCAAACTCAGGAACTGAACAAGCTCTTTCAGCGAGCATGTTCTTCAGCGAGTAAACACACTAGGACTGAATTCAATCTTACTTGTGTTGTTCCCTTTCACACTGATAGTAGTAACTAATGAGTTAAACTACCAGTGTTCCATAACTAGTAGTGTATTAAGAACTTTGTTAAAAGATAAACGTAAAGTAAAGAGACACAAGTTTTCAACGTTTAATTCTATTTGCAATTAACAAAGAATTATACCCAAAGTGTTTGCGGAATAACACTTGGGATTGAATGACAAGTATGGTATGACTCCTCACTAAACTTAAGCTAAGCTTAAGTAGCAACTAACTGAACCTACTGAGCTATCTCAGAGACTAGGTTGCTATTTGGAGGAGTAAAAGTTGTTTGTGAATGTCTAAGCATTTAGTGCACAAACTTGTCAACTTTTACTCCACTTTATGATCCTATTTATACACAAGTAAAATTCAACCGTTATGATAAAAACAAAAGATGACCTAAGCTAGTTAGGACAAAATACTTACGTATTTTGTCTCTGTTACAATAGGCTATTTTGGGTATAAGACAATACTGCTTTCTGAAGAGCAGTGATGACACTTGTCCTGACTTTTGCCTTTCAGGGAAAGTTTGACTTCAGGTTGATAAGGACTTCTTCTTATACATTCAAACGTTTCCCGCCTTGTCCCGCCTATTCTTCAGCCTTCAGGTCTTCAGTCTTTAGTCTTCTGTCTTCAGTCTTTAGTTGTTGAGGAGTGTTGGGGTTCAGTGAGTTATTGTCATCACTCACTAAACCCATCACCTTCTTCTTTGGCTTAAGTGCCACTCACTGAGTTCCGCCTCACTGAATGGAGAGACTTTCTTCTTAGACTCATCCTAAGCATCCTGAAGGTGACTCACTGAGCAACTGTTTACTCAGTGACTTGAATATTGTTTAAGGTCTACCAACACTTAGGTTATTTTGTATTCAAATCCTTGTTTAGGATTACTTGGGTACTGAATGGACCCAACAGTCTCCCCCTATTTGGATATAAACATAGCCTAAGTGTTTTGATCAGTGTAAGTGAGCAAGTGTACTTCTTCTTACACTGAAGATACTATAAAGCAATTAAAGAACACTAATTTAAAAAACATGGGCCATCATCTTATTCATCAATTACATAAGTCCTATCATCTAATACAAAATGCTCAGGGTTAAGTACTCAGACTTCCTTAATCCCCATGAGCTAAAGCTTTGCTCTCTTGGATAACAACACCTGTTTGTCAGGCCTCTCAATCATCATCTTGTCCATCAGCTTAATGAACTCATCATTTTCAAGACTCTTCACATAGAGTGCCATCAGTTTGTATTCCATCAGTGTTGTAGTCTCCACTAAGTGAATGTCACTGACTCTTTGAAAGGCTTGTTGACCAAATTCATCAATGAAGAAGATTCCAAACTCAGGGTGTGATTATATGATTTATATTCAAGGAAAAGGTAGGATTTACACACTAGGAAGTATGTAAAAACCCGGTTCGTTGTCCCGATGAAGGTGTGAATGGAATTTAGTGATTCGGGTTCGTGAAACGTGTTGTGAATGGATAAAAGAGTGAGATTTTAGGTTTCTAATCTACAAATATGAAATTTAAACTTAAAACAATTAATCTAGCAAGAAAAATGATTAACTAAAGCCTACTTAACTAGAAACGCAAAGGAAACTTAAAAACGCGCAAAACCCGGGCTAATCCCGAGCTTTAAAAGTGAAAATAGTGAAATATTAATCCTAGGAATGCCAAATTAATTTTCCTAAGTCCTAATTAGTAAAATAAAGTTTTAGAAAAAAAGAATTATATTTTTTTGATTTTTATTTTAATTTATATGAATTAAAAACTAAATAAAAGAAAATAAATGATTAAAAATATTAAATGAAATGAGAAAAATCTAAACTTTTTATGAAAACTAACTAATGAACTAAGGATTCCAAGAAAAATAAAAAGGTGGAAAAAGCTGTGTTGAATAAGCAGTTTTAAGCAGAAACAAGAAAATAAGCTAAAAGAAAAAAAAGGAGTTAAAAGAAAATTAATGAAGGGATCTAACACAAAAATCCCAAGGGTGCGTCTGGTTTGTGTGTTGAGTTTGTGAGGCTGCTAAGGGTGAGGTCACAGGTTCGAATCCTGGCCTCACTTTTTTGCTAATTATTTATTTTTTTACTTTTTCTTTTTGAAACTTAAATAACTCAACAAAATAAGCAATATTTAAAAAGACGGACAATTTTTAAAAGCTTCTAATAAGCTCAGAAGAAGCTGAAAACAGATCAGTAGGTAAAAGAAGAAAATAGGCCAAGGCTTTTTAACTAAAGGGCTGATAAGCTATGCTTAAGCTAAATAGAACTGAAAAAGCTAAATCAATAAGCAAAAAGGTATAACTAAATAAGACACAAGAACCAACAAATAAGCACTAAATCAAACTAAATAAGCAATGAGGGAACAACTTATGAGGGTCTGATGGTGCAAGCTTCAAACAGTCCAAATGAGGCATATTTAAGCAGCTAAAAAGCTAATCAAAAGCTTAAATAAAAAATCACAAAAATAGGGGATCACTAGATAAGCTAACCAAGATTAACTGTGCCTAGTTTCAGCTTAAATGGACTTAAGATGAACAAACTAAAAATCAAAAAATGGGGCTGAATGGGCAATTTTTCATGCTGATGCAGGCTATGAGCAGGGCAAAAAAAAGGGCTTTTTCAAGCCATGAAAAGCACTAATAAGCTAATTCTAAAAATCCATAAAAATGTCTAACAACTAGAAAAGCAAGCCAAGATTCTCAGTACCAAAATTTAGCTAAATTGGGCTTATATTGAAGAAATTAAAAATGGAAAATAAAAGCTGAAAAGGGCAAAAATCAAAATGCTTGTTTTGGATTCTGATGTGCAGATTTTTGCAAAATGGGTCAAAACCAAGCAAATCCTAATGAAATGTTTCTAACTTTTGAAAATGCACTTTATACACTATATTGAACCTAAATATACCAAAAATAAAAGCTAAAAATCCTTAAGCTTATGAGGAGCTTATGTGATCAGTATATGATCCTAAACTCACAACATTCTACTCAAAACCTCCAAATCCTATAAATCAGCTTAAATCTCACTACAAACAACTAGACTGAGTTTCTATAAGCTAGATTAAAGTTCACCATTGAGCAAATGAACAGTGTTCACTATTTTGACCCAAAAATAAGCTTGTTCCAAACACTCCCTACACTAGACTGTTTTGACTTTTACAATAGAACAGAGTGTTTTAAACTATGACTAGGAAAGATAATCTTACATTAAGCTAAGTTAGGTCCTAAAAAGCAACATTCAACAGAAAATAAGCTCTAAAATAAGCTATACTACTCTAAGTTATTTTTTTGGTTTTTTTTTTTTTTTTATGGTTTTAAGGCAAAGTGAACATGAACACTATAATAAGTAGAAACTAATCATTAAAGGCATCTGGTGAGCATAAATAAGTAGAGAAAAGGGCAAATAAGCAGTAAAATAAGCAATAAGCTAAAAAGCACTATTTTTGGATTTTTTGAAGATTTAAACTAAAAACTGAAATTTTATAAAACCAAAGGTTAAATTACAATACTGGAAAACAAAATAAGCTAAAAAAGTTAAAATTACCTTAATATTAAGCTATTTCCTACCTGCCTCATAAGGGCTACAAAACTAACTATTTATACTACTTAGAACTAGGGTTTCTACTGAGTCACTTGTGCTAATCTGAGCCGTGGATGGGATTTTGTAACTGGGATTGCCAGCGTGGCAAGGAGGGGGGGGGGAGACATGCTCATGTGATTATCTTGGACTGGTGTGGTGAGTTGGAAAGCAAGAAAGGGACGGGGATGAGGTTAACTTGGTTTGGCGGGCAAATTAGGAGGTTAGAGATGATGATAAACAGTGGTTTAACCTAGTCTTTGACCCGTGGTTTTTAGTTAACAAGGGGTGGTGGACTTGGGCTTGATGGGCTGTGATGGGGTTAATGGGTTTTTGGGTTTAAGTATTTAGTTTGGATCCGGTTGTAATTTAGTAGTGATAGTTTAGGATTTAGCTTAGGGATTAATGGTGTAAACTTTGGTAAATTCAGGGACCATTCTTGCCAATTTTGTAAAGTTCTTCCAAGGGCTGATTTTGTCAAATAAGAATTATCCAAGGGCTGTTTTGTACTTTTGAGCTTGAATATGATTTCCTTCCCGATTTCTTTTACGGTATCGGCTTTAAATGCTCTTTTCCATTCCAAGCTCGGTTTTGTCCGTATTTGCCCCATTTTCAATCCTTTTGTACCTAAAACACATAAAACACATTCCAAGGATATTTGCAACAATATTTGGTCTATTTGGGTGTTTTTGGTCATTTTTGTGGGGTTTTTCGGGTATAAAATGATGAGTAAAAGGCCACTCATCATCCCCCCACACTAATCAATTGCTAGTCCCTAGCAATCCGATCATATAAAGTAATGAAAGGATCAAAAGAATATCAAGGTTACCAAGAATACCCCGTTTTGACTTATTATAAAATGCAAGAAATTTAAACGAGAACAAACGTAAATACCATGCTTGATTTTCAAAAGTGGCATCATGGAACGGGATTCACACAAAATGGGTGACTCCGGGGAATTGTAATCGTCATCCTCTTTTTATTACTCCCAACTAAGTTTAAATCCCTTGCGCAAATGTTTTTGTAAAATGCTAACACTACTTATATTAGTAATCTATGTAAGTCGAGACTTAACTTTTCGCTCCCACAATTATTCATAAGTTAGGTGTGTGTGCTTATTTTCAAAATTTGGACCTGAAAAATCAACATTTATTATGGTTGTTATGTATCTAAAGTAATATTAAATTGCTAACAACCGACGGCGATTTGGAAATTAGAGATTCAAAGATGAGATCACTCCATGTGGCGACTTTCTTCTCAGCTTATCCTTAGTAAACTTAGGAGGCTAGGTTTTCACCCTCGAGAATAGTATCGGAGCTCACGGGGTCTTTGAAGTCAAAAATTTCCAGATGTCCGTCAAATTTTTATAAGAATTTGATGAATACTACTCCCTCCGTCCCACATTAAGTATCCATAATGGAATCTTGGGATGTCCCAAATTAAGTGTCCAGGGAATATTTCAACCAATGAAAAGAGACTTTAGTGGGTAATAGTGATATTTGATTGGTGGAGAGTGTAGTTAGTGGAATTTCCTAAAACTTTGTGCATTTGGAAAGTGGACACTTAATATGGGACGGAGGGAGTAGTTGAAAGGTTGATTTAAATTTTACAAAAAACAAGTTTCGCACATTTATTCATAAGCAACATAAACAAACATTTTCCATACATTTTTTCATTTTTCATCACTTTTTCACTTTTTAGCATTTTGTCTAAATAGGAGAGGCAAGATGAGAAAGAATTTCCATATACTGAAAAGTCATCCATAAAGACTTCCATTGTTTTCTCGATCATATCATGGAATATGACCATCATGCATCTTTGGAACGTGCCCGGAGCATTGCATAAGCCAAAAGGCATACGTCGGTAGGCAAACATACCATAAGGGCAAGTGAAAGTGGTCTTTTCCTGATCTTGGGGATCAATTGGTATTTGAAAATACCCGGAAAAGCCATCGAGAAAATAATAGAACTCATTTCCCGCTAAACGCTTAAGCATTTGATCCATAAAAGGAAGCGGAAAATGGTCTTTACGGGTAGCATCATTGAGTTTTCTATAATCAATACGCACTCTCCATCCGGTGACGAGACGTGTGGGAATCAACTCATTTTCTTCATTTGTAATAACGGTCATACCCCCTTTTTGGGGACACAATGGACGGGACTAACCCACGAGCTATCAGAAATAGGGTAAATCATTCCGGCATCAAAGAGTTTAAGAACTTCCTTTTTGATCACCTCATGAATTTTCGGGTTTACCCTTCTTTGTTGTTGCACCGTGGGTTTGAAGTCATCCTCCATTAAGATCTTGTGAGTACAAAAACGAGGGTCAATACCCTTAATATCGGAGAGTTGCCAAGCGATGGCACTCTTGTGATTTTTAAGCACTGCTAGAAGTTGGGTCTTCTCCTCATCTTTTAAATCTTTAGAAATGATGACTGGAAATTTTTCGGTATCTCCTAAAAAAGCATATTCAAGATGAGGAGGTAAATCCTTAAGCTCGAGCTCCGGAGGATTAGACGATTTAACTTCTTCAATTTCTTCATTTTTAATTTCCTTCGGAGGGAGAGAAGATGACGGATCATCATTAAGTAATTTCTCAAGGAGGAGAATGTCTCCCTCCGGATCAAAGTCGGCATCATCAATTTCCGGTGAAATTGATTCATTTCTGAGACAAGCCTCGATCTCTTCCAAAGCGAAGTCACTTCCCTCAAACGGAGTGAGGGAAGGGGAAGAGTCGGAAAGAATTGGTTGAGAAGAAGGAGTGGGATTGCCACTCGAAGAATTGTCGGAAAATCCAAGAACTTCTTGAGAATACTCCTCCGAAGCAACATCAATAACATCAATCCGATTAACCGAAATAGAATCATGATTGGAGGAGTATTTGAAAGTTCGATCAAGATTAAAGGTCACGGCCTCATTATCAACGCGTAGCGTTATTTCTTCACCATATACGTCAATCAAAGCACGGCCGGTCCTTAAGAACGATCTCCCAAGTATTAGAGGAACTTGGGGGTCAGCATCAAAATCTACAACGACGAAATCGGCCGGGAAATGGAACTTCCCCACTTTCACAAAGACATCTTCGGCTACACCCTTAGGACGAGTAATCGACCGATCGGCTAGCTCAAGAGTCATACATGTAGGGGTCAGTTCTGGGAGAGAAAGCTTGTTCCAAACGAATAGCGGCATTATTTTTATGCTTGCACCAAGATCGGCCAAGGCGTAGCAATCAACCATCCCCGGAAAATCACATGGAATAAGGAACTTTCCGGGATCTCCAAGCTTTTCCGGAAGCTTTTTGAGGAGAACCGCTGAGCAATTCTCATTTAGCGGTGTTTTTGCTAGTTCAAATAATTTTTCCTTGTTGCTCAATAAACCCTTAATGGTAGAAGCAAACTTAGGCATCGGAAGTAAAGCATCCGCGAAGCTTATATCAAAATGCAAATCCTGGAAGATTTGAAAGAATTTCTCCATTTGATTTGAAACTTTTTCACGGAGCTTTTGATCGTTTAATCTTGATGGATAAGGAAGTTTGGTTTTAACGGGAGCTTCTTCGGGCTCAAAAACAATCTTCGGTTTAGACGGTTGGACAACCGGAGGTTGGACGTCTTCGGTTCTTCCGTTATTAGTAGGAAGCACCGTGTCCTTTGTCGCCTCGGTCTCACATTCCACTACCTTGGGAGGAAGAGAAGAAGAAGTAGTCAGAGCCGTGGGTCCATCATATGATACACCACTCCTTGTAGTGATCGCTTTCACATCGCCCCTCGGGTTAGCGATCGTATTGCTAGGAAGAGTTCCAGAGCCCGAGGGTCGATCATTTAAAGACTTTTTAATTTCCGTGATTTGAGTCATCATTAACCGATTCATTTCTTCTTGGGATTTCATAAATTGTTTCAACAACTCATCCGAGGGTGATTGATTTTGATTAAAACCTTGATTTTGATTGAAATTTTGCCCTCGGTTGTTTTGATTAAAACCTTGATTTTGAGTTTGATGAAAATTCCCTTGGTTAAAATTCCCTTGATTCGGGACTCGATTAATATTTCCTTGATTCTGAAAACCTTGATTCACCCGATTTTGATTTTGATTATTTCTATTTTGCACATTCTGGTTTTGATTTTGATTGAAACCGGGTGGTCCGAGATAATTGTTAGAACGGTAGCTGAGAAGATTACGGTCTCCTTGTGGTTGGTAACCGTTACCTCCCTGATTATAGGATCCCGAAGCAGCATAAACGTTCTCTTGAGTGAAGCCACCGGAGGCTGGGCACTCGAAATACGGATGTGGACCACCACATGTTTCACAATTTTGATTAACAACATTGACATGATGATTGTTGTTATTTTGATTCAGATTTTGATGTATTCTTAAGACAGCAGTTGACAAATCATTCATTTGTTTAGAGAGAGCTGCTATCTCGGGGGAAGAAGAATTAGTGGTAGATCTAGTTGACTCGTTCCTCTCGGCAGAGAATCCCAAAAATTATGGTGGGTGGTCATATTCTCGATTAGATCATAGCACTCTTCGAGTCACCTTTTCATAAAGGTTCCACCGGCTGCAGCATTGATTGTATCCCGGTGTCTCAATGTTAAACCATTATAGAACGTATCTATTATGGTGACAAGTAACATATTGTGATTTGGACACCGATCAATCGAGAGCTTATAGCGTTCCCATGCTTCAAATAATGATTCAT
The DNA here is from genome assembly GCA_021014915.2 of Artemisia tridentata subsp. tridentata. Lineage (NCBI taxonomy): Eukaryota > Viridiplantae > Streptophyta > Magnoliopsida > Asterales > Asteraceae > Artemisia > Artemisia tridentata. Next base: position 376,280,878 of record CP139508.1, read on the forward strand.
CGGGAAGCTGACGAAAGTTACTTATATCATTTCTCAATTTCGTTACCATCGATGGTGGGAAATATTTTGCCAAGAACTTTGAGACCATCTCATCAAAATTGTGAATTGAGTTCTTGGGAAGACGATCAAACCAAGCGGTGGCATGATGCGTCAAAGAATAAGGGAAGAGATAGAGACAAAGGGCGTCATCGGAGACCCCATTTTGTTTCATGCTCTGGGTGACGGTAAGGAATTTATCAAGATGCTTGTTTGCATCGTCACCCGGCAAACCATGAAATTGGCAAGAATTTTGGACTTGTTGGATCATGTGATGTTTAAGTCCAAAATCCGCGGCTTAGATATTGATGAACTCAAATAAGTACATTTTATTACCGTCATTTATCCTATTTATTTGACTTGTTTTATTATATTATGTATGAGAATTGATACGTTAATGTTTACTTTTGTAATTCTCAGGTAAAAACAAGTATTTGGTGAAACTTGGCGATTTTGGACTAATTATGGAGCAAAACAAGCAAGAAGTTAAGAGTCTACTGAAATGTACAAGATCAAGACTATTCTGCTCCAGATACGCCGCATCTTGCTTATTACATACGGCGCATCACTATCAAGATTTCACAAGATACGATCCAAGATACAAGAGGACATGCGCCGCATCTATAAATGGAGTTACGCCGCATCTTCTGGCGGTGTACGAATATTCCTGAATATATTAATCTTGGACCCCACGCGAAGTTAAGTCAATGCGCCGCATCTACTTATTAGATGCGCCGCATCTTACCTCAGACAGAAACTATAAATACCCCAAAGTCAGACGACTTTAAGAGACTTTTGGTATGTACGATATTCGAAGGACAGAAGCCCTAGGCCAAATTCAGTCGAGGTAGCAGCACAAGACACACCTTGAACAAAGATACGAGAGCTGTAAGAAGGTCCTGCATGTATTCAATTCATTAAGTAGTTTTGTTTTATTGTATTAGTACACTTTAATTGATCAGGATTGATGGGCTTGTGTTATGTTATCATTCACTTCAACTCCCCTTAAAATTGCTTTCTCATTAATTAAAGTTTATATGTTGATGTCTTTGGTGATTTTTATTAGTGCATTGATAACCTCTGTGTCTAGCTGAGCATTGCTTGGGTCGCCATGCCCCTTCCTCGCCTATTTATTAGATCGCCTATGCATTCTATCGTCTGTAGAAAAGTAGGAAGAAAGATAAATGGGATAGTCATAAGTAATCATTAAGGGTTTACTCGCCGATAAGATTAGAACCAACGAGAAAGGACTTAATCTCGGTGTGTTGCATCGAACTATACACTTCATATAAAACTAGCAATAAAACAAGTGACAAGCTACTTAACTATCAGGACATGTCTTCTTATTGTCTCGAGTATTTATCTGTGTACGTGTGTGCTATTCGCTGATTCGTGCCTATTAGTTAGTTTATTATTTAATTGCAACCAAATCGTGCCAGTCTCTCAGACTGAAACCCCCTTGCGTTAAATTAGGTTGTATAGCTAACTTAAGATATTAAAATACTGATTAGAATAACTAGATAATACGTTCCACTCTTAGTGATCGACACTCTACTTACCATTATATACATACTGACCGGGTACACTGCTCGTTAAAGTGTGTGTGTTATTGATAAGTCGGCTAAATATAAATTTAAAACTTGAATACTGCTAAAACCACAATGACATACCGTGGGTATAAATTAGAGCACTCGCACGCACGCATCAAGTTTTTGGCGCCGCTGCCGGGGAGTGAATTGTTATTATCTGTTAATTTGATTAGTATTTTAATTAGGTTTTTTTTTTTAATTTTTATTCTAACCACTAACTCTGTTGTATATTAGTTATATTGCATTCTTTGTATTATTTGCATATTTTTTGTTTTGTGTGTTTTTATTTTCTTTAATTTTGTTTCTTTTTGTTTGTTTTTATTTGTGTTTTTATTTTCCGTATTTTTCTTGTATTCTGCTATCGTTGTACTGAGCTAATTCAAACGATACGGCGCATCTATTTTCATAGATACGGCGTATTGCGTTTACTTTTTATAAAATACAATGCGTTTAATAAATTCGATACGACGCATCTTTCCCCAAGATACGGCGTATCTGTTTTTAATAAAAAAAAAAAAATTCTAAACGATAACGCCATACGGCGCATCTGTTTTTGCAGATACGGCGTATTTATTATTTAAATTAAAAACAGTTTTTGAATTATTAAACAGATACGATGCATCGATCTCTATCGATACAACGCATCTTTCTGAATCAAAAATCTTATATTTTGAAACGTAACGAAAATACGGCGCATTAACTTTTGTTAATACGACGCATTTAATTTTAAATAAATATCGATTTTTGATAATTAAAACTGATACGGCGCATTCTAATTTCTAAGCGGCGTATCTATTTTCTGAATAAAAGTCTGATTTATTTTTAACGTATTAAGATACGGCGTATCCCATTTATAGGATACGGCGCATCAACAGCAGATATCAGCAGCTTTTATTTTACTTTGATTGTTTCACTCTTCTTTTGCACGAGTAAGTTTTATTTCAGGAAGATAGACGATCCGGATATTACAATGGAAGAATATGTCAAGCTTATAGAGGAAAGAGCCTTGAGCAATAATCAGGTGTATGATTGGAAAAGAGCAAGATATGGTGCACAAGTCATTGAGACGAAAGAAATCACTATGGAAGAATACTTGATTTTAGGACAAGAAAAGTCAAGGAAAGAAAGAAACAAATTGCCGTTTCAACACACTTGGTGTATGTCAAATGATGATGAAGAAGATTCATATACAATGAAACCAATTCCGGCAATTGTTCTTGATAGTACTTTTTCTCCGGAAATTGCACAAGATGATGTGTATACGGAACCTTACGTTGAAGAATATTCTGCAATCGTATTACCACCATTAGACAATCCAACGGATGAAGATGAAAAGTATTCTAATTTTGATTTCGAACCATTTGACGCCATAGTTTATGATGACATACCTCAACCAGATCTTGACCCAACGAGGGTTTTTGAAGAAATCTGGGATGACTTGTTTAAGGATGAAATTCGGGACGATGCTGAAATTGCAAGACCACTAGTTGAAGATGGAGATTCACAAGATGAATTGGAGTCACTTACAACACAAAGTGGTACAAATTTATTTAATATTATTAATCCCGTTACTAATAATCTTGCTAGTTTTCCTAAACAGGTTGCAAAACAAAAGAATGATGAGGTGAAATTTATTACACTACCTATTGAAGCACCTGTGATCAACCCGTTTTTGGTGGAGCTCGAGGAAGAGTTTGGTGATGAGCTCTTAAACATTGCTATGATTGATGAAGATGATGATTTCGACCCTATGAAGGATATAGAGGAACTCGAACTTTTACTTGCCAAAGACCCTTTCTCATCTTCTGCGGAAGTCAAGGGACGCCTTACTACCAAAGAGACTAACCAAGAAGAAAGGAGACTCATTTTTCCTCAACACACTACTCTTTCAGATGGAATGGTCAAGTCATCCAATTTATCAACCAAACCGGGTAAGATTAGGAAAGATGTACATATATTGCCAAGGTATGATCTTTATGTATTTCTTCCCTCCTTAATAGCAAATTTACACTCTTTTCGTGTTTATTGCTACTATCACCCGCACTTGATCCCAAGTGGGGGGAACAACACCTTAATACACAGTAAATAAGGGTGGAGTCAGGCTCGTGACTCGAACAAAAACAAGCGCTTCGTGGGAGGCAACCCATGCTTATCTTTTATTTTATTTTATTTTCTGATTTTGTGTCGAGTTTGTCAGACCCGCAGAAGATACGGCGCATCTCAATCCTGAGATGCGACGCATCTCCTGCACTGGTCATATCTTACTTTATTTTTCTGCATTTTTTTTTATTTTCGACTTTAAAACTTTTTGTCAGTTTATTTTAATGCGGCGCATCCCTGGTTAAGGATGCGGCGCATCTTCTATTCTGATTCGTAATTATTCCAGGCTCGATACGGCGTATCTTCTTCCATAAGATACGGCGCATCGACTGACCTGATGATTTTCATTTTAATTTTTATGTTTTATTTTTCCTAACTACTAATGTATTATGCAAGTTTGAACCTTTCTTAACTTAGGTGTGTTTAAAGCCTTGGTGGTATTATAGATTCCTGCATTTCCTGTGGATACATCTATTATGAAGTTTAAACGTTCTCATCCACAAGAAAGATGATTTTCGCTCTTATACTAACAGAGGATCATACCGAGCAAATATCAGGGGAGTTTTTCTGTTCTAATTCTTTTATTTTCCAGTTTTTAACCTTTTATACAAACAACGAGGACGTTGTTTAACTTAAGTGGGGGGATTGGAGAATTAGAACACTTAACACTTACTTGTCCTAAACTTTTCAAAATATGCTTAAAATGTGCTTAATATATCAAAATTTAAAATTTTTAGCATGTTTTTGTTTAAAGTCTAAGTTGCATAGCTGCACACATGACGTTATTTTCAAAAATTGTGATTTTTTCAAAAATTCACAAATCTATGAGTGTGCCGGTGACTTGTAAACTTTAGAACTTGGCTTGTATACTATTCGAGACCACCATAATAAGTATTATTTATATAATTGGAATGACTTGTCTAAATTGGTAAATTTCTAGGATTACACCCAAAAAGCCTATTATGTGTTATTAGCTAACTACACTGGTTAGTTAACCCCCGTATAAACCCTTTTGTTACTCTCATTTTTAGAGTAAGATACCCCTAGAAAAACACTCAGAGCCATTCCTTTCGTTTCTTACACCTTTGTTAAAATGTTTCGTTACACCCTTACACCTTAGCCTACCCTGTAGATTAAAATCCGTGGTTGGTTAATTGCTTTAGGCAAAGTGTGTTTCCTTACATTACCTGTGTTCGCGTGCGTAATTCATTATCTATGGTTAGGTCGGGAAATTGCACAATGCAATTGGAGTGAAAGTAAATATTGTATATCTTTGAGTTTATTTTTTCGTGTGTTTACTACTTTCACTATTACCGTTGTTTCTGAAGTTATGAAAAGTATGGAAAAATTATCCAGAATTATCATTATAGTGATGTGGTGAAATTTTACACATCCATGTTTATGTTTCAAGTTAAAAAAAAAAATAAATAAATAAAATAAAAAAAAAAAATAAGAAAAGAAAAAGAAAAAGGAAAAGTTGGATGTTTATTTTTACCAACTTATGTAAAGTTTTGTATTAAGTGGTAGATATCACCACTAGTTGTTGTATGTTATATCTATGGATTGAATGGGAGTTGAACGTTATGGGAACGCCAACTAAAGGTTATTCTTTGATTAAGATCTTGTTGAGTATAATTCGTGTCTACCTAAAAGCGTGTGTTTCAAGTGTTAAAGCGTGAGTTATTCTATGATATGAGTCTTATTCATGGGATGGTTGGGATAGTGATTAACCACACTTAGGATTTTAATTTATCTGTTTCGTTTATTTTTCATTTTACACCAATTTGTATCCCAAATATTATTCATACCCTATATTGTTCTTTATCAAAACCTTTGATTTATTGAGATTAGAGATTTGAGCAATCTTAAGTATCGTAGTCGTGGATTCGGCTATGTATTTATGATTTTGTCGCCCTTTTTGATATAATATTATTGGTGAAGATTACTTAGTCCTATCTTTAGCCTATTCGAGTTAAGGATTTGAGCAATTGCAAGTATCGTGTTCGTGGATTCGATCATGTATTTGTGATTTTGTCGCTTTTTCTGGAATTTGAGATCGATTGAGATTAAGGAGAATGATTAACCCTTAACCTATAAACCCTTTTTACCGCTTTAGACTTGTTATTCCTTGGCTTTAGTGGGGGAGATGTGTATACTTGCCAAGCTTATGATAGAATATTCGTCACGACTGGACAGTTAAACAATTAGATTTGCTTTTATCGAAATATTTTATTTTTACTTCTAATTCGTTAAGTGTTTGGTTGTGTGATTATGACAAAAATGAATACATGCTTAAATATAAAAATAAATCCTAATATCTTTTAGGATACATTTTCATAAGATTAATTCTAAGGTTTACTTGGGGACAAGTAAAGTTCAAGTAGGGGGATATTTGATGAACTCAAATAAGTACATTTTCTTACCGTCATTTATCCTATTTATTTGACTTGTTTTATTATATTATGTATGAGAATTGATACGTTAATGTTTACTTTTGTAATTCTAAGGTAAAAAAAAGTATTTGGTGAAACTTGGCGATTTTGGACTAATTATGGAGCAAAACAAGCAAGAAGTTAAGAGTCTACTGAAATGTACAAGATCAAGACTATTCTGCTCCAGATACGCCGCATCTTGCTTATTACATACGGCGCATCACTATCAAGATTTCACAAGATACGATCCAAGATACAAGAGGACATGCGCCGCATCTATAAATGGAGTTACGCCGCATCTTCTGGCGGTGTATGAATATTCCTGAATATATTAATCTTGGACCCCACGCGAAGTTAAGTCAATGCGCCGCATCTACTTATTAGATGCGCCGCATCTTACCTCAGACAGAAACTATAAATACCCCAAAGTCAGACGACTTTAAGAGACTTTTGGTACGTACGATATTCGAAGGACAGAAGCCCTAGGCCGAATTCAGTCGAGGTAGCAGCACAAGACACACCTTGAACAAAGATACGAGAGCTGTAAGAAGGTCCTGCATGTATTCAATTCATTAAGTAGTTTTGTTTTATTGTATTAGTACACTTTAATTGATCAGGATTGATGGGCTTGTGTTATGTTATCATTCACTTCAACTCCCCTTAAAATTGCTTTTCCATTAATTAAAGTTTATATGTTGATGTCTTTGGTGACTTTTATTAGTGCATTGATAACCTCTGTGTCTAGCTGAGCATTGCTGGGGTCGCCATGCCCCTTCCTCGCCTATTTATTAGATCGCCTATGCATTCTATCGTCTGTAGAAAAGTAGGAAGAAAGATAAATGGGATAGTCATAAGTAATCATTAAGGGTTTACTCGCCGATAAGATTAGAACCAACGAGAAAGGACTTAATCTCGGTGCGTTGCATCGAACTATACACTTCATATAAAACTAGCAATAAAACAAGTGACAAGCTACTTAACTATCAGGACAGGTCTTCTTATTGTCTCGAGTATTTATCTGTGTACGTGTGTGCTATTCGCTGATTCGTGCCTATTAGTTAGTTTATTATTTAATTGCAACCAAATCGTGCCAGTCTCTCAGACTGAAACCCCCTTGCGTTAAATTAGGTTGTATAGCTAACTTAAGATATTAAAATACTGATTAGAATAACTAGATAATACGTTCCACTCTTAGTGATCGACATTCTACTTACCATTATATACATACTGACTGGGTACACTGCTTGTTAAAGTGTGTGTGTTATTGATAAGTCGGCTAAATATAAATTTAAAACTTGAATATTGCTAAAACCACAACGACATACCGTGGGTATAAATTAGAGCACTCGCACGCACGCATCAGATATTAACGGGGGAAATCGGGCCACCACGTCCATGCATTGTTGGTTGGCACAACTCCTCCATCATTCGGAGATCGGGAGCCGGCATCGGATTTTCATTATCACCACCCGGCGGCGGGGGTTGAATGTTGTTATTCATTTCTTCAACGTTCGGATAATCAACACGGTGATTATGACGGATAATTCTTTCGGGATTTGAAAGAGGTGAAAGAAGATTGTTTGAAGAAGAACGGGTGTTCATACACCAAAAAGAAACAAAATTTTAAAAGGAAAAACAAAATTTTGAAAATGAAAATATTTTTGGATTTTTTTTAAAACACTTTAGGAAAAGTGTTTGGTTTTTTATTTTTTTTTTGTTTGGTTTTTGGATTTTAGAAAATATTCACAAAGAAAACGATAACTTCCTGGGAGAAGGGTCTTCAAAACACGATTCGATAAACGGAGATCACGAATTCACTTCAACCTTCCCCGGCAGCGGCGCCAAAATTTGATTATATGATTTATATTCAAGGAAAAGGTAGGATTTACAAACTAGGAAGTATGTAAAAACCCCGGTTCGTTGTCCCGATGAAGGTGTGAATGGAATTTAGTGATTCGGGTTCGTGAAACGTGTTGTGAATGGATAAAAGAGTGAGATTTTAGGTTTTTAATCTACAAATATGAAATTTAAACTTAAAACAATTAATCTAGCAAGGAAAATGATTAACTAAAGCCTACTTAACTTGAAACGCAAAGGAAACTTAAAAACGCGCAAAACCCGGGCTAATCCCGAGCTTTAAAAGTGAAAATAGTGAAATATTAATCCTAGGAATGCCAAATTAATTTTCCTAAGTCCTAATTAGTAAAATAAAGTTTTAGAAAAAAGAATTATATTTTTTTGATTTTTATTTTAATTTATATGAATTAAAAACTAAATAAAAGAAAATAAATGATTAAAAATATTAAATGAAAAGAGAAAAATCTAAAAAATTTATGAAAACTAACTGATGAACTAAGGATTCCAAGAAAAATAAAAAGGTTGAAAAAGCTGTGTTGAATAAGCAGTTTTAAGCAGAAACAAGAAAATAAGCTAAAAGAAAAAAAAAGGAGTTAAAAGAAAATTAATGAAGGGATCTAACACAAAAATCCCAAGGGTGCGTCTGGTTTGTGTGTTGAGTTTGTGAGGCTGCTAAGGGTGAGGTCACAGGTTCGAATCCTGGCCTCACTTTTTTGCTAATTATTTATTTTTTTACTTTTTCTTTTTGAAACTTAAATAACTCAACAAAATAAGCAATATTTAAAAAGACAACAATTTTTAAAAGCTTCTAATAAGCTCAGAAGAAGCTGAAAACAGATCAGTAGGTAAAAGAAGAAAATAGGCCAAGGCTTTTTAACTAAAGGGCTGATAAGCTATGCTTAAGCTAAATAGAACTGAAAAAGCTAAATCAATAAGCAAAAAGGTATAACTAAATAAGACACAAGAACCAACAAATAAGCACTAAATCAAACTAAATAAGCAATAAGGGAACAGCTTATGAGGGTATGATGGTGCAAGCTTCAAACAGTCCAAATGGGGCATATTTAAGATGCTAAAAAGCTAATCAAAAGCTTAAATAAAAAATCACAAAAATAGGGGATCACTAGATAAGCTAACCAAGATTAACTGTGCCAAGTTTCAGCTTAAATGGACTTAAGGTGAACAAACTAAAAATCAAAAAATGGGACTGAATGGGCAAATTTTCATGCTGATGCAGGCTATGAGCAGGGCAAAAAAAGGGCTTTTTCAAGCCATGAAAAGCACTAATAAGCTAATTCTAAAAATCCATAAAAATGTCTAACAACTAGAAAAGCAAGCCAAGATTCTCAGTACCAAAATTTAGCTAAATTGGGCTTATATTGAAGAAATTAAAAATGGAAAACAAAAGCTGAAAAGTGCAAAAATCAAAATGCTTGTTTTGGATTCTAATGTGCCGATTTTTGCAAAATGGGTCAAAACCTAGCAAATCCTAATGAAATGTTTCTAACTTTTGAAAATGCACTTTATACACTATATTGAACCTAAATATACCAAAAATAAAAGCTAAAAATCCTTAAGCTTATGAGAAGCTTATGTGATCAGTATATGGTCCTAAACTCACAACATTCTACTCAAAACCTCCATATCCTATAAATCAGCTTAAATCTCACTACAAACAACTAGACTGAGTTTCTATAAGCTAGATTAAAGTTCACCATTGAGCAAATGAACAGTGTTCACTATTTTGACCCAAAAATAAGCTTGTTCCAAACACTCCCTACACTAGACTGTTTTGACTTTTACAATAGAACAGAGTGTTTTAAACTATGACTAGGAAAGATAATCTTACATTAAGCTAAGTTAGGTCCTAAAAAGCAACATTCAACAGAAAATAAGCTCTAAAATAAGCTATACTACTCTAAGCTATTTTTTGGTTTTTTTTTTATGGTTTTAAGGCAAAGTGAACATGAACACTATAATAAGTAGAAACTAATCATTAAAGGCATCTGGTGAGCATAAATAAGCAGAGAAAAGGGCAAATAAGCAGTAAAATAAGCAATATGCTAAAAAGCACTATTTTTGGATTTTTTGAAGATTTAAACTAAGAACTGAAATTTTATAAAACCAAAGGTTAAATTACAATACTGGAAAACAAAATAAGCTAAAAAAGTTAAAATTACCTTAATATTAAGCTATTTCCTACCTGCCTCATAAGGGCTACAAAACTAACTATTTATACTACTTAGAACTAGGGTTTCTACTGAGTCACTTGTGCTTTTTCTGTGAGAGAGTTCCTTCTTGTGCTTCTTTAGCTTCATTCCAACCCTTGGATTTTTCTTGGTCCCCAATCCCTTTAATCTGAGCCGTGGATGGGATTTTGTAATTGGGTGTTGAAGAATCTTTAACCCCATCTAGGATATGTTTTACAAACACCATTGATATGCACAGCGGATAATTAAGAACGATCAATGATGTTCAACAAGGTGTTATTTATTTAACGAAACGCGTTTCTTTATTCAAAAATAAAACTAACAACTACTAACAATTAAGTGTACAATCACACATTAATACTCGACTCTCATTGAGAGATCTACATCTTTTCTATATATTATACTGCCGCCCCTAAACCCTTTATAAATAGGGTTTTACAAATGACCTAACTTTCACAGGAAGATATCTAATATATTACATTTAGTCCCTATAGTTTTGTAATCATCAAATTATATTTCCCAAAAATCTTCCCCTATTTGATATTACAAAACTATCTCTTCAAAGCTTCTTTGAGATCTTCCTGAACATGTCACCACAATAAGCTGCAACAATCTTCTTCCCCTTTTTGTAATCATCGAATAGGGGTCTTCAATGCAACTTGAATCGAAACGCTTCCCCTTAAGTGGTGCATGTAGATGGTTAAACAATAAATCAATAAGCTTCCCCTGAAGCCAATAACCATCTCTTGAATCACGAACTCTGTAGGCTTTATGAAATAATCACTGATGAAGAAAACCGAGTATAACAAACTTGATGAAGAAGTTGAATTTCCCAAACTTGCGTCTTATATCATGCACTATCCACGTGACTTCAAACTTATCCCTAGAAGTAGGCTACTAGGACCTCTTGATAAATCCTCAACTATATGAGACACTGAGCACTACAACGTAATTCCTTAAAGTGATAGCAAATGTGAGCATTAAGCACCCTAATTTGTAGATCACACATCCTTGCTAGATTCATCAGGTCTTCGTCACCGCAATAACACACAAACATAAGAACGCGCACCTGTGGAACTCAACTACAACATCAAATAAACCATATTCGCTTTTCTTCTTCAAATAATCACCAAAACAAGCCATAAAAATAAACCATTATGTCCGCGATCCAAAGCTGCCCAACACCATTAACCAAAAACGCAGCATTATAAAAATATGAGAGCAGAATTAACGAACTTCCAAGAGCAGACTTAACGAGCACTGACCAGAATTAACCTTCACTGCAACCAGACTTAATTACCAATCACCAGAATTAAATTCCAACGGACCAGAATTAACTGACCAATCGTACCAGATTTAATCACAAGCGACAAGTATTCTCCATTGACCAATACTGAACTTGACCCATCTGCTCAGAATACATCTCGACCAATCAATAAAAAGCAATTCATCTTACCACAATCAAATATATCATTAATTTATCTTGTACGAGGTTATTTAATTCGAAGACGACAAAAGATCTTGACGTCCCATTCTTGTTTAATGACCCACGTGCAATCTTGATCCATTAATTCATAGTACACTCTCTCCACAGTAGCAAAAGATGATAATTAATAGACCACCAATTTGACCAGTCAGAACACGACAACTATTAACCACAGTCAATTAATTCATCACCGATCAACAGCAAGCGACAATTTATTTAATTGACTGACCAATTAAAATCAAAACCCGTACGAGAAGGGTCACACTAACCGGACGGGGTCTATGGCCCAGCTAGTACAAACCCTCCTTAATAGAGTGTACCTTTTTTCTTTTTTTTTTTTTTTTTTTTTTTTTTTTTTTTTTTTTTTTTTTTTTTCAGTTTTTGTATTTTTTTTTTGTTTTTTCTTGTTTTGTCTTTTTGCTGTTTTTTACTTTTTTTTTTGTCCAAGTGCAGAAAGTTTTTTGTTTTGTCTTTTTTGTCCCAATTTTTTTTTTCCAACACAACTTTGTCCAAGTGCAGAAAGTGCACAAATAATGTTAGCAGTTACTTGTTGCCTTTTGTGTTTTGTGTGCTATCTGCACTTTTTTTTTTGTCCCTAGTTTATAAGTATGTTTTTAACTTTCTAGTTTTGTGAAGACAGTACAAAGCAGGCTCAGATTTGAAAACGTAATCGTCATCGCCTTATAGTCTCAAAATAATTAACTCACAAATATGTAGATTTTTAGTAGGCTCGGATTTGAAGGTTGCAAAGTGATAAAAATATCACTTTGCCATCCATTCGGTTTTTAGAAAACCATTCGTCATCGCCTTAGTCTCAAAATAATTAACTTTTTGTCCAAGTGCAGATTCCACACAAGCAGCTAACAAAAGCAGGCTCAGATTTGAAAACGTAATCGTCATCGCCTTATAGTCTCAAAATAATTAACTCACAAAAACAGAACGGGTAGGGATATATTGACCCTCAACCTGCAGATTCTCACAAGCTCAATAGTAAGATTCTCAACCTGCAAATTCTCACAAGCTCAATAGTAAGATTCTCAACCTGCATATTCTCACAAGCTTAATAGTAAGATTCTCAAACTGCAGCTTTGCAAGATTCTCAAACTGCAGCTTTGCTCCATTATAAACAAAGCAACTCTCAAGCACAAAGCAACTCTCAATCACAAACAAAGCAGTATCACAAGGTATCAAGCACAAAGCAACTCTCAATCATAAACAAAGCAGTATCACAAGGTATCACAATCTGAGCTACAAACCACAAAAGGCAACAATCTCAGTTTATAAGCAGTTCCACAAACCACAAAAGGCAACAAGGTATCACAATCTGAGCTACAAACCACAAAAGGCAACAATCTCAGTTTATAAGCAGTTCCACAAACCACAAAAGGCAACAAGGTATCACAATCTGAGCTACAAACCACAAAAGGCAACAATCTGAGCAACACAAGCCGCAAGTGAAAGCCGAAAATGTCGAATTCACCATTTTACACAGAAGAGGTAATAATAAATTTTGCGCTTTTTCAATATTACATGTATAAAAAACATTAAAAAGACATCGAGATAACATTAGGCTCAGATTATAAGCATCATCACAGAAAAAACCAAGAACCACTTCCAATTGGATGCAATAATACCAGAAACGTTGATTAAATACACTTAATCAACACCAGAAGTCTTTAAAAATCAAAATCCCCAAAAAATACCAAACCCTAATTTTTCAAAAATTAGGCGTTTTATAAAAAACTTATAGATCTGATCAATTAGTTAATAAATCTTTCAATTAACAAAGGTTAATTGAAATATATCAATCTAAAAAATTGTATTTATACGAATGATATTTTTTTTAAAAACATCATCACAGAAAAAAAAAATATATCTAACCTTCACAAAGTAAGATCTAACCATCACAAGAACACCATCTGTTTTTAGATCTAACAAAGATCCAACCATCAGAACCACAAATATCCAACCATCTTTTTAGATCTAAAAAGATCTAAAAAATTAAAACCGCGTCTTATCTCTTAACCCTAAACCACTACCCAGCCCACAGAAACCCACCCACCCACCCATCAAGAACATCACAAAACCACATTAAGCAGTATCAAAATACCACCATAAGGTGTAGGTTTGAGTGACAGAGAATATTACAGAAGGATGGAATGGGGGTGGGTTAGGGTTTGAGTGAGAGAGAGAAACGGTGGTTATTCAACGCAAAGGACGAATGGGTGGGTGGGTTTGAGTGAGAGAGAGATAAGTGTGTGAGTGGGTGGGTTTCTATGGGCTGGGTAGTGGTTTAGGGTTAAGATAAGACGCGGTTTTAATTTTTTATTTTTTTTTTAATTTCTTTGTAAAAAGTTGTGTTTAAAAAGTTATATAAAAAAAAGTTATATAAGTTGTAAAAAAAGTTATAAAATAGTTTTAATTCTTTTTTTTTGTAAAAGTTGTAAAAAAAAGTTCTTCAACGCAGTGCTCAGACTGCGTTGCTAAAGCTAATAAGAATGACCAGCTTGAAGCAAGAAACAAGACGTTATTGTGTCAAAACAAGCTGTTAATGACAAGAATAAAGACGCTAGAGATGGAGTTAGAATTGGCAAGGAATCCTGAGGATCACGCTTGTTAGTCGGGTGCAAGGCTTCATGATCTTTTAAATGAAATGAATAATCTTCATATGTAGTAGATGTTGTTATTTTTAAATAATGTGTTAATGTTGTTGTTTAATTAAATAATAACAGTTGTTGTTGTAGTTGTTTAATGTGGTAATGTTTAACGTGTTATTGTTGTTGTTGTTAATTAAATAAAAACACATTAGACGTTAATTATATAAACGTAACAAATAAACACAAAAAAATTACACAAAATACATTAAACAAAATAAAATACATTACACAAAATATATTACACAAAATACAAAATACAAAATACAAAATAAATAAATAAATAAATAAATAAATAAAAAGAAAAAGAAAAGAAAAGACAAAAAGGAAAAGAAAAAAAAAGGACAAAATGGTACGGAAAAAGGACGCATGGGGTGTAGGGAGGGTTAGAATATTATTTTTAGGGAGGGTCAATATATCCCTACCCGTACGAGAATAGTTGAATCATTCACTTTCAGGTTATCATATTGCCACATAAAAACTTTTGCAAAACTCAATCAGATCTGCTAAAAAAAATACGATTACCTCAAAACCAATTGAATTATTTACCAGATCTGCTCTTATCTTTGAATCTGGTCCATCACCAACAGTAACAACCTTGTAGATCTTAGATATCGAGAGCAACCCTCTCTGATACCACTTGTTGAAGAATCTTTAACCCCATCTAGGATATGTTTTACAAACACCATTGATATGCACAAAGGATAATTAAGAACGATCAATGATGTTCAACAAGGTGTTATTTATTTAACGAAACGCGTTTCTTTATTCAAAAATAAAACTAACAACTACTAACAATTAACGTGTACAATCACACGTTAATACTCGACTCTCATTGAGAGATCTACATCTTTTCTATATATTATACTGCCGCCCCTAAACCCTTTATAAATAGGGTTTTACAAATGACCTAACTTTCACAGGAAGATATCTAATATATTACATTTAGTACCTATAGTTTTGTAATCATCAAATTATATTTCCCAACACTGGGATTGCCAGCGTGGCAAGGAGGGGGGGGGGGGGGAGACATGCTCATGTGATTATCTTGGACTGGTGTGGTAAGTTGGAAAGCAGGAAAGGGACGGGGATGAGGTTAACTTGGTTTGGCGGGCAAATTAGGAGGTTAGAGATGATGATAAACAGTGGTTTGACCTAGTCTTTGACCCGTGGTTTTTAGTTAACAAGGGGTGGTGGACTTGGGCTTGATGGGCTGTGATGGGGTTAATGGGTTTTTGGGTTTAAGTATTTAGTTTGGATCCGGTTGTAATTTAGTAGTGATAGTTTAGGATTTAGCTTAGGGATTAATGGTGTAAACTTTGGTAAATTCAGGGACCATTCTTGCCAATTTTGCAAAGTTCTTCCAAGGGCTGATTTTGTCAAATAAGAATTATCCAAGGGCTGTTTTGTACTTTTGAGCTTGAATATGATTTCCTTCACGATTTCTTTCCCGGTATCGGCTTTAAATGCTCTTTTCCATTCCAAGCTCGGTTTTGTCCGTATTTGCCCCGTTTTCAATCCTTTTGTACCTAAAACACATAAAACACATTCCAAGGATATTTGCAACAATATTTGGTCTATTTGGGTGTTTTTGGTCATTTTTGTGGGGTTTTTCGGGTATAAATGATGAGTAAAAGGCCACTCATCAGGGTGCTTGATCACCTTGTTAGGAACGAACTTAACACCTTCAGGGGGAATTCTGTTGCAGTGTAGTGCAACAATAAAGCGTTCAGGTTCCTGCTCTATTGCTTTCCTTTTCTTCCATGTGCTCTGAGTTGGTTCAGGGATTGTGAGGCCCTGAGATGCAAATGCCTTTTGGTGGTCAATTCCCAGACTCTTGGCAACCCTTTCCAATTCTTTGTATTTCTTTGTTAGGGATTCCAGTAGTTCAGGGATGCATTTGTTCTTCTTCTTGCTCAGAATGGGACCCATCATGTCCCATTCTTTGATGCTGAATGCTGAGAACTTGAAGGGAGCATTCTTTTCATGCACTCTTGGTCCTCTTTGGATAGTTATGGCAAGAGGGTTAGTATTTGCATGAATGATCATATCAGTGATGGGACCTTCACCCTTGGTCTTGGTCATAGTCCATACATACCTTTCATAGTTCCTCATTTTCCTTTCACTATTTAGCTTGACCTTCTGGTTGTGTTCTTTGATTAGATCAGCCTGAAGTTGTAGAAACTATTCCCCCCTGATGTTTTGATCAGTCTCCTTGATCACTTCTTTAGACACTTCTGCAATGACAGGCCTACTGAGTAACTCAGCCCTGATCTTGTCTTCCTGTTCCATTACAGCAGCCACTTCATCATAAGTCCCTCTAAATACCTTCCCATTGTATAGGACAATATCAATAAGTATTGGTGCGTCAGGATCTTGTCTAACTTCCTTCTGAGCTGGTAGAAGTCTGGGAGGAGAGTCTCCTGATTCCTTGACCCCCTTCCCTTTGTCAGTGGGCTGAGGTGTTGAGGAGGAGGGCTCAGGAACATCGATGGTGGTTGTTGTGACTTTAGTGGTGATTGAAGTTGGAGAGATTTCAGTGATAGGAGGAACCGATGAGATCACCATAGCCATTGTGGTTCCTGATGCTGCTGTTTGTTCAGCCATATAGCTTTGGATTGGTACAACATCAGTAATTACTTCCTGGTCTTCAGAAGTCTGACCATCTTTTCTTGGCTGCCTATGTGTATCCAACTGCCTGAATAATTGTTGAACAGGCGTAGGTGTAGGCTGTGTTGGAGCAGCTTTCTCCCCCTCAACAGTTGCGGTAGCTTTAGTGGAAGCAGCTGTTAAAGAAGGAGCCTGAAAAGAAGCAGACTTCATGAACTTGAACATATCAGTTACCAGTGTTTTGATTTCACTGGTTTCATTCTTCAGGCTGGAGATGTCAGTGGTCATTGTTGCCTGAGCCGAAGAGAGAGCTGAAATCTTACTGGTGTAGCATGAGACCAGTTCATTATGCTTCTTGGTGAGTTCGTCATATGATGAGGAGATGGTGGTGAGCTTAATCTCTTGATCCCTGAGCGCCTTGGCAACTGTTTCTTGATGAGTCTTGAGAGCTGGGAAGTCTACCTCCCTGAATAATGTTGGGAGTGCACTGAGAGCTGCGGAGGTAGACTTGTGAGAGTCCATGAACTCAGTAAGCTTGGTGATCAGAACAGGATCATCCTTAAACTCAGCCTGAATGTTGGTAAGAGTCTGAAGGATGGAGGCAAAATGAGTACCCTGATCAGTACCCAGCTTCTCAATGGAGGTCTTTAAGTCACTGATATGTTTATCAGTGGAGGTGGTGACTTGTTTGAGATGACCTTGAGACTCTTCAACAGTTGCCCTGAAGTCAGCATAAGAAGCAGCTGCTTCAGTGTGTTGTTCCCATTGTTCCTTGATGATTTCATTGAAGAGGGCAGTGTTAGACTTTCGAAGGAATTTGACCAACTGACTTTTAGTGAGGGGAACAACATCGTCATACTTCTACAAATATTCAGGAATTACAGGAGCAGAGTCAGACGAGCTTGATGATTTATGAGATGATGATGAGGATGATGAATTGTGTTGTTGTTAATCAGGAGGAGGAGATGAAGTTTGTTGCTCATTGTGCTGAGGAGAGTTGTCAGTGTGAAGTTGGTCGTTAGTGTCCATGTCTTCCCCAGCAGCTAGAACTTCATCATCCTCAAATTCAACCACTTCCTCTTTTGATTCTTCATTGATGAACATTTCTAAATCAACAAGAGTAGGAACCAAGGCAAAATCCAGCTCCCCCTCAGAAGAGGGCTTGCCTTTGGTGTGGTCAGGTCCTGACCCTTCCAGAAGAACAGAGTAGGTTTTCTCTGCCTGGTCTACGGAGTCAGTTCCTGAGGTATGCGCATCGGCGTGGGGGGTGTAGGTTCCATATCAGTGGGTGGTTGCATGCCCCCCTGAGTATTTGTCCCCTGATGTTCCTTCAGGAACTGGTGGGTTTGAGCCAGTACCATCACTAGGAAGTGGAATGTTGAGGCCCCCCTTTCCAACAGGGTTGTGCTGCCTTGTCAAAGATATAGGGACCATGACTCCCTGAGACTCTGATTGTGATGTATCAAAGCCATAAGCGGGATGTGAGGGGGTATGGGTCCCCATCTCAGTAGGGTGGTGCTGCCCTAGCGAGGTTATAAGACCCTGTTCTCCCTCAGGCAAAGGTTGTGATATAATAATGCCTTCATCGGGATGTGAGAGTTGAATGGTTCCTGACTCCACTGACTTGTATATGTCAGTAGAGTCTTTGGGAGAGGGTTTGCCCGAGGACACTGAGTGTGATTTCTCAGTGCCCTCCGTTGGCGTTTGTTTTTGGGTCAAGGTGATGTTGGGCCCTTCAGTGGGTGTCTCTTTGGGCTGGTCTTTCTTGTGCCTCCTTTTCTCAGGATTTGAGCCAGAGGTCTCAGTGGCGAGTGGTTTAGGTTGAACCACCTTCCTGGACCCCTGTCTCTTTTTCTTCTTCTCCTTCTTGGAAGGAGAAGGCATAGGTGAAACAGAGTCAACACCCTGAATGACTGTCAACATATATGTTGTCAGGGTGATTTGTGTGACCTCAGTGGGTTCTCTTGAGTAGTTGGCTTTATGTAGGATATCAGGAAGAGATCCCTGTGTATTGTCCTGAACATACTCAAAGCCCAGTAAGTCTTAAAGCACACAAGAGATAAACCTGGGGTAAGACATGTTTCTTTGCCTGGTTTTTCCTGTAAGCTTGACTATGAGGTCCTTGAAGATAATTTCTCCAATGTCTATCTTTTTACCTTCTAGGAGACTGAACACTATCATTTGTTGAGCAGTGTTCAATTGCTCCTGTGGAAACCATAGAGGGGGGGGGGGGTGAATACGTTTCCATTTAAAAATTTAAAACTTTTGTATCAAACTCCCGATCAAGTGTGATGTGATATGAAAAGTGTCAACTATGATCATATAGCATCAAGAGATGAATATAGTAAACTACAACATATGCACAATCAAACCACCACACATAGATAATCAACATAACATAAGCAACTAGCCACACAAGCAAAAACGCAATGCAAATACAAAGCGATAAAGAATGAAATGAAAGTAAAGAGACAAGTAAGAAGGCGTAAACCGGACACGGTGATTTATAGTGGTTCGGTCACGAAGCTCCTATTCGCCCTACTCCACTCCCCGAGTACCCAACTCGAGAGTTACTTCACTAATCTACAAACTCCCTTCAGGCTGAGAAAACCGTACACGTCGCTTAACTTGTTTTCCGACACTAAGCTAGATGTCGAGTGCTAATCTTAGCTAGCACCAATCTACCACGATCTACCTGATCTACACCGTACACGTCGCTTATCCTATTTTCGACACTAAGCTAGATGTCGAGTGCTAATTTTAGCTAGCACCAATCTATCACGATCTACACCGTACACGTCACTTATCCTATTTCCGACACTAAGCTAGATGTCGAGTGCTAATCTTAGCTAGCACCAATCTACCATGATCTACCCGATCTACCCTTGATCCACTTGATCAATACACACAAGCCTAATGGCTTCAAGAGATCTCCAAGATCTCGAAAAGATCACAATGATCTTCCCTCACAAACTCTCAAAAGAAAAATGATCTTGATGTATGCTATGATACAATCAAGAGTGTAACAAATGTTACAAGACCTAACAACTACAACTCTTGTATCTTCTTGGATACTTTGAGTTCTTCTCTTGCAAATGAAGAGGAATGATAACACTTTGTATCTACTTGGATACTTTGTGTTCTTCTCTTGCTAATCAAGAGGGATGACAACACTTTGTATCCACTTGGATACTTTGTGTTCTTCTCTTGCTAATCAAGAGGGATGACAACACCTTGTATCTACTTGGATACTTTGTGTTCTTCTCTTGCTAATCCAGAGGAATGAAGAGGATCACTTGAATGGAGGATTGGATCACTCTTAAACAAACTAAGACTCTCCAAATGATCAAAGAAAGTCATCTAAGTGAGGAGGGATTAGACCAGAGAAAAATGACTGGAAAAATCAAGTTGGAAGTGTGAAATGGTCCACTATTTATAGGCAAGGGAAAAACTAGCCGTTACAGACCCACGACTCCACTAATTGTCAGATGGCTCCACTAAATTTAGTGGAGCCGTCGGTACTTTAGTGGTACCGTGGACGCTCCTTCGTTTGTCTTTAGTGGGAAAAGTTTATTTGGGAATGTTGGAGCTGTTTTGGGGGGAAATTGACTGTTGGGATTTTTAAACTTATTTTTCAAAATAAAACATTTCTTTTTAATTCAAAAATAATTTGTAAAATATATTTTTGAAAAAAATGTTTTGTCACATTAAAAATGTGAAGTTTAGAAAAATATAATCCTTTGATCATTTGTCAAGTAGTAGATTTGTTTGTCCATACCTTGAGTGATTTATGTCGGGATGGAAATCTACGACTTCGTTGAAGCATACTTGAGACGTCGGGAGGTGTTGATGTAAGTATGCATTGATGATTTGTGTTTACAAGTAACTTGCACATTTTACGTTATGTATTACAGGTTACATGTTTGTCATTATTAAAACCGAAGAAATCGTTTAGTTTAAATATCGTAATATTTGCACTAACAATCTCCCCCTTTTTGATGATGACAAATATGTAAACCGTAACACATAGTAAAATGTAAAAGTTACCTGTTTACACTCCCTTCTCCCCCTTTTGTCGAATCAAAAAGGTAGTTGCCTCGAGCGCTCCCTTGAATTCACTCCCTACTCCCCCTTATTGCACTACTATCCTTTCTCCCCTGAAAGGCGAGCTTGCATCATCCCAGTGAAGTCTTCTATCACCACTTGTGAAGACGACTCCATGCTATGTATTCAAATACCCCCGAGCTCCCCCTAGCTCAATGCTCTCCTATGGTAATTGAATCCCCTTGTTTATTTACCTTTGTAACTAGCGGATCCATGGATCAAATTCTTACAAAGGCTTTTCCTACATCAAGGGTTAGCTTCGTGCAACATAATATATAATAGTATAGGAGCAACATTATAGGGATAGAATACACATAGCAAGACATGCATGGGTTAAACTATGTGAACACGTAAGTGTCACAACCCGACCGAAAACCTAAGATGTAATTGTTCAATCAGTCACACTAACAAGAACGAGATTCGTTCGTTGACTGACACACAAATTGACTTCTTCCAAGTTGTCATTGGGAAGGCAAGTTCTAACAAACCTTTTGAACAACATAATCATCTACCTAAGATTATTGATGTTAAGGATAGTTTTTTGATAAGACATTCTCTAAATGATTACTATTATGACAATTCGTGCCATAAAGTAGACTCGATAGGGGTTGTACCAAAAAATAAAAGGGATAATTACTAAAATAGCCCGATTGCCCAAGTGCTAAGAGTATCTAGCCCGCTCACAGAAAATTCCCCCCTTAGCCCAGGGCAACTGATCCGACGGACCACAGGATGCCACGTCACCGACCAAAGTATATATACAACTGTTGATACGATGTATAAGGGATGTATTGTATTTTGGGCAACTTTTGAATTTTGGGCAACAAATACATGAACAAAAGGATATTTTGGTCATTTTACGTGCATTAAAATTAGAAACTTGTTATAAGGATATTTTTAGTCATTTTATACCTTGTCTACTCTTACTGCATTCCATATGAATCTCACATCCCTCTCCTCTCACAACTCACACCACCACAACTACCCAAAAACACGTCGCCACCACCATCCGACGCCACCACCATCCGACACCACCTCCACCGGACTCCACCAACACATAACACCGATACTTTTATTTCGAGTCGTATTTGAAGAACGCGTGTAAGCGATTTGTGATGGGCCATAAACATACTTTTATTACTGATGATAATCCTAATAAGGATATCAATATTGCTTTTTTTAATCTCCCTATTATCAAAAGGTATATATAAATACTTATTGTTTTTATAATTTTGCTTTAGTTGTTGCTATGTTTGTAAAAGTTTAAAACTTTATATGTGTTGGTGTTATAGATCGAGGGAACTGAGTACTTTTGAGATAGGTAGACTAGTATCAGTAACGGGTGTGGTGACTCGTACAAGTGAGGTTAGGCCGGAGTTGCTTCAGGGTACTTTTAGGTGTTTTCGTGGATTAGCCTATGATATGTATGAAAATTGCAATATTGTTGTGATGTTGTTTAGTGATGTTTAATGGGATTTTTAACGAATCTCTAATTATCTGGTATCGCAGACAAATCCAGAGATTGTGAAAAGATGGAGCAATGAAGTGCAAGAAGCAGTTCAGTTAAGGTCTGCACTTGTACAGTTTCATGCACTTGCTCTGCTTCACCAGGTATCATTTTGATGCTCATACTCTTATCATTTAACCTATAACATAACCCAAACGATCTACTGAATGGTCTTCTACAAGCATGTACGAGTACTCATTATAATTTACTTATGGAATAGAAGTTAATAGACTGTCCAAATCGGCGAATTTAAAATGTGATGCTATTTCGGTATATATCAATAACTGCTATAGGATTCTAGAACACTAGAATAGTCTTTTATTACACCGTGTAGGACACATTAAGTTTGTAGGTGTCGGCTGCTATTAGGGACACACTTAGTCTGATGGTCTTTTTACTATCTCTTAACAAATACCATGTGCGTGGCTGTATGAACGACTACTGGTTGCAGATAAATATCTGTGTGTATGCACGTGTGTGCTGACACATCATTCTGGATGTTCCACATCCTATACTTAATAATTTGATTTAGTTGCAATAAGTTTTCATGTAGTTTATTTTATTATAAGGAGCAATAACTGAGTTTCTGGTTTGATATCTCTTTCTCCCTTGTGAAGCTTTCTTCTTATCCGTGGTCATCATTTTGTATCATG
This sequence comes from Artemisia tridentata subsp. tridentata, assembly GCA_021014915.2. Taxonomy (NCBI): domain Eukaryota; kingdom Viridiplantae; phylum Streptophyta; class Magnoliopsida; order Asterales; family Asteraceae; genus Artemisia; species Artemisia tridentata. Next base: position 376,304,116 of record CP139508.1, read on the forward strand.
CTAATTAACTTGGATGTCAGTACTTTCTATTAATGTAACGTATTTGGTGTATTTTCAGATACGGCAAAATGATAGGTTAGGTGTGAGCAAATTAGTTACCAGCTTGACAAGGGGTACCGTCCGTTCACCTTTGGCTCAGTGTCTGTTGATTCGCTACACCAGTCTGGTATTTTTTCTGGATCTAAGTACTTCTCCTTCTTTTGAAGGGAGGGTGAGTTAAGTGTTCTGAATCATTGCCACCCGTGGTGTTACTATTGTATTTAGGTAATCAGAGAATCAGGCATGAACACTCAAAGTACAGAGCGTCCATTTTATGACTTCATGGAGGGTTGCCTCCGTCACAAATCAGAAATGGTTATTTTTGAAGCTGCCAGGGCAATAACTGAGTTGAATGGTGTTACTAGTCGAGAACTGACTCCTGCTATTACGGTTCTACAGCTCTTCTTAAGCTCATTAAACAAGGTCCCATTTTTTTTTTTTTTTTTTTTTTTTTTAATTTATTCTTAAATAAACTAAAATTTTGCTGAATTTTGTGGTTTGTAAGAGTCATGAATCGAATCGACGTCAAAGTCATGAATCGCTCGGTAAAGAAAAATTGACACATGAAATTTTTGTGGCAACAGTGGTGGGCGTGGATGGTCAATTGAAGCGACTAGCGAGTATATTAACTCGTCTTCTCATAGCGACCATGTGCGTGGCTGTATGAACGACTGTGCTTAATTGAGAGATTATGTTCTGTTTATTTTTTATTAAAGTGTCAAGAATGGTGGGTCAGGCAGGCTAAATCGGGTTGAGACGGATTGTTTTAGCAGGGGTCTAAACTTGGGTTGCCCCTAAATGCTTTTTTGTCCAGCTCAAAATTAGCAACATGCCTTCACACTTTTAGCAATGATCGGCACTTATTTTGAAAATTATCAGAATTAACAACCTTGTTTTTACCAGTCATAACAACCTTGGGGTAATTAGGTTGTTATTTGTAAAAAAATCATATTGCTATGAATGGTAAAATAATGTATGTATATTGTCATGCTTAGTGAATTTTTTTAATATATGTTGCAATTCATGATCGTATCGGAATTGGTGAATGACCTTCCAAAGAAGCATTCGGGCGTACGCAAGTGTACCTAAAAATATAAATGTCAATGAAACTTTATTCAAGTGTGCCAAGAAACAGATCAGTTACTAGTTACACACCTTCAACTTGCTGTTATCTGCTGATTGTACTCTACAAACAAGTAGAGCCTGTACAATCTTCAACGTAGCTTGCTATTATTGGTTAAAGTATGAAAGGATGTTGCTACTTTGTGAACCTTAATTACAATTACGAAAACAGTATCAAGGAACCTTAATATATATTAGTGTTTTCGGATAGTATTTATAACAATATACAATAATGTTTGCTTGTAGGTTTTTGTGGATGGTGAGAATCGGAGGTGGAGTTTTCCCTGTGATCAAGGAACCTGATTATCTTGTTAATGGTGAATATCGTGTGGACAAAGGAGCAGCTCCCAAGATGTTGAATTGTCTAATGTAAGTTCCCAGTCTTTAGTATCTTATCAGTGATGATTTTTGCTAGCTCGTGTTGGATCTGTTAATGTGTGCTGTTTGTTTTGCATATATTTTAAGAAAGTAACTAAAAGCAAAAAAATTAACTTACAAGTACATTACGTTAAGCCATCTTGTATAAAGTAATATGGCCTAAAACTAAAATGAAACTTGACAGATTTATGAATACTATTTTATCAGGCTTACAATCATTTTACAGTGTCATGCTTGCATTTTCTGATGAGAAGGTTACGGCATTGCGTAAGATTAAATAAAAGATATATATATATAAATATATTTACCTAGTTGCTGTTCTGGATTATATTTAATTTGTTGAGTTGCACTGGACATTTGGTTCAACTATGAAAAAGGCTTGTTCCAATTCCTAGAGGCGTATGTTTATATCACAAGATGTTTGAACTCATTACTCACAAGTAGCTTTCCCTGCATTTCCTAGCTGTTTATCTGCATGATATTTTGACGCAGTTTGTTTATCAAATGTATTAATCATTGGTCCAGCTGTATGTTTGTTATCGTTTTTTAAATTAGCTGGAGTCATGTTCAGACATTTCATTTATACTGATTGTAGGTACAAGCTATGCTACTATCGATTTGGGGAGCTGACAACAGAGTATGGAAAACCTCCAGGGTGAGTACTTTAACTTTTTTTACTTCGCTTTTTTTGTTCAAGTCTGCTTGACTTATGCGAATGGTGGCTGGTTGTAACAGTATAATTTTTGGATTATTAATAAAACAATAATTCTTTGTAAACTCCAAGGTAGTAAAAGTCAAAAAGGTGTTTGTGGGTTATCCCAACCCTACTTGATTCATTTTTAGAAAGAAATAAAAAACCTTTTGACGTATTAGCTACCCAACCCGTTAACCCGTTTATGTTATGTTTTGTTTTATGACACTTGTGGTTTTCATATTATGTCATTGACAGTTATGACCGAGCGAGAGGCGTTGAGATAGGGAACAAGGATGTGAAACTTGAATACTTGGAAGAAGCATTCACAACATCAAACTGGATAGTTAGGATTTACAAAGTTAAACCACCTGGCAACAGATGGTAATGTAAGAATGTTGGGCTTGATGGTGTTACTTATAGGAGTCGGACTGCTTTTTGATGATGAGTCTAGAAATCTGTGGATTCTATCTAAATATTGAATCCTTGTTATGTAAGTCTTTTCGTATTCAGTTTCTTATAGTTGGAAAGATCAAGATTAGTGTTACCTTTCGAGAATGTAGCTTTGATTGGGGTTGAACAAATTTGAAAGAGAGAATGTTAGATGCTTTATTGTGATCTTTAAAAGTTTAGGCATGATATGATGAAATGAGGATAAACCTAAACACTCAGTTCTCGAGTTTTCTATTAAAGTATAAGAAATGATATGATGAAATGAGGATAAGAAAGGATGGGATATTAGAAGAATGGACATGCGAATCTGTGTTCTTTAGATGCTCTTCATTTGTGTAACCTTTATAGTGCTCACTGTAGGGGTGTAAACGAGCTGAGTCGATCTGAGTACTACCGAGCTCGAACTCGACTCGATTACTAAAACTCGAGCTCAGAGAGCTTTGGATTTCAAGCTCGAGCTCGGCTCGTCATCTCACACTTGAGCACAATCATATCTTAACATAGATATTGTCGGCAACCACCATACGGTCTATATACTCTCGTTTGTATTTTTTGGCAACTTATGTATTTTTTGGGCAACTTTTCCAAAAAATACAAAAGTTGCCCAACTATACCGGCAGGAACCATACAAGCAGGAACTACATACCTGCCAGCAGGAACCAACTATACTAACAGCAGAAATGAAATAACTTCTATTTTATACTTGGGAAACTTTTGTATTTTTTGGGCAACTTTTCCAAAAAATACAAAAGTTGCCCAAACAATACAAAAGTTACTTGGGCAACTTTTGTATTTTTTGGGCAACTTGCCCAAAAAATACAAAATTACAAAAGTTGCCCAACTCTACCAGCAGCAGGAACCAACTATACTAACAGGAGAAATGAAATAACTTCTATTTTAATAATTCATGTGGGTATACTTGGGCAACTTTTATATTTTTTGGGCAACTTTTCCAAAAAATGCAAAAGTTGCCCAAACAATACAAAAGTTACTTGGCAACTTTTGTATTTTTTGGGCAACTTTTCTAAAAAATACAAAAGTTGCCCAACTATGCCAGCAGGAACCATACCACATACCCGCCAGCAGGAACCAACTATACTAATAGCAGAAATGAAATAACAGCAGGAACTAAACTCTGCTACCAGCAGGAACCAACTATACTAACAGTAGAAATGAAATAACTTCTATTTTAATAATTCCTAACACACATAGACATGACCCGCTTAAAAAAAAGCACAGGGATAAGATCTGTAAAAATCGGCAAACCTTAAGGACGATTTATGTAATTAACTCACAATTTAATGTAAGCCTAGTGTGAAAAATATAACATTTTGGAGTTTATATACCAAGATTAACACACAAAAATTTGGTTTCATAATATCAAGTATCTACAACACATGTTCATTACAACTTGAGTTGAATCAATACAAGCTTATATATAGTCTGGTAAATACAAATCTAGGGACTCAAGGACCCTGCGAGCTTGGATGTGAAGAGCCGTGAGTCTTTGCTCAGGATCAAGAGTCGAACCAAATTGACTGGCAGCCCATATTAAGGAAGCTGATTTCTCACCTAGGAGACGCCTTATGTCCTCATGTATGGCTGCCATCAGTGGTGGGCGTGGATGGTCAATTGAAGCGACTAGCGAGTATATTAACTCGTCTTCTCATAGCGTCTAACATTCTCTCTTTCAAATTTGTTCAACCCCAATCAAAGCTACATTCTCGAAAGGTAACACTAATCTTGATCTTTCCAACTATAAGAAACTGAATACGAAAAGACTTACATAACAAGGATTCAATATTTAGATAGAATCCACAGATTTCTAGACTCATCATCAAAAAGCAGTCCGACTCCTATAAGTAACACCATCAAGCCCAACATTCTTACATTACCATCTGTTGCCAGGTGGTTTAACTTTGTAAATCCTAACTATCCAGTTTGATGTTGTGAATGCTTCTTCCAAGTATTCAAGTTTCACATCCTTGTTCCCTATCTCAACGCCTCTCGCTCGGTCATAACTGTCAATGACATAATATGAAAACCACAAGTGTCATAAAACAAAACATAACATAAACGGGTTAACGGGTTGGGTAGCTAATACGTCAAAAGATTTTTTATTTCTTTCTAAAAACGAATCAAGTAGGGTTGGGATAACCCACAAACACCTTTTTGACTTTTACTACCTTGGAGTTTACAAAGAATTATTGTTTTATTAATAATCCAAAAATTATACTGTTACAACCAGCCACCATTCGCATAAGTCAAGCAGACTTGAACAAAAAAAGCGAAGTAAAAAAAGTTAAAGTACTCACCCTGGAGGTTTTCCATACTCTGTTGTCAGCTCCCCAAATCGATAGTAGCATAGCTTGTACCTACAATCAGTATAAATGAAATGTCTGAACATGACTCCAGCTAATTTAAAAAACGATAACAAACATACAGCTGGACCAATGATTAATACATTTGATAAACAAACTGCGTCAAAATATCATGCAGATAAACAGCTAGGAAATGCAGGGAAAGCTACTTGTGAGTAATGAGTTCAAACATCTTGTGATATAAACATACGCCTCTAGGAATTGGAACAAGCCTTTTTCATAGTTGAACCAAATGTCCAGTGCAACTCAACAAATTAAATATAATCCAGAACAGCAACTAGGTAAATATATTTATATATATATATCTTTTATTTAATCTTACGCAATGCCGTAACCTTCTCATCAGAAAATGCAAGCATGACACTGTAAAATGATTGTAAGCCTGATAAAATAGTATTCATAAATCTGTCAAGTTTCATTTTAGTTTTAGGCCATATTACTTTATACAAGATGGCTTAACGTAATGTACTTGTAAGTTAATTTTTTTGCTTTTAGTTACTTTCTTAAAATATATGCAAAACAAACAGCACACATTAACAGATCCAACACGAGCTAGCAAAAATCATCACTGATAAGATACTAAAGACTGGGAACTTACATTAGACAATTCAACATCTTGGGAGCTGCTCCTTTGTCCACACGATATTCACCATTAACAAGATAATCAGGTTCCTTGATCACAGGGAAAACTCCACCTCCGATTCTCACCATCCACAAAAACCTACAAGCAAACATTATTGTATATTGTTATAAATACTATCCGAAAACACTAATATATATTAAGGTTCCTTGATACTGTTTTCGTAATTGTAATTAAGGTTCACAAAGTAGCAACATCCTTTCATACTTTAACCAATAATAGCAAGCTACGTTGAAGATTGTACAGGCTCTACTTGTTTGTAGAGTACAATCAGCAGATAACAGCAAGTTGAAGGTGTGTAACACCTAAAAGTACCCTGAAGCAACTCCGGCCTAACCTCACTTGTACGAGTCACCACACCCGTTACTGATACTAGTCTACCTATCTCAAAAGTACTCAGTTCCCTCGATCTATAACACCAACACATATAAAGTTTTAAACTTTTACAAACATAGCAACAACTAAAGCAAAATTATAAAAACAATAAGTATTTATATATACCTTTTGATAATAGGGAGATTAAAAAAAGCAATATTGATATCCTTATTAGGATTATCATCAGTAATAAAAGTATGTTTATGGCCCATCACAAATCGCTTACACGCGTTCTTCAAATACGACTCGAAATAAAAGTATCGGTGTTATGTGTTGGTGGAGTCCGGTGGAGGTGGTGTCAGGTGGTGGTGGCGTCGGATGGTGGTGGCGACGTGTTTTTGGGTACTTGTGGTGGTGTGAGTTGTGAGAGGATATAATAAAAACAACTTATTGTTGACAGGTGAAGACGGATCCTTATTCCCACTCAGAATCGAAAAACCCCGCATCCTTCATCTCAGAGTAGTAAGCGGTATCCAAGAGCAAATCTTCCTCCTAATATTAAAATCTCAGAGTAGTAAGCAGTATCCAAGGACATGGTAGTTTACGGCGGCGATGTGAGTGAGTGAAGTGAAGGGTGGTGTTTGGTTTGATTTGATTTTGGTGAGTGAATTGTGGGCGCGGAAATGCTTTTTATTTTGTTCCAGTCCTGGTTTTTAGTAGTATGAGTAATATGTGAAATGACAAAAAAAACCATCTGTACAATATACGGTTGCCCAACAAATAAAAGTTGCCCAAAAAACACTGTTGTACAATACGTGAATATACGGTTGCCCTTGGGCTAAGGGGGGAATTTTTTGAGATCGGGACAGATACTCTTAGCACTTGGGCAATCGGGCTATTTTAGTAATTATCCCAAAATAAAAATGTGAACGATAAGCACCTAGATGCGAATGGAAATGATTCCATAAGGTGGGAGAGTGTTGGTTGTGGTGACAACAAGGACAACTTGGGGTATGTGCTTGTAGGGGATAAATAATGGGATGACCCATTAGTGGTTGTGGTGATGGTGATAGTGATGAGGATGATGTGTTAGTGCCAAGTTCAAAAGGGGTTGATGGTGATAGGGTTAGTGTGAGAGCTAAAGGTTGTGGTGGACTTGGCGGAGGTAAAGGTGTGGGAATCCTAAAAGTGGAGGATGATGATGATGTGGTTGGAGATGTTGGTTTTGCCCTTTGAGGAAAGGTAGGAAAGGATGGTTTAGATTAATATATCGTTTGCACTGACAATGAGATGCATGATATATTTCAAAAGGGAAAAAGAAAAGGTGCATGTGATCCTAACAGGATTGTGGGTGGATATCTCTAACGGGGTTGAGGTAACGAGGTCCTAGGTTTCTAGTTTGGATGATCCTAGTTGTGTGTTAGAGATAATTTGGTGCATGAAGGGTTTCGTGTGATTGTGAGGATTGAAGGTTGTTTAACTCACTATCACTTATCCAAAGTGAGGAGTAGTTGTAAGGTTTGAGTGTGATGATCGATAAGTTGAAGGTTGTAAGGTTTGAGTGTGATGATCTATGGGTTGAAGGTTCTTGGACTAACTATCACTGTCAAGAGTGAAGTGTAGCTAACAGGTTTGAGTGAGATGATGAAAGATGTTAATGTGAGGTTTGAAGATGACGTGCAAGATAAGCTTGCAATGGTGAGGCCTTATATAGGCAAGAGTTATGGGATTCGAACTAAAGTTGGTGATAGAGTCCTATGGTGTAGTGAGGGAATCCTAGGGTGTATGTGAGTTTGCAAAATTTTGCAGGTTTGAGGTTAGGGATGCAGGGATCAGGAGGGAATAGTGAAAATTCATCAAATATAGGCACGGTACCACTAAATACCACACGGTACCGTTGAATTTAACGGTACCGTGGCCTATTTAACGGTACCGTGACCTGGAAGTCACGAATTTTCCTGTGCAGCCTAGTTCTGGGCAGCTAAAGGGAAGTTTCCTAGGGAATAAGAACCACATTAATGTGTTCTTGAAAGTGTTTGGTGAAAGGCTATATGAGTGTGTTTTCGCTCCCCCTTAATCTATGACCATTCGGACAAGATGCAAAAGATAAAGAGGAAAACAAACTTTGACGGAAGCGATGAGCTTAGTAACGTCATGACAAGTGGTGGATAGCATACGATAAACTTCACCTTTGAAGTCACGTAGCTCTTCTCAATCATTGTGAATATTCATAGAATATTTTGATGAGGCATGTGATCACGTGGAGATATCCTAAGGGTTAAGAATATAAAATCTTCAAGGTTGTGAGGTTAGTGATAAGGTTCTAGTGGGGTTATCTATGTTGATGAAGAAGGGTTATCTCAACGTATCCTAGCGGTTCTTCGTTTGAAGTGTGTGAAAGATGAGTGGGATGCGGAAGCATTGATAATGTTTAGTACCATGCGGAAGTGAAAGGGAAAAAGGCTAAGGAATCAGATTATAAATAGAATCTATTCTAATAGGAGACGGTTTTGGTTCAAGACTACATCGAGTGGGTTTTGATAGTGTTGGTGAGAATCGAAAGCAAGATTTTTGACAGAGAAATTTCACATATGTTGTGATTTTTCTGGACCTTAGATTAAAAGAATTTATACCAAATAAATTCCTTTATGAATGAATCCAACTGGATTCGGTGAACGTTGATCGAGAACGAGAGATGACATTTAATTGCATTTCGCAAATTAAATATACTTTAAATATTTCGGATGAAATATTTAAGTCGTCATTAGAATTTAAGAGGACTTTACGAATAAGTCTTGCTGATTTAGTGAGACTTTTCGATACGAGGAGAGAATTTATACCTAATAAATTCTTTGAGCGGTACTGGATGAGAAGAGATGACTTTTATATTTCCGAGGAAATACATAGGTAGTCATTAGAGTGATGTGAAGAATGACTCAATATTTCCAGTGAAATATTTAAAGAGTCATGAGACGAGACACACGAGATGACTTCAATATTTCCAGTGAAATATTTAAATAGTCATAAGATTTATGGAATATGTTCCATCATTACTAGACTTAGATGGAGATGGTTAGGGGATTCTCGGTTGAGAGGTTTGGTTGATTTACGGATTTCGATGTGCTTCGCACGTGAGTGTTTCACGGGGTTTTGAAAGACGTAAAGCTAGGCCTATGGTGCTGATTCGCAGCAGGGTTTGGGATCTTAAGACGTGTATACTCACACGATGGTGAAAGGAACTACTAATTACTTATATAGTAACTCGTAAGTCCTTTCTCACCCGAGGGCAGATGTTAGCTTTTAGCTTTTGGACGAGCGTTTTAACATATGTTGTTAAAAGGCTTGAATATGATGTTTCAGATATGACATTTAACAATTGCAATCGCAAGTTAAACTTACTTGAATATTTCGGATGAAATATTTAATTTGTCAATCTTACTCCGAGTTCTACTAGGTTTATATCTAACTGGTATGTGTTAAATTACACATACCTTTTACCTAATAAAACGGACCAAATAGACCAAAAACTAACCAGATATGCCAAATATGTTGTGTTTTTGTGTTTATGCATGTGCAGGTATGGATATGTGAGAAATGGACAAAAATCATGAGAAAACGGCAAAACCGAGCACGAGAATGGAAAAAGCGTGAAAAGCCGACGCCGGGGAGGAATTTCTCAAAGATAAATCAGTTTATGCCCAAGATGTCAAATCAACCCTTGATGTTCCACCACTTGTAAAAAATTACCCTTGGAATCAAGTTTGCAAAGTTGGCAAGTTTAACCCCTAAACCTAAAACCAAATTCTAAACCAAATCCTAAACTTAATAAACCAACCCTTTAACTAATTAAATCATAAACCCAGCCCACTCCACAACCACATCCAGCCCAACATGAACCCAACATCCAATCCACCCTTATCCCAACCTTTTTAGCTAAAACCAGCGTCAAACCCACTCACCCTCTTTACCATTTGCCCGCCAAAACCACCATTCTCACCTTCTCCCCTGACAAACCTACACCCTGCTTCTCCTTGCTACACTCCACCTTTCCCCCCCTCCAATAGCTCCTTCACATGTACCTTTTCACGTGATACCAATGCCAAGCTGGAAATCCACTTAGCAAAGTTTCCCGCCTAAAAGGAGATTAAAGGCTAAGATTAATTCAAGCCAATCCAATGGTTCAGAAGTGATCAGAGAGGAAGACAAGGAAGATCCCAACTTAGTTTTAGAATAAATAGAACCAATTGTAAGCCAAAAAGAGGCTAGTAGGCAGTAGAGTAGAATAGTTAATGTGTCGAATTCAATGTTTTTAGTTAAAAACTCATTGGGTTTTAATATTTTTCAGTTGTATTTTTAAATTAAACATTGTAATTTACTTATTGTTAATTCAATTTCAGTTTTACCTTCGAATTCATTTTATATCAAATTCCTGTAATTTTTAATTTAAGTGCAAGTATTGTTTTAAGCTTAAAATAAGTGCTCCAATAAGCTCATTTGAGCTTATTAAAGCTTTTACAAATTTATTAAAGATAGTTTCTGTGTTAATTGTAACAATTTGGAAAAGTCAACGGAAGTCAACCATAAGCCAAAATAAGCTCAATAAGGTAGATAAGCTGATAGGGATAAGCTCATAGGATTTCTAGCTTGTTATTGACAAGCTAGGCTTGTTTTCTGATCAGAACCTCTTATTTTAAGCTCAATGCAATTGTAAGTGATTTTTCTAATTTTTACATATTTCTTTCTGTTACTGTTCAACTGCTTATTTCAGATTATTATAAGTCTTTTCTACTTATTTTTAGTTTAATAATGCTTCTTGTTTATTTATTGCAAGTTTAAACAGTCTCTGCCTTAAGTTTCTTAAAAATTCAATCAAAAAGCCAAATTAGCTTAATTTTATAGCTTATCTGCTAGTGCTTATTAGAGTTCTTAAAAATGCTTTTTCTGTCTTAATTTACTTAGTTAAATATCAGTGAAACAAAAATATAGCTTAAAATGGTCTTTCCTAGTGTTAAAAAACCAAAACAGCCCACAGAAGGGGTGTTTGGCATAAGCTTATTTCTGGGTCAAATCTAAAGTTACTGTTCATTTGCAATTTGGTAAGTTTTAATCTAGTCTAAATTAGCTTATATAAGTAGTTTGTAGTAGGTCTTTAGCTGAATTGAGGAATTTTGATGTTTTAAGTAGGATAGTATAATCTTAAAATAGGTACTGTTCTAATAAGCTCTCTGTAGCCATAAGCAGTTTAAGCCCTTATTTTTGGTATTGTTAGGTTCCTTTTAGTGCATCAAGTTGATCCTCAAGTGTTGGTGATATTTCTTTAGGATTTGAAAGACTTTGGCTCAATTGCTGACACAGATCATATATAGCAGCCCATGTTGCCATTCAGCTCATGCTTTTTATTTTTCATTGCTTAATTATAAGCCCAATTAAGCTGAAAATTGGTAAAAACAATATTGGGTTGCTATTCTAGTTGATAGATATTTTTCTGAATTTTTTAGATTAGCTTATAATGGCTGCAAATTCTGCACTTTTTTCATAATTTTAGCTCAAATCAGCTTGTGTTTTTGATTTTTTATTTGTTCATTATAAGCTGAATTAAGCTCAAATTTGGTACTAATGATATTTGGTTGCTGATGCACTTATTCCATATTTTTTAGATTTTTTAAAATTAGCTTTAGATAGCTTTTTCTGATCTGCAAAACCACCTCAGTTTGCTGAATTTTTAATGAATTTTGCAATTTTCAGCCCAAGTTTTCCATTTTTCATAAGCTCAATACAAGCTTATTAGTTCTGAAATTTGGCACAGTTAGAATTGGGTTGCTTACCTAGTTATTCCTATTTTTTTTTAGATTTTTAGAATTAGCTTTTGAGTGCTTTTTATTAGCTTAAAAAACTCACTTTTTGCTCTGCACACAAGTGCAGACCTCATTGCTTATTTGGTTTGATTCATTGCTTATTTGCTAGCTTTTGTGGCTTATTCAGTTTCCTTTTAGCTTATTGTTAGTTACTCAGCTTATTTCAATTTTCACTTAGCTTATTTAGTAGCTTAACAAGTCCATAATCCCAAGCCTTAGCTTATTCCTTTCTGTTACTTACTGATCAGTACCTATAGCTTATTTGTGTGCTTATTTTAGTTTAAACACTCAAAATCTCATTATTTTCACCATTCAATCCACACAATCACAAACCGAATCACAAATTCCATTCATCCTTCATCGGGGATAACAACCCGGGTTTTACATACTTTCCCTTATAATTCCTTGGAAATATTTATGAATTGATTTTCGCGAATCAATTTTTGGCGCCGCTGCCGGGGAAGGTTGAAGTGAATTTTTGATTCCCGTTTCTTCGATTCGTGTTTTGAAGACCCTTCCTCCTGAAGTTATCATTTTCATTTGTAAATATTTTCTTAATATAAAATCCCAAAAAGATTTTCTTTTCAAATTTATCTTCCTTTTTATTTTTGTGTTTTTCAATTATTAAAAAAACCCTAAAAAATTCTTCGTTACCCTCTTAAATGTTTAATTCTTATCTCTTTACCCTCTCGTTGTTTAATTCTCCACAATGATCGATTTTCCACCATATCATCCCCATGATCTTCGGACCATGGAGGATTTCTATCGTCCAACACTGATCGGTAGAGGAGGACCGATCACTCCTACATCAGTTCCGGGAACCAATTTCAAATTGAAAAATCATATGGTCCGACTGATCCGGCAAAATTGCCAATTTCATGGATTTCGAGATGAGGATGCAAACGAACACTTAAACAAATACCTATCCATCACTCAATCCATAAAGCAAAATGGAGTTTCCCAAGATAACATCCGTTTGAATCTCTTTCAATTCTCTTTATCCCACGAAGCTGAAACTTGGTTTTATACCTTAAAAACACATTCAATTCATACTTGGGAAGAGATGTTCCTCAAGTTTCTTTCAAAATACTTTCCATATTCTAAAACGGTGCAGCTAAGGAAAGACATTCGAAATTTCCAGCAATTGCCCATGGAGTCAGTATTTGAAGCTTGGGAACGATTCAAATCTTTGTTACGGAAATGTCCTGATCACAAAATTTTGCTTCTTGATCAAATCCTAACCTTTTATAATGGCATAACTCTGATTAATCAAGACAAAATTATGTTGGCAGCCGGTGGGAATCTCATGCGGAAAACTCCACAAGAAGCATATGATTTGATCGAGAATATGACACTTCATCATTATCAGTGGGATGCCGAAATTCAGCATGACCCTACCACTATGATGAGTGATCATTATTCCGAGAAAATTTCCGTATTGAGTACACAAATTGAGGTCCTTGGCAAGAAAGAAAATTATATAAGTGAAAATTGTCAATCTCAGCCAGGACCAGGTCATCCACACACCTTTTACTATTCAGACTCTGATGAGAGTGATGAGGATGAACCTTCAGTAGTATTAAAAGTTGAGACGTCGATACTTCCTCCGAGTGGCAATCCCACTCCGTCTTCCGAACTCGTCATTTCCGACTCTTCCCCTTCTCTCATGCCGTTTGAGGGAAGTGATATATCTACGGAAGAGCTCGAGGTTTTCCTGAAGGAAGTTGTTAAGGAAGTTATTATTGAAGAAAAGCCGTCAGATCCTCCGGAGCTCGAGCTCGAGGATTCTTTTCCCGATTATGAGAATTTTATCTTTGATACGGCAGAGGAGAGTAGTGGCAGTCCCACTTCTCATCCTGATTATTCTCTCCCGGCTTATGAAGCCTTTTCTTTTGACATCGATCTTTCAAAAGAGACGAGTAGTGGCAGTACCACTTCTCATACTTATATCTCTCTTCCCGAATTTGATTCGTTTCTCTTTGATAAAAATGATCCGGTTATCTTTGAAGAGTTTTCCGGTGAACTCTATCATCCAGAGTATGATCATTTTTATTTCAATCTTGAGACAGATTCTAGTCTGGGGGGAGTGTTCTTGATCATAAGAATGTGCTTGTCGATGATATCATCCCGACCCTCCCTCCCGAGACTTTTATTGCAAATGGACCCAAGAGTTTTAATGACAAAATTGCTTCCGATGATGAAGAATTGATCTTAATTGTTATAAAAATCTTTCTCCCTTTCATCACATTTGATGTGATTGCTCCTCTCCTTCACTCCGTCGGGAGTGAGGATACCATCTTTGACCCCGGTATCATCATTTATGGTTACTCTTTCTTAAAACCGTGGGTATCTCGTCGGCGTGGAACTTTTATATGTTTCCATGTTTATCCAAACCTCTTGAATGAAAGTCCGATTGAGATTATCTTTTCCACATGCTCCCCAAGAACAATTAAATTTGGAGCGAGTCAAGCTACACGACTCGATAAAAAACAAGCGCTTCGTAGGAGGCACCCCATGCTTATCCTTCTATCTTCTTTCTATTTTCTTACTAATAAATGTGACGTGAGGAGTCTACCTCTTCCATTTTTCTTGTGTTTGGTGTTTGTTGTCTTGTGCAGAATTTGTCCGAAATGTGAAGACTCTCGTGCTCATGGTTTTGTCTATCTCCATGCAGTGCTGAATGAGAAATCCGGTATCCTTAATCTTATCGACTAACGTTTATCTTTTGGCATAATTAATAAACGGCCTTAGATTTATGTAGGATGACCCTTACCTTTAAAACATTGAGGACAATGTTTCGTTTTAGTCTGGGGGGTGATCTTTCGATTTGATTTTACCTTGCATTATGTCGTATACTCTCGCAACCCTGTTTTTCCTCCAAAAAATGAAAAAATTGAAAAAAATGAGAAAATTTAAAAATTTTTGCAAAAATATCATAAGTGTTTTGACACATTGTTGACTTTCCGATGGTTAGAGTAGGAATAAAATTTTGACTTGACCGGGCGTGTTGAGCTCTAGCTTGTCCCCTTAACCTTTTTGACTAAGCATTCGCGGATCTTTTTATTAAAGATTTTAAATTTGCGAAGAACGAGAAATGATAGAGTTGATTATAAGTTGTGATGCTAAGCAAGGATTAGTTGGTTATCCTAAAGGCTCATTAGTGTAATTTGTGGTTTTTCCTCCCAGAAGCTAAAAAGTATTGTTTTCAAACTTTTGAACATTAGAAATCGTTTTGTTACAAATTTTTATACAATTTTGATATAGAGTCCGAGTTCAACTTTTTATTTTAATTTTTCAGAAAGCATATATATATATATATATATATATATATATATATATATATATATATATATATATATATATATATATATATATATAAATGAAAAAATGAAAAAGAAAAAAAAAATGGAATAAGAAAATGGAATGATATTGCAAAATGCAATAAGTTTTGATGTTGCAAAAATAAAGATGTATATGTTGTTTATATGAATAAATGTAGGAAACTTGCTTTTTCTTAAATTTAAATTGGAAGTTGAACTAGGATTCGTAAATTTTGTCATAAAGGTTAAACGGTAATTTGGTAGATTCTTGATTTCAAAGGTCCCGAAAGCTCCGATACTATTCTCTGTGAGGTGTCAAAAGCCTGGTCACCTAAAACCAACTGGTTTGGGATGTGCCGAGAAAAAGCCGTTACATGGAGTGATCTCACCTTTGAGTCTCTAATCTCTAAATGATCGTTTGTTGCTATTTAGTTAAGTATTTAATACTAACTTAGTGGGAATATCCAAAATCTTTGAAATTGAAATCCCGCTGATTCCGGTACTATTCTCTGTGGGGTGTCAAAAGCTGGTCACCTAAAACCAACTGGTTTGGGATGTGCCGAGAAGAAAGCCGCTACATGGAAAAGGCCTTTTTCGATCCTTAGATTTTCGAGGTTCCCGGTAAAATAGTATTTGACTTAAACAAGTAACAACCATAATAATATCGATTTCTGTGATCAAAATTTTGAAAATGAGCGCACTTACCAAACTTATAGAATAATTGGGGAGTAAAAAGTTTACAAGTTACATTCATGAGTAGCGTTAGCATCTTAACTTGTATTTAACAATGATTTCGTATTTAAGCTTAGTTTGGGGACTTGTGAAAAATCAGGGACGATGAATTTTATCCATATGGTCACTTCTTTATGAGTTGTGTTTCCTACTCCGTGATCCTAAAAATTATTGTGAAATAATGAAAGTCAACATCCCGTCACAAGAAAAAGAGAAAAATACAAAAAAATAGTGTAAGTGTGAATAAAATGGAAAAACGGGGCGTTTTTAGAACTATTGATTTCTTAAATCTCTTTTGAATATTTTGCTACTTTTCAAAGTTAGTAAAAAGATGTTTGAAATTTTTGGTTTCAAAAGCGTGAGTTGATAACATTGCGTGAGGACACGACAATACCTTAGTCTGGGGGATTTTGGTATGTGTTAAATTTCACATACCTTTTACCAAATAAAACGGACCAAAAACTAACCAGATATGCCAAATATGTTGTGTTTTTGTGTTTATGCATGTGCAGGTACGGATAAGTGAGAAATGGACAAAAATCATGAGAAAACGGCAAAACCGAGCACAAGAATGGAAAGAGCGTGAAAAGTCGAGGCCGGGGAGGAATTTCCCAAAGATAAATAAGTTTATGCCCAAGATGTCAAATCAACCCTTGATGTTCCACCACTTGTCAAAAATTACCCTTGGAATCAAGTTTGCAAAGTTGGCAAGTTTAACCCCTAAACCTAAAACCAAATTCTAAACCAAATCCTAAACTTAATAAACCAAACCCTTTAACTAATTAAATCCTAAACCCAGCCCACTCCACAACCACATCCAGCCCAACATGAACCTAACATCCAATCCACCCTTATCCCAACCTTTTTAGCTAAAACCAGCGTCAAACCCACTCACCCTCTTTACCATTTGCCCGCCAAAACCACCATTCTCACCTTCTCCCCTGACAAACCCACACCCTGCTTCTCCCTGCTACACTCCACCTTTCCCCCCCTCCAATAGCTCTTTCACATGTACCTTTTCACGTGATACCAATGCCAAGCTGGAAATCCACTTAGCAAAGTTTCCCGCCTAAAAGGAGATTAAAGGCTAAGATTAATTCAAGCCAATCCAATGGTTCAGAAGTGATCAGAGAGGAAGACAAGGAAGATCCCAACTTAGTTTTAGAATAAATAGAACCAATTGTAAGCCAAAAAGAGGCTAGTAGGCAGTAGAGTAGAATAGTTAATGTGTCGAATTCAATGTTTTTAGTTAAAAACTTTTTGGGTTTTAATATTTTTCAGTTGTATCCTTAAATTAAACATTGTAATTTACT